>CM034534.1:45122642-45690142 GCA_020002185.1 Paraescarpia echinospica | reverse complement strand
GGGAAGATTTGGTTGAGAAGTTACCAAAAAGTGTTACTGGATCAACTGCCATAGGTCGCGGGTTGTTGGCAGGCGTACAGGTATTAATATTATATTATGCGATTACAAACGTTAATGCATGACTCAAACCATTGTCAATCTAACGTAACAAAGATAAATGGTATATTCAATTAAGGAGGCACATGAACGTTACTGCATGAATGTGTCAACTAATGTTGAACAAATGCGTGTGAGCGTTTGCGAGTGAGTATGCAGTCGAGGGTGTGTGTGTATTTGTATATGTACTTATTAAGAGTACTGGGTATAACACATTAATCAGCGAACAAGCAATCAACTCATACATCCGTGTATGCTTGAGTGCATGTGTCACGCATGCATGCGTGCAGATATTCGCACGCACGTACATACACGACTCTCACTTGCACATTCGATGAAACAATTCATTACTTTTTCGCAGGTTTTAGAAGCCGATGGTGGTTCCGCCAGTGGCGGGGTACTGCTGCTTGTGAGTGATGGTGAAGAGAACGTTGATCCTCGAATTGCTGAAGTGACACCGACTTTAGTGTCAAAGGGGGTCACTGTGAATACGATCCTTATTGGAGACTCAGCTGATAAGGACCTCATTGAGTTAGCTGCCTTTACTAAAGGAAATTCATTTTTCGATTCTGGGTCGTCGGATTCTACGGGTCTTCAGAGTGCGCTCAAAGCATCTGTCACACACTCCCATTGATGTAAGTTGCCATCTATTCATACAAAATAATGATACATTTCTATGGATAAGGGGACCGTTTCAGTAACGTAATTAGAACCAGTTTTGCTTGTCATTTTATCCGACTAGATTTAACAAGATTTAACAAGATTGTCCCCAGAGAATTAACTCTAGACGGCAGGTGGACAAAGAAGCCATTTGGCTTATCGAGAGTGTAACCCTTTAATCTTCGTGTATTTCGCCCTTCTGGGGTACGTGTAAATTTTATTTTTAAACATATCACGCTACTAGCACTCACACAATCAGCAAATAATAAAAAAATATGTTCAAATCATTTACATTCTTTGTGAAAATGATAACTTCTTTATATCTAATCTACACAACTTCTTTACTAATGTAACTCCATGTCCCCTATTCCTTCTATCTATCTTAACCGATACAAAAATATTTCTATTAATATTTTCATAACCATTCACTATTTAATAAAACTTCTATCTGATCTCCTCTCAATCCCCTGGTCTGATATTCGTTCCCATGGCCTGTGTGGAGGCATTTACATTTCTCAAAATTGAACGACATCTGCAATTTTTCAGGCCGTTTGATCAACCAGTCAAGATCATCTTGAAAATGTTGTCTATCTACTTCACGTTTAATATTTCTAAACACGTTTGTGTCATCCGAAAATTTCAATGCATTTCTTATTATATCATCATCCAAATCGTTGATATATATTAAGAATAGTATAGGTCCCAGTACTGATCCCTGTGGAACCCCACTCAAAACTTATTTCCAGTTTGAAACCTTCCCATCAACCACTACACGTTGTCTTCTGTCAATAAGCTATTTTCTATCCAGTTAATTATACCATTTCCTATGCCATATTTCTTTAGCTTAAGCAGTAATCTTTGATGTGGCACTTTGTCGAAAGTTTTCTGAAAATATAAGTAGATGATATCTACTGGTGATCTCTCGTCTACCCATTTAGTTATATCTTACAATTTTTAAACATAACATATTTATTAAGCATGACCTCACTTTTAGAAACGCATGTTGAGATGGGTTTATCAAGTTATGTTTGACAAAAGAATCCATCTTGTGATATGTAATTTCTCTTTCTAATAATTTGCAAATCATCAATGTTAAAATCACTGGTCTGTAATTATATTACTAGTTTCTCGAAACCTTTTTAAATAACGGTATAATGTTTGTTCCTTTTCATTTTAACGGAACCTCTCCCTCGTTTAATGACAAGTTGAAAACTGATGCAAGCGGTATGCTAATTTGTTCGGCAATTTTCAATAGTACTTTGGGAGGAATCTCATCCACTCCAGGTGATTTAGTATCCTTATTTTGTTAGCTACCATTTCCGGGGTTACAATTAACTGTCCTAAATAGTATGATTCCGCCCCCTTCAACAGAGCAACTGGTACTGACAGAGGATTAATATCCTCCTTGGTAAACACCTAACTCAAGTGCTCATTTAGGTCCTCTGCCATTTAGAATCCCTCTGATATTATATTTCCAACACTATCTTCTAGAGGCCCGACCTTACACTGAACTATATGTTTGCTCCGTATATATGCATACACACTTTTGCTGTCATGTTTTATATTACAAGCTAGTTTGTGTTCATAGCTTTTCTTTTAATTTCTAATGTCAGTTTTATATTGGCTAAATGCTTCTTTATGAATGTTATAGTCTTCATCATTTTCAGTGCGTCTATATGACTTCCACATCATATGTTTGTACTTAATTTTTCTAATGGCTTCTTTCGGTAAGTGTTTCTTTTTGGACCGTTTCCATTGTTTATTTAGTGGAACACAATTACCGACGATGCACTCGTTTTCACTCCTTAATATATTCCACCATTCTGTTGCTGTCTTATTCGTAAGTGTGTCATTCCAGTCTATCTTTGATCAATATTCCCTGGTGTCCTTATATCTTTTTTGTGGAAGTTTCTCCTGTACTGCCGTTTATTATTCCTTTCTGATTTTACTTTGATGATAACATGTATCTGGTTGTGATCACTACTTCGCAGTGGCTCACATATTTTGACTTTCTTAACTAAATCATTCTGTGATGGCAAAACTATTTCTAACGCATTTTCTTCCCTGGTTAGTTCTAGCACATGTTGAGAAAGGAAACAATAATGAACTAAAAACTTGTGGCCCTCATTCCCTGTACTCAGTAGAGATTTCCATTGTATGTGTCCTTGGTTAAAAAAAACATACCAACACAATCCCGTATGCTCACTTGCCTTGTAGTATTTTGTACTTTTTCATGTTCTTCTATGCTTATGTTTGGATTTTTATTAACTAACCCAACCGCTAACTTCTAGCTTCCTGTAACTATGTTACACCAAACAGCTTTTTCACAATTTGCTTATCTTTCTAATGTTATTTCATGAGCCTGGATATAGTTTTTAATATATGAACTAACTCCACATCAATTCCTTTCTATTATGTCTTTCTTAAACAGTACATACCTTCAATACCAATTCGACATTTCACATATCGGTGTTTGTTGTTAAAGGAACACATTTATGGACGATGCACTCAATTTCACTCCTTAAGATATTCCAACATTCTGTTGCAGTCTTATTCTACAGTGTGTTATTCCAATCTATGTTTGTTAAATATTTCCTGATGTCCTTATATTTTGCTTTGTGGAAATTTATCCTGTACTGCCTTTATTATTCCTTTCTGGTTTTACTTTGATGATAAAATGTGTCTGGTTGTGATTAATACTCCCCGGTGGCTTACATATCTAAATCTTTGTCAACTAAATCATTCTGTGATGGCAAAATTATGTGTAACACATTTTCTCCCCTGGTAGGTTCTAGCACATGTTGAGAAAGGAAACTATATTGTACTAAAAAATGGTGGTCCTCAATCCCTGAACTCTGTAGGGATTTCAATAGCATAACTAATAACTAACGTCGAGCTTCCTGTAACTATGTTACACAAAACTTCTCTTTCTAATTTTATTTCATGAGCCTGAATAGATACTTTAATATATAAAATAACTCCATCTCCCTTTCTTCTTATTCTCTCTTTTTTAAATGTTACATACCCTCAGTCCCAATTCGATATTTTATATATCGGTGTTAGTCCACGATTCAGTTAGACCTGTGAGGGTCAATTTCTTCCAACATAACGTTTAGTTCACTTCTTTTGTTTACTATGCTCCTTGCATTTAAACAAACGCTTCTGAACAGTTTTCCAGGCTGTAGTTTGCTGATTTATTTGTGCTATCTTTATTTATGCATCAACTTTCAGGCTTCTTTGTGAATCAACCCAGCGCGTCTAGTTTATATAAATGCAACACTACGGCTAGTGTGACAACGTGCCTGCTAGTCTGACAACGTGCGTGTTATGGCGACCATGTGCATGCCAGCGTGTCCACGCTAACCCGTTATCTAGACAAAGTGTCAGTTGCAAAGGTGTCAAAGCGCTACGTGGACGTTTAGTTCTTCATATTCGGTGCTAACTAGCGTCACGCACTTCAACTCAATTTGAGTGTTTCGATACTACACAAATGCACGTAGCTGATTTCAATTACAAAATATAAACTATGTGTGATATCATAGGTGTAAGACCTACGTCAGATTTTTTCGTAAACGTTTGTTCCCTGTCAACACGCAAGCAAGTCGAGAAATATGATCTTATTAAAATGTCGGCTTGACACCAAACATGAGCCGTCCTTGGAATGTTATCAAAATGTTATGATCTTACAAACCACATAGAGTACCTGTCAAGCATAACTACAGGGCTTTTTGCGTGTTTCAAAAGCGTTACTGTAGTGTAGAACATGGAGACCGGCCAGGTAATGTATCCACTCCGTCACACATCACTGCACAACGACGTAGCATAGTTGTTTGTTGGCGCGTCTGGTATTTTGATAGCTCCCTTGGGCATCCCCTGAAACAGGACAATTTCGGTATGTGGAGGTGCGGATAAGTGCAACCTTGACATCGTATACCCATTTCGAAATATCATAATACTCGTGTCTTGTTGGGCCTATGAGAATATTTTTGAGAGGATTTACATATCATGAAAGGGGTGATTTCATGAGTGGGCAACATCCAATATAGGAAGTGTTTGTATTAGTTCAATCCACTACCCACATCCATCATTATGTAGGGTGGGACTTACGATATCGAGGGATTTAGAGAGGCTTTCAAAACTGCAGCGTATAGTCGTCGGATTAAACTGACGTGACAGCTTCTTTACGTTCCCCTGTTGTATTATCCACATTTGGAGCGATGTGCATTAATAGTATATTCCACTTGGTAGCTTCATCATTTCCACTGCGTCTATATGACTTCCACATCGTTTGTTTGTAATTGTTTTTTAATGGCTTCTTTCAATAAATATTTATTTATTGACCGTTCCCTTGTATTTTTTTCAATGGAATAAACTTATCGACGATGCACTCAATTTCACTTCTTAAAATATTCAAAGATTCTGCTGTTGTCTTATACTTAAGTGTGTTATTCCAGTCTATCATTGGTATGTTTTCCCATTTAGCTTCCTTTGTGGAAGTTTCTCCTGTACTGCTTTTATTATTCCTTTCTGATTTTACTTTGGTGGTAAATTTATTTTGAACTAATTTATTTTGTGAGTAAAAACTATGACTAATTCAAGTTCACCCCTGATTGGCTCTAGCACATGTTGAGAATGGAAACTATCTTTTACTAAAACTAAAATGTTTGGTCCTTATTCCTTGTATTCTGTAAAGATTTCCATTTTATAAGATTATGGTTAAAATCGCCCGTAATAATACAAACCCGTATGCTCACTTCCCTCATAGCGTTTTGTGCTTTTTATTTTCTTCTATGCTTATGTTTGGTCTATGCGACAATGCTTTTATCAATCTAACCACATTTACATAATGGCAGAGACATTTATTTATATACATGTATATCAACTCACCCATCTCCTCCGCCGTCAGTAAATGTGTACGTTCTTCTATTTATAGCCGTATTTCGTCCGTCTATCATTATCCATTCCGCAGATTCCGTACTTCAGTGTATATCAGCCACTCCCCATGCGGCATTCCAATCGCCTCGTGTTGATCATAAATACGACTTCGTACATTTTTATTAGAGATGAACTCGACCTGCAGCTGAACTGTTGATTTCACCAAGTCATATTCACGACAAACGCGGCATTCAATAAGGTTTTTGGTATTATACAACACGACTGCCATTCAAGGAATTGATTATGGATGGCAAGTGGACAAGGAAGTTGTTGACTTGTCGCTTTTTTCTATCTGTGTGCCCCCCTTCTGGGACATGACTGGAACGCAGCATTAATGTCCCATTGCGTTGCGTCGGAGCGCGTTGCGTATCTCTCGCTGTCACGCATCGCTGCCTACCACCCCCAACACAAAATTAAATAGTCAACAAACCCTTATATCGGCAAGACGAATATTGACATCTACCGGACATTATGCTCCAAGCTGTGGATTTTCTGAGCCTTCGCAAACATCCATATTCTATGTGTGCGGATGCTGATGTCAGACGTCGCAGTGTTCTATACACAATTAAGTTTACCTGAATTAATACATTGCTCCTCAATGTAATTTTGTAGCTTCTGTTGGAATCGCTGTCGATCGGACCAGACCAGTCCGTCAACAGTTATGTTAGCATTGACTCTAGTGTTGGCCGAGACACTGAATTCATCTTCACGTACATTGGGAGCACGTTCAGTTTAGACGTCCTCGTGACGTCACCGAGAGGAGTCAACTACACTGCCGACGGTCAACGTGGTCACAGAAGCGATGTCACGAAGCAAGTGACTATATCGTTTAATGAAACAGAGGTGACGTGTCTCTCTTACTACATTTATTCCGAATGTTTAGAACAACACGTAGCCGCATTTCGTTTCATTGTGAAACTAAATCGCGCATTTCAAGTTAATAAATATTCCTATATGCACTATATTTAAACAAAAATTGAATTTTCGAATCAAAAACACTCCACCACTGCATCAGCATAACGACACTTTCGCAGTTTTTTTGGTCCAAAAGTGTCTTTGTATTGGTTTCGCGGTTATACATTATATATGTAAGCAGTCTCAACATAGACTTAATCTTGAAAATCGCGTTTACAATTAAAGCAATATGGTCTCGATTAATCCAAACACATTTACTACCAACTTGTTATTATAATAATTCTGAAATAAAACAACTAATATTCATAATTTACCTCGCGGTAACATCAAACAACCTATGCACTCAGTGAAACACATTTTTATAAAAAAGAAGATGTCGTTTATCTTCTTGGTGCCTTGATTAGTTGCTGTTGATCATTCTAAAAACTGAGCAAGCAAGCAGCTATTCGTATTGTTTTTGTACTGCACTCGTCCAACTAAACATAACAGTTTTAGACATGGTCAAAGATACTCTGACCATATCAGAGCGAATTGTTGCCTCAATTTGAACACTGTGATGCGATGTTCCAATCGGACCAGACCGGTCAAGCAAACAAATTGTTTAAGTTTTGTTGGGATTTAAACGCACTAAATGGGTATTAATGTTAAGGCGGATATATATATATATATATATATATATATATATATATGCGATTGTCGCAACATACATATGGAAGTGTGTGCCCCGCCTAAAGCTACGAATCCATATGTACGGTTGCGGCAAGAGGATGCGGCATGCGGCATGCGGCATGCGACAACAAATGGCTATAGTGAGAATTCATAGGAGTGATTCCATGTGTGCGGATGCGGATGCGTTTTGTCGTGCTGATACGGATGCGTCAAATTTAATCGCTCCATGTAGCGATTCAAATCGTATCCGCACACGAATCGGACAGGACATTCCCAGGAGTGACGTCATTATAGAGGTATTTTCCCAACTTTCAAAATGGCGGCGTAGGTATTGAGGATTGAAACATGCCGTCTCGGAAACTTCCAACAGTTCAGGTAGAAGCATTGGTGAAAGAAGTGCGTCATCAACCTATTTTACATTTTTTTATGCTGAATGTACACCGCGCCCAGACGGAAGCGGAAAGAGAAAACGCACCCGTACATATGGACTCGTGGCGTTAGTCACATTTTATTTCGTTACGCCTTGGTACCTCCATATTCTGTCAATGTTTGTGTTGTTTCGTGACTTTGCTCAGGTTGGACAGTGGACTATCGTGCTGAGAAACCCTGGCCCCTCGACAACTGTGACCCAACTACACGTCACGTCCAAGGCTCCGTCTGACGATAGCTACCCGATCACCACAAGGGCGTTTCTCAGTCACCAACGAATCAACTTCACTGGTATGATTACTATGGGCGGTAGTCGAATAATTTCAAAAATATCCTCAGAAACGAATATCATTGCGTGTTGGTGTATGATGAATTAGTCGCTACCACGTACCTACTGTGGCACGCTATTGGATTTTGCGAACTATGGGACAAACTTACTGCACACAAGTTGTATCACACTGTCTCATTACTCTAAATGTGTTGTTATTATCATTGCCAATTGTTCGTTACTATATAAATTATGTATATTGTGTCTGCGGGTTGGTTTTCGATATCACATGGTAATGTATTAAATATCAAAAAATATCAAGAACCAGTTATTGGACCACATCACAAGTATTCTTATAATATACATGTGTGCAGTGGTAATACAAATATTTGGAATATTTTATTACCCGACCACATCGAAATCTACTTACTATTGTGTATTTACGATCGCAGAAACGGGTCCAAATGAAAGCCATAAGATTTAAACAATTAGCTAGCTGTGCTACGTTGCAGTGGCCGAACAGGTACTGAAAAATCAAAACAGACAAGTCGATTATTAAAAGCATTGCCCAATAATCAGCCCCGAGACTACTCTACCTGGTTCAAAGATTCACCAACAACGCCTGAATAAACACACTGACATGAATATAACTAATTTCATAAATATCACTCTGATATTATTGTGATGATGCCTTTGGAACTTAGGCCAATGTGTGCAAAGAAATTGGATTTCGCCTTCAGATGAAGCAACGTTGAAGTTAATCGTGCGGGCAGAAGTTCGGAAAGGATACTCCCCTCTTATTGGAGCGAAAGTGGAAGTTCAGGCGGGATCGTTGCCGTGGAAATTGATGAATGATGATGGACACGGTAAGACATGTTTAGTAGTCGTTGAGCCCGGGGGTATCACTCGTCATAAGCCAAGTTTTAAAATACCATTCTAAAAACCTACTTAAATTAAAGTTATTCCAATTTAAATATCACAATGTTGAACACATATATGTACAGATTAATCGTCTTTATGTGTACAAAACAAACATTACTAGTGTTTGGCTCTCTTCAAATGCGTTGGTGAAACTGTCCTAACTGTACATTTCGTAAATAAAGGTGATAAGAGTAACGTCAACATACTATCCTGGCTGCGGTCCTCATGGTTGAAAGATGGAACTAGTTCATACAGAAAAGGCCGAATTTTCTTATCGTCGAGTTTTTTTTTAAAGAACGCGCATAGCATATAATCTGTTTTATGTTAAATCAGACCTAAAACGATAATAATGGCCTTATTATGACTACTGTGAGTGGATATTTATTGTGCACAGGTGTAGATACGGTGAAAAACGATGGGTTCTATTCGGCTACATTGCTGAACTTCAAGGCTGATGGCACGTTTCCGGTAAAGGTGCGGGCGACAGCCAAAGAAGGTAACCAGACACGGCTGGTGACAAAAGGAGGAAGCCGCGCATTTCGCCTACCAGTTTTTAATGGATGTAAGTACTGATTATGTCAGCCACGTCATATTGTTTTCTTGTTCGAGTTAATTTGTTGTACGAAAATACACTTATGTTTTGAAAGGATACGCTACATCCATTTGAAACAATCGTATTTAGTTATGTACTTCTTTTGCACCGAAATGTGTGTAAGCATTATAAAACGTTTAATGTTGATATCGCAGACTCAAGGCAGAATTGCTTATGTCATCACTTTTATTGTATACTACACTATCGATTTATTATACGTTTTCGAAGTGCCATGTACTACCAGCCCGGATTACGAAGAACCAATATGAAGATGTTTCTCAATATATTGAATATTATTTCGTTTGCTCGCAAAACAAGTGTGCCTGTTTTTTTTCTGTACATTAACATATTGATTTTAATACGATAATATACACTCTGTTTGTAATAATGTTATCCAGTTGTATTTATTTTGTTCTTCAAAAAATAATTGTATTCATGGGTATAAGACATATTCTAAACAATTGTGTTTGATACATTATATTTACGAGTGTCGTATTCATTAGGCATACACGTATGCACTATTTACCATTTTTATGTACATATGCTAAAAATATCTGGCTTCTTGATATTACTTGTAATTTTGTTTCATATATTTTGCCCAATAAAATCACATTGTCAGCAGTATTGCTTGCCTCTGTTTTATAAAGCCGACTTACAGTTGGGTCCAACGTATGAAGTTGTGGCGGAATTCAATCGAACGTCTGATGCCGGACTGATCGACGTCGTCAATGTGCAGTTAGTTGAAAACCTAAAGAAGTTATACCCCTTCCCGCCCGCGCTCGTCAACGACCTCGAGGTCACTGACATGTCGTATGAAAACAAGACAGTGACACTGCAATGGACAGCAGTGGGAGACTACGACGACGAGCAGACAGGTTGGTGGTCTTGTTCTTCCCTCCCTTGTATTGTGATGAGGTTTAGTTCCTGTACTGTTACGAACAGACAGGTTGGTGGTCTTGTTCTTCCCTCCTTTGTACCGTGATGAGGTTTAATTCCTATACTGCTACGCTGCTCTTTCGTTTATTGTCCCATCCGGTCATTTTCCTCTGCAGTTTATTCTCTATATTACCTCTTTGCGTAGTCGTCTCATCGCATCCTTTGTTTGTTGTCTGATGTTTATCCAACTTATCCCTCTCTTCGGTTGTCTGGGAGCACACATTCTTTCTCATGAAGCTCCCCAACTCTACCCGACCTCTTACCAATCTTCCTGTATCATACGCAGCACGTTATTCAGTTATTTTGCATCGCGTAATACATATCCTTCTATTCATAATGTTCTATGTTGGAATACTGCGGATATAAACCTTACAAAATAATGTAATGTAAAGCAGGACGACAATCCGAATTTGTTTGGTGTTGTCAGTTTCAGAGCAACTCTTTCAATGTCAATTTTTTGTAAGGCAGTAGCAGAGTGTTATGCATTTTTCCGCCATGTATAATAAAATGTAACCACAATGGGTCCGGTTCTGTTGGCGTTCTTTGATTTATTCGATCTGCGTTAATTCACATTGTTTCATTGGCAGCCTCTTCATATGATTTGCGGTTCAGCACGGACTTCAAACAGCTGCGCAGTTCCTTCGGAAACGTCTCTCACCTCAACGAGAGTGACATCATTGTTTCAGTTCCCCTTCTGCTGCTGCCGAAAGGGAGATGTTCATTATACGTTTCCCGTCCGGGTACATTGATGTAACCCTGTTCTTTGGGCTGGTGGTCAACCACAGCGTAGACAGGATCAGCGACGTGTCCAACATCGTCACAGCTGCTATAGTTTACGTGCCACCAATATCTCCTCCAACTACTAGTGAACCCGATTACACAACTACGGAAGTAACCACAGAACGAGACACAACCACCTATGCAGCTACCACAACGACGCAACCAACAACTCACCCAGAGGATATTACCATCGCAAGCGCAACTCCAACAAGTCCAACTCCAATTAGTAGTGAACCCGATTATACAACTGCGGAAGTAACCACAGAACGAGACACAACCACCGATGTAGCTACCACAACGATGCAACCAACAACTCACCCAGAGGATATTACCACCGCAAGCGCAACTCCAACAAGCCCAGCGACTACTGACAAACCTACAACGACCTTGAAGCAACAACCAACCACCACGCACAGCTCCGCAGAAGCAGAATTATTGATGAAGCTGGCTATAGGAAGCGCCATGCCGATTATATTGATCATTATCAGTGCGGTAGTAATCAAACTTACCTGTTCACAACGAGCCCGAAGACATGGCGGCCACGAAGAACATGGGCATAGACAACACAATTTAACACGTGTAAATACGAGTCAGTTTGGCGGGCGCTTGCCCTACTCTAATTCGGTAGGGAATTTGTCTGTCGTTGGATCTCACAGAGTTGGATTTGCGAGACCGGTGTATCTCCCACCCATGAATCCGTATCAAGTGCATGGGTATGGACACATTCCGAATAACCCACCTCAATATGGCTATCCTCCTTACTATGAGCAAGAGTTTGACTGGGATGCCAGACGTTAAGATGTCTGACGTCGGTAGCTGTGGTGAGAGAGTGTAATGTCACAAGTGAAGACCTGGGTAGAATCCACTTACTGCTCTTTCAAAAAAGGCAATTGTGATTTAGACATCACTTCCCGGGATGTCTAAATGACTACCTGTTTGATATATTAGTCGATTATTTTCAAGTTCATTGCGGAAGAGACAGTGTAAACATTCGGTCCTTTATACACGGTGGTTGTGCAGGGGATGTTAAAGATTTCACACCTGGACGTGGGAAAATTCTGGTGGAATCAAAAGCCAATGATACAGGTCAACAAATATCCAGATGGACTCGGCATTAGCGGCCGTGAAAACACTAGTCTGGTAATGGAGTAGGCGCTAAGGCCGCTGTCTCTAAGCCAATATCGGTGCCATATAAGACAACACATTATTGTTATTGTTAGTTTCTACCTTATGTAGGTTGTACATCATCACTTCTAATCATAGAAACATGTTAATATACTCACAAAGACAACTTGTCAATGTAATAATTATTATATTGTGGGTCGGTTTTCTGTTCACATATAATTTACATTAGTCATATATTTTACGTATAATTCGACCACACCCGGCCGCTGACTAATAACTGACGTCCCAGAAACCCAGCCAAGAATACACGCCTCATGCTGTGTTTTACTGTTGCGCCCTCTTGCGGATAGTTCTGAAAATATGTTAACAAGTTTTACGAATGTACTGACCTGAAACTGTTTTGTGTCTGGGCAAACAAAGGATCACAGCAACTTACAAAACGGCTGAGGTACTTGGAGTATTCTATAAAATAACAGTTTAATAACGGCTTGCACTACGTGCTACTACTAGTTATGTACTATCTAAGTGCGTGAACATTCGTCGACAAATTAACAATGTTTAATATTAATAAAACAATATATTATAAACATTATATGTACAATTTTGCACGCGTGCGGGTGTACGCGTGCGTGCGTGTGAATGCGCGCATGCGGGCGTGCATGTGCATGGTAACTGTGATCGTTGAGAATGAGCGCTTGACGATGACCTATATACACGTATATATGGTGTGACTGTGGTGTTAGGAACTAAACGTAGATTGAGAGCTACTGTGAAATACTACAGTTGGGGTATCCTGTACGGCTATTGACGGCTGGCTAGCGCTTACGCAATAGTGTGAATGCACTGGGGAGGTGATTTTAAAGAACCGGGATAACATTATAGTATACCTAGGGTAGACAGTTAATAATACTAATAATAATGAGTCAACATGTACAGCGCCATAAATTTACACAAAAGTCCATTCAGAGGCGCTGAAATAGATTAAAACATGAATGTTAAAAACTAGCTAGTTAAATAAATGATAATAAAAATAAATGAATTACATTAATTGCTAAAACCGTGATACATAATGCATAGGCAATAAGATTATGTGGTAAAAGGATATAACATTAATTAAAACGTGACATAATATGTACATCATATGACATAAACAATTTAGTTAAATGAAAATAAAGTATTTAAAAACACTATGTCATGTACGAGATCACAAACTAAACTAAACATGGAATGCTACACGGAAGAGGTGGGTTTTTTAAAGTCTCTTGGATGTGGCTAGCGCGTTCATTCTAACGGAAGAGTGTTTCACATCCGTGGGGACAAAACTGAAAAGGAACGATCGCCGTATCTTCTGTTGGATGGCGGCACACGCAGGTCGTTGCTATTGGCAGAACGTAGTGCACGCGCTGGTCGGTACGCGTCGAGCAAGTCGGTGATGTACGACGATGCAATGCCATGTTGGGCTTGGAACGAAAGCAACTGTATTGTTTACACGATACGCTGTTTCACCGGAAGCCAATGGATATATCGCCTGTTGCAGCGGACTACCAATCGAGCTGCTGAGGTCTGCACTCTCTGCAGTTTAGAGATAAGAACGTCGGGGATGCCGAACAGCAAATCATTCCCATAGTCGAGTCTCGAAATCACCAGTGAATGTATTATTCGAGCCGCTGCTTTGTCAGATAGACACGATCGTATGGAAGCAATGTTATGCAGGTGATAGTATGCTGTACGACATATGTGTTGCACGTGACGTACCATCGACATTTCAACGTCGCACGCAACACCGATGTTGTAAGCACACGGACTAGGAGTGATGTCACAGTAGCCGATCTTTATCATGATGATCTTGTGTTTCTTGTGGTTGGTGTGTGTGATACCAATACGAGCGCGACTGTTTTGTTCTCATTGACTTTCAGCAGATTGCTGTTTATTCACGCGCGGACGTCGTTGACGCAATGTTCAATTGTATGCAACGATGACAGGCTGCCGTTTACATCAGTGACGTCAAATTTGATGTACAGCTCTGTGTCGTCTGCGTACATGTCTTAGTTGAAGTTGTATTGTTTGATGATATCGCCGATTGGGGACGTGTAGATGGTGCAAAGCAATGGCCCCATTCCTGAGCCTTAAGGGACACCGAAAGCGATATGTGAATGGACGGAAGCATCGTCTGGTATTATCACGGATTGTGTTCGATCGGTCAAGTATGAGCGGACCCAATCGAGCGCGGAGCCGGTCACACCAGTGCGTTTTTCTAGACGCGAAATCAGGATGTCATGGTCGACGGTGTCGAATGCGGCAGACATATCGAGTAGTACGAGTATCACCCAAACCGCCGGTCTAATGCCTGAAGAATATCATTCTGTACAAGCACTAGAGCAGTTTCAGTTGAGTGGTACGGTCAATAGGCCGACTGGATCCGGTCGAGTAGGTCATTCGCAGTTGCGTGATCGAGTAGGCACCGTGCGACCTGTCTCTCAAGCAACTTGGAGACAAACGGGAGATTCGAGGCGGGTCTGTAATGTGTCAAGTTGTCAATATCTAGATTAGGCTTCTTTGGTAATGGGGTGCGGGGGACGGCATCGTGTATGATGGATGCGTTAATCAGTTGCGTCAGATTTGGCGCTAATCCGTCCGAAACGTCTTTAAGTAGCCATGTTGGCAATGGGTCGAGCTCGTTGTCGTTGACGGCTTGGTGATGGGACTGCGAAATCAGCTATCGACGCTGTCGCGAACGTGTGTAATCGTGGTACACTGGAGGTCTGCTGCTTCTCGACAACTAGGCTAGGTGTAGCGGCGGGGTAGTCACTTAGCGACCCACGAATCGTCTCGACTTATGCTGATAAGAAAGTGGCGAAACGTGGTGCGAGTTCTTGCGTGTTGTTGTTTTGTGGTAAGTGAGCGGATTTCCGTCGCTGCAGGAGCCCATTCATCAAACGGTATAGTCGTCTTGAATTTCCACTGCATTGATCAAGTTCGAATGCAAAATATTCCGACTTTGCGGTGTTGATTAGTTTCTTGACCTATTCGATTGAGTATTGTATATCTCGCGATGTACAGTAAGGAATGTGCATCGTCATTTTCGTTCGAGTTGTCGTCATGTTCTCTTGGCGTCGGCCAACTTCTCGTTGTACCAAGGCAGCAGTGGGCGGAGAGCTACACGGTAGGAAAGTTGAATCTAACTAATAATAATAATAATAATAAACTTTATTTACACACCATCCACGGGTGATTACAAATCGGCAGTCATCTAAGAAGCATAACAAACGCATTTAAGAAAAATAAATAAGAAAAATAAATAAAGTTAGGAAGCAGAATCCTAGTATATATATTTATATATATATATAAACCTATGTATATAAAATTACGGGTAAATGCAATGATAAAATAAACGATTAGCAAAAATGCTGAACAGCTGAACATACTGAATACAAAATAAATAAAATAAAAGCCTAAATTACATTAAATAGGTTGATTAGGTACTATAATGTGATTATAGCGCTTTGCACATGTGAAGCGATACTAAAATGTGATTAGATACTAAAGTGTTATATAAATAATACAACAAGTTAATTAAAAAATATATGCATGAATAATACAAAGGTTAAATTATGTCTGATTATATTACTTTGAGAACAGAAATGTCTTCAATAATTTTCCAAACTGTCTGTTGTTCTCAATCGCGCGTCATTCTAGAGGCAGAGAGTTCCACAATGTCGGCCCAGCACATGCAAACGCCCGACGACCATAACGTTATAGGTTCACGCGTGTAACGTCCAGAAGCAGACCATCGCCAGAGCGTAGGGTCCTGCGTGGCGAGTGACGATGTAGCAGTGACGCGAGATACACTGGCGTGCCTGCACACAGTGCCGTCTGTACAACTACGTGTAACTTGTATTCGATGCGCTTTCTCAATGGGAGCCAGTGAAGGTGTTGTAGGACTGCAGTTATAGATATCCGGTCACCTCGTCGAAATTGCATCACAACACGAGCGGCTGACCGTTGGACTTTCTCTAGACGGTGCAGCAGACGGACAGGCATACCAAACAGCATCGCATTTCCATAATAAATTATGGTTGTCACAAGTGCATGGACAAGACATTTGCAGACATTGGTCGTCGTTGCCTCTCGTCCACGAGCAATTCTCGAGATATGGTAGTAAGCACTTCGACATACATTTGCCACTTGCGTCGCCATCAATAAATCAGCATCGATTGCAACACCAAGATCTCGGACATGATCAATGAATATTGGTCTGGTGTATCATCAGCGTATAGATGGTGTTGTACGTCGTGTCGTTTGAGTAAATTCGTTAGAGGCGCAATGTAGGCGTTTGAAGAGCACCGGCCCAAGAACCGACCCCTATGGTACTCCGGATCTCATCACATCTAACATGTAATAATTGAATGCTTTATTATGTTTAGGAACTGTGGTACGGGAGGAAATTTATATGGGGCAATTTCAGAGCGTCTAGGAATGCTATTGTGAAGATTTATGTACATGTTGAATTAGTGTATTACCTATTGGGCGGTGAAATTATTACAATGGTATCAGCATCAGCAGGGATCACATGACGGATGCGAAGTATATTGTTCATTAACTGGGGTTTGGGAGAGACAGAACACACCAGTCCAGAGTGATCCACAGAAATGACGATGCAACCTGGACTCCTCTGTAACGAGAGATTATAACGGTGTGGTTATAAAACCCACACATAGAAGCAATACCGAGCGGTTGCGTAGACGATGAAATCTTACCTTCATGTATATCCTAAAAGAGATTACCGTAGGTATATAAAATATATGTTCTGTGTAAACCTGAGTGAGTGTTAGATTGTAGGTATTGTCTTGATTATCTGGTTTTGTATTGTTAAATTTGTCAAAGGGTGTGGTCGAGAATAAACGAACCTGGGTCAGCGCGACGAATACTGATGTCGCGACGTTTATACGGGATAGCGAATCATCACTCACCTATGCGGTGGTGATGTAGTAACGATGATCGAACATAGATTCCAATGGTGAGAAGTTTCCTACAATCAAACCGTGTCGGCTTCGGAGAGCTGCCGATGGCCAGAACATATTATAGGTGACTTCCCTGTTGAGATATGGTGTCGTTAATCTCGAACATTCATTCCACATATATTTACCATACGTTGGCCACAATAGGGTAGTAGTTCTACGATCTTTCACTATTGTGATCATATAAGGTTACATTTGCTTGTCTTGTTCGTTTGTATGGAATATGACTGAATAAATTGATCTACTACTTGTATGATATGATAAGATAAGAGTGTGTAGGAGGCTGACGAGTCTCCCTCTGGAAATTTATCAATACTGATATTTTTATTATTCGGTGGGGTGAATAAATTTTAAAACGTGTACATTGCATAGTTTTGTATTACGTTTTATACTACACTATCTCTGAACCCGAATATATATACACAAGTTCGCTTCATCTGGCGGATCTTGACATAGTGGCAAAGTGGCGTAGTTGTTAGAACAATAGGTATAACAGTATCATGAGCTATCTATGCATCACAATAGCCGACGTGAAAAGTGAATATGTAATTATATCGATCATCGATAGGACGTTGAAATGTCGATAGCCACAATATTTTGCAAACAACACAGCAGTGTTACTTTTGCCACACAAACATAATATTCGTATATTTATGGATTTTCATTTTGTTTTTTATTGTACTAATCTACCGACCAAACACCAAGGGCGTCATTCAATGAGTCACCATTTTGGATATCAATGGAGTCCGTACAATGGCGTTACAGTTACATTATATTGGGCCTCCTTTTCCTGGGTATTCGTTATCCACAATGCTATCGCTATACTATACTATACTATACTATACTATACTATACTATAGCAATTGATATGGCGCTATCTGAATAGTATTGCAATAGGAGCAAATCTAATAAAACTATCCCCTAGATAGAACACTTAATCTATATGCCTCTGCTTCGAATACTTTGCTGTTGTTGGTAAACTTGGGCCTGACTAACTACGTGTCTTTGGGGCAAGGAATATTTCCATCTGTTTAACACATGGTACGTGTAACGTCCTCAAATGATCGACGCTCTTCGCGTAACGCCATTTAATTCCATTTACGCAACAGAAACAAATATATTTACATCCGCTTTGCGTGCTGCACGAACCCGAACACTTGAAACAACCCTTAACCAACGGGAATATCGAGAACAAAACAAACGTGTTACCTTTCTTCCGAGGGTCGTAGATTATTCACACAATGTTTCGTTCCCGATATGCAAGCCGTTAACATATACAACAAACTTAGATACATAAGCTTGTTCAATTATTGTTTCACGTGTGACTAAATGCATGCATATGTGTGCGCTCCTGTGCATAAGCTGGAGTGTACGTGCGTATAC
This sequence comes from Paraescarpia echinospica, assembly GCA_020002185.1. Classification (NCBI taxonomy): domain Eukaryota; kingdom Metazoa; phylum Annelida; class Polychaeta; order Sabellida; family Siboglinidae; genus Paraescarpia; species Paraescarpia echinospica. The sequence goes on along the minus strand of CM034534.1, from coordinate 45,671,415 downwards.
GTGCATGCACGTGCGCGAGCACATGTGTGCAACATGTTGAATGCGTGTGTGATTGTCGAGATTATGTTAGTGATGGACAGACAATTAACACATAATTTTGCAATTGGTATAGTTTTGACTATTTTAAAGTTTGTATCATCAATTTGACAAAATATAACATATAGTGCGTACGACGTGTAGTGGTACGACTTATTAGGCAACTACCAACACCTTAGAAACTACAATATTGCTTATCGGAAGCATGATGACAATCCAATATACAAACAAAATATTCAGGAAAATAATACACATATAATACTAGCTCAACGCAATTGTGTCCGAAGCCATATTTGTTCAGCAGTACGTCGAGGCAGCTAGTAGAATCATAACCAGGGGAGTGACTGTATGGACTGCTTCAATTCAACACGACGTCGACATCATAAACAGCCCGTGTTGACTGAGATGGATGTACACCCAACGCATTGTGGAAACTCGCTGAAGAGCTGAGGATCCTTGCAACTTCAACAAGCATGCCCTGTATTAAATGGCAACTTAGCTCTCGCGACTGTAGCTAAATAATTGGTCATACTATTTCAATTGATATAGGTGTTGGGAAGTCACCGTTTTTCACAGTGGACCTAGCGCATACCTTCCTGAAATAGGAAGTCACGAATACGCAGCAAGATTTACATCAACGCTTAAGAACGTTGTATAAAACTTATGTATACTAACACATAGAGTGAGCTAGTGATCAAGAGAAAATGACATAAAAAAACAACAGAGAGAATGTTGGACGGTGGGAGGGAGGTGAATGAGAGTGGACGGAGGGATAGAGAGAGAGAGAGAGAGAGAGAGAGAGAGAGAGAAAGAGAGAGAGAGAGTGACTGAGTGACTGAGTGTGAGTGAGTGAGTGAGTGAGTGAGAGAGTGAGTGAGTGAGTGAGTGAGTGAGTGAGTGAGTGAGTGAGTGAGTGAGTGAGTGAGTTAGTGAGTTAGTGTGTTAGTGAGTTAGTGAGTTAGTGAGTGAGTGAGTGAGTGAGTGAGTGAGTGAGTGAGTGAGTGAGTGAGTGAGTGAGTGAGTGAGTGAGTGAGTGAGTGAGTGAGTGAGTGAGTGAGTGAGTGAGTGAGTGAGTGTGTGAGTGAGTGAGTGAGTGAGTGAATGAGTGAGTGAGTGAGTGAGTGACTGAGTAATTGTAAATGGGTCAGTGAGTGAATGACTAAAAAACAGAGAGACAGAGAAAGACAAAGGGGAGAGAGAGAGATAGGAAGAGAGGGAAACTAAAAGGGAGAGAGAGAGAGAGAGAGAGAGAAAGAGAGAGAGAGAGGGTGGGAGAGAGAAACAGACAGAGACAGACATAGAAAAAACAGACAGACACTGGGAGATAAATCGTCACACAGGCATACAGAGATATATAGAGTCAGACAAACTGAAGGACGGGAAAGCGAAAAACCGTGATCTAATGTATATACTGAACCACACACTTGAGTGCGCGCGCGTACACACACGCACGCACACACACGCACGCACACACACGCACACACAAATACACACACACATAAACATGTATGCATGAACGAACGCACACACGTATGCATGCATGTATGCGTGTTTCCCGTTTTAAAAACACTTATATCCGTACACGCGTTCTTACGTGCTTGCCTACACGCTTGCTTGCGAGCGTGAATACATGATAGTACGTGTGCATATTAACGTGTGTATATAAGTACATATGCACATGTTGCTGCTTGCATGCGTACCAACATAATTGTCTACTTGAGTACTTGCGGTACAACATTTTTTTTAAACCACAATGAATTACTAAGACAAGCTATTTCGTTTAGGACCACGCGGAGGCTGTATTTTATAGGAATGTTACCAGCCGAGCACAAAAACAACAGGAGGCATTTGTAACGCGCGCTGTGGCAGTTGTAGAGACGCACGGTATCACGAGGCTCATTATTTAGATTTATGCCGTCCCTTATTCTTGTCCAGACTCCACGCCGTTCGTGTCTCTGTGAAGATTTGTATAGTTCCGTATTTCGCTCAGACACCTGGGGACCATTTCACGAAGACAGTGAGCTCATAGGGAAACCAGTCATTAAAAGAATCCGTTGATAACTTAAAGCAGCTTTATCAAAATACAAAATGCTGGTACTGTATCACCAATGACACTATTTCCGTGACACAAAATGTCCCAGTAACGCATCGTTGTGTTGGCAGATGTCAATATACAATATCACTATTACGGAGCGAAATTCGGACAAACGAGCTCATAAAAATGTTAGTGGAATGGTCACTAGACCAACAATTTTACCCCTTTCTTGTGGTGATACGTCGACGTCTTATCCACAATGTTTACACTTAGAACGCACATAAATTATGAGGAGGGCCGGTACACACCATCGCAAGTTTACGACGACCTGCAGAAAAGTAATCAAGACCGCGGCCCTATGGGACAAAATGACGGCATGTTGCATATGACAATACCGTCGCCAACTCGGTAGTCAGTTTGACATTGACGACAGCCGAAAGACAACAAAACATTACCAAAGAAAAACAACAACATTTATAGCATGTTACACGTCATTGGAGTTTTTTCGGATGATTGTGTTGTAAAAGTTCAATACAGAACACACAGGGATGCCAACAACTGATCGGAACTCACACGTATGACCAATTGTGTCGATACACGAAAATATACGGCGCGTCACTAACTTCTACCAAAATAATACTTTCTTTGATAGTGGAGCTACCGCAACGACCGCCCCGTCAAATGCGGTACAATCGTAAACAGACATCATAAACCGTCAGTAGTGTTAAATGTTCGCTACGTGTAAACTTATTGTGGTTATCAGCGGACAGGCTATGCTGAATATCACCAGCAAATATGTTCTCAATCCACCGAGTTTAGTGAGAGATCCGGTTCCTGTTATGTGCCCGTGGCAGCACTGACACACGTAGGGGTTTAATTTATAGCGACTCAGTTGCGTGATGCCGCCATACTGTTGCCGCCTGGTACTTCGATGTTGTCATCCCGTGTTGTGGTAGCGTTAGTTGCTCTGGTGCTGGTGGTATTGGCTGGGTCCTTGTTTGTGTCGTCCGGATGCGCCGCTAATGCTGTCTTGTATTACTGGTGTTGTATTGGATTCTGGCACTGTCAAATGTTTCATTGTTATCTTCCTGTGTAACGTTTTGGTCTGTTTGATGGCGACTTTGCTTGTGTTGGGTTTGGCTGTATGTGTTATCGTTGTGACAAGAGTAATAATTATAGGATACTCCGTTCTAGTTGCAGTTGCTGTAGTGTCGTCGGATAACTGGTAGTATTACGCATTTTCGAGTAGTAAATGCACACTCCTCAACAGGGAAGTTAGTGCATTTAATAGCAAATGTAACATTCATGGTGAAAACTCATAAATAAATATATTGGAATTGTTAGCATGTCCATGCACGCAGGTTGGCATTCACTCACACACAAGAGTGCGCACTTGCATAACGGCACGTCAGACTAGGTGCCGTCAATGCCACTGCTCTTCAGTGCGACCAGTGTAAATTGCGAAGTGATCTTCTTTTTCCTCAGATGCTTCCTCATTCTCAGAACGAACACGTGGCTTGCCTTTACACACTTTTGATTTTGCGATATGGCCCGTTTTGTTACAACGGAAGTAACGCTTTGCCTTAAACTTACATACCAGCGGCGCATGTTTGCCACAGCAAAGCCAGTACTGTTGTCCTAATGCCTGTTGATGCTGTTTCCGGTTTCTATTAACATGTTTAGGCTACCTCCCCTCACTTGGTTTTGTGGCATAGCTCACCCGATTGACTCTCACCGGATGTTGTGTCAACAGTGGCGCCGACTGGCGTATGACACTGTCTACTGACATAGCAATTTTCACAGCTTTTTCGAACGTTAACTTTGTCATGTTACTCATTTTTTTCTTGTACGAATGCACGACTACGGTGACGAACTTGTCTCTCAACCAACGATTACGGTCTGGAAAATTTGCATGTACAGTTAACTATTTGATCGTCAAGCTGTAATCCACGATGCTTTCAGCCTCTTTTCGAACACTCGTCCAAAATGTGAACGATTCAGTCATTTCGTTGGGCACCGGTTCAAAGTGGTCTTTCAGCTTTTGCAAGAATTGATTTAGGGTTTTTGTATCCGATTTCTGCGGACTAAACTGATTAGACAGCACTCGACAAATTTCCCTTCCCACGTCGGTGAGAAATATTGCTTTACGCCGTTCCGCGTCGTTTACTGCAATGTTATTTGCCATCAAGAACAAATACAACCTTTCTTCGTAACACGCAACTGTCTCTATGATAGGGTCGAATTTCCCTAAAATCCCAATGAATCTAGCCATCTTGTCGGCTTGCCACTTATGTAAGCCAAATCACCGCGCCAACTCAACCACACACAATTGTCTTTGACCTGCTTAGATGTCAGTGTTACTTACTGACAGGTCTCCACTTTTGTGCTGTTGTTGGATACTTGATTTTGTATTCTCCTCGCCACATAAATGTAACGACTTGACCGATAAAAGACAATAACATTCAACGTAAAATAACAACTTTATTGTCGTGGCAGGTCAGCATACAAGGCGCGGGAACTCGCACAGTTCTGGTGACGCTTAGTTAAACGATCAATTCGATTTAACGTACATCATCACACCCTATCATGTTGTAATCTTAGAGATTCTCATGCAAGGCAGCTTTGTCGTGTTCAAGTAATTACGACAACTTCGAAAATGTTAGGCTGTGCGATAAATGAACTTGCAAAGAAGCAGTGAAGTCGGCAAATCGACCACTAAAGGCGGTCTGTAAGATGTCCAGAACATCGACAATCACCGGGTTGGCATTTTCCATGCGCGCATCCTCTTCACCGCAAAATTATGTTGTGAATTTAAAATAGTCAATGTAGAAAGTACAGCTTGCATTTTGAGGGGCGACATTATCGACTGCTTCTTTACACGCGAGCTAATCAACGTTTGTTTCCCCTGGATTAGTATAGTCAACGTGTTCAAATGTTCAAACGCAAACCTGAACACAAAACTCAGCTGGACGACCGGCAAGCTAATTCCATGGAACAAAACTCACAAAAGTGTCATATACCTCGTCAGAGCCGCTCCGTGGCTCAGCCAACGAACACTGTTTTGTTGTAGAACATCACAATTTTTGTTTGCTCTTAACAATTTTCAATTGCTGGCTTTCTCTTAAATAAACCACTCGGGGCCGGTCGTTACCTTTCCTATGATTAAATCAATTTTATAAATAATTGCGTATGATTTCGCTTAATGGTGAAATATGAAGTATGTTTCAATCATTCACACAACTGAGTGAACTGGAGCAACGTATAGTGAATGAACTTGCCCAAATTTTGACACCGCCGCACAGGATTCGAACCCGGGTTCTCTCGGTTGAGAGTACGAAGCTGTAGCCACTGCACCACGGCGCTACACATTCACTTTCAAATGATGATGTTTAGAATACGTTTCTATACCGTATATGAGCGTACACCACAAAAAAGACCTATAAGTTCGTAGTCTTACAGAAACAGCCGATCGTATGACTGCGATATTGCAATGTCGCATCCAGCGTGACGTCAGTAGTGGCACACAACCGCCAAAAAGGATCAGGTGCGGCAAGATTCCAGTGGACTGACTGTCATTGACCGCTGAATGGAGTCGTGATGTTTGGAAACAAGTAGAAATAATCACGTAATTTTGAGGAAAATAGGAAGGTAATGGCGCAGTTAACAATGCACATCATTAACACAAACAATTAAGTACTATATATAGTCTTCTACGGTTCCAACCAGCTATTCTACTCTGTAAAGTGTGCGCGCGTGCGTCTATCTGCGCGCGTGTTCTTGTCCGTGTTCGTGTGTGTGTGTGTGTGTGTGTGTGTGTGTTTCGTTTTATTATCACGGATTTATTGACCATGTTCAACGCCACACAATGTTTCAAATACAGGACACAGAGAAAGTAACCATAGTGTGTAACATGTTACTAACTGGAGACAGCTTAGTTGCGAAGCATGGACTAGTTACGGTTAAACTATTATTTCAGTTGGTTAGTCTCATTAATAGTTCCATGGTGAACGAAATTACTGGACGCAGTCAATTAGAGTCCAGTTATAATTTTAGCCGACATCGCCTTGTAATCTACTGCTTTCATCGTGGCGGCCCATGACGGAGTACGCGTGAAGCGCCAGCGAGGGTGGACTATGTAGAGCCTCTCGCTGTTTGGCTGAGGTTGTTACTCTGGTGGCGTCGAATGATTCTGTGTTGTTTCAAGTAAACGACCGCCATTTAGAACGAGATATACTGTCAGATTTCCAGGGGTTTGGTTCAGTGCCACATTTTTTTCAAGGTTGATTTAAGGACGTCATTATAGTGTTGACGCTGTCCTCATTTAAGCCGTTTACCATAACTCAGCTCTGAGTAGACTACTTGGGCAGTCTCGATCAGACATGCGCAGTACATGGCCAGTCCATCTCAATTGTTGATGGCCGCTTCATTGTTTGATATGTGAGCCTCATCGAGGACGCTGTTGTTCGGTCTGTCCTATCAAATGATTCTAAATATATATTTCGTAAGCAGCGTTGGTGGAGTTGCTCTAAGGCTTTTATATGTCGTCTGTATGGAGTCCTTGTTTCAGCTCCGTTAAAAAGTGCTGGTAGTAGACCCTCAGTTTGGTCACTGGTCTGATATATCAAGACACGGGTTCGGAAGCGCCCAAAAGCTGAACTCGCACATTGTGGTCGGTGTTCTAAATACACTGTAAAAACATATATGCTTAAATACTTACATTCACACATACACACATACACACATACACACATACACACATACACACATACACACATACACACATACACACATACACACATACACACATACACACATACACACATACATGCATGCACGCTCGTACGTACGAACACACATACATACACAATCATTATGTACAGAAGTACTTATACATGTACATATGCATATATGTACACACGTACATATGTACACACATACTCATAATTATAATCGGATGATGTTGTTATGACGACAATTACAATAATTATAATAACAACAGCGGTGACGACGACTGTAAACAACTGTTGAGCTTAATTGTGATGCGGTGTATTGTGGATCTCGCAGTTAATAATTTAACATCTGCTTCCTTTTTGTTTACATACAGGCAGTTTCAAATGAGACGTAACTAGCAATACAAATATAAATTGTGCCACTTACTTCAGCCGTTTCGTGAGCCGCTACAACCGCAAACGGCAGCAAGGCGAAAAGTAAGACGACACTCACACGTATTGTGTCTTCAAAGCAGGTATGTAAATAGACAAATAAGAAATTAAGCAAATTGCTACAAAAATGTCTGGACTTCTTAATGTAGTGCTTACCATCAAACGTATTGCTTATTTGCCAATGCTATCGAGTTGGACGAGTTCTTCTGCAATAATGTGTAGAATCACTTTTATCAAAACCTTTTCCTGAAAGTTAGCGGCAACTCTCCTTACCTTACCCATGAAGACGTTTTCGTTCAAGTGACGAATAAGCACGTACCTTAGAGTAGAAACTACACGCAACGCGCGGACTGCAGAGTAGAAACTACACGCGCGGCATAGACGTAGCCTCATGAAAAAAAACATTACGTTTCCTCGCCATTTTCACCGAATTTCCGCCATTTTCTTCAGATAAATAGGATCCATTGAATTCATAATGATTTTATTAAAAAGTACACCACCTCTTAGACACGTGGTCATCTTTCGTACAAGCGCTCGGTCCCTTGGAGGAGCTTCGGCCTACGGGCCAAAAGTATAGATAGGCGCCATTTGACCTTTGGTATGTAAAAACCATAGCATTCATACATGTTTAACAAGATTTAACAAGATTGCCATCCAGAGAATTAACTCTAGATGGCAGGTGGACAAGGAAGCCCTTTGGCTTATCGAGAGTCCAACCCTTTTATCTACATATATCCAGCCCTTCTGAGGTATGTGTCGATTTTATTTTTAAACATATTCACACTACTAGCACCCACACAATCATCAGATAATCTGTTCCATTCATTTACAGTCCTTTGTGAAAATGAGAACTTTCTCACGTCTAATCTACACTGCTCCTTTACTAATGTAACTTTATGTCCTCTAGTCTTTCTATCTTTCTTAACTGAAAAAAACATATTTCTATCAATATTTTCATAACCATTCAATATTTTAAACACTTCTATCTGATCTCCTCTCAATCTCCTGGTCTCTAGTGTTGTTAAACCACATTCTTTTAGGCGTTTTTCATAACTAAGATCCCTCAGTTTGGTATCATTTTAGTCGCTCTCCTCTGTACTCTTTCTAGCATATCTATGTCCTTCTTGCGGTATGGCCTCCACGCTTGTATACAATATTCTAAATGAGGCCTAACTATTGTTTTGTACAGCGGTATTATTAGTTCTTTTCTTTATATGCTATATTTCGCCTAATCAATCCAAGGATTTGATTTCCTTTTGAAGCTGCAATTCCACACTGCTCTGAAACCTTCATGTCAGCACTAATTGTCAGCCCTAAGTCTTTTTCTTTTACAGTAGTACTTAGTACAGTTCCCCCATTGTATATTCTACATATTCGTTCCCATGTCCTGTGTGGAGGCATTTACATTTCCCAAAATTGAACAACATTTGCCACTTATCAGACCATTTGATCAACCTGTCAAGATCATCTTGTAAATGCTGTCTATCACCATCACTTTCAATCCTTCTAAACACTTTTGTATCATCTGCAAATTTCAACACCTTGTTAGCTATATCATCGTCCAAATCGTTTATATATATTAAGAATAATATAGGTCCCAGTACTGATCCCTGTGGAACCCCACTCAAGACTGATTTCCAGTTTGAAGCCTCCCCATCACCAACTACCCGTTGTCTTCTGTCAATCAGCCATTTTTCTATCCAGTTAATTATACCATTTCCTATGCCATGGGCTTTTAGTTTAAGCAGTAATCTCTGATGTGGCACTTTGTCGAAAGCTTTTTGAAAATCTAAGTAGATGATGTCTACTGGTGATCCATCATCTACCCACTTAGTGATATCTTCCAAAAAACATAACATATTTGTTAAGCATGACCTCGCTTTTAGAAACCCATGTTGAGATGGGTTTATCAAGTTATGTTTAACAAGAAAATTCACCATGTGATCTTTAATTAGTCTTTCTAATAATTTACAAATCACCGGTGTTAAACTAACTGGTCTATAATTATTTGACTTGTTTCTCGAACCTTTTTTAAATAACGGTATAATGTTTGCTTCTTTCCATTCTAAAGGAACCACTCCCTCTTCTAATGACAAGTTGAAAACTGTTGCAAGCGGTATGCTAATTTGTTCCACAATTTCCACTAGTAGTTTGGGTGGAATACCATCCATTCCAGGTGATTTATTTTCCTTCATAGCCCTAATTTTCTTAGCTACCATTTCTGGGGTTACAATTAACTGTCTTAAATAGTCTGATTCTGCCCCCTTGAACTTAGCCTCTGGTACTGGCAGTGAACTAGTGTCTTCTCTGGTAAACACTGAACTAAAATACTCATTTAGGTCTTCAGCCATTAAGAATCCTTCTGATATTATATTTCCAGCGCTATCTTCTAGAGGACCGACCTAATCCTGAACTTTCTGTTTGCTTCGAACATACGCATAAAAACTCTTGCTGTCATGTTTTATATTACAAGCTAATTTATGTTCATAGCTTCTCTTTGAATTTCTAATTTCAGCTGTAGCTTGGTTTAGTGCTTCTTTATAAAGGTTGTAGTCTTCGTCATTGCCAGTACGTCTATAAGACTTCCACATCATTTGTTTATACTTAATTTTTCTCATGGCTTCTTTCGATAAGTATTTCTTTCTGGTCAGTTTCCCTTGTTTTTTGAAGGGAACAAATTTATCTACGATGCACTCTATTTCATTCTTTAAGATATTCCAGCATTCTGTTGCTGTCTTATTCTTCAGTGTATTATTCCAGTCTATCTTTGCTAAATATTTCCTCATTTCCTTATATCTTCCTTTGTGGAAATTTCTCCTCAACTGCTTTTTATTATTTCTTTCTGATTTTACTTTAATGGTAAAATGTATCTGGTTGTGATCACTACTTCCAAGAGGCTCACATAATTTAACATTGTCAACTAATTCATTCTGTGAGGACAAAACTAAGTCTAACACATTCTCTCCCCTGGTTGGTTCTAGCACATGTTGAGAAAGGAAACTATTTTGTACTAAAACTAAAAACTTGTGGTCCTCACTACCCATACTCTGTAGAGATTTCCATTTTATATGCCCATGGTTAAAATCCCCCATAATAACACAGTCCCGTTTGCTCACTTCCCTTATAGCGTTTTGTATTTTTTCATTCTCTTCTATGCTTATGTTTGGACTTCGATAAACTAATCCAACCGTTAACGTTGAGTTTCCTGTAACTATGTTACACCAAACAGCTTCTTCGCAATCTGCTTCTCTGTCTAATTTTATTTCATAAGCCTGGATAGATTCTTTAATATATAAAATAACTCCACCTCCCCTTCTTCCTATTCTATCTTTCCTAAACATTACATATCCTGTCAGTCCCAATTCGGCATCCGATATATCGGTGGTTGCCCATGATTCGGTTATACCTATTATGTGAGGGTCAATATCTTCTACCATAATGTTTAGTTCATTTCTTTTGTTTAATATGCTCCTTGCATTTAAACAAACACATTTATACCCAGCTTCAGAACAGTTTTCCAGACTGTTCTTTGCTGAATTATTTTTGCTGCCTTTATCTATGCCTCCAGTTTCAGGCTTCTCTGCGAGTCCCCCTGCGAATTTAGTTTAAATAGATGCAACCTGTCCCACTGTCAACAGATCGCAGCAGATTCTCTGAGAATACTGCTGCCCCCTTTCCACTTAGATGGAGGCCATCTCTCATGTACATATCTTCTCTCCCAACAAAGTACCCCCATAAATCTATGAATCCCACGCCCTCTTCCTCACACATCTGCTCAACTAGTGCGTTGATCGCCATCCTCTTACAGTTTCTGTATCTTGCCCCCCTTCCTCCCATTACTGGCAAAATTCCTGAGAGAATAACCTGTTCCACTCTTGTCTTCTTTAGCTTCCTCACTAGATGTCTGTACTTCTGAACTATACCAGTTGTTCCCTCCTTGTCTGCATTGTTTGTCCCAACGTGTACTAGTATAGACCCTCCCTTGCCATGCCCCAATACCTTCTCTACCCTTTCGGTCACATGCTCTATCCTAGCCCCCGGTAGACATACAACAACGTCCTTCCCCTCGCATATAGTCTTGTCTGTTTTTCTCAAAATTGAATCGCCCATAAACACTCCCTTTTCTCTTTGCCCCCTCAAACACTGCCTCGGAGTAGCTCCTCCGGTTTGCATATGTCTGGTTGTTGTCTTTTCCTCTTGCCATCTTCTCTCCTGTCACATTCTCTTCCATTCCCTTCTTTCCTGTCGCGTTTTCTCTTATCCCCTTTCCTCCTGTCATCTTCTCTTCTAGCAGATGACAGGAGAGAGACAGATGTTAAAAGATAACAGGAGAGAGACAGATGACAGGAGAGAGACAGATGTTAAAAGATAAGGAGACCTTGGTTTTGTTATGGTAGCTGAAAAGCACTGAAACGGAGTGAAAAAAGTGTAAACGCTACAATGAAACTGTCTACGTTAAAATATTGGAATTACTGCAAAAAAACTCAATTTTGGCTATGCTAATTCCGTAGGAGGGTGATTTCATGTTCACATTTCCCTCACATGTTAAAAGATAGGGAAATACTGCACCGGAAGTGCGGAATTTGGTTCCTTGTGGTGCAAGGAGCGGGAACGGGCGATTATACTCTGTGTTCTTGGAATTTCACCCTATCCCTTTGGTGGTAAATCCGGCGTAGGCCCTCTCTTTATATAGCAGTCAGGAGGTAACTGTCGCGTAGGCACGGGTCCAAAGAGACCAATTCGTCAGAAAGCGGACGTGTCCACTCTCACGGATATAAATGTTTAGTTGCACAATTATCAAACAAATGTGGCGAGAAGCTAAATATACAAAATAAAATAAGTTAAAAGTACAAAGCTACAATACAATCAATAATTATATTGAAGACATACATACTAAAATCAAAGGCTGAGAGAAATAAAACCAAAACATCAGCATTAATCAGGTTTCTGTTACTTTGACAATACTAATGTTTTTCAATTATTTATTTCTAATTTCTAGTTCTAATCGCTGCGACTTCCACAATGTGGCCTGCCCGGTAACATAAACTAATGCACGACGACCAACATAACTCAGGATATCACACGTGGAACATTGAATAGCAGACGACCGATATAGCCGTTGGTGCGGCGTGGCGTGTAACGATAGGGCAAAGTCAGACCACACAGGCAGGCTGGCAGGCAGGCGGGCAGGCGGGCAGGCGGGCAGGCGGGCAGGCGGGCAGGCGGGCAGGCAGGGAGACAGACATAGAGACACATACATACATACATATATACATATATACACACACGCGCGCGCACACACACATGCACCTATGCGCGCACACACACTTACATACACAACACATAAATACAAATGTTTTATTTTGACGCGATATATTCTGAAGTACATCTAAAAGTATTTATTGTACAAGTATAAGTTAAAATGTGGTGTACTGCATACGATTTGTCACTGGGATCCAGTGCATCAGTTGAAAAACCATGAAATCAAGTATTCCACATAGAAGTATGCTTTTAAGTGATCTACAAGGACGCAATCTAACAACGACATTTGGTATGACAACTATCACGTTGCCTGATTCATAACATCAGCATATTCGTTTGTGTAAAACGATATGTGATGCGATGCCTTGTCTACGTATAATCGAGCGTACGTGTATATGTACGCAGGTAGGTTAATGTTTTCCTCTTAGACGGTTTGAACATCGAACGCCAAGCTTTAAGGGATTAATTCACGACCCCACGAATAGGACGTAATACCTATATATGTTCTAAACACCTCCTGATATGTGTCAATAATCTCACCTATAATGGGATGAAACATTTGTTCGGAGCGTAAAACATAATATGCGCGTAATACGCAAAACGTAACCTAACAATCGAAGGAACCGCGCGCGCGTTGCAAATACTTCGGTAAAACGGGCCCTGCGTCATGGGATTGGCAACATGGAGTAGACGCAGACACAATAATGCTTATGTCTACCCTTGTGCCAATAGTATAGCAACACGAATATTAATTTATAATTCTACGCTATGACGACTACGGCCTATCGTTGCACATGGACTTCACATTATCTCCGACCCTCGTCATTTAAATAAACAACGAGAATACATGTACATATACATATGAAATAGTGTTATGCCTAAAACCATCATGTTTTATATACTATTGTGGGAAACATTTTGAGTAAAAATGTTTTACATGTATAAGTTGGCATTACGTAATTATATATGAACAGTTTGGTTCGAACTGTTATTCAGGAGCATAAACACAAGGATCCTTCAGAAAAAGCAGATAGACTTGGTGAAGTGGCAAAGTTAGATATTTTCTAACACATTTTGCAATGTATAATTAGACGTCTGTTCCATAAAGCAGCGTGTCGTTTCTTCTGAATTATGGTCATTAAAAACAAACGATAAACTGCAAAAGAATATAATTTATAACTGAAAAAAGCTTCCATAGTGTTTTCTACGCACAATCACACACGTAACAAACACAAATAGACATGTAGGTGTAAGAAGATTATATGTAATATAAAAAAGTATCGCTTTTTCTGCAAAAGTGTCGAAACAGTTGGCGTGTTGCCCTTTCAGCTGCAGTGTCTGGGTTTTCTCAAATGTCGGATTCCTCATTTTTTTTTTTTCACAAATATTTTGAATCTAATTATAATCGTGTGAAAGGTGTAAGAAGGCTATATATAATATAAAAAACGTATCGCTCTTTTCTGCAAAAGTGTCGAAACAGTTGGCATGTTGCCTTTTTGTTGCAGGGTCTGTTTTTTCTCAAATGTCGGGTTCCTCTTTTTTTCGTTTTACACAAATATATCAAGTATATTTTTAGTCGAGCTTGAGTGTGAAAGGTGTAAGAAGGCTATATGTAATATGAAAAACCTATCGCTTTTTCAACAAAAGTGTCGAAACAGTTGGCATGTTGCCCTTTCTGCTGCAGTGTCTGTTATGTCTCAAACTTCGGATTCCTCCTTTTTATTTTTACACAAATATATCAAATCTACTTATATTCGAGCTTGCGTGTGTATGCGGGTAGGTTAACCTTTTCGTCTTAGACTGCTTGAACCTCGAGCGTCAAACAGGGATTAAACTACGACCCCCCTATATTCCTGGCTTAACATGCACAAAAATGATGCAATCAGCGAGAGCACAATCAGTGAATCAATTATGTTCATTTAAAAGGAGGCAGCCTGTTCTTAGTTTTTCATTTCTTAACTAATATAAACTTATGAAGAATATAATAACTAGTTTGAAGGTATATTGCCGGCCAAATTGTGTTTAGTAAGCGCTTAACAATGTTCGCAATCTAGAAGATACTACCCCGGAACATGCTCAAATGGTAAACAATACATCCCGTTTCAAAACGAACTTTATTGGCAATACTGCCTAGGCAGTCAAAATTAACCGCAATCCCCCTTAAACGATTGTCCATGTTCCTACTTCGTGATACATATTACTAATCTGGCTAGTGCTGGGTAGATGAACATACATGCCTATTAAAAATAATAATCTACATTTAATAATTTTAGCTGTTTAGTTTACAAGAATAGATTACATGGTTGATCAATGAATGCGTACTGTAAAATACAGCATCGTAAATAGTCCAGATACATCCTAATGTCGCAGTCCCCCTACTTCGTAGTCCACGCCAATTATCTGGTCACTAAAATCAAGATTGTATACAGGCAATAATTTAGCGGTGAATCTCTTGGATAGTTTTTCTATCGCAATGGTATCGCGATATATGTAAGTTCTATGCCTATTGCGATACTATCGCGATAGTCTCGTGGAAGCTAAATATGCTATTATTTTACTTAATGTCAGTTAAACTACAACTCGCATGAACCAAGCCAAAATTGGCTTGTGAAGTCATTGCTTGGATTTGGAGTTAGTTGTTTCACAATGGCAATCCTTGAGTAATGGTGTTTTCATCGACGTTGGGTCGGTGGACTCGGTAAATAAGTAGATATTACGTAATAATGTTGATGAATCACATGTGTATTACAGCGACTCAAGTAAACCTACTCATAGGTTTGGCCAACTATCCTTACTATCGATAGTTCACTGAGCTATCGCCGATAACAATCGATAGTTAAATTTACTATCGTTAGTATTGCATCGCGACATCGACTATCACGATACATCGTTAGGTCGCTGTATTTTTTTAAACACCATCCAACGGGCTTCTCATACAGCTCATATATTGATGTGTTTACAATCTAACATTTTCTATAAAAAATAATTTGTTGGGTGGCTCCTTTCCAAAAGGTGGGTCGTTAAATGTGGGGTTCGCGTGAAATCCCCGAACCCTCAGACTACGGCCGTGTTTTCGGTATGATTTAGGAGTATGCTGTTATTACCACGCTGGATAAGAGTTAATAAAATAATGAGCAAAAATTATGTTTCATTAAATGATTGTGTCTTATTCATTCGTTTGATCGAAACAAATGACTAAACGTGATTACCTTTGTTAACATTAATAAATATATAACGAAATATAATAATAATAATACATTATGTCTTCTGTCGGGCTATTATTGTAATTAGTTAGTATACTACAGGAACGATTATAATGGCCGCAGCTAGGTTGATGTATGCAATAACAGAAACAGTGTGTAAGTAGTAAATGGGCGATATTTATTGCCTATGATCAAATGTCATGGCATAAATTCCATCAATGCAATTGTATTGACGCAACGAACCGATTATTGTTCAAGACTCCACAAACAACACAGAGCATAAATAAACATGAAGTTCAAACAAACATCAAAGGTCAGGGGTGTTAACCGCCTCTTAGCAGTTGTAGTCAACTAGGCATCATTTCCTGACTATTAATTAAAAACAATAATGAAATAGTATATAGTTTCTACAAAGCATCGCATCGAACATAACAGAAATCTCCATGCGCAGAGGGGAGCTCAACATATGGCGTGGTGGAGAGGCGGAGGTGGGTTACGAATAAATGCACACCTGCTTCGAGTGAGAATGGCGATGCGACGGTCCTCTCACGTGAACGTGTGGTGTCGGACCGTTAAGGGGTTGTCTCATATCATTGCTGCAAATCACGCATGGAGTACTGCCATTAAATTATTCCCCAGCAAAGGTATACGCGCACTTCTGTCTGTTTTATAAGTTTTTATTAATGTATTCTATCGGGCTATTACAATGATTAATTAGTACACTGCAGGTACAGTCATAACGGCCGCAGCTAGTTTGATAACAGAAACAGTGTGCGAGTTGTAAATGGGCGATATTTATTGCCTGTGATCAAATGTCATGGCATAAATGACATCAGTGCAATTGTATTGACGCAACGAACCGGTTATTGTTCAAGACTCCACAAACAATACAATGCATAAATAAACATGATATTCAACAAACCTCAAAGGTGAGGGGTGTTAACCGCTAAATACATTGCTATTAAGTAGCCGGGCCAGTCCATCCAAGGTCATATAATAATTATAAACTTCTTTCGCGCCTAAATCCTTACGAACCTGAGCTGAAAGACGCAACATTATCAATAATAATATCATCATTATTGCAAGGGACCGCCGATGCATGATTTCAAATTTGAGTTAATTTGTGGCGCTGTAGCACAACGGCTAGAGCTTTGGACTCTCGACTGAGAGAACCCGGGTTCATATATTGTGCGGCGGTGTCGAACCTTGGGCAAATTGTTTACTCAACGTTGCTCACTCGACTGTATGAATGAGTCCCTGGCTATAATCAGTGGTGGCTATTTTTATAAATAATACAAATTTACAAATAATATTCGCGCATTAATTACAGCGTGGTTGAATGCTTCCCAAAGAAGTCGAGAAGGTGTTCGATTGAACAGGTCTGCCAAGGAGTAAATTGTAAAGGATACTGCTATTTAAGAACTTACCTTTTTGTGTAAACTCCGTAGGAGATAGTCTGTAAAAAAGTAGGTTTACAAATATGTTCTGGCATATTCTCCTCTATATAAATCATAGGTTGCTGAATGAAACGTTAGGGTGGAAAGAGTTAGCATACAACTATTAGGTGATGTTGCACGTAACGATTTTGTTATAAAAGTATGTCGCTAGTTGTTATTGGCGTATGCTAATATTGTCTTCCCCTGCAAACGTTTATGTATATTTTTTTCACACACATGTCAACAATACGAACATGCAGTTGGTAATTCACAATCTCACGTGCGCACCTTCGATTAAGGATGTACTGTGTAGTTACGTCATAACGCAAAAGTCGCTTTCAATGTAAAGTGTGCCGTGACATCAAACCTATTGTTTGCGTCATCGTACAAACAATGGTAGACATACAAAGATATTTCAACAAATGAGGTATCAGATTGCTGAACATTATTCAGGATAGTTAATATTGTTATGCAAACGATTTCTTTTTCACACATTCAATACGTGTTTTATCTTCTTGTTGTAGACATTTTCGTCAGCGTAGGACACCAAGTCGTCCTTCAGTACATGTGATGTGTTCACGGTGTGTATGATGAAGACACACACTGACCAATACCTCAAATTTGCGTCCCATCATCTCAAACACTGGACAATAAGAGTCGTTAGAATCCTGATGAGCCGGTGTGAAACCACAACATCGGAAGAGGGGGACAAGACGGAAGAGGAGAAACACCTAAGATAAGCCCTGAAAATATGTGACAATCAGTCCTGAGCCAACATATCCACCCAGGGCCATAATCGAGAACCGCCTTTGCTATGAACCAACTTTTGGAAACGAGCCACCCGCCAATGGTTTGTTTGGGAATATTACGCTGTAAACACATCCATAGATCAGCTGTATGAAACGACTGACGGGAGGTTTTTTCTGCGCCGCCGTAATTTCAGCTTCTCCGCGCTGTTTCGGCTGGACCTGGTGACACCGGAAGACGGTGGTGGGGATGTGCTGTTGAAAATGTTTCGTAAACATAGGGGGTTGCTGTTGAAAATGGCATCACTTTATTGTAACCTCAACGGGAGCACATTTCCAATGGTTTAGGGGGCACGACGCGTGGGCCAGTTATAAAAGGTCTGCGGGCAAGCCAAATTCCTATCGTCTAGAGGGGCTACGTGGCACATTTGATCCGCCTATGGTTGATGTGTATATAAACTGTCCAAACCATAGACTCGACCTCCGTCTCCTTGTAAAGAAGCTACCCCGTGGCTCTGACCATTATGGTGTATTTGAGCTGTTGTTGCAGCACGCGATTATAATTTGGTTGTGTATTGTCAACATTTGTTCTTCTCGTCATATATTGGTGCCAACAATATAGGTTGAAATCAATTGATATTTGGAAAATCAATAGTTCATATGATATTGATCAAGTCAAATATATCACATGTAATTTCTTTATTTCCTAGGTTTTATGTGTCTATTTTCTCTCTCTCAAATATATCAATTTATCCAATTTCAATGACCGTCTAACATTAGGTTTACAAGTGTGGTTCTGCTATGTTGGTATTAGAATTGTACTTTCTGAAAATGTTTTTCAAAACATTTCCTGCATCAAATGGTATTATTTTTTCACACTTAATTTTGGGGTGTCACCAGCACATAATACACTATTGGTTGTAGCTTTTTTAAAGTTAGCGCTGTTATTGACTTGAGTAGAAGCTATGACATTGGAATCCTGTGTAGTTTAATTTATTTAAGATAATACAGACAAACACAGCAATGAGTAAGATGTTGTATTATAGTCAAATATTCGAGGTTGTTTATTATCTGATTTTTTATCTAAGCGGTTCCTACTGGTTCTTCTGAGCTGGGTGATATTGACTTTTTTTATTTCGAATACCTATGGACATTCCAATACTCATTTTAGCGGCAACAATATGATAACACTGACGGATACTGTCAGGTTTGGTTTGGAAATAATATGACAGCGTAACGTGCATCTTTGCTGCCCTTCAATAAAGGACTTGTCCTTTAAAACGCATTTCATATTTTCTGAAACGTTGTTAGTGATGAGTGTAGACGCCCAAATCAAGGACATTGAAGCGGATTTATTCGTCTTAGAATCAATCGTCAAATCTGTAACGAACATATACAAAACAGGTAAAACAAATTATAACATGGAAGAGCTTTAAGGCCCTGACAACGTCAAACTTGCAGATAACCCGAGCATTACCTGTATGACCGAAAACGTAAAAAGAAACGAAGCACTATCTGTAGCTGTATGCTTGTGCCATGTGTTTCGCCAAAATACACACAAACAAGCCAACCTTCATAATAACAGTAAATAATATAAACTGCAGTACATATGTTAACACCAATACAGAAGTTGACAAAGATGCAAATGCCAAAACTAGACGAGATGTACATAACACTTGTTCACAACGAAAAATGTTGACAACAATATTAGCTGGCAACAACATGGATACTTACAGACGATAGTCACTGGTGATTAACAACAATCGCCAGATAAGGACAAGAAAATACCTTTATTAGTCCCAACAGCATAGCAAAGCAACACACTATTCAGATATACACACAAGTATTGAAATGTAAAACATAGAATGCAAATCTATGTAAAAAAGCAGTATATATATGTATAGTACCAAAAAGACAGACAACAAAAACAAATCAAAGAAAACAATTGCTGGGGGCGAGATAAATTACAAATTATTTAGTGTGTAGGTAAACATCACAGAGAAAACAGTATCCGACATCTATTATATAATAGTGGACACATCCGTGATGGGCTGTTTGTTGGAACTGTTGGAGGAATGGTGATGGCGTGGTTGCATCTTTCTAGGTGGGTGTGGGTGCGTACACATGCATGAGTGTAGAAGAGCAGGTGATACAGCCACGGCCACACTTCTACCCACTTTCAGAGCAGTGTGGAATTGCAGCTTCAAAGGGAAATAAAATCCTTGGATTGATTAGGCGAAATATAGCATATAAAGAAAAATAACTAATAATACCGCTGTACAAAACAATAGTTAGGCCTCATTTAGAATATGGAATACAAGCGTGGAGGCCATACCGCAAGAAGGACATAGATATGCTAGAAAGAGTACAGAGGAGAGCGACTAAAATGATACCAAAACTGAGGGATCGTAGTTATGAAAAACGCCTAAAAGAATGTGGTTTAACAACACTAGAGACCAGGAGATTGAGAGGAGATCAGATAGAAGTGTTTAAAATATTGAATGGTTATGAAAATATTGATAGAAATATGTTTTTTTCAGTTAAGAAAGATAGAAAGACTAGAGGACATGAAGTTACATTAGTAAAGGAGCAGTGTAGATTAGACGTGAGAAAGTTCTAATTTTCACAAAGGACTGTGAATGAATGGAACATATTATCTGATGATTGTGTGGGTGCTAGTAGTGTGAATATGTTTAAAAATAAAATCGACACATACCTAAGAAGGGCTGGATATATGTAGATAAAAGGGTTGGACTATTGATAAGCCAAAGGGCTTCCTTGTCCACCTGCTATCTAGAGTTAATTCTCTGGATGGCAATCTTGTTAAATCTTGTTAAATCTTGTTAAATCACTTGCAAGATGTGGTGACCAACTGATCCGGCCATATAGTTACTATGGTCAGCCGGGTCTCTCTGCTTCGTTGAGATCACATGTCGACGACGAAGCGTGGTTTGTTTTCCAGCTGATTCTTTCTAAAAACCACACGGCTCACCAGAGGAGGACCCATGTGCTATGACAGTGACTGGCGGCATCCAAGCAGATCATCGAGTCGGTGTTCTTGCCAGATGATGCTTTGCAACTCGTTTGCCAGTGATTCAAGCAAAACGTCATTGTAGTGATGCATACCATCAACACTGGAAACGAAACTCATCCACTACACTTCAAATTATTAATAATAACATTTAATTGCATAACATTACATTTTGTCTGCCTGCCTGCCCGCCCGCCCGCCCACGCTGCTGATTGGTTTACAAGTCACACCACCTGCTGATTGGGTCCTGTCGTACAAAGCTACTTTATTTTCATTTATACAAATCAAATGACCCAATCAAAACCATACCTGATTAACAAATTAAGCTATTTTTATTTTCACATTAATGCAAATAAATCACTAGTTTTGGATCTACTGGTGCGAAGTGACTCTTGCTCTTCCTCTAGTTGTCTGCAGCCATGTATGAACATTTCTATTATCTAACCAAAGGTATTTGTTAGGCCAAGAATGTAAACAAATCACAAACTTCTAAGCTGGAGTAAAGGTGCATAATCTGGTATTGAATATAAACGTTACCGGTAGCACGTGTTTAATTGTACGTGGGGTAAAACATTGTACATGAAATGTTCACACTTTCTTGTTGTGTTAATTACACTTCTAACCAGGGTTATTAGGCTGTTAGATAAATAGCCTAGTGTTTTAAAAATAGAACACAATAGTATGTGCATTAACCACATGACATCTGAGAAACAATACAGTAAGTAAACAATCTACAAATGAATAAGGTATATAAATGTATAATTTCGATGCCTGCTTCTGTACCATAATAATATAACATTTTAGAAAAACAAATGCGTGTTTTGTAATATAAAAAGGGATTGTCGTATGTGTGTGTTTAGTTCTATGTTTGTGAATATAAATATGCAAATATTATTTTGAGGCATACATAAAAATGTAGCAGTGGAACATTTTCTGCTCACCAGTATATCTGGAAAAGGATACCACTATAAATACTGTTCAGACATTGATTGCTATTGTCAGATACTTGTTGTCTCGTGGAACGTTGTTTCATGTATGTTGTCTACGTTGCCAGATATGTGGAGCACAGTCAGTGGCGCAGTGACGCAGTGGCGCAGTGGTTATGTGAATATGGCGTCACGCCCGCTTCAAGTATGACACATTCGGTGCCCGTCGGCGTAGTTGAAAACTACAGTCTGACGTGGTCCGATGTGGTCTGACGTGGTTTGGTCTGGTCAGTTCGGACAAAATGTGCCAGTGTATCCCGGCCGAGTTTGCTTTCCGTACCCGGTAGAGCGATGGCCACGCCCACGCGCTATTAACATTGGACGACAGCGAGCGGGCGGGGAGCGAAACTACCTGTCAATCAGTTCAACTGCAAGGGAACACGAAATGAGCATGTATTGGTGCGCGCGCGTGTGCGTGCGTTTGTGTATATATAACACTAATAATATCATGTCACATGCTAGCCACATGCTATAAAAATAAAACATGCTATGCTCTCCGTATAACAGTAGCTGTACTTAAATAGAGTATTGAAAGAGTTATTATGACGTTTGAAAATAACCGAACGAAACGTTAGTTAAATTATTCATCAGTATTTTATCCTCCTGAGGCTGAGGCACTGTTTCTCTCATTAGTGACACTTACAAAAATACCCATTCTTCGGATGGCGATGTTGAAATAAACTCAAAAATCAAGTCGGTAAAATATTTGTGGTGAAAGGAACATTTCTGTGATTAAGTACAAAACCAACTTTGCTTATAGTAACACTGACATTTCGCGTTCTAACGCTCTATCTACATACCGTCTGGTCTCGTACTGACTAAAGTAAAACTTTCTTACCACATTCATGTTCGCTGCGTTCCACATATATAATTATATTGGTCAATATCACCGAACGTCCGATGGAATCGTACGAGAAATAGGACATGCTTTAAAAACAGTTCGTACGAGAGACTCCGATCCGAACAACTCGATCAGGCAGGTACACGATAAGATTTCATCTTTTATGTGATAATCGGACGTTTTTATCCGAGAAAATCGTATCGTGTAGCGCCGGCTTAACGGTCGGTGCTAGGATACGAGGCCGCATGTCATGTGTTTCGTTTCAAACGTGATTATGACCAAGGAGGATCTGTTTTTACAGGAGGCGTCACTGAGCGAGAAAATGGCATTCTACACTGACAATTTTTGTCCGCCTTTCGGATGGCAAGCGCATGCGCCTGCGGGACCGGCAGCGCGCGATGTCACGGAGAGCAGGATTGTTGCCACCATAGCGTCAAATTGTTCGGGTTGTTGCACAAATATATTAGGGTTTTAGTTTAAAAATATACATATTTTGGCTACAGTCCTAAAGTTTATTTTCAAAAATCACCCAAATCGAATCAATTATTTATTCAATCACCTCATTTCTTCAGAATAATCACCAAGCTGTGAAGCGTCATATAAAATTAATAATATTAAAGTAATCGTTGACGTTTTTTACATATCACAATTCAAAATAATAAAATTTGCAAACAAATCACGTAGAAACGTTATAATTATTGATTGAGCCATCTGTATTTAATCGTGTTTCGTTAGAATAATCAACAGGCTATACCATTTATTGTATAATTAATATATTGAGGTTATTGTTGAAAATGTTGTGCAATGATAATGCAAACAACTTCATTTTCTGCGCGCGGGTGGACTGGATTGGCGCACCTCCAGAATGGCGGACGAACTGCTTACGTACTTTTCTCGAACAATGTAAATAGCGCGCGCTGCACCGTCTTGTATTGATATACGGTCTTTGATTGTGACATCACGTCGGCATCGAGAATGCCACAAACGACGTCATCGCTACCATGGAGACGACATTTAAAAGCAATACAAGGCCTTTGATTGCAACACGCAGGCAGCGAGGTTCTATTTAAAATAAGGCGTAACAGAAAATAAATTATTTACGTTGGTGTAGTAGGAGATTTTAAGGTGCCTCTACAATCTGGGTATCAAGTATAACGGAAGCGATTGCAAGTTGAAGTTATGTTTGACAGCCAGTTTGGGTTGCTAGGATTATGCTTTGCCTTGGTGCTGCTTCGTCTCCCTGCAGTCACAGAAAACTGCTGGCCTAATGCAAGTAACGTATACATATACCTTGCATTCTTTGATAAATGGGTCACTAAATTAACATTGAATTTATTGTTCAGCAAGAGTATGCCCCAACGAAAACACATAATTTGGTGACCAGTATATTGGTATTGTAAATCAAACAGAGGCAAACGTCCATTTTACAGCTGTTTTGAATAAATTATTACGGTTAATGCACTGAAACATCTTTGTAGCATTTAACAAACCATTTCATAAAATAATATTGAAGAACAACTTATTTAAATTCACACATATGCGCATATGTCGTGTTTTGGTTTAAAACGAAAAACACCACATATGCGCATAGTGTGAATTTAAAGAAGTTGATCTTCAACACTATTTTATGAATGGGTTTGCTAAATGCTACAAAGAGTTTACATACATATATTTTTCAAGTCTATTATCAATTTTATAATTACAATTTATTATTCTGCAGGTTGTAAATATCGTGCGGTGTGGAGACTACAACGGGCACACACAGATACGATAATAAAATACAAATCGCAATCGGCAGTGGAAGGCGCTATAAAACATTGGGCCAGAAAGATCCGGAGGGTTTCAAAATTGGCAAGTAAGTACGTACATGTTATAAGCATGTATTATTGTATAACTATTGTGGTTACGTCATGCAGTGAATAATCGACAGATGAGATGTTTGGAAAGAACGGTGGTGACTAAAATACAAGAGATGATCTTAACTTTTTTCTGAGTGCGTGAGCAAACAAGCAAGTCTCTTACAATAATTATAACATAATTATATTAATGTTTTTGCAAATGTACTGTTTGATAACAGTTATCATGATCACGTGTCAGCTGCATGATCAGTTACTGATCATCCAGCTGACAGGTGTGATGTAAATGACTAGGACTCTGTGAAATGAACTTTTATTTATTCTAAAACTGGATTAAATAAAGTCGAAAATATTGTCCTGCTATTCAAATAATGTTATCTATCTCAGTCACCATGTTCAAGGCCAAATCTGGTCGCGTTTTTTTAACATTGTCTGCAAAGTTTGCTGCGACCGTTGGGGACGTCACCAATGTATTAGTAAGCAACAATACGGGTTGGTGATCCAAGCCATACCTGTAATTATAATCGCGTAATTTAAAATGTTTGCATCCTAGTACATTAAATATTGTGAATGCTTTATCTTGCAATGTATACGCGGCAGCGGATATAATACAAGATTGAGCATTCGCGATGTTCAAACGGCAATAACTCAAAGCATCAACACAATTTCTTTGTACATCTAGCGACAAGCTTTTTATATAAGAATATTATATTTACGGTGATAGCAAAAAAGTACTACATCACACGACTACAATTTCAAATAAAGCATGAAACATCAACCCGTACTGTCTCGCGCCATACTAAAAGGCTAGGGATGCTGAGGGGGGGGACTTACCCCCTGACGTCACCAACATCTGAATAGCTGTTTGTTTTGAGATAAGCAAATAACCACGTTTGAGCGAGCTTAATGACAATAATTCGCAGTCAACATACTTCATATTTGGCACACTACTTAACAATTGCATTACATTGTTTTCGTGTGTGAAGAAATTGAACATTTCATTTCGCTTAGTCTTTACAGTACATGTTTTAGTGTACAATCATACATACTTAGCTGTTATCAAGTTTTCCTGCTCTTTATTGTACAGTTTGTAGTTGCAATGTTTGATATTTACAAATCCGCAATCACGTTGCGTGCAAGCGTGCTTGTTTCTAGGTGTGTTCTATTAATTTGTATTATTTTATTCACAGAACGGACAGTTTTACAGTCAAGGATGCATGCCACCACAAGCTTCGCGATATAGTTGTGAAAATGTATAGCCGTGATAAGTATAAGTATGGTAATTTGTGTACAAATAACGATTGGCTTTTAGGAAAGCTCAAATTGTCACGTTCGGATGGGGCTTGGTCGATTACTTGCCGTTTCAATAAGTGGATTAACTGTCATAACGTTATGACTTGTACTATCCGGCGTACCTGCAGTAAGAAAGTGTGTCGCTGGTTTTATTTTGGTTCCAAATAATCCCGAACACAGGCGTTTTTATAATCAACGATTATTATAGTAATTGTATTAATTCATACCTGTTATAATGTACATTTTTGACACAGTTTCACTGTAGACAGTACATAATACTCATGGTATAATGTAATATATATATATATATATGGCATGTCGTTGTCTCGATCGCAACTTACGCTCTGATATGTGTGCTAATATATTATCTCCTGAGGCACCATATGATATGATATGACACATTATATATATATATATATGTGTGTGTGTGTGTGTGTGTGTGTGTGTGTGTGTGTGTGTGTGTGTGTGTGTGTACAAACATACAAACACACACACACACACACACACACACACACACACACACACACACTACATTTATCGCAACTGATATTGAATTTTATGGTAATTTGAAGGCACATGTCCGAACCCACACTGGGGGAACCCTTCTCGTGCGATGCCGGGGGGAACAGTTCTAAACATGTGGGCAATTGAAGACTCATGTCCGTATCCACACCGGGGAGAAACTATAAAATATGACACACGTGGGGCAAAGTTTACAGAAAGTGGTAGTTTGAAGTTACATGTCCGTGCCCACACTGGGAAGAAACCCTAGAAATGTGATACCTCTGGGGCACAATTCTATAAAAATAGTACTTTGCAAACATATAATCCGTGTCCACACAAGCAATAAACCATACAAATGTTAGACCTGTGGGGCACAGTTTGCACGCTATAGTCATCTGAAATGACATGTTCGAATCGACGCAGGAGAGTAATCTATATGCGATTTGTGTGGCTCACAGTATTATTATTATGAACCAGTGATCATTTGATGTCGCAATAATTTGAAGTGACAATACGTTAAATTACCCTAGTGTCGCCCATTTGACAACTATGATTTCGGTGCATTTGTTTATTTTAGTCAACGATTGTTCGATTCCGTTTGTAACTTTGTTACCTTATGTATAACAAGTTCTGAGTAATTTTGTATGACTATTTAATTATGTATATTTAATATTATGCTTTGCTTGATTACGTGGCCATCATTACAAATGTCTTGTCATGTTTTCAATACTTAGCCCGTTAACCGTTTACAGCCTAAACTATTACTGTAAGCGTAGTTAAAATTTATCTTTAGTATTGTTAATATTTATCTTTTTAAATTGCTGGGTTGCTTGGGTTAACACTCGGATATAATAGCCTAAAGCATTTTATTAACATGGCTTTTCTGAGACGTAGCTCTTGCTGTTACCCCATGTAAAAACATTATAATATCTCTGACTCTGTCATTTTAGTAATATCCTTTTAAACAACGTCGTGAGCCCACTAATTTAGACTAGTTCTGACTTTTCTGTAAACACGTTAGTAGACTATACATGCGATTTTGGATAGTATAATTATTGCTTTCATTTTTATGATTATAAAGTGACAATTTGGCTTAAACAATAAATAATTATGTGTTGATAGTTAATTGTTATCTATAGATAAACTTGTGCACCTATGTATTGTGGCTACATGGTTTTACTCTATTAATGTTTTACTGATGGAATGATGTCATCATTATTCTTATTGGGTGTTTTCTTCTTGCGCGTTTTCATGAGCGTACCAGAACACATTATTCTATTTCAATGTTGCGTACCTTGTCATGTCTTCATGTTTGTTATAATTGTGAACCTTTTTACGTTGATAATATTATACCTACTTTCAAATTGACATAACAACATTTTTGACCGATTTTCTTTTTTCTAAAGAAAATGGTCACGGAAACTGATAACAAATGATACTGCTACATGTGTTGCCAACATTGCACCACCGGCTTATTTTTTCTATCGTCAACCACGTTTAGTTGATAAAGGTGGGTGGAGGTGTTAGTTTTCTGTTGTCAGGTCATTTTAAAATTAAAATGTACACTATTCGTGCATACTCTACATTTTAGTCAATTTGCATTGGCATTTCTTCTTATTCTTTTAATGTATTTTATCTGCCTGTGTCGTCCACCTGGACAGCCACCTAATCTCTTTGAAGAATTTCAAGATCTTCATGATAACGTGTCGACTTTAAATTCAGATTTATATACATTTCGTGATTTTAATCTTCACTTGGATGCGCCTATGACAATAATCACTTCTTTCCGTGAGATTCATACATCGTTTGATTTTAAACAGCACGTGACATTTTTACGCACATGGTTTACGGCCATTGGCTTGATATTTATATAACTCGATCAACTTGTGATATAATTATTTAGAAGCTTACAGTTTATGATGTTTTGTTGGATCATCATGTTGTAATATTGGTGTTTCCAAAACAGCATCAATATCCAAACAATGACTGTTTTCTATACATACCTGTATACAAAATTGGCATCACTACCTTTAATAATGATATTCTATGATCATATCTGTTTAAAAATCAACACGTGATGAACATGACATGCATAGATAACTTTGTGTTATACTTTGTTGCCTTAATAAACAGGTTCCAGTTGCCTATTAATTTGTTTCGCAAAAAATCCTCTCTCCTTTGATGACACTGGAATCCTGCATTCTAAAAGATCTCATCGATTACTTGAACTAGTATAAGTAAAACACGGTCATCATTAGATAGGTCACGTTATACTAAGCAATGCCATCACTGTAATAAGCATATGGAAAAAAGCTAAGTCAAATTATTAAAAAAAAATGGTATAATTTAACTCTGAATATCCTACGTTCTCTTTGTGATGTTTCCAGGTTATTTAAAACTAAATATACCCCCATTCGTTCTGTTTTCTCGGTTCACACTTTACACAATGTAAACCCTCAACCTCCGCATATCAATTCTCTACTTTGTTCTTTTGCATCAGCTACTGTTGAGGAAGTGAGGAAAATAATCCTGTACGCTCCAAGTAAGTCCTGTGATCTTGACCTTACCCATTTACTAGTACACTTACTAATGTAATAAATGTATCACTGACTTCAGTTTTCTAGATGATTTTAAACCAGCGCTTGTAAACCCACTTCTTAACAAGACAACTTTGTCAACGCCAACTTAATAAATTGCAGACCGGTTTATAATCTTAGCTTCATTTCCAAGATACTTCAAAAGACTGTATCAAGACACAATCTGCATACAAACAATTCCATTCCACAGAGTCTGCTCTCTTAAAAGTGCACAATTATATATATATATATATCTACATATGAATAAAGATAAGGTAGCATCGATTACCTTGCGTCGTCTGTCTGCTGCCTTTGATACAATTGATCACACCATTCTCATCAATCGTTTATCTTCATGGTATGGTGTAACTGGAACAGCTTTGAATTGGTTTTCGTCATATTTAACTGATCCACAAAACACAGTTAAGATCGGAGATTGTGTTTTCTTCAGCACTGCTTTTTCTTAGCGTGGTGTTCCTCACCGTTCTGTCGTAACTTGAGTCTTCACCTTGATGATCAACAAATTTATATTTATTTGTCTACTCCTGATAGTAATTGCTTCTTAAATAAGCTTTGAAATTGTCATAATGAGTTGTCCATTGGATGAATGAGAGTAAATCAAAGTGAAATGCTGTTAAAACAGAGTTTCTTATCATTGCAACACAGAGGCAGCGTGAAAAATAATAACTTTTCCCCCACCCCTCCTTAGCCAGCATGTTACGCCTGCAGATTGAACACGACATCTTGGAGCTATCTTTGATGATAACTTCAATAAATTTCAGACATATATTTCTGAAATGTGTCGATGCTATTATTATCATATTCGTGATTTACGACGTATTCGTCGGTATTTTCCTCTTTCTGCTGCAACAACTATTGCAACTGCGCTTGTTACTAGTATGCTTGATGGTTGCAATTATCTTCTTCTCAATATTGCTCTTAAGGATATCACAATATTACAACGCCTAGAGGAGACCGGGACACAGTGGATCAAAGGGAATCAGTGGAACTTATAGAAACTGACTAGAGAGAATCGCAAGATGCAGTCATCAGTTTGCGCCTCTACGCAATCCACATCTAAATTATTGTTTTTATTCCATATAGATAAAGGTAAAATATGTTGTTTAATATCAAAAATAACATTTCATGACTCTACTTTTTTGGTAATTTACTGTGGATCATCAAGAAATAGGAAACCAAACATAGGTTAGTAATTAGAGGGATGAATCGTGAAATTAACGAACATATGCTCTCTCCGCTGCAGATGCCCATTTCTAAAAAAAGTCACGTGTGTGTCTTGAGTACATACGGGGTACAGTGAATCGAGGTACAGTGGCTCAATATGCGAGACATGATAAATAGTTTACCGTTGTAATCAATTTTCAATATTTACAATCCAGAACATAATCCTGTAGCATTATATGTACCTGTGAATTGCACGGATAGGTGCATAGATGTACTGATGGCTGGATGAATAAACGAACGAAAACATAATATATTTATTTTGAAATATCAAACTAGTAGGCTGGGTTGCGATGTGCGCGTACGCACCCCCTCCCTCCCATCGCTGAGGCAAAAGTCTTACTCGAGGGGAGAGTTCTGCTCAATTAAGGGTGCAATGGGAGGTTTGTGTTAGCCTCAAGGGTTGTCAATAGGAAATTTATAGGAGTGCTGTTGGAGGTCTTAAGGAGGTGCAGTTGTAAAATTGTTTTGGTACTCTGTACTCGGTGCTCGAAAACAAATTTACCCCTAGTACAATCAACATCATATGACCTAGACTAGTTTAATCAAACACGCTATTTGTATAATATAAAACTGTAGTCTTGAGTTTACGTGTCTTCAATATATTACTAGAAAACAAATATTTTTTTCGTAACCCTGATAGCTTATGATTCGATAGGGTGGCAGAGATTGCCGTGTTTTCTTACGCAAGGAATTGTACACAGTCTCAGATTAAAGACGCATATTGTCATGTCGTAGGCCTGTCCTTACGCACTCCTGCGGTCAACTAACTCTAGCTGACTCGAATGGGCAGCCACGAGGCACATCTATTCTGGTAGGCCTAAATATTAACAATTAGCCTACTTGAAGATTGTATTAGCCTATAATCAGGGAGCATCTGCCGCAAAAAGGTGACCGTGGGAATTTAATGGTGAAAGCAAACTATCAGTGTAGCTGGCTATGGGGGACCCAAGTAACAAGAAAACATTTGTGAGCAGTCAAGGATTATGTTCAGTCATTTCTATGAGTGGTTAGAAAAAAGCGTGGGAGACACTCTACCTACATAGAATATATTTTACTTTTGGTAATTATGACACATTTATTTGTCACGTTAGGACGAGTAGATCAACAATGCTTTCGACTCGGTGCAAATTTAAGCAATACTGACATCCATTCAAGAACAGGGGATAGAAGACGTTACGTCGAACTCCTGAAAGACATCTACACTAACAGCTCGTTGACAGTCCACCTACACAAAAAGAGCAACAAGATCAACATCAAGACAGGGTGACTCCATATCGCCCAAGCTGTTTACGACAACACTCAAAAGCACATTCCGAAGATTGACCTGGGAAACCAGAAGCTTGAGGATAGACGGAGACTATCTCAGCCATCTTCGCTTCGCCAACGACAAACTCACATGCGCAACTACACCGCATGAACTAGAAAACATGCTGCAGGAGCTAGTGGTGAAAGTCAAAATCAAGGTCTGAAGATATACATTTCGAAAACAAAAGTGATCCTAGAAAATTACACACCAATATACTATCAGCACCATGCCACTAGAGAACGTTGAAAGCTACGTTTATCTGGGACGGCGATACAGTATCAAAGACAACAACTAAGAGATGGGGATTCAAAGAAGAATCACCGCCGGCTGGACAGCATTCGCCAAACACCGCGACATCTTCAAATGTAACTTTGGAACCTGTTTGTTTGATGCGTACTTCCAGCAATGACATACGGCGCGGAAACTTGGGAACTCACCATCCATGCAAAGGACTAGCTAGCAGCAGCATAAACACAGATTGAAAGAATATCATATCGTGAGAGAAAAAGAAACATCTGGGTAAGAGAAAGACATAGGTCGTAGACGTGATAGAACAAATCAGAAGACAGAAGTGGCTCTGGGCAGACTACGAGATAACGGATGATGGACATCACCTATCACAACATGGAGATTGTACGAAGGGAACCGATCTAGAAAAAAACCGGCGAGAGGGCGGAGAGACGAACTAGACGAGTACTGGAAGAGCACCATCTGACAGACGATAGCGCAAGACAGGCAGATTTGGAAACGACATGCTGAGGCCTTTGACAAGTTCTAACACAATTTAGCAAACTTAACTCTAGATGGCAGGTGGACAACGAATCCTTTCGGCTTATTGAGAGTCAAATACTTGTTATCTACGTGTATCCCGCCTTTTTAATGTATGTGTCGATTTTATGTTTAAACATATTCACGCAGCTGTAAACATATTACCGCTTTGCCAAACCACAGGACCTACGCACTCAGTGAAACACATTTCCACTAAAAGGAGGATGTTGTTAATGTACTACTGGGTGCTTCGATTACTTTCCGTTGATCATTCTAAAAACTGGGCATACAAGCAACTACGCGTTTTGTTTTGTATCGCACATAACAGTTTCAGTCTTGGTCAAAGACACTCTGACAGTATCAGCGAGACTGTGTGCAACAATTGTTTTGTTGGTATTTAGACGTACGAAATGGGTATTAATGTTATGGCGGATATATATGCGAGAGTCACAACATACATGTGGAAGCGTGTGCCCCACCTAAGTCACATTTTATTTCGTCACGCCTTAGTAGCTCCATATTTTATCGAAGTGTGTGTTGTTTCGTGTCTTTGCCCAGTGTGGACAGTGGACTATCGTGCTGATAAACCCTGGCCAGTGGACAGATGTGACCCAACTACACGTCACGTCCAAGGCCCCGTCTGACGACAGCTACCCGATCACAACAAGGGCGTTTCTCAGTCACCAACGAATCAACTTCACTGGTATGATTAGTATGGACGGTAGTCGAATAATTTTAATAATACACCCAGAAAAGAACAGCATTGCGTGTTGGTGTATAGTGAATTAGTCGTCACCACGTACCTACTGTGGCGCCACATTCTGGATGAAACACATATTAATGTACATTTACACAAACTATGGATATTGGTGATGATTTTGGTTGCCGCTTGGATCGTTCAGTCTTATGCACCGTTGGGGTGGCGCATTTGACGTTGAACAACTGTACCGCTATTGGGTGTTGCGAACAACGGGACCACCTTACTGCACAAACGTTGTTTCACACTGTCTCATTACTCTAAACTTTTTATTATTGACAGTTGTTCATCACTATAACAATTATGTATAATGTGTCAGTGAGTTCGTTTTATGTATGAAATTGTAATGTGGTGCATATTAAAAATATGAAGAACAAGTTATCGGACCACATCACATGTATTCATAATAGTGTATATGTGTTCAATGATAATACGAATGCTTGCAATTTATTATTACCCGTCCACATCAAAATCTACTTACTGTTGTGCATTTACGATCTAGAAACATTTGCCTCTTTCTCTGCTCTTTCGCTTCCTTGGACTATTGTCATACGTTCTACCAATTGGCGATGTATTTCAAGAACACAAGGGTACTTAACTACAGTTATTTACCTCTTTAGGTGAACACATTGCTGAAGCAGTGTGTGGAAAATAATTCGAACGTCATAGGTCAAATTATTCAACCGTTAAGTTCATTAAACGTGAATACTGACACATATTCTGTCAGTTCTTTTCTGACATATCAACAGTTTTCCAGTAGTTTGGTAAACACACCGTGACGTTAATAATAATAATAATAATAATAAATACTTTCCAACCGAGTGTAGGCCTACAGGTAGTCGAACTGAAGCAGATAATAGTTTCTTTACCGTTGGCGCCCCAATTTGTTGGTAATTGGTTGAACTGCGTAGAAAGCCACAACTGACTTCTCCTGGTTTTGGCTTGTTGGCATTGTTTGAGGGGCACATTTCAAACCTCATTGAAATAATAACCACGTTGTCACCGTGATGACGATGACGTCAACCTTCTACGAAGAGCAGTATGGGAAGGCGAACGACAGCGAAGGTGTTATGCATTGACAGGAGATGAAGATGCAGCCAGGCGTAAATGTGGCGCGCTGGATTGACCTTAGCAGCAATGCCGCATCGTCAAGCCAGTCCTGACTTTAGCGAAGGGCGCTATCCAAAACTAGCTGTTTACTGAAGCAAATGGCTTCATTAGTTTTCAATAAAATGATAAATACGAAGCATTGTGTATTTTGATCCTGTCTCATCAAAGGAACGCATAAATGACGTACACAATGCGGTTTTGTAGTAGGCCTATGTTTATGAACAAATATATATAACATGTCATTTAAATGTGCCGTTTTTCCACATATGTTGAAAACGGCTAAAGTAATACCTGTATATAAATCCTGACGAAAAACATATATTTACCAACTACAGGCCGATTTCACTTTTGACAAAGTTCTCAAAAATACTAGAACAACTTTTTACTTCTCGACTTGAAGGCTTCATGAATGCTTGTAAAATCCTAAACGAATGCAATATGGGTTTAGAGAAGGCATGTTGAATTACTTGAAAACATTACAAATACGCTTGAACACAAGAAACGTGCATTAGGCGTATTCATATATCTTAAAAAAAAGCATTTGACACTGTCGATCATCAACTGTTATGTAAAAAACTTGAACTCTGGCATTCGTGGAAACGCTTATAATTGGATTAGTAGTTATTTGCATAACCGTAGCCAATTTGTAGACATTGATGGCTACAGCTCAGACACACAAAGAATAACATGTGGAGTTCCACAAGGGTCTATACTTGGTCCAAAGCTTTTTATTCTATACATCAATGACATGTGCAATGTGTTTAAACTGATCAAGTTTGTCTTATTTTCTGATGACACGAACATTTTATGTTCAGCAAAACAGCTTTAAAATATTGTTTGCGGCGAGCTCGTTAAACTGCAATTGTGGTTCTCTGTCAACAAATTGTCTGAAAATATATCCAAGACCAATTACATGTTATTTTCCGGTCGCGCTATGTAAATATAAAGAAAAAAATACACAAATATTAAGAATACGAGTTACGAAATTTCTAGGCGTGCTCATCGATGAAGCATTAAACTGAAAAGACCACATCTGCCCATAAATCTATAAGCATTCCCATTTCGTAGCAAATCCAATTATTTTTCCACACTTGTCATTTTTCTTGGTCGCTCTCAATGGGCTAAATTTTACGCGCGGCCAGGGTTTGCGGAACGTTGTTCTAATGTTCTGATACAGCGCATTGTTAAATAAATAAACCACACAGGGTCGGTCGTTAACTTGCATATAATTAAATTATATTTTAAAAACGTAATTATTTGGAGAATTTAAATAAATATTTGCACTTTCTTATTTACTGCGACTGCGGATTTTGTTTGAAATATAGACACGTTGCATAATTGAGCATGACAAAAAACTGATTCACTTCGGGCTAAGCCAGTGGCGGAAGCAGCGGAAACACAATTAGGCAGATTTATAATTTCATCATAATATATTATACATTATAGGGTCGTAAACCTACTGGTCAGCTCTCCAGTTTCCGCTGTGTTTGACGGTGATCTTGTTTAGCACAGGCGGTGACCAGTGGCGACGCGCGGCGGGACATGGGGAATAGTGCCGGAAGTGACATACTTAATGCCAGATACATATATTTTATTGCCATTATTGACATTAAATACATATCAATTAGAATTGTGACTTGGTGTTAAAACATACAGTCACACCAAACATACCACAATAAAGGATAAATAAATAAACTAAAATTAAAATAAGTCTAACATTGTTTAAATATATTCACTAGGATTGATATGTTAAGCAAAACCTATCCAAAAAAAAATATATAAAACACATCTGACACAATTAACATTCATTGTCTTAATATATCACTAAAGCCTATATTTAATACCCGAAAAAGCACCCACAGCATGGGGAAAGAAACTGTATCGGAAGTGATTTGTCTTTGAACGGATATTTTTGAATCGTCTGCCTGAAGTGAGTTTTTCGAATAGATGGTGGGCGGAGTATGATGGATCCGGGACATAGTGTGAGCTCTCTTCCTGCTTCCTGATTATTTCAATGTATATATATATATATATGATAGAGGGGCACCTTCACTGCCGACGATATTCGATGCTGTTTTTACCACTTTGTCTATCCTGATCTTTCGACGGTGTCTGTTCGTAGATTACAGTAAACAAAGGTAAACGTAAGTTCTGATATAGCGCAGTATCCTGTCCTCGGGACTGCTCAAAGCGTCGTTACATTTTTACACTTCGATCGAACATCATCTCGACTTCTCTGGGAAGCATCCAGCCACGCTGTAATCAATGCAGGGAAACTATTCCTACACAGATATCCACCAATGTCTATAGCCAATTTCTCGTTCATACAGCTGAGTGAACTGCAGCAACGTAGAATGAAAGAAAGTGCCTAAGGTTCGACCCAACAGCACGGGACCCGAAACAGGGTTCTATCGGTCGAGAGTCTGAAGCTCTAGCCACTGCACCACTGCGCTCCGTGTACATGTTTGTTTGTGTGTGCGTGTGCGTGTGCATGCCGGTGCGTGTGTGTGATGTGCGTGCGTTAGGGTTAATCTGCTGATGTACGCTGATGGTCTACTTCTCGCTAGGGGAACGTCCGGTGGTGAATTGATTTGAATTTGGTGCAGCAAACTTGCGAAAATATAAGGATATTTGATCAAGATAAGTGATATTATTGAGTGTATAGCATACATAACGTAATTATATATATATATTAAGCAATATTTGTTGTTAAAAGTTAGCTAGAGGGACTAATCTAGGGTAGATTAAAAGTAGGCGATTTGCGAGCGATAATTGGGGACGTTAATGTAATCGGAACGTTGTTTACAAAGTAGGTCACTGGCGAAGTTAACGTAACGTGAACGACAATAGAATAGCGTTATTTGAGATAATCAATGTAGTTAGATGAGTAATGAAAACCTGAAATAACAACCGTTTAAAGTGTATATTGGTAAACAGGAAACAGTCTTTGTAAAGACTACCTTGTATCCAAGCCTAACTTGAATACATTGTCATCGACATCGTAACTAGGTAAGGCACGGTGTGTCATTGTGTGTTAACAAATATAACTAACTATAACCTAAACAATCTGGTGTAAATTGTACACAGAAAAGTATTTTCAAAGACTATATAAAACTATTTTGAACACAAATAAATTCTGATATGGCACCTTGCAAGCGGCAGCTCAGGGCAAAACGACACTTAGTTTGCAACGAATGCCAGAGCTGGGTGGATTTTGCGTTGTCTGGCTGTCCAAAATCATGGGCAGAGACCAAAGATGATGGATTCACCTTTCGGTGTATGGGGTGTTTGAGGGTGGAATGTCTGATGAAGGAGGTGTGTAAGTTGACGAATATATTGAAGGAGATGGAGGTAAGACTCAACATAAAAATAGATGGAGTAGAGAGGGATGACGCAGAGAGAGTTGAGAATTCTACAACACAGAAGGAGCCGAGTTGTGACACAGAGACTGAAGAAAGGAGACAGAGAGGAGGGAAGGTGACCGGTGTGAAGGAACAATAAATTGAGAAGACAGAGGGACGGAGGAAAAGTGTTCGGCAGAGGAAAAGAAAACGGGTCAGTGGGGATAGATCAACAGGTAGTCAGACTGTAGAGAACGAGGGGAGACGCGACAGCGATACAGGTGGTGAAGAGGTAGATACCACAGAGGCAGTTATTAAGACTGTGAGACAGAAGACTGATGGAAGAAGACAGAGTGTTCAGCAAAAAACAGAAAACGTGACAGGCGTGAAGGTGGCAGGGGAAAAAGTGACCGTAGTGAAGGAGGTAGCCGGGGAAAAGGGATCGGAGAGGAGAGAAGAAAATGTGATGGGAGGAAAGATGAAGGGACGAAAGGAAGTGAGAGTAAATGTGCTAGAAGAGAAGATGACAGGAGGAAAGGGGACAAGAGAAAACGCGACAGGAAAGAAAGGAATGGAAGAGAATGTGACAGGAGAGAAGATGGCAAGAGGAAAAGACAACAACCAGAAATATGCAAACAGGAGGAGCTACTCCGAGGCAGTGATTGGTGGGGCTAGGAGAAAAGAGAGAGTGTTCATGGGCGAATCAATTCTGAGAAAAACAGACAAGACTATATGCGAGGGGAAGGACGTTGTTGTATGTCTACCTGGGGCTAGAATAGAGCATGTGACTGAAAGGGTAGAGAAGGTATTGGGACATGGCAAGGGAGGGTTTATACTAGTACACGTTGGGACAAACAATGCAAACAAAGAGGGAACAACTGGGATAGTTCAGAAGTACAGACATCTAGTAAGGAAGCTAAAGAAGACAAGAGTGGAACAGGTTGTTCTCTCAGGAATTTTGCCAGTAATGGGAGGAAGGGGGGCATCATACAGAAACTGTAAGAGGATTGCGATCAACGCACTAGTTGAGCAGATGTGTGAAGAAGAGGGCGTGGGATTCATAGATTTATGGGGGTACTTTGTTGGGAGAGAAGATATGTACATGAGAGATGGCCTCCATCTAAGTGGAAAGGGGGCAGCAGTATTCGCAGAGAATCTGCTGAGATCTGCTGACAGTGAGACAGGTTGCATCTATTTAAACTAAATTCGCAGGGGGGAGTAGCACAGAAGCCTGAAACTGGAGGCATAGATAAAGACAGCAAAAATAATTCAGCAAAGAACAGTCTGGAAATTTTTTCTGAAGCTGGATATAAATGTGTTTGTTTAAATGCAAGGAGTACAGTAAACAAAATAAATGAACTAAACATTATGGTAGAAGATATTGACCCTCACATAATAGGTATAACCGAATCATGGGCAACCAACGATGTATCAGATGCCGAATTTGGACTGACAGGATATGTAATGTTTACGAAATATAGAATAGGAAGAAGGGGAGGTGGAGTTATTTTATATATTAAAGAATCTATCCAGGCTGATGAAATAAAATTAGACAGAGAAGCAGATTGCGAAGAAGCTGTTTGGTGTAACATAGTTACAGGAAAGTCAATGTTAACGGTTGGATTAGTTTATCGAAGTCCAAACATAAGCATAGAAGAGAATGAACAAATACAAAACCCTATAAGCGAAGTGAGCAAACGGGACTGTGTTATTATGGGGGATTTCAACCATGGGCATATAAAATGGAAATATCTACTGAGTATGGGTAGTGAGGACCACAAGTTTTTAGTTTTATTACAAGATAGTTTCCTTTCTCAACATGTGCTAGAACCAACCAGGGGAGAGAATGTGTTAGACATAGTTTTGTCCTCACAGAATGAATTAGTTGACAATGTCATGGTATGTGAGCCACTGGGGAATAGTGATCACAACCAGATACATTTTACCATCAAAGTAAAATCAGAAAGGAATAGTAAAAAGCAGTGCAGGAGAAATTTCCACAAAGGAAAATATAAGGACATCAGGAAATATTTAGCAAAGATAGACTGGAATAACACACTGAAGAATAAGACAGCAACAGAATGCTGGAATATCTTAAAGAGTGAAATTGAATGCAACATCGTCAAATTTGTTCCCTTAAAAAAGCACGGGAAACGGTCCAAAAAGAAACACAGACGTACTGGAAATGACGAAGACTACAACATTTATAAAGAAGCACTAAACCAAGCTACAGCTGAAATTAGAAATTAAAAGAGAAAATATGAACATAAATTAGCTTCTAATATAAAACATGACAGCAAGTGTTTTTATGCATATATTCGAAGTAAACAGAAAGTTCAGGATAAGGTCGGTCCTCTAGAAGATAGTGCTGGAAATATAATATCAGAAGGATTCTTAATGGCAGAAGACCTGAATGAGTATTTTAGTTCAGTGTTTACCAGAGAAGATACTAGTTCACTGCCAGTACCAGAGGCTAAGTTCAAGGGGGCAGAATCAGACTATTTAAGACAGTTAATTGTAACCCCATACATGGTAGCTAAGATAATCAGGGCTATGAAGGATAATAAATCACCTGGAGTGGATGGTATTCCACCCAAACTACTATTGGAAATTGTAGAACAAATTAGCATACCGCTTGGAACAGTTTTCAACTTGTCATTAGAAGAGGGAGTGGTTCCTTTAGAATGGAAACAGACAAACAATATACCGTTATTTAAAAAAGGTTCGAGAAAAAAGTCAGATAAAACTAGACCAGTGACGATCACGTGGTGGATTTTCTTGTTAAACATAACTTGATAAACCTATGTCAACATGGGTTTCTAAAAGCGAGGTCATGCTTAACAAATATGTTATGTTTTTTGGAAGATATCACTAAGTGGGTAGATGATGGATTACCAGTAGATATCATCTACTTAGATTTTTAAAAAGCTTTCCACAAAGTGCCACATCAGAGATTACTGCTTAAACTAAAGGCACATGGCATAGGAAATGGTATAATTAACTGGATAGAAAAATGGCTGATTGACAGAAGACAGCGGGTAGTTGTTGTTGGGGAGACTTGAAACTGGAAATCAGTTTTGAGTGGGGTTCCACAGGGATCAGTACTGGGACCTATATTATTCTTAATATATATATAAACGATTTGGACGATGATATAGCTAGGAAGGTGTTGAAATTTGCAGATGATACAAAAGTGTTTAGAAGGATTAAAAGTGATGGAGATAGACAGCATTTACAGGATGATCTTGACAGGTTGATTAAATGGTCTGAAAAGTGGCAAATGTTGTTCAATTTTTGGAAATGTAAATGTCTTCACACAGGACATGGGAACGAATATGTAGAATATACAATGGGGGGAACTGTACTAAATACTACTGTAAAAGAAAAAGACTTAGGGTGACAATTAGTGTTGACATGAAGGTTTCAGAGCAGTGTGGAATTGCAGTTTCAAAAGGAAATCAAATCCTTAGTTTGATTAGGCGAAATACAGCATATAAAGAAAAATAACTAATAATACCGCTGTACAAAACAATAATTAGGCCTTATTTAGAATATTGTATACAAGCGTGGAGGCCATACCGCAAGAAGTACATAGATATGCTAGAAAGAGTACAGAGGAGAGCGACTAAAATTATACAAAAACTGAGGGATCTTAGTTATGAAAAACGCCTAAAAG
Source organism: Paraescarpia echinospica (assembly GCA_020002185.1). Lineage (NCBI taxonomy): Eukaryota > Metazoa > Annelida > Polychaeta > Sabellida > Siboglinidae > Paraescarpia > Paraescarpia echinospica. Next base: position 45,630,245 of record CM034534.1, on the reverse strand, counting down.
AATGTGGTTTAACAACACTAGAGACCAGGAGATTGAGAGGAGGTCAGATAGAAGTGTTTAAAATATTGAATGGTTATGAAAATATTGATAGAAATATGTTTTTATCAATTAAGAAAGATAGAAAGACTAGAGGACACGAAGTTACATTAGTAAAGGAACAGTGTAGATTAGACGTAAGAAAGTTTTCATTTTCACAAAGGAATGTGAATGTATGGAACAGATTATCTGATGATTGTGTGGGTGCTAGTAGTGTGAATATGTTTAAAAATAAAATCGACACATACCTCAGAAGCGCTGGATATATGAAGATAAAAGGGTTGGACTCTCGATAAGCCAAAGGGCTTCTTTGTCCGCCTGCCATCTAGAGTTAATTCTCAGGATGGCAATCTTGTTAAATCTTGTTAAATCTTCTGTTTGCTCCTTCCACCAAGGGACTGAACACTTTACTCAACATATGTTGACCCAATGGATGAGCACGATATTCAATATAACACCGGTAAATCCGTGGTCACATAGTGTAGAAACTCAAACCTTGCCAGGGAAGCAACTTTAGGAAGTGGGAAGGTACACCTCTTGAGAATAATTTAGGCATGTAAAACGTGTCAACTTTTTGACAAATCTTGCTGAAATTCTATGTCCTGGGATATCGTGTGCTGTGTTCCTTGCAATCAAAGGATTAATACACTTTCAAATGATGATGTTTAGAATACGTTTATATACCGTGTATGAGCGTAAACCATAAAGAGACCTATACATTTTTAGTCTTACAGAAACCGCCGAAACAGAAAATTGAAAGTTTATCGCGCGGTTCACAATACAAATTATGACTATAAACTATTAAGTGCTATGTATAGTCTTCCACGGTTACAACCAGCTATTCCACTCTGTGAGGAGGCGTGCGTGCGTGCATGTGTGTGTCTGTCTGTCTGTCTGTCTGTGTGCGTGTTCCTGTACGTGTTCATGTATGTGTGTGTGTGTGTGTGTGTGTGTGTGTGTGTGTGTGTGTGTGTGTGTGTGTGTGTGTGTGCGTGCGTGTGTGTGTGTGTGTTCAAAAATGATATGCGAACAAATGTTTCTTTGGCGGATTTTCGTTTTTCTGTCTATCTGTGTGCGTGTTCCTGTACGTGTTCATGTATGTGTGTGTGTGTGTGTGTGTGTGTGTGTGTGTGTGTGTGCGTGCGTGTGTGTGTGTGTGTGTGTGTGTTCAAAAATGATATGCGAACAAATGTTTCGTTGGCGGATTTTCGTTTTATTATCACTAACTTATTGGCTATGTTCAACTCCACACAATGTTTAAAAATAAAACAGGACACAGTGAAAGTAACCATAGTGTGTACCATGTTACTAACTGGAGACAGCTTAATTGGGAAGCACGGAATAGGTACGGTTAAATTATTATTTCAGTTGGTCTTATTAATAGTCCCATGGTGAACGAAATTACTGGACGCAGTCAACTAGAGTCCATTTATAATGTTAGCCGACATCGCCTTGCAATCTACTGCTTTATCGTGGCGGCCCCTGATGGAGTAGGCGTGAAGCACCATCGCCACCTGGTGAAAGCAGCCGCTACAGGGCGCGCGCCCAGACTGAGCCTCTTTTGTAGAAGCATTTGCATTTGGCGCCACGTTTTCCCGAAGAGTGGGCATTGGCGTTTCCGTTGATAACATCGCAACCTCCCTTCTTTCTCGGCCCATAACAGTAACATCCATATGATCTCTTATAACAGCGGACAGATCCCGAGTAGAAGCAGGAACAAGGGCGCACAAGTATAAATCCACTCTCTGCAACAAATTAATTAATTTAAAAAACTGCTAGTAATTATTGACAATATACACGATAAAAACCCACTCTACACATATAATATATTTGAAATGCCCACCTTAGAAATAAATACAAGCCACACATTACTTCTTTTGACACAATCGCCATCTTGGAAATATAATGTATGTACAATCCAACTAAAAAATTGCCAATAATAAATTGATTCTGATTCTTCTTATCAACAAACTATTATTGCTATTGTATAATGTTTATTTATTTACTGTGTTTATTTTTATTATCATTAGTTATTCATTTTTTTTATGAGGACAACTTTGGAAATAAGTGTATCCTGTTGTGTATGTGTTATCCTCGGAATTATATTATGACGCTATTGTTATTTATACTCATCATAATGTATAATTTTACTCAATCAACTCGATCAATTAATCAAATCACCATATATTACCTCTTTTAACACGATCGCCATCAACTGCAAAGAAGGAAGAGCACACATATATAAGAGACTTGGCATATTATATTGTTCATATACAGGGAAATAAAGTAATTTAATGATTCTGCTACACGTTAGAATAAACCAATATATAAAGTAGAAGACAGATGAGTGTGCATATACAATACAGAACAAATAAAATGTGTATGTCGTAGGTTGATCAGCCAGAGAAACTACTGGACACCTTTAACAGGACGTTAAATTAATACGTGCTCTTGTATGACATAGAGCACGGAGTAAAACATCGGCATAACAATAAGGATAAACAGATGAAATGATCCCGCCACGTATACACGCATGTGGATATGTGTTTGTGAACTGAAATAAGCAGCTTATTAACATACTTAATAAGAATTGGTTAGTTGGAGGACAGAATATCTTACCGTACACACGCATATACACATGCAAACTTGCACGCATACACACGTACACATGCACACACGCAAGTATCTAAACATACATATATACATGCAAAGATACATACATACATACATACATACATACATACACGCACACACGGACACACGCATACACGCACACACGCACACACGCGCACATGCACACACACACACACACACACACACACACACACAAATACACACATAAATACATACATACATATATACATGCATGAATGCATGAATACATAAATACATAAATACATACATACATACATACATACATACATACACGTCTGAAATAAATGTATTCGTACTCGACGAAGCTGACACTCACCAGATGCCTCGTCTCTTTCTTCATTCACCGACAATCTCATATCATCGGTTTCTTCCTATTAATCAGCCAAAGATAACGCATGAGTAAATATTTATTAATTATGCAAGCTTCGTCACCGATCTAACTTGGTAGTGCGTTGTTTACATCGCTTGGTATAGTAGTATATAGTAAACACCCGTAACCCCTTCCTCAGTGCATTGTCTCTCTACGGGTATGCAAGCATGATGTCGTCAACAACTATTATAAGTTACATAATCGTCGTCTCAAACGAACGTATTTAGAAAGGGTAATATATATACACATATATATATATATACCTATATATATATATACATATATATATATATATAGGTATATATATATATATATATTTTCAAGATTCCTCCTCATATATATCATCAATCTCTCCTTTTATGCAATGAATCATTAGGAGCTTAAAACATAATATGCACGTAATACGTAAAACGTAACCTAACTATCGCAGGAACAACGCGAGCGTGGCAGATACTTCGGTAAAACGCGCTCTGCGTCAAGGAATTGGCAATAGGGTGTAGACGCATTCACAGTAATGCTTATGTCTACCCTCATATATATATATTTATTTATATATACGTTTATATATAACTGCTTATGTATATATATTTACATACACACACACACACATATATATATATATATATATATATATATATATATATGTGTGTGTGTGTATGTAAATATATATACATAAGCAGTTATATATCAACGTATATATAAATATATATACATATATTTACATATATTATGTATATATATGTATATATGTACATATATATATATATATATATATATATGTATAGACAGACAGTATTTATTTTGACCACCACAAGTACATAAACTACAATATTATATTAATTGTAAAGTAAGGGAGGCTCCCAGTATGACACTTATATGCCGGTATCATGGGAGCCACCACTGATGTAACATAATTGTATGGTTATCACGTGATCAACTATATATGCATACATATATGTGTATACATAGTGTATATATAAATTAGTTTAAACAAATGCAAATTCATAATCTTGTTTAAGAATGACATATGTAACCGTTAGAAATATGACAACATGATTCATAATTATTCATAAAGTAATTTTTGTGTAATTATATATATTCGACAACCAGCTGATTTTGGCTATTAGCATGCTTATGACATCAGCAATCTAACTAATGGCATTGTCATTACATATCAACTTTTTTGTCGATGATGCCCAACAAATGTGCTGCTAATGCGATATCAACATGTTTATATCGTATAGATAGGAATTAAAAATTATAAGCGGATGACGTTGTTTTGACGACAACTACAATAATTATAATAACAACAACGACGACTATGACGACGATAAAAGCTGTTGAGCTTAATTGTGATACGTTGTATTGGGGATCTCGCAGTTTGCATTAATACTATAATATCTGCTTCCTTTTTGTTTGAATCCAAGCAGTCTCAAATGCGACATAACTAGCTATACAAATATGAATTGTGCCACTTACTTCAGCCGTTTCGTGAGCCGCTACAACCGCCAACGTCAGCAAGGCGAAAAGCAAGACGATCCTCTCACGCATTGTCTCTTCAAGGCAACTATGTAAGTAGACAAAAAATAAATTAAGCAAATTGCTAAAATACGTCTGGACTTCTTAATATAGAGCTTATTATCAAACGTATTGCTTATTCGCCAATGTTATCGAGTTGAACAAGTTCTTCTGCAATAATGTGTAGAATCACTTTTAACAAAACCTTTTCCTGAAAGTGGACGGCAACTCTCCTTACCTTACCCACGAAGACGTTTTCACTCAAGTGACGAGTCCTTCCCCTTCGGTGGTAAATCCAGCGTAGGCCCTCTCTTTATACATAAATCAGACGGTGACTGTCGTGCTGTGGCCATTGGCACCGGTCCAAAGACGTCGTCAGCAAGCGGACGTGACAGCTGTCAAGGACATAATGTTTTATTGCATAGCTATTGTTTATTAAAATTATAAAACAAATGTGGTGAGAAGATACATATACTAGATAAAAAAGATACAACCAATAATATAGAAGATATATCAATGAAATGCTGAGAGAAAGGTTTTCGTTACGTTGAGAATACTACTGTTTTTCAATTATTTCGTTCTCATTGGCAGCCCGTTCTAATCGCTGAGAGTTCCACAATGTGGCCTACCAGTTAGAATAAACTAATGCACGACGACCAACATAACTCAGGATAACACACGTGGAAAATTGAGTAGCAGACAACCGACATAGCGGTGGGTGTGGCGTGGCATGTGACGATAGGGCAATGTCACGCAGGCAGGCAGGCAGGCAGGCAGGCAGGCAGGCAGGCAGGCAGGCAGGCAGGCAGGCAGGCAGGCAGGCAGGCAGGCAGGCAGGCAGGCAGGCAGGCAGGCAGGCAGGCAGGCAGGCAGGCAGGCAGGCAGGCAGGCAGGCAGGCAGGCAGGCAGGCAGGCAGGCAGGCAGGCAGGCAGGCAGGCAGGCAGGCAGGCAGGCAGGCAGGCAGGCAGGCAGGCAGGCAGGCAGGCAGGCAGGCAGGCAGGCAGGCAGGCAGGCAGGCAGGCAGGCAGGCAGGCAGGCAGGCAGGCAGGCAGGCAGGCAGGCAGGCAGGCAGGCAGGCAGGAAGGCAGGCAGGAAGGAAGGCAGGCATGCAGGCAGGAAGGCAGGCAGGTAGGCTCTCCATGGACATAATAATAAGACGAACTGAAATAATTGTTTAACTGTAATTAGTCCATGTTTCGCAACTAAACTGTATCCAGTTAATAACATGTTACACACTACGGTTACGTTCACTGTGTCCTGTATTTTGAAACATTGTTTGGCGTTGATCACGGTCAATAAGTCGGTTGTAATAAAACGAAATCCGCCAAAGATACAATTGTTGCATATAATTTGTAAACACACACACACACAATTACATACACATGTTTTATTGTGACGCGAAAAATGTTGACGTACATTTGAAAGTACTTATGTACAAGTACATGTTAAACTGTTGTATTGTATAAAAAAATTTACTGGGATCCAGTGCATGAGTTAGAAAAACCTTGAAATCAAGTAGTTTTTACAATGTGAGTATGCTTTTAAGTGATATTCAAAGACATAATTTAACAACGATCTTTGGCATAACGGCTATCACGCTGTCTGATTCGTAACATCAACATATTCGTTTGTATAAAAAGATGTGTCATGCGATGCCTTGTCTACGTATAATCGAGCGTGCGTATGTATATGTGCGGGTAGGTTAATGTTTTCTTCTTAGGCGGCTTGAACAGTGAACGCCAAGCTTTCATGAATTAATTTACAACCCCACGAATAGGACGTAAGGCCTATGTCTTTTCAAGATTCCTCCTCATATATATCATCAATCTCTCCTTTTATGCAATGAATCATTAGGAGCGTAAAACATAATATACGTCAAACGTAACCTAACAATCGCAGGAACAACGCGCGCGTGGCAGATACTTCGGTAAAACGCGCTCTGCGTCATTGAATTGGCAATAGGGTGTAGACGCATTCACAGTAATGCTTATGTCTACCCTCATATATATATATATATATATATATATATATATTATGTATAAAACCATCATGTCTTAGATACTATTGTTGGAAACATTTTGGGTGGAAATGTTTTACAAATATAAGTTGTCATTACGTAATTATATATGAACTATTTGGGTCGAACTGTTATTCAGGCAGCACAAACACAAAGAATGTCCACAAAAGGCAGATAGATTTGGTTAAATGGCAAAGTTGGATATTTTCTAACACATGTTGCAACATATAATTTTTCTGTTCTAAAAAGCAGCATGTCATTTCTTCTCAATTCTGGTCATTAAAAATTCAGGAACAAATGCAAGCGTATATAATTTTTAAAAGAAAATATGTTTCCATAGCGTTTTTTGTACGGGCAAACACAGACGTGACAAACAAATTGACATGAAGGTTTAAGAAGACTATATGTAATGTGAAAAACGCTTTTTCTACAAAAGTGTCCAAACAGTTGGTATGTTGCATTTTCTGCTACAGTGTCTAGTTTTTCTCAAATGTCGGATTTCTAGTTTTTGTTTTTACTCAAGTATATCATATATACTTGTAATGAAGCCTACGTGTTTAAGGTGTAAGAAGGCTATATGTAATATGAAAAACGTATCGCGTGTCTGCAAAGGTGTCGAAACAGTTGGCATTTTGCCCTTTCTGCTGCTGTGTCTGTTTTTTCGTAAATTTCAGATTGCTCCGTTTTCTTTTTATACAAATATATCAAATCTACTTACTCTTGAGCTTGCGTGTGTTTGTGGGTAGGTTAACGTTTCCCTCTTAGACTGTTTGCATCTCGAGCGCCAAACAGGGATTAATGTACGACCCCCTAGAACGGGACGTAAGATTCATTTGGGGGACTTCCGGTGGTGAATTGATTTGAATTTGGTGCACCAAACTTGCGAAAATATAAGGATATTTGATCAAGATAAGTGATATTATTGAGCGTATAGCATACATAACGTAATTATAGGTATATATTAAGCAATATGTTTTGTTAAAAGTTAGCTAGAGGGAGTAATCTAGGGTAGATTAAAAGTAGGCGATTTGCGAGCGATAATTGGGGACGTTAATGTAATCGGAACGTTGTTTACAAAGTAGGTCACTGGCGAAGTTAGCGTACCGTGAACGACAATAGAATAGCGTTATTTGAGATAATCGGTGTAGTTAGATGAGTTAATTAAAACCTGAAATAACAATATTTTAAAGTGTATAATAGTACACAGGAAACAGTCTTTGTAAAGACTACCTTGTATCTAAGCCTAACTTGAATACATTGTCATCGACATCGTAACTAGATAAGGCACGGTGTGTCACTGAGTGTTAACAAATATAACTAACTGTAACCTAAACAATCTGGTGTAAATTGTACACAGAAAAGTATTTTCAAAGACTACATAAAAACTACTTTGAACATAAATAAATGCTGATATGGCACCTTGCAAGCGGCAACTCAGGGCAAAACGACACCTAGATTGCAACGCTGCCAGAGCTGGGTGGATTTTGCGTTGTCTGGCTGTCCAAAATCATGGGCAGAGACCAAAGATGACGGATTCACATTTCGGTGTATGGGGTGTTTGAGGGTGGAATGTCTGATGAAGGAGGTGTGTAAGCTGACGGATATAGTGAAGGAGATGGAGGCGAGACTCAACATAGAAATAGATGGAGCAGAGAGGGTTGGCACGGAGAGAGTTGAGAATTCTACAACACAGAAGGAGCAGAGTTGTGACAAGGAGACTGAAGAAAGGAGACTGAGAGGAAGGAATGTGACCGGTGTGAAGGAACAAGACATTGAGAAAACAGAGGGACGGAGGAAAAGTGTTCGGCAGAGGAAAAGAAAACGGGCCAGTGGGGATAGATCAGCAGGTAGTCAGAATGTAGAGAACGAGGAGAGACACGACAGCGATACAGGTGGTGAAGAGATAGATACCACAGAGGCAGTTGGTAAGACTGTGAGACAGAAGACTGATGGAAGAAGACAGAGTGTTCAGCAAAAAACAGAAAACATGACAGGCGTGAAGGTGACAGGGGAGAAAGTGACCGTAGTGAAGGAGGTAACCGGGGAAAAGGGACGGGAGAGGAGAGAAGAAAATGTGATGGGAGGAAAGAAGAAGGGACGAAAGGAAGTGAGAGTAAATGTGCTAGAAGAGAAGATGACAGGAGGAAAGGGGACAAGAGAAAACGCGACAGGAAAGAAGGGACTGGAAGAGAATGTGACTGGAGAGAAGACGACAAGAGGAAAAGACAACAACCAGTCATATGCAAACCAGAGGAGCTACTCCGAAGCAGTGATTGAGGGGGCAAGGAGAAAAGAGAGAGTGTTTATGGGCGATTCAATTCTGAGAAAAACAGACAAGACTATATGCGAGGAGAAGGACGTTGTTGTATGTCTACCGGGGGCTAGGATAGAGCATGTGACCGAAAGGGTAGAGAAGGTATTGGGGCATGGCAAGGGAGGGTCTATACTAGTACACGTTGGGACAAACAATGCAGACAAGGAGGGAACAACTGGAATAGTTCAGAAGTACAGACATCTAGTGAGGAAGCTAAAGAAGACAAGAGTGGAACAGGTTATTCTCTCAGGAATTTTGCCAGTAATGGGAGGAAGGGGGGCAAGATACATAAATTGTAAGAGGATGGCGATCAATACACTAGTTGAGCAGATGTGTGAGGAAGAGGGCGTGGGATTCATAGATTTATGGGGGTATTTTGTTGTCAGAGAAGATATGTACATGAGAGATGGCCTCCATCTAAGTGGAAAGGGGCAGCAGTATTCTCAGAGAATCTGCTGCGATCTGTTGACAATGGGACAGGTTGCATCTATTTAAACTAAATTCGCAGGGGGACTCGCAGAGAAGCCTGAAACTGGAGGCATAGATAAAGGCAGCTAAAATAATTCAGCAAAGAACAGTCTGGAAAACTGTTCTGAAGCTGTTTAAATGCAAGGAGTATAGTAAACAAAAGAAATGAACTAAACATTATGGTAGAAGATATTGACCTTCACATAATAGGTATAACCGAATCATGGGCAACCACCGATATATCAGATGCCGAATTGGGACTGACAGGATATGTAATGTTTAGGAAAGATAGAATAGGAAGAAGGGGAGGTGGAGTTATTTTATATATTAAAGAATCTATCCAGGCTGATGAAATAAAATTAGACAGAGGAGCAGATTGCGAAGAAGCTGTTTGGTGTAACATAGTTACAGGAAACTCAACGTTAACGGTTGGATTAGTTTATCGAAGTCCAAACATAAGCATAGAAGAGAATGAAAAAATACAAAACGCTATAAGGGAAGTGAGCAAACGGGACTGTGTTATTATGGGGGATTTTAACCATGGGCATATAAAATGGAAATCTCTACAGAGTATGGGTAGTGAGGACCACATGTTTTTAGTTTTAGTACAAGATAGTTTCCTTTCTCAACATGTGCTAGAACCAACCAGGGGAGAGAATGTGTTAGACTTAGTTTTGTCCTCACAGAATGAATTAGTTGACAATGTTAAATTATGTGAGCCTCTGGGAAGTAGTGATCACAACCAGATACATTTTACCATCAAAGTAAAATCAGAAAAAAATAATAAAAAGCAGTTCAGGAGACATTTCCACAAAGGAAGATATAAGGAAATGAGGAAATATTTAGCAAAGATAGACTGGAATAACACACTGAAGAATAAGACAGCAACAGAATGCTGGAATATCTTAAAGAATGAAATAGAGTGCATCGTAGATAAATTTGTTCCCTTCAAAAAACAAGGGAAACGGACCAGAAAGAAATACTTATCGAAAGAAGCCATTAGAAGAATTAAGTATAAACAAATGATGTGGAAGTCATATAGACGTACTGGAAATGACGAAGACTACAACATTTATAAAGAAGCACTAAACCAAGCTACAGCTGAAATTAGAAATTCAAAGAGAAACTATGAACATAAATTAGCTTGTAATATAAAACATGACAGCAAGAGTTTTTATGCGTATGTTCGAAGAAAACAGAAAGTTCAGGATAAGGTTGGTCCTCTAGAAGATAGCGCTGGAAATATAATATCAGAAGGATTCTTAATGGCTGAAGACCTAAATGAGTATTTTAGTTCAGTGTTTACCAGAGAAGACACTAGTTCACTGCCAGTACCAGAGGCTAAGTTCAAGGGGGCAGAATCAGAATATTTAAGACAGTTAATTGTAACCCCAGAAATGGTAGCTAAGAAAATTAGGGCTATGAAGGAAAATAAATCACCTGGAGTGGATGGTATTCCACACAAACTACTACTGGAAATTGTAGAACAAATTAGCATACCGCTTACAACAGTTTTCAACTTGTCATTAGAAGAGGGAGTGGTTCCTTTAGAATGGAAAGAAGCAAACATTATATATATTCTAATATTGTATATTATTAGAAAGACTAATTAAAGATCACATGGTGGATTTTCTTGTTAAACATAACTTGTTAAACCCATCTCAACATGGGTCTCTAAAAGCAAGGTCATGATTAACAAATATGTTATGTTTTTTGGAAGATATCACTAAGTGGGTAGATGATGGATCACCAGTAGATATCATCTACTTAGATTTTTTAAAAAGCTTTCGACAAAGTGCCACATCGGAGATTACTGCTTAAACTAAAAGCCCATGGCATAGGAAATGGTATAATTAACTGGATAGAAAAATGGCTGATTGACAGAAGACAACGGGTAGTTGTTGATGGGGAGGCTTCAAACTGGAAATCAGTTTTGAGTCGGGTTCCACAGGGATCAGTACTGGGACCTATATTATTATTAATATATATAAACGATTTGGACGATGATATAGCTAGCAAGGTGTTGAAATTTGCAGATGATACAGAAGTATTTAGAAAGATTAAAAGTTATGGGGATAGACAGCATTTACAAGATGATCTTGACAGGTTGATCAAATGGTCTGAAAAGTGGCAAATGTTGTTCAATTTTGGGAAATGTAAATGCCTTCACACAGGACATGGGAACGAATATGTAGAATATACAATGGGGGGGAACTGTACTAAGTACTACTATAAAATAAAAAGACTTAGGGCTGACAATTAGTGCTGACATGAAGGTTTCAGAGCAGTGTGGAATTGCAGCTTCAAAGGGAAATCAAATCCTTGGATTAATTAGGCGAAATATAGCATATCAAGAAAAAGAACTAATAATACCGCTGTACAAAACAATAGTTAGGCCTCATTTAGAATATTGTATTCAAGCGTAGAGGCCATACCGCAAGAAGGACATAGATATGCTAGAAAGAGTACAGAGGAGAGCGACTAAAATGATACAAAAACTGAGGGATCTTAGTTATGAAAAACGCCTAAAAGAATGTGGTTTAACAACACTAGAGACCAGGAGACTGAGAGGAGATCAGATAGAAGTGTTTAAAATATTGAATGGTTATGTAAATATTGATAGAAATATGTTTTTTATCAATTAAGAAAGATAGAAAGACTAGAGGACATAAAGTTACATTAGTAAAGGAGCAGTGTAGATTAGACGTTAGAAAGTTCTAATTTTCACAAAGGACTGTGAATGAATGGAACAGATTATCTGATGATTGTGTGGGTGCTAGTAGTGTCAATATGTTTAAAAATAAAATCGACACATACCTCAGAAGGGCTGGATATATGTAGATAAAAGGGTTGGACTCTCGATAAGCCAAAGGGCTTCCTTGTCCACCTGCCATCTAGAGTTAATTCTCTGGATGGCAATCTTGTTAAATATTGTTAAATCTTGTTAAATCTATACCTTTTCAAAGTATCCTACATGTCAAGATTCTCATATGTGGGGTAGATCAGTTGGTCGGAGCGTAAAACGTAATTTGTGCATTAAACGTGAAGCGTAACCAAACAACCGCTAGAACACCGCGTCAAATACTTCGGGAAAACGGCCTCTGGGTCATAGACGTGGTAATATTGGATAGATGTTGACACAGAAATGCACATGTCTACCCTTATGCTAATAGAGTAGCACTACGACAAATTATTATTTGAAAATTGTACACACTATCACGACTAGGGTATATCGATGGACGTGAACTTCGCATTCTCTCCGACCTTCGTTATTTTGAGTATCTGCGAGCGTACGATGGTGTTTGTGTAACGATGTTGTGTGTTTTGTAACATTTGGTGAATATTAATATCATGGCTATCATCTTCCAAGGCATTTCGTCAGGTGACGGACATTTTTGCTAGTATATTACAATTATTGGAACATCGTTTATGTGGACACTTTTGGTGAGTGCGTCTACAACATTATTTCTTATACATATTTTATGTGGTCTTAAAGACTGATATATTGATTTTATTGTAAAAGCTGCCAATATCGCCCACCGAGGACTTGATCGCTATTGTCCTGCACCAGCTGAACTGCTGTGTCGAGGTCATGCGTGGCTGCACTCTTGTGCCCTGACGAGGCGTCGCAATACAACATAGAATTAGCACGGGTCATGTCCTGTTGTGACCCCGAAGAACGCACATGTCGTCGGGTCTCCATCACGGCAGTGACATGCGTCAACGGAGTCACACATGCGTGACGGCCGGTTTCATCTTGATGGCTCTTCTGCCGATTCTGCTTATGCTGAGTGAGGATGTAAATCCCAGCACCGGACCTAGCCCAACCCATAAACTATTTTACCAGAACACTACTAGCATCGTCGGCAAATTACAAGACTTTAATATTTTCATTAGCGATCATGACTACAACTTCATAGCGATAACCGAAACATGGCTGCGGGGGGATATTTTCGACGACGAGGTACTGCCAAATACATACAGCATACACAGAAGAGACAGAGGCAGCACAGTTGTGGAAAACAACAAGAAGTGTCGCGGCGGTGGTGCCTTGGTTGCAGTGAGTAATACATACAACTCCAAACGTAGGCTGGATATGAAAACTGATCTGGAAATAGTATGGATTCAAACGCGCTTGACGGCACAAAGCCTGTACCTAGGGTGTGTTTACGTCCCGACCTGGTCGGATGTGCACACCTGGTCAGAGCTCGACAAATCGCTGGAACTGGTCACTAGAGCTATGAACCTTGACTGCGATTGTGTGTTACTATTGGGCGATTTCAATCGTCCAGACATTCAATTGACACCATCAAACAACTCAATAGGCCTCATGCCCCATTCATGGACCAATCCACAGTCCGAATTGTGTGTTGAAATGTTATCTGAATACGGCTTTGTGCAGTGTAACGCTGACCACACGTGCAACGTGCACACACTAGATCTCGTCTTTGTGCCTGGTGCAGAGTGTAATGTTAAGAAAATAGACAAGGTGGTGACATCCACACACGACGCCCTACATTGTGAACTGTTATGTGCCAACCGACCAAAGCAGGAACCCGCTAAACGTTTTGTTTATAACTATCGCAAAGCGGACTTTAGTCACCTAAGACACCTATTGTCTTGTATCTCGTGGTCATTTCTCACTGACAGTACTGACATTGATGACAGTGTTGATATATTTTATGACATTTTGTATGCTGCCGTAAACGAATGCGTTCCTCGTATCTGCTTTCGTGGACGTAAATACCCAGTATGGTATGATAACGATATGATCGCAACCTTGAACGAGAAAGACACCGCACACAAAGCATGGAAACGCTCACATTCGTCATCTGATTACCAAGTATTTTCTAAACTACGAACAATTTTTAAGAAACTTAAGAGAGAAAGGTATTGTGACTACATATCGGAAATTGAAAAGTCCGTCAAACAAAACACCAAACGTCTAATCAGTTTTGCCAAAAGCAAACAAGCTAATGTAAAACTTCTTAACTCAATGGTATAAAAAAGCACTGAGGCAGACAGTCCAGCTGACACAGAACAACTATTTCCTGACCACTTCGATTCTGTCTTTACATTAGTAGATAACCTTGTTTATCCACGTATTCCCTCCTATCAATCCGACTCAATGACTAATATCAATGTGTCTTATGATGATGTCATCGGAGTAATAAGAACCACCGATGTAAACAAAGCATGCGGTCCTGACAATATATCAGGTGTACTCCTTAGGGAATGTGCTGCCGAATTAGCAGGTCCACTAACTATGCTTTTTAATATGTCCTTAAACTGTGGAACTTTTCCAACTTGTTTAGAAAGAGCAAATGTTCCTGTGTACAAGAAGGGAGATAAACGAAATGTGTGCAACTACAGACCTATCTCTCTCTTATCCCTATTTAGTAAAGTTTTTGAGAAAGTCGTATACGATTCATTGTATGAGCATGTGCGTAACACAATTTCGGGCAGCCAATACGGATTTGTGAGGTGTAGAAGTACAGTATCTAATCTAGCTTGTTACTTGAACGCCATTTCGGAATCTATTGACAACAAGAAACAGGTTGATTCTGTTTATTTGGATTTCAGTAAAGCCTTTGATTCAGTATGCCACCCATTGTTAATTCATAAGCTTAGATCATATGTCTATTCCGGGCAATGCATAGAGTGGTTGCAGTCTTACCTTGACAACCGAAAACAACGCGTGGTTCTCGAAGGCAAAACATCTGACTGGAAGCCAGTGTTGTCTGGTGTACCACAAGGTTCACCACAAGGTTCACAAATTGGACCACTTATGTTTATCTTGTATGTTAACGATCTCATTAATCATGTTGATTCATGTGAAATGTAATTGTATGCTGATTATTCCAGATTGTTTAAAGAAATTACGTTGGTGACGGATTGTCAGTTGGTGCAGAAGGATTTGGACAGAGTATGTCTTTGGTGTGAGACGTGGCACCTTAAACTGAACGTTGAGAAATGCTGCATAATGTCATCCACTAACAAAAAGAAACGTATATCCTATGACTACACGATTTTAAGCCAGTCTCTGCCCAATTTCACCGTTGTCAAAGATATCGGTATCACATTGACCGACAGTTTGACTTTTAAATATCATATTAATCGTTGTGTTTGTAAAGCTTCTAAGATGAGTGGTGTACAGGCTTTGAGATCCTTGTATATATCTCTAGTTAGAAGCCAGTTGGAGTATTGCAGTGTTATCTGGAATCCCTGGCAACGTACGTTTATTGACACAATCGAAAGAGTTCAAAAGAAATTCATTAAATATATATGTTACAAATCCAAAATACAGTACTCCTCTGACAGCTCTCCTGAGCTTTGCCATCATTTTAGACTACCTTCCATTTAACATCGTAGGCAAGTTGCAGATCTTATGTTTTTACACAAGTGTGTGCACTCCCAACTATACTCGTCGTATCTGGCAGAGGCTATCCAATGTCACTGTCCTTCACGATCACTACGAAACTACCTCCTTTTTAGAGTTTCCAATAGCAGAATCAACATTAGAAAACTCTGTGTTTTGAATAGATATATGACTACTTTCAACACATTGTATTTAAGTGATCCAACTTATGATATATATTCAGGAGCTAAACCATGTAGATCTTCAATTCAAAAACTTTTCTATGTATAATAGAAGTTTGCCTGGTATATTTGATGTTGATATTGTGTGGTTTTTATATCCTTATTGTTCTTATTGTTTTTATTATTAGATTATTGTTATATTATTTATATGTATTGTTTCAGTTATCAGTCCTGTTATTGGATCCAATGGTCCAATGTAGTTTTCAACAAACAGCAAGACTGTCCCACTGTCACCTCACTCTGTCTGATTGACTGAAGACAAATGCATCAGGATATTGTTCACACTTCCGGGAGTCATAAGGTCAGCGGTGTGCAGTTAGCCATTAAATAAAGTTGGCAATATAAGATGAAGTGGTGGTCAAACATTCCCCACTAATTAATCAGTAAATAAATGAGAAACCAATGAGGCCCGTCCCATTGCCTTGTGCGAAAGGGGGTTTTGGCTGAGGACTAAGCTTCAAAGGACCATTGAATCCCTTTGAACAGGCAGCTGTCACACTTTTCCAGTATCACTTGCTTGTAAACATCACGGCTAGCACTAAATATGTCATGATTCCTCCAAAGTGTAGTCAACCAATGCAAACAAAAGCCCGGTGAAGCTGCTTCATCCCTGGAGTTATAACATTAAAAGTAACTAAAAATGTGGATATAACGAAGTACATATACTTCGTTACATACCAGCACTGGTGGTCGTTCGCGAGATTTTGTTGTCACGTGGGTCTTTGACGCCAACTTGTCATCTTATGCGGACATCGTGTGAGTTCAGCATGAAACTTAACTAGAATCCTGCAGTTTGGTGGATACAATTTGTCTAGCTAAATATTGTGCTTAAAACTGTTGGTACCAGTTGCACCGCTATGCCAAGGAATGACGTACTGAAATAGGAGTAAGCAAGGATTAACGACGGCAGCACAATTAGCATATTAATGGATCCACAGCGACAGGGCCGATGCCAAGCGTTAGCGCTGCTAGACTAACGGACAGATCAGGGGAAGAGGTGGTGCTAACCGTGTTGTTTCCACCAATACTAGCTTTTAAATAGATAACAAAATGCAATATATTAAAATCAACAGAGGTCTTCACAAAATGAAAATGTTGTTGCCACAAATCACGCAACTGTTGCTGTTTGTAGCTTTCTTAGTTACTATCTTTCTACTTAAGTCGTAATACCTAAATCGCATCTCACCCCTTACCCTGTATCGGCACATATCCACAGTGATTTAATTTGTCCTCACACAATATGTCATGCTTTTAGCCTTTGTATTGTCCCCTTGTAACTTCTTTCAACGTCCACCTCTTCAGCAATGCATATGCATGTAGTATCCATTCATATGACTAGTGAATCACCGATTGTGATAGATAAAAAACCAGTCTACATACATCATAGACAGTGTTCATTATTGCCCAATGTGCTATTTTTCATACACGTAGTATGAAAGACTTCCCTACACTTACGTGGAAAAATCAATGCCAGAAATGATTCTGAAAAAAATAATCTTGTTGACAATAATCAGTTCTTGCCTTTAAGGTTTTATATCCACTGGTCCAGGGGGCTAGTAGATTTGAAAACATTACTGGCCCGCCCAAAAAGTTACTGGCCCGGATTTAATTTTTTTTAATGTTGATACCGAGGTGCCTGTCTGTTGCCTCACGGGAAAAGTCCACAAAGCTAAGATTCACTTGGAGCGACGTCATGCTGAGTCTTCCGAAGTTCTTAATTATTTGTGCACATCGTTTACGAAATTAAGATAGCGACTATAAGAAAGGATCATGCAAAGTTAGATGAAGGTATGTAATCGTTGTATCACTATGCAGTCTGCCATTAATGCAAAATCTGAGACGTTACCGACCTATTTTCATTTCGCGGCTTGATACTTTAGCTGGCTGTCCTCAAGCACATCAAAACAATTTCTTGGTGTTGGCTGTGCCTGATGCTCAATGCTAAGTCCATTATTGCCTCGATCAGGCACATTACACCATGATAAATATGCATATGAACGCCGATATCTTGTTTATCACGTTATCATTATGACTGGCGATGACCGATGCTATTGTAACAAACGCGTCGGTGTGCGACAATGTGAACGGTGTCCAGAGTCCTTGCTCTCGCTCAGCCCAAGGCACAGCTGTATTTCAAGATTCATTGTTGCATCCATGGTCTTTAACAATGCTATAACAAGTTTGACAGTAAAACAAATTTCCTTGATGCCTTTCCATTATAGAATATTATACGCACTAGCATTTTATCATGCAGACAGTTCAGATTGCCTGCCATCAGTAGCCACCGTTTAACAAGAACGCGTATTGGGTGAGTAATTAATTGCCCCCGCTATTCGCCAATCACGCGGTCGGATACAAATGAGTTTGGCATTGTATACACGTCATCATATACGCATGATTGAGTTTGCCGTTATTTAATTAGTTATAACAAAAATGTAACAACACAAACATTGATTTAAATAACAAATAAAAATATTAGGCTTTAGGGTTGTCCTATTTTTATATTTACGGTCGGGTTACCGGAAACACGATCGTGGGCAATTGGATTGAAACCAGTGGCCCGGCGGGCCAGTAAAATATGAAAACTGGTGGTCCGAACTGGCCCGACAGCCTTAAAAAGGCACCGGGCCAGCCGGCCAGTGTTAATGTCGAGGCATGAGTAAGCGGAGACAAACGTCAGCAGCAATGCTTACTTTATTTAGTGTGCTTGCCCTTCATTCTCGTTGATGACATGATTGTCAGTTACTGTACAGATGTAGATGTATTAGGAAAGTTGGAGCAAGCCATCTACACACACAACACCGTGTTTAAAAAGGAATATCGCAGGGCAAGTATCACTCCTAAAATGCATTACCTGCTGCACATGCCTGACCAGGTGAGACTATTTTGGCTTGGCAGACACCATTAGTACCTCATGTGTGAAGCAAACCATGCCTTCTAAAATGGCATAAAATCCAAATCCTACATAAACTTGGTGAAAACCCGCAGCTAGAAACACCAACTGTGGCTTTGTTATAAGCAACTTGGTGCTAATGGCTGCGGTCAACATATGTTGTCTACAATGGTGATAGTATAGGGAAAGGAGGTGAAGTAGATATCAAGTCAGACTATCCTGAGTTAGTAACGAGCATGGGACACATATATACGGACGCTGTTCATGGAAACCCATGTTTTGGTTGTGACGAAACAGAAATACATAGTCTTCATTACAAGACATACACACATGCATACAAACACACACACATATAAATTATTAATAATGCATTCCTTGGCATACAAATTGCAGGATTGAGCCATGTCAGCTTTCACAATCTGTGACTGCAAGGAAAGGAAGAAGACTATTTTTGCTAAGGATTTAGCGGAGCTTAAGTCGAAGGATAAGTCATGTTTTTAATTGTTTTGTAATAATCCTTTAACAAATTGTTATATTTACATCATATATC
Source organism: Paraescarpia echinospica (assembly GCA_020002185.1). NCBI lineage: Eukaryota > Metazoa > Annelida > Polychaeta > Sabellida > Siboglinidae > Paraescarpia > Paraescarpia echinospica. Next base: position 45,610,823 of record CM034534.1, on the reverse strand, counting down.
TATATTGTGTTCATAAATCAAGAAAGCTCATGTTGTCTATGTTTCAAACAACATTATTGTTGTATGTATGTTAACATCGATACATGTTTAATAATAACTCTAAGTAAGCTAACCAGTTATATATAGGCTATTTAAATTGTGGTTTATTAGTAACAGTATAATCCAGTTTTGTAACCACCAGATCTACACGCAGGCTAAGCAGAATATGTCTGAAGCCTGGGTGTGACATTGCAATGTTGTGTTGTAACAATTAAAATAAAATCTCAGTTTCGTTTAATTGTTAGTGTTAAATAATATTTGGGTCTACATTTGTTATGAAGGTGCTGCAAAACTGGTCATTCGGGTAGGAGTTGAGAGGGTTTTGCTCGTTGGCCATGGTGACGCGGTTGATGATGTGCTTATGGGCATCAACATTAAAGACGTAGGCCTACTGGTGTTCGATCTTTCGACGGGTGAGAATGTCCAAATGTCTGCCAAGGAACCTACAGATATACCAAAGCAAGGTAGGTAGTTTGCGCGTGTGCGTGCGTGAGTGAGTGCCTGCGTGTGTGTGCGTGTTTGGGTTTGCGAATTCGTGAGTATGTATGTGTTAAAACAGTAATTATATAACGTGCATGAGTGGTATGAAGACGGAAAACTGAACAGTCTCCGAGAATTACATCGATGAAGTTAATTATGCCTTCTACAGTCCAATGGTCTAATACAAGACACTCGTGGTCCACTATACGTACCATCTCAACACACATCATATATGGAAATATGTCATAATGTTGAAGTTTCTGCATGTGTATATTAGTCCTATTTATAGCTCATGGCCATATAGAGTGAGAGGGGAGGCCTACATTTGTTTAAACGGGGGAGGTTACAAACATGGTATGGGACTAAAATCTCCATTGGCGAAAGATAAATTTAAGAATAATTTTATTAGTGTCACTAAAATTGTCATAGTGTATCTTCCTCCACACACAACGCACCGTCTCCAACTAATTGATCGGGTTTTCTATAAATATATGATGACCTATTACAATCAGGAATGTGACAATTGGCTGAGGACAGAAAAAAACAGTCACCATCTTCTCAGTCTGCCATACCTTCGGAAGTCCATACTTACGCTCTGGTTCGATAGCAACTGCTGTCAGTGGTTTCAAGTGCACAGACATCTGGCTTTGTGATCGGAACATGTGGACATATGCAGATTTCGCCGCGGCTGGATAGTTCGAGTTGTCCTACTCGGAAACTGGTAAAGATGTTCCATGGAATTATGCCAGAGATGCCACTATGCAGAATGGCAACTCATCAAATACAACAACCACGCCTACGAGCGAGAGGAAGTCCAACAACCGAAGCCTGTCCACGAGCGTGCAACAATACTCTGATCCATGTCCGTCCACAAGCAAGCAACAATTCACTGAGCTGAACTTATCCACAAGCAACATGCAGAGTGGTTTCAGGCAAGTCACAACCAACCCAAGCCCTTTCATGAACAATAAACAGTCTAACAAGCCAAGCCTGTCCGCGAGTGAGCAAAACACTCCAATGACCTAAGCCCACCTAGCGAGCAACAGTCTAACAACCAAAGCCTGTCCTCGAGCGAGTAACAGTCCAATGATCCATGCCCATCAACAAGCAACATACATGGTGGTTTCAGATGATTTTCAATGAAGGCAGATGGACGCTGTTTCTTCCGAGCAGTTGTTATTTGTCAAAATCTCCATATACAGCATGCAGAAAGCTACAACAATGGCAATTTAAAGGACCTGAGAATGAGAATACGAGAAATTACTTCCGCTGACGCGCTACGATCCAACGTGATTGCAAATATACTAGAGAACTTTGGCATTTATGAAAACATTGATAAGAGGACGGTGAACACCTCTATCTCAGAGACAGTGTTACGCGTCTATCGAGGATTGAATCGCATCGATGGCGAATCCCAGTGAGATGGTTGGAGAGATAAAGATCGTTGCGACGGCTGTTTAAGACGACCAGTACCTGTCTGCGTTGGAGAGAGTGTACTTGAATTTGGGACGGAATTTCAGGAGTCTAATGCAATAACTAGGCTAGGGCTGGGCCTAAAATATGTTTAGCCAAACTGGCTAAAGGTTCCAATTTTCCTTAACGAAATGAGATTGTGTTTAGCCATTGTTTTAGCAGAAACTAGGGTGAGAAAATGTCAAAAATTAAAACATGTCATACAAATACTATGAGAATATACATCAACATAATATGTATGTATATTTAGCATATATATATAGTCACAACAATACTAATATATAGAACAATGTTTAATTATCAATATAAAACAAGATATAAACAAGATACAAAACAAGAAAATCGACAAAACCACACAAAACCCCCGTCACCACAGTGGGCTCCACTACTCTGAGTCTCCGACAGTGTCCACCAGTTTCACTACTCTAGTGAACCCGACACGCTGCTTCTTCATCGTCCACGTTTTGAATGCGTTTTCGTATGGAAACGCACGAACAGAAGGAGCTTCAAGGTTGAGTACCGTCAGAATCTCAACAGATGATACCTTCAATGATGTCCTGTCGTCCGTCTTGACGGCGTTGTAAGTGCTGACAGCCCTCTCACAGTTCACCGAAGTGATTGGGGCGGTCACGGCAATTGAAGTGTCGCTACCTTCCTCATCATCGGGAACGAGTCGACTGCAAGGTAGCGAACTGGGCATAAAATGCCTCCTGCAACTTCCCGGCAGCTTGCAACAGAAGTCCACGCATGGCGATCCATTCTAGCTTGGCTTCGTTGGTATTGCCGGTGTCGGTAAAGTGGTCCAACAGGACTGCCAACTTCTCCTCCCCGTACCTACCTACACCACATTGCTACATATCAAATAAGTATAAAATGCAAACAGACTGCACCTGCAATGGCAATATGACAATATTTGGTTGCTGTTCAGCAGTACTATCAACGTCTTCCTGTACATCACTAAATAAACATAAAACGGCTGGAACTATTGTATTGCTGTTGTCAGTGAGGTTGTTTAACTTATCCCTGTACCTGCCAACATAGCATTACTTGATTTGAAGTATAAAATATCTGCAAAATACATAAATTGAGGACATTTACGGTCAAATACCTAAATCTAAGTGAAGATGCTGGTCATTATTATGGAAGCACTTGTCCCAAACACAGATGCCCCAGCTGACTGATCAATCACAGCTGGGTAGAAAGGTTATCACTCCTGCAATACATACTGTCTCCCGACCCAAAACCAGACACGAGAACCAGCAAGTCGGAAATCATAACCTCCAGTCCATAACAAAATTGTAATGACTAAAAATCAAAACACACAAAAGTTGGCTTAACCCAACAGTTGAGAGAAACAAAAAATAACAGATTCAGTTAAAATAGGGACAAAACAAAACGCGACAGCTTTTTCCTGCCAGTCAAAACAACAAAACCAATCAAAGTGACAACGAGTCTTGGTACTGTGTACAATATGACGAAGAGCGAAAAGAAACAACCATGGTGAAATGTGCACAATGTAAGATATGGATACACCTGAGTTGTTCTGGAGGCCTGTCACATAACTATCGATGTGACATGTGTCGGTAAAAGATCGCATTGGTAATTTGGTGATCAGCGATCAGAGCAAGTGATTTAGCTGTAGCTAATGCAGCTAATGCAGCTAATGCAGCTAATGCAGCTAATGCAGCTAATGCAGCGCCCATATGAGTTATTATTGATAGTCGTACACAAAACAATTCCTACCATCGACCACAACAAAATGCACATAATTTTTTAAACACAGTGATTCATTTGACTACAGTGTATTTACAAGTGAGTTTTGTTGTACTCCGTTAGAGTCTGCTTTGATACATTAGGTGTGAAACAGAGGAGCGGAACGATCGATCAAGTAAATGCCAGACAGCAACAAAACGACGTCAACACAGTGATTCATACGCTTTTTAAAAAAGAGGTGATTTGTACTCCTTTGCTTTGGTAGAGCAGGCGTGAACCAGTGGGGCGGAACGACCAGTAGCACAAGTGCGAGGCAGCGACAGCGCGAAACAGCCGTATTGATGAAAAAATATGCAAAAAATGAAAGATTTTAGAGGCGACGTTCACAATTTCCATCGAAACTTATAGCTGTATGTCAGCTGGTCTGTCTGACTGTTTGACAGTAGATTTTCATGATCAATGAAACTGTTAGGTTTAGTCATTAACGAAAAGGTTTTCACATTTTGCACATACCCTTTGATATTTCCTGTTGGCTAAGCTTGAAGAATTTTAGTTTCTGCCTACCAGCTTCACATCTTGTTGTACTTGCTATATGAATATGTATAATTGTATTTATTATTGCAACTGGTTCTGATATATCATACTTCTTGCGCAGCGATGTAACTGGTGTTCCTGTCGACAAAAAATAGTGTTTAGCAGAATGGGGTGTTTTTTTGGAACTATGACGTTGTTTGATATTTAGCGCTGTATAGGTGCTATTGTTTTTTGTACTTGCGCGGCGCACTAGGATTTTGTTATGTCATATCTGCGTGCCGGAGCACACCGGTTGAGAACACTGGTTTAATGCAGTAATACACGCATCCCAGGGATATTCGAATAATATTTATAATTCGGTGTTGATTACCAGTATTGAATATTGTTTTGATAGGGTAGCGTGTACGTGTGCGTGTATGTATGCGTGTGTGGTGCGTGCGAGCGTGTGTGAGTGTGGTGAATGTGTGTGTTGGCTTGCGAATTCCTGTGTACACATGTGTTAAAAACAATAATTATATTATAATGAAAGGAAACTCTGTATAGAACTATATTTTTATAATTTGTAGTTTTTGTTCTCGTATAAGCCAACAACTATGCTGAATTTCATAAGAATTGGAATCGGGTCATGGAAAAATGGCCTAAAAGTGTTTGATTTGACAAGGAATGACCCTGCTTTTTGTTTGACAGTTGTTGTTGGTGCACTGACATCAGTGCCCGAAATCCATGACCCAGTTCCTGGCACTTCCCCGGCTCTAGATGCACTGTCCCCTGCGTCCAGGAGTAATAAGAAATGAACCCCATGACCTCAGCCGAGCCACCGGTGCAATCTTTTAGCCCCAACAGACACACTTTTAGCTCCATCAACACAGACACTGCAATACCAACATCCATTGGCAGCGTACACCAGTGCTTGGTTAAGGGTAGATCTGCAAATGTCTGGCACCAGATCATCAGAGAGACTGCCCCGTACTACTTCAACATAGACACTGAAATCGGAAAGACAAATCAGGCAATCTACTCCGTCATTGGAAGTAAGATATTGCTGATCTACACAGATCTTAAGAGACACTGGAACACAGGGAGGGTAAGCAACATACATCATACATACAGCATATATTATACATGCATATGCATATACTGTCGTAGAGCATATAACAAACATGCATGTTTCTTTTTCAAGGAAACCGTTATTCCATCCGTATAACATATATTAATGATTGTATGTAATGTGTGTGTGTGTGTGTTTGTGTGTGTGTGTGTGTGTGTGGGTGTGTGTGTGTGTGTGTGTGTGTGTTTGTATGAATGAATGTATGAGTGTGTGTATGTGTTGTGTATGTTAATTTGTGTTTGTGTGTGTGTGTGTGTGTGTATGTGTGTGTGTGTGTGTGTGTGTGTGTGTGTGTGTGTGTGTGTGTGTGTGTGTGTGTGTGTGTGTGTGTGTGTGTGTGTGAGTGTGTGTGTGTGTGTGTCTTTTTCACTATTACGCCTTATAAACTTCTGAAATTACTGGAGATTTGGAAGTGCTTACCTCTTGGCCACATCATAGGATGTTAAGTGCTATTTTTAGTTGGATTGTAAAGGTATTATATTTCAAAGATGACGATCGTGTCAAAAGAGGCAATGTGTGGTTTGTTTATATTTTCAAGATTATTTGTTTTGCTGCGCGCTACATTGTACAGTCGTATTCCGGATTAATCGTCAAGGAGGGAAATAGTCCAGTAATTTTTTCAGCTGCACATCTTTTGCCGGTCACCTTAAGCACTTGTATATTACTGTCACTATCTATCAAATATTGCTGAATCATTTTGCTTCCATGGATAACGATACACATCATTCGATTGTGTATAGCCAAGACGGCGGATCACCTTGAAGGCCGGACACCAACTAAGGGCAATGACGTACGACGAATGGACTCAACCACTTTGAACCGGTGCCCAACGAAATGGCTGAATCGTAAAAATGTTGGACGAGGGTTCAAAAGGAGGGTGAAAGCATCGCGGAGTACAGCTTAGCGATCAAGAAGTTAAGTGTACATGCACATTTCCCGGACCTTACTCGTTGGTTGAGAGACAGGTTCGTCACAGGCCCAAACCGTAGTCGTGCATTCAAAAAAGAAAAACTGAGTAACATTACAAAGTTAACGTTCTAAAAACTGTGGAAATTGCTGTTAACATGTCACTAGTCAAGGAACATGCAAAGCAGTTACATTTGCCAGGCGGCGCCACTGTCGACACAACAACAAGTGCGTGTCTATCGCGTGAAGTATGCACAAAACCTAGTTAGGGGAGGTACCCTAAACAGGTTAACAGAAACAGGAAGCAGCATCAACAGGAATTAGAACAACAATCCTGGCGTTGTTTTGGCAAACATGCCCGCAGGCATGCACGTTTAAGGCAGAGCGTTGATTCCGTTGTGGAAAAACGGGCTATATCATAAAATCGAAAGTATGTAAAGGCAAGTCACGCGTTTGTTCAGTGACTGAGGAAGTATCTAGGAACAAGAAGACCACTTCGCTGTGTACGTGCTGTACACAGAGGACGCACTGAAGAACAGTGGCATCAGGGTGCCCGTATGCATCGGCGGCACCAAGTCTGACATGGCGTTATGTAAGTGCGCACACTTGTGTATGAGTAAATGCCAATATGCGTGTATGGACATGCTATCAATTCCAACATATTTGTTAATAATTTTTCACCATGAATGTTACAATTGCTATTAAATGCACGAACTTCACTGTTGACGAGTGTGCATTTATTACCAGAAAATGCGTACTGCTACCAGAGATCCGACGACACTACAGCAACTGCAACTAGAACGGAGAAATCTATAATTTATACTATTGTCAGAACGATAACACATACATGAACTGCAACTAGAATGGAGAAACCTCTAATTACACATACAGCCAAACCCAACAAATGACTTAAATCGCCACCAAGCAGAGAAAAACGTTACACATGATGATATTAATGGAAAATTTGACAGTGCCAGCAGCAAAACAGAATCCAATACAACACCAACATTACAAGGCAGCATTAGCGGCGCATACGGGAAGACACAAACAAGGATCCAGCCAATACCACCAGCACCAGAATAACTACCGCTGCCAATACACGGGAAGACAACATCGAAGTACCAGACAGCAACAGTACAGCCACATCACAACCGAGTCGGAATCAATGAAACCCCCTACGCATGTCAGTGCTGCCACGACCACATAACAGGAACCGGATCTCTCACTAAACTCGGTGGATAGGGAACCTTTTTGCTGGTTATATTCATCATAGCCTGTCCGCTGACAACCACCATATGTGTGCACGTAGCGGAAATGTAACGCTACTGACGATGTATGATGTATGTTTGCGATTGTACCGCATTTGACGGGGCGGTCGTTGTGGTAACTCCATTATGAAAGAGAGTATTATTTTGGCAGAAGTTAGTGACGCGCCGTATATTTTCGTGTATCGATACAATTGGCCATATGTGTTAGTTCCGATCAGTTTTTGGCATCCAAGTGTGTTCAGTATGTAACTTTTACAACATATTCATTCGAAAAAAAATTAAATGACGTGTAACATGCTATCAATTTAGTTGTTTTTCTTTCCTGATGTTTTGTTGTCTTTCGGCTGTCGTCTACGTCAAACTGACTACCGAGGTGGCAACGATATTGTAATATGCAACATTCTGTCACTCTGTCCACTAGGGCAGCAGCCTTGATTACTTTTCTGCAGGTCGTCGTAAACTTGCGAGGGTGGGTACCTTCTCACAATTTATGTGCGTTCTAGGTGTAAACATTGCGCTGAAGACGTCGACGTATCACCACAAGAAAGGGGTACAGTTTCTGGTCTGGGGACCGTTCCACAAATATGTGTATGAGCTCACTTGTCCGAATTCGCTCCTTAATAGTGATATTGTATATTGACATCTGCCAACACAACGATGCGCTACCAGGACATTTTCACCGGTGTGTCACGGAAACAGTGTCATTGGTGATGCAGTATCAGCATTTTGTATTTTGATCAAGCTGCTTTAAGTTATCAAAGGATTTGTTTATTGATTGGTTTCCCTATGAGCTCACTGTCTTCGTGAAATGGCCCCCAGGTGTCTGAGCGAAATGTCGGAACTGTAGAAATCTTCACAGAGGCACGAACTGCATGGAGTCTGGGCAAGAATACGGGGCGGCATAAATCTACTCATTGCGCTGCATGATGCCGTGCGTCTCTGCAACTGCGACAGCGCACATCACAAATGTCTCCTGTTTTTTTTGCGCTCGGCTGGTAACATTCCAGTAAAATATAGGTACTAAACGAAATAGCTTTTCACAGTAACCCAGCGTTGGCTTGAGTATATACACTTCATCCCGCTTTCTCGCTTTCCCGCCTTTTCGTTTGTCTGTCTCTATCTGTCTCTGTAAGCCTGTGTGACGGTTTATTTCCCTGTCTCTGTCTGTTTTTGTCTGTGTCTGTCTGTGTCTGTCTTTCTATCTATCCCTCTCCGTTTCCATCTCCTCTTCCTTTCTCTCTCTCTCTCCTTCTCACTCCCGCTCTCCCTTTGCCTCAATATGTCCGTCTTTCTGTTTCTAAGTCACTCACTCAATGACCCACTCACACTCACTCACTCACTCACTCACTCACTCACTCACTCACTCACTCACTCACTCACTCACTCACTCACTCACTCACTCACTCACTCACTCACTCACTCACTCACTCACTCACTCACTCACTCACTCACTCACTCACTCACTCACTCACTCACTCACTCACTCACTCACTCACTCACTCACTCACTCACTCACTCACTCACTCACTCACTCACTCACTCACTCACTCACTCACTCACTCACTTACTCACTCACTCACTCACTTCACTCACTCACTCACTCACTCACTCACTCACTCACTCACTCACTCACTCATTCAATCATTCACTCACCCACTCCCTCTCAGTCTCTCTCTCTCCCTCCCTACCTCCCTCCCTCCTTCCAACATTATATATCCTTCCCTCCCTCCCTCTCTCTCCCCTTCTCACTCTCCCTCTGCCTTTGATTCTATATGTCTCTCTCTCTGTCTCTCTGTCTCATAGTCATTTACTCACTGACACAATCACACTCACTCACTCACTTACTCACTCACTGACCCATTCACTCAGTCACTCACTCACTCACTCTCTCTCTCTCTCTCTCAATCCCTCCGTCCACTCTCTTTAACCTCTCTCCCTCCAAAAAACACTCAGTCAGTCACTCACTCACTCACTCACTCACTCACTCACTCACACCATCAATCACTTACTCACTCTCTCTCGTTCTCTCTCATTCTCTGTCTCACGCTCTCTCTCTCACTCTCTCTCACTCTCTCTCACTCTCTCTCTCTCTTTCTCTCTCCCTATCTCTCCCTCCTTGTCAATGTCAATTAACCACCCTGTCAAGTACTCGTGACTAATTTTCAACGTGTGGAAAAATAGGAAACGTAGCATTTGATATCAACACAGAATTAATCAAAATTAGAGAATGGTTCAAACTTTACAAATTATATCTTAATCTATGCAAAACTAAGTACATGCTCTTCAAAACAGCTACAAAAAAGCGTGACTTAACAATTACTAAGCATATATAACACTACAATTGAGAGATTTACATAATTTAACTTTCTTTGAGTAACGTTTAATGAACAATGTAACTGGAACAGTCACATTGAAACGTTTCAAATAGGATTTCAAGAACGCTAGTTGTCGTAAATAGACTATAATTGTTATTACCACTTAACATAGAGATCGTATTGTACAGCACACTAATGTTGCCACATTTACCAACAGCATTCACAATTTCAACACGCATGGACAATACACTATAGATATACAATCAGAGTACCACACGAATTTGCGAAACAAACTCTCATATACACCTCGCCGCATACTACCAATAATGCACCTGATTTAATAACCAGATTTCCTTACCTGTTTGTATATTACAAAGCTGTTACATTTGTTATTATGAATGAGCAATAAATATGTATAAGCTTTTATGTGTACCTCTTTGGATGAATAGTCAATATTTCAAAATCATGTATAATGTCATATTCTAAGTTTTGTATGACTTAATCTTTTTACCAATTTATGCTACCATATTTATATACCAGGATTTGTCTTCACTATAACTGGTGGCTTTTTAACCCTGTGTAGGAGTCTCCCTGAACCACGCGTTATAATTGGTATACCGTGTGATTATTATATTTGTACTTTTACATATTCACTTATTTGGTGATATGTATATGAGTCGTAATAAAGAACTTCTGTCTGTCTCTCTCTTTCTGTCTAAAAGAAACTAGTCATGACCATTTCTACAAAATAATGTTGTTGAACGCAAATAACGAAACAACATGCAAACATGTTTTGCGTATATGTGAGCGTGTTTTTGTGCAAGTGTGCGTGCTTGGATGTGGGTGTGTGAATGTGTGTGTGTTTGTGTGCGTGCGTACGTGCGCAGTATGTGTGTGCATGACTGCGTGCGTGTGTGTGTCTTTGTGTTTCTAATTGTATGCGTGCGTGTGGGTGCATGTGTGATTGCATGCGTGCGTACGTCCGTGCGTGCGTGCGTGTGTTTGCGTTTATGTATGTGTGTATGTGTGTGGGTGTGTGTGTGCGTGTGTGCGTGTGTGTGGGGGATGTGTGCGGTTCGTGTGGGTGTGCATGTGTGTGTTGACGTGTTCCTACTAGAAGGTATATATCTTAGGAGCAAACATTTCAGAGATTAGACTTCGATCGCTAAGCCGAAATAGAACAGTAAATATTAGTTTTTAGGAAAGTTAAGATCATCTTTCATCCCATCTCATTTTCTTATCTCCTCTCCCGTCCCATCTTCCCTCCCTCCTTCTGTACTGTCATTTTCTCCCCTGTCACCTTCACCCTTTAACAAGATTTAAAAAGACTGCCACCCAGAACCTAGTTGGCAGGTGGACAAGGAAGCCCTTTGGCTTATCGAGAGTCCGACCCTTTTATCTATGTGTATCCCGCCCTTCTGAGGTAAGTGTCGATTTTATTTTTAAACATATTCACACTACTAGCACCCACACTATCAGCATATAATCTGTTCCATTCATTTAAAGTCCTTTGTGAAAATGAGAACTTTCTTATATATAATCTAGAGTGCTCCTTTGCTAACGTAACTTCATGTCCTCTAGTCCTTCTATCTTTCTTAACTGAGAAAAAAATATTTCTATCAATATTTTCATAACCATCTATTATTTTAAACACTTCTATCTGATCTCCTTTCAATATTCTGGTCTCTAGTATTGTTAAACCACATTCTTCTTTTAGGCGAATTTCATAACTAAGATCCCTCAGTTTTGGTATCATTTTATTTAACAATAATTTAACAAGATTGCGACCCAGAGAATTAACTCTAGGTGGCAGGTGGACAAGGAAGCCCTTTGGCTTATCGAGAGTCCGACCCTTTTATCTATGTGTATCCCGCCCGTCTGAGGTATGTGTCGATTTTATTTTTAAACATATTCACGCTACTAGCACCCACACAATCAACAGGTAATATGTTCCGTTCATTTACAGTCCTTTGTGAAAATGAAAACTTTCTTATATCCAATCTATTCTGCTCCTTTGCTAATGTAAGTTCATGTCCTCTAGTCCTTCTATCTTTCTTAACTTATACAAAATATTTCTATCAATATATTCATAACCCTTCAATATTTTAAACACTTTTATCTGATCTCCTCTCAATCTCCTGGTCTCTAGTGTTGTTAACCCGCATTTTTAAGGCGTATTTCGTAACTAAGTTCCCTTAGTTTTGGCATCGTTTTAGTTGCTCCCCTCTGCACTCTGTCTAGCATATCTATGTCCTTCCTGCGATATAACCTCCACGCTTGAATACAATATTATAAATGAGGCCTAACTATTGTTTTGTACAACGGTATCATTAGCTCTTTTTCCTTATACGTTATGTTTCGCCTAATTAATCCAAGGATTTTATTTCCCTTTGAAGCTGCAATTCCTCACTGCTCTGAAACCTTCATATTAGCACTAATGATTAACTCTAAGTCCTTTTCTTTTACAGTAGTACTTAGTACAGTACCCCCCATTGTATATTCTACCTCTTCGTTCCCATGTCCTGTGTGGAGGCATTTACATTTCCCAAAATTGAACAGCATTTGCTACTTTTTAGACCATTTGATTAACCTGTCAAGATCATCTTGTAAATGCTGTCTATCTCCATCACTTTTAATCCTTCTAAAAATGTTGTATCATCCGCAAATTTCAACACCTTGCTTGTTATTTCATCATCCAAATCGTTGATATATATTAAGAATAATATAGGTCCTAATACTGATCCCTGTGGTACTCCACTCAATACCGATTTCCAGTTTGAAGCCTCCCCATCAACTACTACACGTTGTCTTCTGTCAATCAGCCATTGTTCTATCCAGTTTATTATACCATTTCCTATTCCATGGGCCTTTAGTTTAAGCAGTAATCTTTGATGTGGTACTTTGTCGAAAGCTTTTTGAAAATCTAAGTAGACGATATCTACTGGTGATCCCTCATCTACCCACTTAGTGACGTCTTTAAAAAAACATAACATATTTGTTAAGCATGACCTCGCTTTAAAAAAATATGTTGAGAGGAGTTTATCAAGTTTTGTTTAACAAGAAAATCCACCATGTGATCTTTAATTAGTCTTTCTAATAATTTGCAAATCACTGACGTTAAATTCACTGGTCTATAGTTCTCTGACTTGTTTATCGAACCTTTTTTGTATAACGGTATAATGTTTGCTTCTTTCCATTCTAAAGGAACCACTCCCTCTTCTAATGACAAGTTGAAAACTGTTGCAAGCGGTATGCTAATTTGTTCTACAATTTCCAATAGTAGTTTGGGTGGAATACAATCCAATCCAGGTGATTTATTATTCTTCATAGCCCTTATTTTCTTAGCTACCATTTCGGGGTTACAATTAATTGTCCTAAATAGTCTGAATCTGCCCCCTTGAACTTAGCCTCTGGTACTGGCAGTGAACTAATATCTTCCCTGGTAAACACTGAACTAAAGTACTCATTCAGGTCTTCTGCCATTAAGATTCCCTCTGATATTATATTTCCAGCACTATCTTCTAGAGGACCGACATTATCTTGAACTTTCTGTTTGTTTCGAACATACGCATAAAAACTCTTGCTGTCTTGTTTTATATTACTAGCTAATTGTTGTTCATAGCTTCTCTTTGAATTTCTAATTTCAGCTGTAGCTTGGTTAAGTGCTTCTTTATAAATGTTGTGTTCTTCATAATTTCCAGTACATCTGTATGACTTCCACATCATTTGTTTATACTTAATTTTTATAATGGCTTCTTTCGATAAGTGTTTCTTTTTGGACCGTTTTCTTTGTTTTTTGAAGGGTACAAATTTATAGACTATGCACTTAATTTCACTCTTTAATATATTCTAGCATTCTGTAGCCGTCTTATGTTTCAGTGTGTTATTCCAGTCTATCTTTGCTAAATATTTTCTCATGTCGTTATGCCTTCCTTTTTGGAAATTTCTCCTATACTGCTGTTTACTATTCCTTTCTGATTTTACTTTGATGGTAAAATGTATCTGGTTGTGATCGCTACTCCTCAGTGGCTCACATATGTTGACATTGTCAACTAATTCATTATGTGAGGTCAAAACTATGTCTAACACATTATCACCCCTGGTTGGTTCTAGCACATGTTGAGAAAGGAAAGTATCTTGAACTAAAACTAAAAACTTGTGGTCCTCACTCCCCATACTCTGTAGAGATTTCCTTTGTATATGCCCATGGTTAAAATCCCCCATAATAATACAGTCCCGTTTGCTTACTTCCCTTATAGCGTTTTGTATTTTTTCATTCTCTTCTATGCTTATGTTTGGACTTCGATAAACTAACCCAACTGTTAACGTTGAGTTTCCTGTAGCTATGTTACACCAAACAGCTTCTTCGCAATCTGCTTCTCTTTCTAATTGTATTTCATAAGCCTGAATAGATTCTTTAATATATAAAATAACTCCCCTCCCTTTCTTCCTATTCTATCTTTTCTAAACATTACATATCCTGTCATTCCCAATTCAGCATTTGATATATCGGTGTTGGTCCAGGATTCGGTTATACCTATTATATGAGGGTCAATATCTTCTACCATAATGTTTAGTTCATTTCTTTTGTTTACTATACTCCTTGCATTTAAACAAACACATTTATATCCAGCTTCAGAAGAGTTTTCCAGACTGTTATTTGCTGATTTATTTGTGTTGTCTTTATCTATGCCTCAATTGTCAGACTTTTCTGTGAGTCCCCCCTGCGAATCTAGTTGAAATAGATGCAACTGTCCCACTGTCAACAGATCGCAGCAGGTTCTCTGAGAAAACTGCTGCCCCCTATCCACTAAGATGGAGGCCATCTCTCATGTACATATCTTCCCTCACAACAAAGTATCCCCATAAATATGTGAATCCCCACCCCCTCTTCTTCACACATCTGCTCAACAAATGCGTTGATCGCCATCCTCTTGCAGTTTTTCCCTTGTCACGTTTTCTGTCGTCGATTTTCCTCTCAATCTCCTTTCCTCAGTCTTCTTGCCACTGCTATTCTCCTTCAGTCTTGCCATATCCCCACCTCTCTCCCTGTCGTTTCTCTCCATTCCACATGTCTCCTTGCTAATTCCTATCTCCATCCCCTTCACAATATATGTCAACCTAACTTTCTCCTTATTCAGACACTCCACCATCCAACACCCCATGCACTGAAAGGTGAATCCCTTCTCCATGGTTTCTGCTCATGACTTCCTAGAGCCGGACAATGCAAAATCTAATCAGCTGTGGCAGTGATCGCACACCAAGTGTCGCTTTGTCTTATCACTTTTTTTAATAACTTAACTAACTTAATCTTTATAAAGACTGTTTCCTGTGTACTACAGCACACTTTATGTTACACATTTTACTTACACAGCTTACTATCTACCCTATCACGGACGCTAACATTATCGGTAGTGACCTAATTTAAATACAATCAATTACGATACGTTAGGCTGCTTTGTTTATTTAGGTTACGCCGCGCCCTTACAAATACGTGGGACACTATCTACATAACCAATCTGGAGTTCGCCCGACTATCGCCCTAGAGGTTAGCTTAATTTTAACAGCAATGCTACCTAATCAAAATATCTAGCAAGTACTTGCTTACACAGATAGTATCTTATGTAAATTGTTTATGGTTTATTCTACCACATAATCATGTTTGTTAAATCTTGTTTAGAACTTATCGAAGGCTAAGTTAACCTATTATCACTCATTTACTAAAGTTTAACTAACTAACTTTAAGCACAACTATTATTGTATATATGTCCAGTATTACTTTTTTCGCTTTTTCTGCACCAACAATTCAACTGTGATCTACATCCTCCAATGTGGCTGTTGGATTGTACATCCTCCAGAGATACGAGGCTATATTTGGCGGAGATAGATCGTAGAAATTGGTGGTGCAGAAAAGTTTATAAACAAGTGGAATTACTGATTAATAAGTATTATTCTTGCCTTAATATAATTCATAAAGTTGCAATAAACATATATTGAGTAGTAGTTGTGCTTAAAGTTAGTTAGTTAAAGTATTTTAGAACACCTTAGATAGGGAGTGGTAATTCACTTAGCCTTCGATAAGTATTAAACAAGATTTAACAAACCTGATTATGTGGTAGAATATATAGGAGATAAAGTAACAACCATCAAACTACTTACATAAGATAATATTTGTGTAAGCCAGTACTTGCTAGATATTTTTAATTAGGTAGCATTGTTGTTAAAATTAAGCAAGAGCGATAGTCGGGCGGCGTAACCTAAATAAATAAAGCAGCCTAACGTAACGTAATTGATTGTATTTAAATTAGGTCACTACCGGTAATGTTAGCTTTCGTGTCAGGATAAATAATCGGCTGTGTAATTGAAATTTGTAACCTAAAGTGTGCTGTAGTACACAGAAAATTTTATAAAGACTAAGTTATTTAAGTTTTTAAATAAATTGCATCTATTTAAACTAGATTCGCAGAAATGCCTGAAAATGGAGGCATAGATAAAGACAGCACAAATAAATCAGCAAATAACAGTCTGGAAAACTCTTCTGAAGCTGGATATAAATGTGTTTGCTTAAATGCAAGTAATATACTAAACAAAATAAATTAACTAAACATTATGATAGAAGATATTGACCCTCATATAATAGGTATAACCGAATCCTGGACCACCACCGATATATCAGATGCTGAATTGGGACCGACAGGATATGTGATGTTTAGAAAAGATAGAATAGGAAGAAAGGGAGGTGGAGTTATTTTATATATTAAATAATCTATTCAGGCTTATGAAATAAAATTAGAAAGAGAAGCAGATTGCGAAGAAGTTGTTTGGTGTAACATAGTTACAGGAAACTCAACGTTAACAGTTGGGTTAGTTTATCGTAAGCATAGAAGTGAATGAAAAAATACAAAACGCTATAAGGGAAGTAAGCAAACGGGACTGTATTATTATGGGGGATTTTAACCACGGGCATATACAATGGAAATCTCTACAGAGTATTGGGAGTGAGGACCACACGTTTTTAGTTTTAGTTCAAGATACATTCCTTTCTCAACATGTGCTAGAACCAACCAGGGGTGAGAATGTGTTAGACATAGTTTTGTCCTCACAGAATGAATTAGTTAACAATGTCAATATATGTGAGCCACTGGGGAGTAGCGATTACAACGCGATACATTTTATCATCAAAGTAAAATCAGAAAGGAATAGTAAAAAGCAGTATAGGAGAAATTTCCACAAAGGAAGGTATAAGGACATGAGGAAACATTTAGCAAAGATAGACTGGAATAACACACTGAAAAATAAGACGGCAACAGAATGCTGGAATATATTAAGGAGTGAAATTAAGTGCATAGTCGATAAATTTGTACCCTTCAAAAAACAAGGAAAACGGTCCGAAAAGAAACACTTATCGAAAGAAGCCTTTAGAAAAATTAAGTATAAACAAATGATGTGGAAGTCATATAGATGTACTGGAAATGAAGAAGACTACAACAGTTATAAAGAAGCACTTAAGCAAGCTACAGCTGAAATTAGAAATTCAAAGAGAAGCTATGAACAACAATTAGCTAGTAATATAAAACATGACAGCAAGAGTTTGTATGCGTATGTTCGAAGCAAACAGAAAGTTCAAAATAAAGTCGGTCCTCTAGAAGATAGTGCTGGAAATATAATATCAGAGGGATTCTTAATGGCAGAAGACCTGAATGAGTACTTTAGTTCAGTGTTTACCAGGGAAGATATATGTTCACTACCAGTACCAGAGGCTAAGTTCAAGGGGCAGAATCAGACTATTTAAGACAGTTAATTGTAACCCCATACATGGTAGCTAAGATAATCAGGGCTATGAAGGATAATAAAACACCTAGATTTATGGTATTCCACCAAAACTACTATTGAAAATTGTAGGACATATTAGCATACCGCCTGCAACAGTTTTCAACTTGTCATTAGAAAAGAAGTGGTTCATTTATAATGGAAAGAAGCAAACATTATACCGTTATTCAAAAAAGGTTCGAGAAACAAGACAGATAACTATAGACCAGCGAGTTTAACATCAGTGATTTGTAAATTATTAGAAAGACTAATTAAAGATCACATGGTGGATTTTCTTGTTAAACAAAACTTGATAAACCCATCTCAACATGTTTTTTTTAAAGCGAGGTCATGCTTAACAAATATGTTATGTTTTTTTGGAAGACATCACTAAGTGGGTAGATGAGGGATCACCAGTAGATATCGTCTACTTAGATTTTCATAAAGCTTTCGAGAAAATACCACATCAAAGATTACTGCTTATACTAAAGGCCCATGGCATAGAAAATTGTATAACAAACTGGATAGAACAATGGCTGATTGACAGAAGACAACGTGTAGTAGTTAATGGGGAGGCTTCAAACTGGAAATCGGTATTGAGTGGGGTACCACAGGGATCAGTATTAGGACCTATATTATTCTTAACATATATCAACGATTTGGATGATGAAACAACAAGCAAGGTGTTGAAATTTGCGGATGATACAAAAGTGTTTAGAAGGATTAAAAGTGATGGAGATAGACAGCATTTACAAGATGATCTTGACAGGTTGATCCAGTGGTCTGAAAAGTGGCAAATGCTGTTCAATTTTGGGAAATGTAAATGCCTCCACAAAGCACATGGGAACAAAGAGGTAGTATAAACAATGGGGGGTACTGTACTAAGTACTACTGTAAAAGAAAAGGACTTAGGGTTAACCATTAGTGCTGATATGAACGTTTCAGAGCAATGCGGAATTGCAGCTTCAAAGGGAAATCAAATCCTTGGATTAATTAGGCGACACATAACGTATCAGGAAAAAGAGCTAATAATACCGCTGTACACAATAATAGTTAGGTCTCATTTGGAATATTGTACTCAAGCGTGGAGGCCATATCGCAGGAATGACATATATATGCTAGAAAGAGTGCAGAGGAGAGCACCTAAAATGATACCAAAACTGAGGGTTCTTAGTTACGAAATACGCCTAAAAAATGCGGTTTAACAACACTAGAGACCAGGAGATTGAGAGGAGATCAGATAGAAGTGTTTACAATATTGAAGGGTTATGAAAATATTGATGGAACTATTTTTTTCTCAGTTAAGAAATATAGAAGAACTAGAGGATATCAACTTACATTAGCAAAGGAGCAGAGTAGATTGGATATAAGAAAGTTTTCATTTTCACAAAAGTCTGTAAATG
The DNA here is from genome assembly GCA_020002185.1 of Paraescarpia echinospica. Taxonomy (NCBI): domain Eukaryota; kingdom Metazoa; phylum Annelida; class Polychaeta; order Sabellida; family Siboglinidae; genus Paraescarpia; species Paraescarpia echinospica. The sequence continues at coordinate 45,591,775 of CM034534.1, read as the reverse complement.
AATGGAACATATTACCTGCTGATTGTGTGGGTGCTGGTAGCGTGAATATGTTTAAAAATAAAATCGACACATACCTCAGACGGGCGGGATACACGTAGATAAAAGGGTCGGACTCTCGATAAGCCAAGTGGCTTCCTTATCCACCTGCCACCTAGAGTTAATTCTCTCGGTGGCAATCTTGTTAAATCTTGTTAAATGTTCCCGCCAAAGCTCAGATCAACATTCAACTAACTGTAATCACGCTAGCTTACGTTTGCGTGTTTGACTGAAACGTTTCTTCTTAGACGGAACAAATTGTTCAGGAAACTAGATACATACGTGCAAAAGTACAGTGACAGTAAACAACGCCATCTAGCACATAATTTTAAAAGTTAAAATATTTATATTTGGGATGAGTTAGTACCAGTTGGAGGGAATTAGTTGTGCTAGATTTAAAATTGTTACATTACAAAATAAACGAATTAAGACACCGGTAAAAACTGATTAACAGCTCCGCGAACAATTTCCAGCACTATCATCCTCGGACTGCTTGCCTAATACACGTAAACAGGTAAAGGTATTTTGTTATATAGCTATGTAGTATAGCTGTTATATAGTCCTTAGGACTGATCAAAGCGTTTTGCATTTTACTGCCTGACAGGCTTGTTTAATCGAACAACATCTCGATTTATCTGGGAAGCCATGCTGACATTAATGCACAAATAATATTTGTGGACAAACATCCACCACTGCCATTGCTCATTTGTACATCTGAGTGAACAGAAGCAACACAAAATTAACGAATGGGCCCTAAAGTTTGACACGGCAGCATAGGATTTAAATACGGGCTCTCTCGATGGAGATCCCGAAGCTTTAGACACTGCGCCTCTGTCCTCCACTCGTGAACTCCACTATCAAACATATACGTATTGTACTATTGTGGAAATGGGGCAATGCGTCATGAACCATGAACGGGGTCATCGGACCTACTATTTTTTGGCTCGTGGGTGCCTGATCACAAATATACAAAAAGAGCTTAATCAAAAATTACATTAGCATCTCCCAAGACTGTTGCAGATATTAACAGAATATATATCCTGTATTATCAACATTTCATTATCTACAAGATTGCACTAACTGTGATATATGTATAAAGACAACGTCAAAACACGAAATAGTTACTCAACAGTACTCAATCGGTTAAAATGCGTACAATCACGATCTTGCACACCGGTAGTCGTCCGTTATTAGTCAAACCATCATAAAGTTGTAAAACAAACTGCTTGTACATAATAAAAAAAGGAAACATCTGATCAGTGTAAACACAATTACAGAAAATGTCCAACAGAGAGTACAAATCAGCGACGCTGTGTTAAAACCTGACTACCATATTGAGGACGTTCCCCGGGGATCTTTGTCAGGACCAACAACTTTGTGGTTCATATCAATGATTTGCAAACATCTTGTCCTATTTTAATATGTTGACGATTTAAATATGTTGACGATTGCACTATATTTGAAAAATGCAATCATCGTAGGATATCTGTTATACAGGATTCTGCCAACATTATTGAGCAATGGTCTAGTAATAATGACATGTGCATCACTACGAGTAAGACAAAGGAAATTACATGGTTCGGTAAAGGTAGAACATTTGTAGAATCGCTGCCGTGTATTGCTATAAATGGGACGGATATTTAGAGGGTTACTCAAGCAAAAATTATCGGCGTAACTATATCATCGGATTTAATTTGGAATGCACATATAGATGAAATAGTTTCAAAGGCAAGAAAGAGAGTGTATATGATCTAACAGTTGAAACGTGCTGGTATCAACCAAAATAATTTGGAAAGAATATATGTATATGTGATTAGACCAGTAGTTGAATGTGCCTGCCCGATATGGCACACGAACTTGCCTAAATACTTATCGGACAACATCGAGATAATTTAAAAAGGTGTCTCAAAACTATATTTCTTGGTTATGTGTACGAGGATATTCTGGAGATGGTAAACTTACCAACGCTGCACGAATTGTGTAAAACGTATTTTGCTAGAATGAAGCGTAGCGACCACAGACTAGACACGCTACCACCAAATACTCAAAATGTGTCATACACACTAAGATCATTCAACGAGTTACCCGTCCTAATGGCGAACACAAATCGCTACACAAACTCATTAATTCTATGGTGTTTAGTACACTGCCAGAAAACTTAATTAGTTTAGTGTATGTCTTAACAGTCAATGTTAACATTTAAACTCAATGATTTTAGTCTTAGTGTATTTACAGTATCTTAATGTTTAATGAAAGAGAGTAATGCAAAGCTAATGTACACGTTTTAATATAAAGCGCCTCATACTGAGTGAATTGCGTTCACTGGGCGACTTGGTGTAATTTATTTGACAGTATATTTAGTGTTGCGTTAAATCGATTGACTACAAAATGTTTTATGAGTATTGTAACATAATGTTGTGTCGTCTTGTAACTGCATGGTACGTGTGCGGATTTGGGGGTTTTATGGTGAATGAATGTACAGTCCAGCTGAAAAGTTGCAAATAATATTAACTATATTCTTATTCTAAACAAATAAATGAACTCCCTGTTGTGCAATGTGCCATGACCTACGAACACATGCTAGTTTACCGTCTCGAATATTGATTACACTCAATGGGGCGTCCAAGTTGTTTCTTTCAGCCTATCTTACCCGAATCGAGTACTGCTTTTGTATATACTTGTTTCTCTGACATTGTCAGAGCTGTGTTGTATTCGCAGGCAGAAATATGAGTATGTTAATATTGAAGGTATTGATAAGACAGTGGCTACTATCCGATGTGGGTGTGTGTGTTTGAGTGCGTGTGCATGTGCGTGTTGGTATGCGTGTGTGGCTGGTTGTGTGTACATGTGTGTACGTGCGTGCGCGCGTTCGTGCGTGCGCGCATTCGTGCGTGCGTGCGTGTTTATGCGTGTATGGTGGTGTGTGCGTTTGTGTTTGGGTTAATGTTAACGGTTCATTCTTAGACAGCTTGCATAACAGGCGCCAAACTTTGGTGGAATACTGTGATCCCCGTCGAAAGAGTAACACCATGTTAATTTGTATTTCAAAAAATTCCCCGCGGTTATTGGTTCTTACCAGTTTTATACACCAACAATGTTCAAATTTACCTAATAACAACTGTCATTACCGAATATTCAGATAATCCTTTTTCTGCGTGTGTGTGTACGTAGCGCCACCTGAAGGATGGGTTTTTGCTAGCATACGGAACAGGGGTAATGCACGTATACTCCCCAAAGGTATAGACCACCTCACTGTATGAGTCTCTGCCACCCTCGTCAACCGACGTAGGCTATTTTATGTTATCTTATCAGAACAGTGGATCTATGTATTGCAGAATCTGGAGTTGCGGCGGAAAAAAGTCATCGATTCGTACCATTCGTGCTTTTGCCGCAAACAATTTCCATGGATAATTAGCTTTGTCACCAATACCAACATTCAACTGAAGATCGGCGCTGTAAATGTCCTACGACAAACTGTCGTCTAACGCAGCATACTTTCACATATGCCGAATTACATGTGTGTGCATTTACCATGGTTACATACAATTTGGAAATAATGCATGTGCAGACTACAGATAAAGTACGTTACATAAAAACATATTACTTTTTAAGTGGCGACTTATTTACATGTCGCATAATATTTGTAATTAGCTCACAAAATTATTATTTTATTATTTATCATATATAACATATTTGGTAGAGATGAAATTAATTGTTAACTAATGTAGCTAAATGTCGAGGCTAGCTCGCCGTGCAATTCATACAAACAGACCGCTGGTAGGTAATCTGTTTTAGAAAAGCCGACGTCTACTAATATAATACACTGGTAGCGTTTTGGCTCAGTGCTGTGGAGTCTTTTCTTCGCAAAGCACCCTGTGATATTATCGAGTCAGTCGCCCGTCGGTGCTAAGTCGAAAACGTTTCTGTGTCAAGCGCTCACCGTGCAACAAGCTTTACTTTGACAGTAGCACTACCGGCACCGTGTTGGTAAGCCGTCAGTGTCAGTAGCCTTACGTACAAGTAGCATTCTCTTGTCAGTAACCTTTCGGTGTCGAATCCTCAACATTTCAAAGTGCTGCCATTATACTTGTTTCGGGAAAGTATTTTCTATGACGCACACAAACATGAAGCGAATCGAGATGTGATCAAATCCATGGCCTAATTATGAACGCGGGCCGGAACGCCATCGCCTTTTACAAAGTCTATAATACCTTATTGTAGCAGAGGAGATATTGTGTTGCTGCTAAACGTAACTAATGTGCTTGTTTGAGTCTCAATAGCCCCAAATAACCGGAGCACTTGGAGGTCGGCTAATTCGCGTTGGTACGTCGACATACATCGTTCCACAGCTGCGCAGCTCGTGTGATTCTTTGAAGCCAACCTCAGCTCTGGGTTTAGAGGATTTATATTTCTTTCGACGTTCTACAGCATTCAACTACTTGTATCCACGAAACCTACTTGTTGGCTTTTCATGATGTGTTGCAAGTTATATGCCCTCGTTTAGAGTGTGTGTGTGAGTGTGTGTGTGTGTGTGTGTGTTTGTGTGTGCTCGCGTGCGGGCGTGCCTGTGTGTGTTCGTGTGTGTCTGCGTGAGCGCTCCGGATTGCAAATATGTGGCGTGTGTGTGTTATATGTGAGAGAGAGTGTGTGTTTATTTTTGTGTGTATGTTGCTGTGTATGTATGTTTGTGCGCGCGCGCGCGTGTGTGTGTGTGTGTGTGTGTGTGCGTGCGTATGAATTAGTGTGCGTGCGCCTGTGAGTGCGGTGCGGTCGGGAGCATGTTGTGTGTTTATGTTTACATACCAATATATACCCATGTAGCCGTGGGCCATCAGATATGTACTGGCGCGTGTCGTGCCGCCTAAAGACATTTCGAAGACGAGATACGATCCACTGATTGTCCACCGATAATAGATCACACTAACGTGTCATCGTGACTGCTGGGGGGATTGTTCATGATATCATCCGACAATACTTCCTTATTTAGCAGCATCGAATGTCGCTCGCTCCTGTCTGGCTCGATATATGCTGACAACGTGACGGCCAGGCTGACTACGTGATGACAAGAATGAAAATGTGGTGGTGAGGATGACGATGTGACGGCCAGTATGACAAAGTGACGGCCAGGATGAAAACATACCTGTTCGGCTGACAACGTGACGGCTATTATGACAATGTGCCTCTTGGACTAACAATGTACGTGTTATGGCAACGATGTGTACTGACAACGTGACGGCCAGGCTGGCAACGTGAAGGTTAGTCTGACAACATGCCTATTATGTCGACGATGTGTATGCCAGTGTGTCCACGCCAGCCCGTTATCTAGACAACGTGTCAGTTGCAAAAGTGTCAAAGCGCTACGTGGAAGGTTACTTTTTCATATTCGGTGCTAAATATTGTCACGCACCTCGGCTGAGTTTGAGTGATTCGATATTATACAAATGCACGTCATTTCAATTAGAAAATATAAACTATGTTATAACATAGCAGGAAGGCCTCCGTCAGATTTGTTTCGTAAAAGTATTTTCCCTGTCAACACGCTACAAGTCTGGAAATGTGTTCTGATTAAAATGAAAGCCTGACAGTAAACATGAGCTAGGAAGAAGCCGTCCTTGGCGTGTTGTCAAAATGTTATGATCCGCTTACAAACCACATAGTGTGTCAGTCAAGCGTAACTACAGGGTTTTTGCGTGTTTCAAAAGCGTCACTGTGACGTAGTAAATGGACGCCGGCCAAGTAATATATCTACCCGTTTTTAATTTGTAATATGTTGTTTTAAGTCTGTCTTCCTATTCACTGCACAATGTTTTTAGTTGAGTTTTAATTTCAGTTACAACTTTATTATCTTAGTCTAACATTTAATAAATACGTGTTTTTATATATACAAGAATTATAGCCATGAAGTTTATTTTAACAACGCTATTTAAAAAATGTATCAGACAAAGTTTATATTTACACAACTAAGCCTTATGTACATATATTTCGTTTTATTTTAGCGACTCTGTACACACTTTCGAACAGAATTGTACTCTGGAGACTAGTATATAAATAAAATTAATTATTGATTATTATTAGTAACGTCCAATATAGGAAATGTTTGTATTAGTTCAATTCACTACCCTCATCCATCATTACGTGGGGTGGGACTTACAATCTCGAGGGATTCACAATGGCCTTCAAAAACTACTGCGTATAGTCGTCGGATTCAACTGACGTGACATTTTTGTTACGTTTGCCTGTTGTATTATCCGCAATTGGAATTATATGCTTTAATAGTATGTTCCCCTTGGTAGGTGCCGCTGCTGCGGCGACCTGTGTTCCCACGTATACGTGCAGGTGAGTATGTACGAATGTACGTATGCAATTATGCACGTATGTACGTGTGTACGTGTGCACGTATGCACGTATGCACGTATGAACGTATATATGCATGTATGTATGTATGTATGAATGTATGTATGTATATGTATGTATGTATGTATGTATGTATGTATGTATGTATGTATGTATGTATGTATGTATGTATGTATGTATGTATGTATGTATGTATGTATGTATGTATGTATGTATGTACGTACGTACGTATGTATGTATGTTTGTATGTATGTAAGTATATATGTATGTATATATGTATATATGAAAGTATGTAAGTATATATGTGTGTATGTGTACATGTTTGCATGTGTGCATGTGTTCACGTGTGCACGTGTGCACGTGTGCACGTGTGCACGTGTGTACGTGCGTACGTGTGTACGTGTGTATGTATGTACGTATATGCACGGATGCATGTGTGTATATATACATGTATGCATGTATGCATGTATGCATGTATGCATGTATGCATGTATGCTTGTAAGCATGTATGCATGTATGCATGTATGCATGTATCCATGTATGCATGTATGCATGTATGCATGTATGCATGTATGCATGTATGCATGTATGCATGTATGCATGTATGCATGTATGCATGTATGCACGTATGCATGTAGGTATGTATGTAACCATAATCATTTGTGCCAACGTTTGATACCCAATAAGCACAAACAAATGCATAACATAATTATGCAGAAATCAACTTTATTTGTGACTTTGCATATATACTTGGCGATCGACAATAAGTGTTCATGCTGAACTTAGCTGCCCGTCAATTTAAATAATTACACACAATTGACTAAGTATTACCAAATAACCTTCATGCAATTGTAGTAGTTTATTACACTAGTGCAGTTAACTGCCCGCTAGCTTATATAAATATATGCAAATGGCTAATTATTTCTACAATATAATGTGTTGTATAACGATAGTTGTTCGTTAGACTTGCCCGTTTAATAAACATGTGGAGACAGGCCCAATTCGACTCGCTCTTTAACAGTACCGAGCAACATTACAATTATCCATTATAAGTAACACGTTACCATTGATACCCAACAAATATGATATAACTATGTTTACTGCGCTATATGTTCATACGATACGGTATTGCCGCGATGTGATGGCACATTAACACAGCTAATGCATTATGCATTAAGTTATATCAGTGTGTAGCGTACAACGTAATTCACCCAGCTCAACGTTTATCTGCACCTAATGATAATAGTCTGGCTTCGGTTGGAAGAAACTGTCACCATTATAAAATGTTGGCTTATTATGTGGATCTTCGTACTGTCGCTGTTGATAAGGATTCGTTTGTGGAAGGTAACATTTCGATGTACTACGGACGTATCGTGGTCCCATTGGGCGTTTCCCTTGTGTGAGATGAGACGCCGACTCATCACGAGTGTATCGTGATTCGATGGGGCGTTTCGCTTGTTGGAGATAACACGGTGACGCGTCACGAGAGTATCGAGATTCCATGGGTCGCGTCGCTTGTGGGAGATAACACGTAGTTGCGTCACGAACCTATCGTTGTCCCATGGGCCGGTTTACCCGCGGTATGGAATACGACAAAATAGGTGTAGTTGTTGGTGGGTGACTCGCATTAGTCATTGCTGGGTGATTCTTGCTTAGAGGGCCTTTCTCTCCGTCCAGTACCCAGTATGTTGCTCAAGCTACGGACGTTTCTTATCAACAGCAGTATCGCAATCAGAAACATCACCGGTATGCCGATTCCTAAAGTTAACTTTATCGCAAACACAACCTTCTCGGAATTATCAGTCGTAGAATGTTTCTTCGTTGGTGATGCGTTTGTGGTGAAAGTGGAGCTGCTGGTGTCCTGTTGTTCAGTGGTTGGTTCCACATTTATGATAGGACTACTGGTTGTTGTTTCATGTTCTGTGGTTAGTTCCAATGTAGCGGTGCCAACTGTCGTAATTTCACATGGTTCTGTTGTCGTTTCCATGTCGCAGTGTCGTTTATTGTGGTTTCTTCATCTGTGGTGTAGTCGGGTTTATTCGTAGTTGGAGGATATTTCGGAGGCACGTATACGATTGCGGCAGACACAATGTTAGAGACTATGCTGACTCGGTCGGTATTACTGTGGGTTACCTTCAGGCCAAAAAATAGGGTTATGTCGTTGAATCCGGTGGGGAAACGTATCACGAACGCTTCCGTATCAGACGGTGTCAATAGTGAATTCGGACTTCCAGAGACGATGTCAAAGTCGTTGAGTCGAGAGGCGTTGTCGAAAGAATATCGCAACTGTTTGATGTCGGTGTTGAAGCGGATGTCGTATGCAGATGCTATCAACAAAATACACGATAATTTAAAGCATTGTTTTTTATATGTTTTTCATAAAAAAATCATTTGCAGCAGTTGCTGAATGTTTGCATTATAATGACTTAGAATGAACACAGTTTGGAAACAATCGATATCAACGTGATGATGCCAGCTAAATTGCTGCTAACTTAGACAATGTACACACTCCGACGTGACACTACACATGCAGTATAGCTTGGATTAATTTCAGTGCAGTACATTTAGTATCCTTCTACTAAATGAGCAACGGATATATGAATGGTCAACAAATCATTCCACAATAAGGTTTTATTTTAAAGAAATAATATCAAGATAAGATAAAGATACAACATGTTTTATTAGCAAATCAGCTGAGTTGGATTCACATTAGACAGTCAATAAAAGAATACAATTAATACAGTGAAATGTTATAAATTAGTAATACAATATTGACAATGGGTACACATAACTCCCTCTTGTATCATAACTGGCGTGTCTTTTTTCATGAAGCAGATGATTTAATTTGTGTGACTCAATATTAACGAAACATCCGTTTAAAAATAATATAAAAACAAATATCCATTTTCGCATGCCTTGCATTATGCACGGGCGAAAAAACACAAACGTCGTATATAAGTAGCAATTTGAACATGTCCCAACGTATTCCAACGTGTGCACAATTAGTCACGACATTTCTTTTTAAAACGTCACTAACTTGTTTCTTGTTCCTCGTAGTCTCCCACGGCTGTCCACTGCAGTGTAACTGTCTTGTTCTCATATGACATGTTGGTGACCTCGAGATCCGTAACCTTGGCAGGCGGGAAGGGATAGAAGTCTTTCGGATCTGCATTCAGATCCATGTTGGCGACATTCACGACTCCGGGGTTCGCTGTCCGATCCAGCCATTCCACTGTTTCGTACGTAGGACCTATTTCTGTGTCGCCTGTAACACAGATAAGTGCTTATATAGCGTTGTGTCCTTAAGACTGTTCAATCGCTTCACACTTCACCCAAGAGGTGTAGATTCCCATACTTTTTCGACTTCTCCAAGAAGCACGCAGCCACGTTCGTTCATAATTTATTTGTATGCATCCACTACTGGCTTTAGCCTGAACGCAAACATAGAGCTGCTTTAACTGGAGCAACGTGGAGTGATCGATATTGTTAAAGCTTTGAAACGGCAGCAACAAGATTTGAACACGGATTATCTCGACTGAGGGTCCAGTGTTCTAATCATTACACTTATACGCCAACCAGACGCCGCACGGTGCACGCCGCACGCCGCACGCCATACGCCGTACACAAAACGTCCTACGCCTTAAACCCAACACCGAACACACAACGCTTGGGTGCACAACACCATAAACCGTAACAACACTATTGTAAAACACGTCCTAGTGTGTACATATTTGATTAACGTGTCTCACTTACAATGCTATGCACAAATGTACATTCCGATGAAGTGATCCTGAGGAAATCGCAGTCGAAGTATGATAGTGCGGTGAACAGACCGGAAGCAATACTGCGTAATATAATTCAACACACTAAACGCAACAATAGCCGCTGGAATGAAAGTAAGTGTATGGTAGAGACATCTAGCGATCATTCCATTGTTTGGGTAGTTGACGCGCTTCGTGATTATTGCATTGTCGATTGTTGTTACTTGTGTTATATTTGTTTGGCCAATTTCACGATTACTATATCTTTTATTATAGGCCATGGGCCAATACCCAAAAATTCACATGCCGGTACCATTTTTAGGGACAAAGGCTCACTATATTTTTTTGAAAGATCATCACCTTGGGCACATTTTTCAGTATGATGGACATCCCCAAGTGGTAGCTTAATACCTTATTGTGGGAAAATATGCTTTTTTGGGGTAAAATCACGTTTTTTGAAATTGTCCTTTTAAAAAAGGGAATATACAGTTAGACAAAATCAAAAAGTGGAAATTATTACCAGTATAAGTGTTGATTTTGTGGTACCATTTATTCAAAAAATGTATCGGTTGCCATGAAAACGGCCATTTTGAGACAAAAAAATACGTTTTTTGGTGACAAAACTTTCAAAATTCATATCTCAGGATTCACTTGAAATATGTGGGTGTTTTCAATGGCAAAACCATTATGAGATATCCAGGCAGTTTTTTCAGTTACCTATGTGTACAATATATTTAGGCAGAATGGTCAGTTTCGGGGTATAACATCAGTTTTGAAATGCCATTTTTAGGAAAATGGCAGAAAAAAGTGATTTTGAGATTTCCTTGCTATAGGACACCTCCCTGTGCCCAAAGCTGTCAAAGTTGAGTATATCGGGAAAATCAAAAAGAATAAGATAGCGGGGGGGGTAGTGACAACAGGAGCAGATAATCATTGTCTTCCACCAAATGGCAGCACTTTACGTTCAGCCTCAGTCACGGGCGCACATGAAAGCCGTTAGGTAAGTTGCAGCAGCATAGCGTTCGATTTGTAATAATCAGACACTGTCACCGAACGTGCTATACGGATTACACCAACCCCACCAACAAGCCAAAATACATTGAAGACTCAAACGACCTTGGCGTGATCTATAAGTCTGTTGTGGATGACTCCTATAATGAACTATTTGCTTTCATCCGAAACAATATATTTACCCATCCCAGAGCAGTTAGGATGGTGGACCTCTCCCAGAAGTTTGTATCAATAATCGAGTCCCATGGCATCGATCAGATAGAAGAGTCAATAAAGAAGCACATCCGTCGATAACTGGAAAGTGAATTTGAAGAGGCACTACACTTCATTCAATATGACAGGGGGAAACTCTATGTCTACCCTGACAATCTGTCGAGGGAGCATCTGATCCTCAAGAAGGTGATGATGCGAAAGGAGCTGGAATACCTCAAATCTTCTGGCTCGGATTAATCAGCAATGCTAAAAAGGCGGCAGTTTTCTTGAGACCAGACATCAAAGAGCAGAAAGTTGAGGAAGAGTGGCCACCTCAACCATCAAATCATACTTTAGAATCAGCCAGGATACCAGAATCGATCTCTCAATTTTTACAACTGTTAATTACTGGTCGTAGTGATGAGTCAAACCCGAGCAAGTGTACAGAGTTGCAGAAAGCTTCCATTGCCCAATATATCATCTTTATGGTTCAGTCTACTTGGCGCAAATGTTCCAACTAGCCAGTAGCCACCCATATGCGCATGCTTACCTGTCAAACGGAGGCTTCTCCGTTCAACGTGGGTCAAGAAAGCCTTTTGGGAAAATCCCCGTTGACCAGACAATTGAGGAAACGGTTAATAAGGACACCAAAACTCCAGGAGGTACGAAATGACTCAGCTTCAAAGCCTCAAAATAAGAGAGATGGTCACTCAGCCGAATACAAATTTCACCCATGCTGAGCCGCATTCAGAGGGACATTCTGACGTAAATTCTGCAATTCTTATTCTGGAAGAAGAAGAATGGATTAATCCAATGAGTGGGAATCATCCCGAACTTGTCAGCATCTCAAGCGGGATATTGGCACCAGTGGAGTTTGCCAAAGACATCAAGCAAACGCACACATTTGGAAAAGAGTCCTATGAACAATTCAAGAAGGACCGTCTCGACACAGATCCACCGAAACAGCCGTTTTTCTCAGAAAACTAACAAGCTGACGTTGAAAACATTTTCTGACTTGAAGAAGAATATTAAACTGACACCTGAAAAGGGTCAACAGATTGGCCTGGAAGCTGACCGGCGGTTATATGTGAACATGATACTCGCTGGGCAGGCTCGTGACGTTGATCTACAAGATGTATTGGGCCCAATACCATGGGTTTTGGCGGCACCGGGTGGTTCAATTCAAAAGACAACCAAGTCAACTCTACCTGATGCTCTGGTACGGGGTGTATCAGCTGCTGAGACTGTGCCACAGTCTAATGCAAACATCTTCGATGGGATGGCACTTCTGCAACGCTTCAAAGGTGAAGGTCAGACATTTGCACAGTTATCAAAGAATGCACTGGACTTAGTTTTACATGAAGGCAGGGACATTAATAGAATTGATGTTGTGTTCGATGTCTACAGAGAAGTATAAAGAATGCTGAGAGAAGAAAACGTGGATCAGATGAAGGAGTCAGATTCAAGACATTTGCGCCTGGTCATGAAATCCGCCAATGGAGAAAACTACTGCAGGATACATACAGCAAAAGCAGTCTCATACGATTTCTGATTGAAGAATGGAAGGATGAGAAGCGTAGGTAGAGCATCGGAAACAAGAATATCTTCATGACCTGTGAAGAAAAATGCTTCAAAATAACCAGAGGCAGCTGCGTGGAGATTGGTGAGCTCACATCAACACATGAGGAGGCCGACACCAAGGTCTTGCTCCATGCTGTAGATGCAACAAAAAGTGGATACAACCATGTTGTTATCAATGCTTAAGACCCTGACATATGGTGCTTGCCTTAGCTCTCAAGTCCGATATCCCTTGCCACCTCTACCAAAGGAGAGGAACCAAAACTCGGGAATAGATAGTAGACATAGACAAGGTAGCTTCGACATTAGGAAAAATGCTATGCACTGCACTTATAGGCTTCCATGCATTTACTGGATGCGACTCCATCAGCTCATTCTCAGGAGAAGGAAAGGTTAGACCTCTGAAAATATTGAGAAAAGAGGAGAGAATGTTTCACGGATCTTGGACAGTCGTGGGAAGTCTCGGATGAAGTCAACCAGAAGCTTGAGGCATTTGTGTGCAGTCTATATGCCTCAAAGGAGCGACCGTTAGAGTCAACGAAAGCCGGTACAAGCTTTTCTGTGCCAAGAGGGAAGATATTTGCTCATCATCTCTCCCACAGAGACTGCCTCCAACAGCATACTAGACGGGCCAACTATCAGGCTGCAATATGGCACAGGTCAACTGTTCTTAAGCTGATGAAATGCAACTGTAGCCGGGCATGCGATAGCAACGACTGCCAATGTATCGCAAATGGTCTTAAATGTACTCTGATGTGTCGCAAGCAAAACTGTGCCAACCAGATTGCGGACGAAAATGAATCCGAGGACCCGACACCTATTGCTGGGGAAAGTGATGATGATGATGTTTGAATTGTTAAATGACTGTGTTGCAAAATGTCCATGCGCTGAATGATTAATTCCTATAACATAATAGCTTCAAAATTTACCACCTCGTAATTACCATCGCGGGGAATTCGTTTCTGGTCTTTTATTCCACCAAAGTGATCCACATGTATCTATTTTCAGTCATATCGTGATATACAAATCAGGATGACTTTCAAATGGAGGTTTGACTTCAAAGGAAAAAAACAGTGATGTACCAGACTATTGTTTAAATTATATTTTACCTAAAGATCACCTTACTCATTATCCTCAAGGGATCCTGGATAATGGTGACATTGCTATTTGTCATGTTGAAAAGTTTGTAACTGAGGCATGAATTGAATATTTCACAGTAAAAGACTACAAGCTGTGCTAAAAATGTCTGTAACCTCGGCAGCCATTATTCAAATCCACTATGATAACAAGTGAAGAAGTAGAAATGTACGTGTTACCATGGTAACCACTCATCAATGGAACCTTAGGAATATCAATGCATGAAAATCACTTTGCAATGGTTATTTACCGATATACTCAACTTTGACAGCTTTGGGCATAGCTAGGTGTCTTATAGCAAGGAAATCTCAAAATCACTCTTTTCTGACATTTTCCTAAAAACGGCATTTCGAAACTGATGATTTTTACCCCAAAACTTACCATACTGCCTAAATTTACTGTACACAAAGGTAACTGAAAAACTACCTGGGTACCACAGAATGGGTTTGCCATTGAAAGCACTCAAATATTTCATGTGAATCCTGAGATATGAATTTTGAAAGTTTTGTCACCAAAAAACGTATTTTTTGCCCCAAAATAGCTGTTTCCTTGGCAACCGTTGATAATTTTTTTTAATAAATGGAATAAAAAAATCAACACTTATACTGGTCATAAGTTCCACTTTTGGAATGTTTTTTTAGCTGTACATTCCCTTTTTTAAAAGGATAATTTAAAAAAACGTGATTTTACCCAAAAAAAACATATTTTCCCTCAAAAAGATATAAAGCTACCACTTGGGAATGTCCATCATACTGAAAAATGTGCCCAAGGTAATGTTCTTTCAAAAAGAAATATAGTGAGTCTTTGTCCCTCAAAATGGTACCGGCATGTGTATTGACCCATGGACTATTACTCGTTTTGTCCGTGTTTGCAAAACTATGAAAGTATTTAGTATTTTCCGATAACTACAACATACATACTCGGGATTGTCATGTATTAGGGTTTATTTAAACTTTATTTACTAATGACGATCACACAGGCAGTCAGCATGACATTGCGGAACGCGAACTGAAGTGTCACATGCGTAATGATTAGAGAGCCACGTTAAACGTTCTTAGGCTGAAGTGTCATTCGCAGTAACTCAGGTAGCGCAATATATAACACTACTCTCACACTAAGAAAAAGTTCACTACAAAAAGCATTTGGCAACTAATGTTCATAATATAATAGTGTCAATCAAATATGGCAACTGTCCACCGGGTCACTCTGACCCTGGAACCAAAATATGATAAAGGGATTATTATGCCTTTTTGAAGCGAGCTGCTTCAGATATCAAGTCGTGTTGGTGCCTTGCGAACCCTCGTAGGATAGCGCCGCTCCGTCTGCACGACCACAGGTGACGACACTGAAGCACGCGATGACCTCGTCGCTGTAGATGTCGGCTCAAGCACCGGTGACGACGCCAACGCGCCGCTGCACGTCTTTGCTGCCGACCCGCTCATTTGCTGCGAAGAATCGACACTCTGCGAGTCGTCTGCGGTCGTCGCGTCTGATGTGAGGCTTTGCGAGTCGCCTGCCGCCATTGCCTCTGGCAACAACTCGCCAACAACCTCTCCCTCCGACGTCACTGGATCTGTCATGCAACCCGACTGAAGCAGATGGTCAACATGGACGTAACGCAGCTGACGACCGACTCGCACGAGATACGTCAGTGGACCGAGTCGTCGAATCACCGTTCTCGGAAGCCATTTCTCTGACGTGCCTCGATGGTTTCGTACGCTGAATGACGTACGATTCTCAAATTCTCTCAATTTCACACGACTGCGATCATGTTGAAGGCGTTGTTTCTCTTGTTGTTTCTCGACGACGTTCTCCACACTTGGCAATAAGATGGTGAAACGTGTGCGCGGTTGTCTCTTTAAGAACAGTACGGCTGGTGGAACACCCGTCACGGTATGTGGTGTATTTCGGTAGCGAAACAAGAAGTTTGCAAGCCGACGTTCCATCGTCATTTTCGGCTGACCTTGCTGAGACGATGCCAGTTGTTTGCGAAGAGCCTGTTTAAAAACTTGAACCGAGCGTTCGGCGGCCCCGTTTGAGGCCGGATGGTACGGTGGAGTGAGCGTATGTTTGATGCCATTAATTTTCATGAACTCGCTAAACTCGTGGGAGATGAATTGTGGCCCATTGTCCGACACAATTTCTTCTTGCAAGCCGAACGCACTGCACAGATCACGCAACACTTCAATCGTGCTTAGAGTTGTCGACGACGTCATGTGTTTCAGCTCCAACCATTTTGAATGGCTGTCGATCAACACCAAGAAGATGTCACCGTCTTTCTCGGCAAAGTCGATATGCAACCTCTGCCACACCTTCCTCGGCCACCTCCAAGTGTGCAGTGGCGCCACTGGTGGTTTTGTGCGTACTGACTGACATACTTCACAGCTTTGCACTAGTTTCTCAATGTCACTGTTTAGCAGAGGCCACCACAGATAGCTTCGGGCGATTGCCTTCATAGCCACAATGCCCGGATGCTCCTCGTGTAGCTCTTGTAGCAGTCTGTTGCGTAGGCTGGGAGGAATAACCGTTCTCATTCCCCACAACACACAGCCCTGCTCAACTGACAGCTCATTTCTGTGGACGAAATATGGCTTCAACGCTTCGTCTGCAACATAGTTCGGCCATCAACACAGCGTGTATTTCAGCAACTGCGCCACCACTGGATCTCTCGCGCTGGCTCGACTGATGTCCTCAGCAGCTACTGGCAACTCGTTCAGACCAGAAAAGAAAAAGACTTCCGCTTCTGCGTCTGCTTGCTTACAGGGTAGGCGCGAGAGGGCGTCTGCGTTTCCGTACTCACTTCCTGGTCGATATTCCACCTCGTAACGATACGCTTGCAGAATCACAGCCCATCTCTGCATCCTTGCTGCGGCCAGAGTCGGCACCGCCTTCCTTGGTCCGAAGATGGTCACAAGCGGTTTGTGGTCTGTAACCAGAGTAAACGAACGACCATACAGGTATTTGTGGAACTTTCGCACACCGAATATAAGTCCAAGCGCCTCTTTGTCGATCTGTGCATAGTTCAGTTCGCTCTTAGTTAGCGTTCGCGACGCAAACGCAATCGGACGTTCGGTCCCATCGTCCATGACATGGGACAAAACTGCGCCTACCCAAAGGGTGACGCATCGCAATCTAGCCTCAGTGCCCTTCCGGAATCGTAATGAACCAGCACCTGATTTGTAACCAGTTCTGACTTGCTGAGTGCGAAAGCGGACTCGCATTCTTTGGTCCACTCCCACTTTTCACCTTTTCGCAGCAAGTCATGTAGCGGCTTCAACAATGTCGCGCGGTTGCTCATGAACTTGGCGTAGTAGTTGGTTAGTCCCAGATATGCCCGAAGCTCAGACACGTTCGTCGGACTTGGAGCCTCCGTGATGGCGGTGACTTTCTCCTGCATCGGGTGCAGCCCTTCTTCGTCGATTATGCGCCCCAAGTACTGCACGGCGTTTGTTTGAAAATCGCATTTAGCCTTGTTTACCGTGACGCCGCTCTTTTCCAGTCGAGACAGCTCTTCCTCCAGCGTAGCCAGATGCTCTTCCTTGCTACTAGAGGCGATAAGAATGTCATCTAAGTAACAAACCACGTTGCTCATCCCTTGCAGGATCTGGTCCATAACCGCTTGGAAGATGGACGGCGCGGACGCAATGCCGTACGTGAGGCGCTGGTGCGCAAACAAGCCTCTGTGCGTGTTAACTGTGAGGTATTTCTGGCTTTCGCTAGTCAGTTCGAGTTGCTGATATGCGTTTGACAAGTCCAGTTTGCTGAAGATCTTGTCCCCAGCCAGAGTTTCGAAAAGATCGTCGGCATTCGGCAGCGGATAGGAGATTGGTATCAGCACTTGATTCACCGACACTTTGAAATCGCCACAAATGCGTATGCTCCCATTTCGTTTCGGCACACACACTATCGGCGACGCCCATTCACTGCTCTCCACTCTTTTGATGACCCCATCTTTTTCTAGGCGCTCAAGTTCTTTTCTTACACTGTCTCGGATTGCGTAGGGCACCGGTCTGGCTTTGCAGAAGATCGGACGTGAATCGCTTTTGACTCGGATGTCTGCCTTGTGACCCTTTATCATGCCCAGGCCCGGTTTGAAGACAGCTTGGTGTCGGTGCACCACCCCACTGAGACTGTCGGGTTGACTTATCACAAAGATCTCCTGCCAGTCGAGTTGCAGTCGGTTAAGCAAGTTGCGACTCAGGAGCGACGGGCCTTCGCTGCCCACCACAACCAGTGAAAACACGCCAGTTTGCTTTTTGTAGGTTACTGACACGTTTATCTCGCCACACACCGGTATTTTGTGACCAGCATACGCTTTCAGTTCCGTCTTTGTACTTTGCAGGGGAACATGCGCTAAGTGTTCGTCGTACATTGATTTTGAGATGAGTGACACTGTCGCCCCCGTATCTAGCTGCTTGTCACACTTGAAGTCGTCCAAGGTAACCGATACCATGATAGGCTTCGGCTTGTTGATCCGTTTTTCCGTCGAGTAGATGCCCAACGTCTCATCAACACCGTCGGTCATCTCCTCTGAACAGCCGTCTACGTAACGAGTTGCCCCCTGTTGCGAATACTTGGCCGATTGCCGCTTCTTGCATGCCCGTATGATGTGCCCTTTTTGCTGACAACCATGGCACACAGCTTCTTTAAAGCGGCAGACATCAGGTGAGTGATTTTGTTTGCCACATCGCAAACACGCCGCATGGTCACGTTGCTTAGCCGTTTTGACGTTCACTTTGTGTATTGCACGAGTGTCTGTTCGAAGAGTGTCTGCATGAAACTGCACAGTGTTCTCGGTCGCCATTGACATAGCTGTCGCTAGTTGTTGTGCTCTTTCCAATGTGAGGTTTGCATCGGCTAACAGTTTGCGTTGTATGCTCTGATTTGACAACCCACACACAAACTGATCTCGTAGAGCTTCGAGTAGAAATTCACCGAATTCGCACGAACTGCTCAGCTGTCTCAGCGCGACCGAAAATGCCGACACACTCTCGCCATCCTGCTGATGACGCTTGTAGAAACGAAAACGTTCGGCGATAATCAGTGATTTGGGCTTATAATGTCTCTGCAACACGGCGGCCAGCTCATCAAACCCTTTGGACGATGGCTTCTCCGGAGCCACTAAACTCTTCAATAGTTTATACGTGTGCGCCCCAACAACCGCCAGAAACACATTCGCCTTCTGTTCGGCTGTCACATCATTCACCGTCAACCATGCATTCAAACGCTCAGTGTATGACTCAAAGTCCTCTTTATTTTCGTCATATTCTCCTACACTAGCGATCTGCACTCTTGCCATTTCTAATTATCCCACCCTCGTCGCCAATTTGTCATGTATTAGGGTTTATTTAAACTTTATTAAACTAATGACGATAACACAGGCAGTCAGCATGACATTGCGGAACTCGAACTGAAGTGTCACATGCGTAGTGATTAGAGAGCCACGTTGAACGTTCTTAGGAATTCATTTGATCCTTACCAAATGAGTTATATATGATCAATAATAAAATAATAATTATGTGGTCTAATTATACAAATCCTGCGACAGGTAAATAACTCGCCACTTAAAAAAGTGAGACGTTTTTAATGTAATGTAGTATATATGTAGTCTGCACATGCATTATTTCCAAATTGTAACCATGGTAAATGCATACATATGTGATCCGGCGTATGAGGAAGTGTGCTGCGTTATACGTTTTCAGCTGACAGTTTGTCGTAGGAAATATCTAGCGCCGATGTTCAGTTGAATGTTGGCATTGGTAACAAAGGTAATTATTCATGGAAGGTGTTTGCGGCAAAACACCAATGGAACAGATCTAATACTTTTTTTCGCACCAACTAAGCTACTCGAGATTCTTCAATACTTAGATCCACTGTTCAGATAACATAATGTGAAATAGTGTAGACGAGCTAGATTGAGACCAATACACTGAAGGGGTCTGTACCGTAGGGGAGTATACGTGCATATAACATCCTACAGGTGGAGCTATGTACACATATACACAGAAAACGGATTCTATTAATATTCGGTAAAGGCAGTTGTTATTACGTAACTTTGAACACTGTTTGTCTGTTATGTAAACATTTCCCGAATAGAACGAACCGGCACTTCTTGGAACACTCGCTGAGAATATGCGTAACGTCATAAAGAATGTGTGTGCATCCACCGAGAGTATGGAAGGAACCCTAAAACTGGTGTGAACCGTTAACCGCGGGAATTTTGGAAATACAAATTAAAATGGTATGTGTAAGAATGAAACAGAAACGCATACACTCACACAAATGCACACACAAGCACGCACGAACGCGCGCACGCACATTCCCACATATACACACAACCATACATACACGCATACCCACACGAACATGCATTCCAACACACACCCTCATCGGATTGAAGCCACTGTCTTATCAATACCTTTATCATCGACATACTCACATGTCTGCCTGCATAAACAACCCAGCTATGCAATGTCAACAAAACAAGTGTATGCAAAAGCAGTGCTCGGTTCGGGTAAGATAGGCTGAAAGAAACAAATGGGACGCCCCATTGAGTTCGAGACCGTAAACCAGCATATAGGATTGAAGGTCATGGAACATTGCACATCAATGAGTTCACTTAATTGTTAATAATTTGACCAGCGGGGAGGTTTTACCATTTTCTGTAATGTTGTTTATACTGATCAGATGTTTCGTTTTTTTTAATCTGTACTAGCAGTTCGTTTTACAACTTTACGTGGGTTTGACTAACAACGGACGACTACCGAAGGGGAGGGGCCGGCGGATGCACCACCACCAGATTTTGCGGCTGGATCCCTATCTATCCATTTAATGACGAGCCCTACTTGATGTAGATCATATTTTTAGACTCGTCACAAGACAGCATTCATTCCATTTCAACAGTTATTACAATAAACAGTCAATTTGTTATTATCATGACAACTCCATTCCCTCCTATTCATTTTAGCTATAACTGCTTTGGAAATACATGTTTTCCTCTACAATAATAGCAGGGAAGTTACGGACACATATGCCTGTATGGTAGAGAAACCTAACAGATCAAAGGACAAGTCTATTCAAGAAAAAAATAATCCGGCGGATAGAAGGAAAATTAATGAAGGAAGAGGTTGTGGTGTCGTTCAGGTGGCCACGAAGAGTAGCTAAAAACATGATGATATGGGAAGGCGATTTGGTGCGGATGGAGGAGGAAGCTCAGACGACGCTACTGCCAAGCGGCAGAAAAAGGAATAGACCACAAGTAAGATGGAAGGTTTTAGTAACGAGGGAGAAGAAGATGTCAAGTGGAGGGAGAAGGCTGTTAATAGGGAAAGTGGAAATGAATCACTGTTCGGGCAGTGCAGCAGTACACGAACTAGCCTCGTCCCTGTATAAAAGGGAGCTGCGTTGAAGAACACAATATGGCTCCCCAAACGTCAACATTCATCTAACTATGATCACGCTAGCTTACGTTTATGTGTTTTAATGAAACGTTTCTTCTTAGACGTAACAAATAGTTCGCCATTTTTCAGCGGTTAATCTGCGACCCCAAGAGTGAAACGTAACCCCTCTATGTTTTTGAAATATCTCATATGTGAAGAGGTCGCGCCTTTTACAGCATAAATCAGTTGTACGCAACTTAAACGTAACATTCAACAGTTATAGAAACCACACACACGTGCAGCGAATACTTCGGGAAACTAGATATATACGTGCAAAAGTACAGTGAGAGTAAATAGCGCCATCTAGCATATAATATTAAAAAAGCTAAAATATATATGTTTGGGATGAATTATTACCAGTTGGAGGGAATTAGTTGTGGTTGATTTGAAATTGTGACATTACAAAATAAATGAATTAAGACACCAATAAAAGTGATGAAAAGCTCCGCGAGCAATTCCCAACACTACCATCCTCGGACTGACTACCACCTGCCTGCCTAATACACGTAAACAGGTAAAGGTAGGTTGTTATATAGCTATGTAATATAGCTGTTATATAGTCCTTAGGACAGCTCGAAGCGTTTTGTAATTTTACTGCCTGACAGGCTTCTTTAATCGAACAACATCTCGATTTATTTGGGAAGCCATGCTGAAATAAATTTGACAAATATCCGCCGCTAATGCGCGAATAATAGTTGTAGACAAATATCCACCACTGTCAGTGCTCATTTGTGCATCTCATTGAACAGAAACAACACAAAATTAACGAACGGGCCCAAAGTTCGATACGGCAGCATAGGATTCGACCACGGGCTCTCTCGATGGAGATCCCGAAGCTTTAGAACATGCGCCTCTGTGCTTCACTCGTGAACTCCAATATCAAACATATACGCAATGTACTATTGTGGAAATAGGGCAATGCGTCACTTTCGGCTCGTGGGTGCCTGATCACAAATGTACAAAACAGAGCTTTATCGAAAATTACATTATCATCTTCCAAGACCGTTTCAGATATTAACATAACGTATATCCTGTATTATTAACATTTCATTATTAACAAGATTGCACTAAATGTATAAAGACAACGTCAAAACACAAAATAGTTACTCAACAGTACTCAATCGGTTAAAATGCGTATAATCACGATGTTACACACCGATGTAGACCGTCTTCCGTTAATAGTCAAACCATCGTAAAGTTGTGAAACGAACTGCTTATACAGAATTAGAAAAACGAAACATATGGTCAGTGTAAACACATTTACAGAAAAGGTCCCAACGTTACCAACATGTTTACTAGATCGTGAACAGAGAGTACAAATCGGCGACGCTGTATTAAAGCCAGGCTACCCTATTGAGGGCGTTCCCGGGGATCTTTGTCAGGACCAAAACACGTTGTGGTTCAAATTAATGATTTGCAAACATCTTGTCCTATTTTAATATGTTGACGATTTAAATAGTTGACGATTGCACTATATTTGAAATATGCAATCAACGTATGATATCTGTTACACAGGATTCTGCCAACATTATTGAGCAATGGTCTAGTATTAATGACATGCGCATCGATACGAGTAATACAAAATAAATGGTTATATGTTTCGGTAAAGATAAAACATTGGTAGAATCGCTGCCGTATACTGATATAAATGGGACAGATATTGAGAAAGTTACTCAAGCAAAAATTATCGGCGTACCTATATCATCGGATTAAAATTGGAATGCACATGTAGATGAAATAGTTTCAATGGCCAGAAAGAGAGTGCATATATGATCTATCAGTTGAAACGTGCTGGTATCAACAAAAATTATTTGGTAAGAATATGTGTACCTGTGATTAGACCAGTAGTTGAATTTGCCTGCCCGGTATGGCACACGAACTTTCCTAAATACTTATCGGACAACATCGAGATAATTAAAAAAGGTGTCTCAAAACTATATTTCCTGGTTATGTGTACGAGGATATTCTGGCGATGGTAAACTTACCAACGCTGCACGAATTGTGTAAAACGTATTTCGCTAGAATGAAGCATAGCGACCACAAACTGAATACGCTACTACCAAATACTCGAAATGTACCATACACACTAAGATCATTCAACGAGTTACTCGTCCCAATGGCGAACACAAATCGCTACAAAAACTCATTAATTCCATGATGTTTAGTACACTGCCAGACAACATAATTATTTTAGTGTATATCTTAACAGTCAAAGTTAATATTTAAACTAAATAATTTAAACTTAGTGTATTTAAAGTATCGTTGTTTTGTTTAATGAAATATAATAATGCAATGCTAATGTACACGTTTTAATATAACACGCCTCACACTGAGTGAGTTGCGTTCACGGGTCGATTTTGTGTAATTTATTTGACGGTATCTTCTCTTTAGTGTTGCGTTAATTTTATTGAGTACAAAATGTTTTATGAGTATTGTAACATAATGTTGTGTCGTCTTGTAACGGCATGATGCTTGTGTGGATTTTGGGGTTTTATGGTGAATGTATGTACAATCCATCTGTAAAGTTGCAAGTAATAATAAATTTATTTTTATTCTAAAATATAAGTGAACTCCCTGTTGTGCAATGTGCCATGACCTACAAACACATATGCTGGTTTACCGTCTCGAATACTGATTACACTCAATGGAGCGTCCAAGTTGTTTCTTTCAGCCTATCTTAACTGAACCGAGTACTGCTTTTGTATATACTTGTTTCTTTGACATTGTCAGAGCTGTGTTGTATACGCAAGTAGAGATTTGAATATGTTAATATTGAAGGTATTGGTAAGACAGTGGCTATTATCCGATGTGGGTGTGTGTTTGAGTGCGTGTGCATGTGCGTGTGAGTATGCGTATGTGGATGGTTGTGTGTACGGTTGTGTGTACATGTGTGTACGTGCATGCGCGCGTTCGTGCGTGCGAGCGTGTGGGCATGTGTGTTTGTATTCGTGCGTGCGTGTGTTTGCGTGTATTCGTGCGTGCGTGCGTGTGCGTGTGTGTATGGGTGTGTGCGTTTGTGTTTCGGTTAATGTTAACGGTTCATTCTTTGACAGCTTGCATAACAGGCGCCAAACTTTCACAGATTACTGTGTGCCCCGTCCAAAGAGTAACGCCATTTTAATTTGTATTTCCAAAACTCCCCGCGGTTATTGGTTCTTACTAGTTTTAGGGTTCCTTCCGTACTCTCGGCAGATGCAGATTGATTCTTTATGACGTCGCGCATATTTTCTGCTAGTGTTCCAAGTGTCGATACGTTCTATTCGGGTTAAGTTTACGTAATACACAATGTTCACATTTACGTAATAACAACTACCATTACCGAATATTCAGATAATCCTATTTCTGCGTGTGTGTGTGTGTACATAGCTCCACCTGAAGGACGGGCCTTTTGCTAGCATACGGAACAGGTGTAATGCACGTATACAGCCCTAAGGTATAGACCACCTCACTGTATGAGTCTCTGCCTCCCTCGTCAACCGACGTAGACTATTTCACATTATCTTATCTGAACAGTGGATCTAAATATTGAAGAATCTGGAGTAACTAAGTTGCGGCGGAAAAAAGTATATGATTCGTACCATTCGTGCTTTTGCCGTAAATAACTTCCATGAATAATTAGCTTTGTCACCAATACCAACATTCATCTGAACATCGGCGCTAGATATGTCCTACGACAAACCGTCGGCTGAAAACTCCTAACGCAGCACACTTTCTCATACGCCGGATCAAATGTGTGTGCATTTACAACTTTGAAATAATGCATGTGCAGACTACATATAAAGTACAGTACGTAAAAATACCACTTTTTATGTGGCGACTTATTTATATGCCGCCGGATTTTTGTAATAAGCTCACATAATTATGATTTTATTATTGATCATATATAGCATATTTGGTAGAGATCAAATTAATCTGTTAACTACTGTAGCTAAATGTCAAGGGGTAGCTTGCCGTGCAATTCATACAAACATTCGTTGTGAAGAAAGTTAGTTAATATGTTTTAGAAAAGCCGATTCTACTAACATAACACCCTGGTAGCGTCAGTGTTAAGTCGATACCGTTTCTCTGTCAAGCGCTCCCGTGCAACTAGCTTTACTCTGACAGTAGCACTACCGGTACCGTGTTAGTAGGCCGTCAGTGTCAGTAGCCTTACGTACAAGTATCCTTCCCTTGTCAGTAACCTTTCGGTGTCGAATCCTCAACATTTCAAAGTACTGCCGTTATACTTGTTTCGTGAAAATATTTTCTATGACGCACGCAACCATGAAGCGAATCGATATATTACCAAATCCATGGCCTAATTATCAACGCGAGCCGGAACGCCATAGCCTTTTTCAAAACCTATGATAGCTTAGTGTAGCAGAGCAGATATCGTGCGGCTGCTAAACATAACTAATGTGCTTGTTTGAGTCTCAATAGCCCCACATAGCCGAAACACTTGGGGGTCGGCTAAGTCGCGTTGATACGTCGACACACATCGTTGCACAGCTTTGCAGCTAGTGTGATTCTTTGAAGCCGATCTCAGCTCTGGATTTAGAGGATTTATATTTCTTTCAACGTTCTACAGCATTCAACACCTTGAATCCACACAATCTACTGGTTGGCTTATCATGATGTATTGTAAGTTATATGCCGTCGTTTAGAGTGCGTGTGTGTGTGTGTGTTTGTGTTCGCGCTCGCGTGCGTGCGTGCCTGTGTGTACGTGCGTCCGTGTGTGTTCGTGTGTGTCTGCGTGAACGCTTCGGTTTACAAATATGTGGCGTGTGTGGGTTATATGTGAGAGACAGTGTGTGTTTATTTGTTTGTATTTGTGTTTATGTTGCTGTGCATGTATGTTTGTGCGTGTGTGTGCGTGGGTATGCGTTAGTGTGCGCGCGCATGTGAATGCGGTGCGGTTGGGTGCAGGTTGCGTGTTTATATTTGCATACCAATGTATACCCTTGTAGCCGTGGGTCATCAGAGATATAATGGCGCGTGTTGTGCCGCCTAATGACATCTCAACGACGAGATACAATCCACAGATTGTCCACTGATAACAGATCACACGCAACACTAACGCGTCATCGTGACTGCTGGAGGGATTGTTCATGATATCATCCGACAATAGTTCCTTATTTAGCACCATCGAATGTCGCTCGCTCATGTCTCACTCGAGGTATTAAAGATGGACTAGCGATAAAAACGCCTACCTATCATGCCGACAACGGGCTTGCAAGAATACAACGTGCCGTTTAGGCTGATAATATGTCACCTTCTCCTTCAATCTAGTAATAATAATAATAATAATGTGATAACTTCTATTGCGCCTAAATCCCTGGAAACCAAGTTCAGCAGCGCATCAAGACAAAAGGATTGGTCAATCGCATAATCCATAAGCAGTATTCTAGTTATCTACAGATGGGTCAAGGCGTCCAGTCTGAAAACGTAACGGCCAAAATGATAATGTGTCTGTCAGGCTTCTGACAAAGTGCCTGCAAGACTCACAACGTAAAGATAAGGCTGACAAAACGCACCAGCCAGGCTGATAACGTGACGACCATGCTGACAACGTGACGACCATGCTGACAACGTGACGACCAGGATGACAATGTGACGGTCAGGATGACAATGTGGCCGCCAGGACGACAACGTGATTGCCAGGATGAAAATGTGCCTGCCAGATCCAAAACATGCCGGTTATGCTGACATCGTGACGGCCATGCTGACAACGTGACGGCTAGTATGTTAACATGCCTGTTATGACGACGATGTGTATGCCAGTGTGTCCTCGCCAGCCCGTTATCTAGACAACGTGTCAGTAACAAAGGTGTCATTGCGCTACGTAGACGTTTACTTCTTCATATTCGGTGCTAACTAGGGTCACAACCCTCGGCTCTGTTTGAGTGTTTCGATACAACACAAACGCAGGTAGCAACTCATTTCAATTAAAAAATATCAACTCTGATGTGATTTCATAGCAGGAAGTCCTATGTCAGATTTGTTTCGCAAAAGTATTTTCCCTGTCAACACGCCAGCAGGTCGGGAAATGCGTTGTTATCGAAATGAAGGCCTGACACTAAACTCGAGCCTGGGTGAAGCCGTCCTTGGCTTGTTGTCAAAATGTTATGATCCGCTTACAAAACACATAGTGTGCCTGTCAAGCATAACTACAGGGTTTCTGCGTGTTTCAAAAGCGTCACTGTGGCGTAGAACATGGAGGCCGGCCAAGTAATGTATCCACTCCGTCACACATCGCTGCACAGTGACGTAGCGTAGTGGTTTGTTTGCGCGTCTGGTATGTTGTAGCTCCATTGGGCGATCCCTGAATTAGGACAATTTGGGTATGTGGAAATGGGGATAGATGCGACCTGAACATGGTATGTATAACATAGCATACTACTCGCGATTTGTTGGGCCTACGAGAATACGTTTGAGAGGATTTAGACATCATTAAAGGGGTGATATCATAAGTGAACAAAGTCCATTATATGAAGTCATTGTATTAGTTCAATGCAATATCACAATCATCATTACGTGGGGTCGGACATACGATCTCGACGGATTCACAATGGCTTGTAAAGCTACAGCGAATAGTCGTCGGATTAAATTGACGTCACATCTTCGCGACGTTTCCCGGTAGTATTATCCACAATTGAATGATTCAACTTGGTAGATGCCGCTGCTGC
The DNA here is from genome assembly GCA_020002185.1 of Paraescarpia echinospica. Classification (NCBI taxonomy): domain Eukaryota; kingdom Metazoa; phylum Annelida; class Polychaeta; order Sabellida; family Siboglinidae; genus Paraescarpia; species Paraescarpia echinospica. Next base: position 45,563,602 of record CM034534.1, on the reverse strand, counting down.
GGCGATCTATGTTACCATGCATACATGTAGGTGAATATGTACGAATGTACGGATGTCATGTACGTATGTAGGTACACACGTATGGACGTATGTAGGTGTGTACATATGTATGTATGTGTGCGTATAGGCGTGTACGCGTGAACGCGTGTACGCGTGTATTCATGTATGCATGTATGTAAGCATTCATGCATCCATGCATGCATTCATGGATACATTTGCGCTTACCTTTTATACCAAATAAGCATATACAAATACAAAACATAATTATACAGAAACGAACTGTATTTGTGTCTTTGCTAGTATATTTGGCTATTGATGGTAAGTGCCAAACTTAGATGCCCGTCAACTTGAATAATTACATACAGTTGGCTAAATATTACCACACAACCTATATGCAACTGTAGTACTTTATTACTCTTGTGCAACTAGCTTCCCGTTACCTTATACAAAGATATGCAAATAGTTAGTTATTTCTACAATGTATGTGCTGCATAACTATAGCAGTTCGTTAGTTTCGCCACCTTAATAACAACTGGAGACACATCAAATTCGACTCGCTCTCTAATAGTACCGAGTAACTTTACAAGTATCCATTACACGTAACACCCGAAAAATATAATTTGAACATAACTATGTATAGTGCGCTATATGTTCATACGATATGGCATTGCATTTGTATGATGGCACATTATCACAACTAATGCATTAGGAATTGAGATGCGCTGTAGCATTCCGTAATAAAAATATAGCTCGCCTACACACACACACACACACACACACACACACACACACACGCACGCACGCACACACACACACACACACATATACAAGTATAATATTTCATTTACATCGCCGTGGCATATAAAATAGCACGTGTTTTGTTTCATGGGAATAACATGTTAACAAATGTTGCTTCATCAGAATGGCATATTGTTGTGTAGCGTATATCTTCACCCAGCTCAACGTTTACGGCACCTAATAATAATAATGTGGCTTCGGTTCGAAGAAACCGTCAACGTTATAACCTCTTGGCTAATGCGGTGGATCTTCGAATTGTCGCTGTTGATAAGGATTCGTTTGTGGAAGGTAAAATTTTTATGAACTACGGACGTATTGTGGTCCCATTGGGAGTTTCGCTGGTGTGGTATAACACTCCGACGCGTCACGAGTGTATCATGATTCCATGGGCCGCGTCGCTTGTGGGAGATAACACGTAGATGCGTCACGAACATATCGTTGTCCCATGGGTCGGGTTACCCGCGGTATGAAATAAGGCATTGCGGTGTAGTCATTGGTGGGTGACTCGCAGAAGTCATTGCTGGGTGATTCTCCTTCAGAGTGCCTTTCTCTCCGCCCCGTACCGTATGTGTTGCTCGTGCTACGGACGTTTCTTATCATCAGCGGTATCGCGATCAGGAACATTACTGGTATGCCGACTCCGAGCGTTAACTTTATTGCAAACAGAACCTTCTCAGAATTGTCAGTATTAGACTGTTTCTTTGTCGGTGGTGCGTTTGTGGTGATAGTGGAGCTGCTGATGTCGTGTTGTTCAGTGGTTGGTTCCACCGTTGTGATAGGACTTGTGGTTGTTGTTACAGGTTCAGTGGTTAGTTCCACCGTTGTGATAGGACTTGCGGTTGTTGTTTCAGGTTCAGTGGTTAGTTTCAATGTAGCGGTGGCGGCTGTGGTAGTTTCGTATGGTTGTGTTGTCGGTTCCCACGTCGTGGTGTCGTCGATTGTGGTTTCGTCACCTGTGGTATAGTTGGGTTCACTCGCAGTTGATTCTGTTGTCGGTTCCCACGTCGTGATTTCGTCGATTTTGATTTTATAATATGTGGTGTAGTTGGGTTCACTCGTAGTTGGTTCTGTTGTCGGTTCCCACGTCGTGGTTTCGTCGATTGTGGTTTTATCATATGTGGTGTACTTGGGTTCACTCGTAGTTGGTTCTGTTGTCGGTTCCCACGTCGTGGTGTCGTCGATTGTGGTTTCATCATATGTGGTGTAGTCTGGTTCACTCGTAGTCGGGTGATATTTCGGAGGCACGTATACGATTGCGGCTGACACAATGTTGGACACTTTGCTGACTCGGTCGGTATTGTTGTGGATTACCTTTACGCCAAAGAAAATAGTTTTTCCGCTAAAACCGACGGGGAAACGTATCACGAATGTTTCAGTTTTAGATGGTGCCAATGGTGAACTGGGATTTCAGCGACGACGTCAGTGTCGTTGAGTCGAGAGGTGTTGTCGAAAAAATTTCGCAACTGTTTGATGTCGGTGCTGAAGCGGATGTCGTACGATGATGCTGACAAGCAAAACAAATTAATATTATACTGATTTTTATATTTAAAAAAATATTTCATAGCAATTGCTGAATGTTTGCAGTATAATATCACGGTGTGAACACAGTTTGGAAACAATCAATATCAACGTGATGACGCCAGCTAAATTGTTGCTAACTTAGACAATGTACACACTCCGACATGACACTACACATAGAGTATAGCTTGGATTAATGTTTGTGCAATACATTTAGTATTATTATATTAAATGAGCAACGGATATGTAATTGGTCACCAAATCGTTCCACATTAATGTTTTATTTTAAAGAAATACAATATATTTTGATCGATGAACCACTTTAAATATGTATGTGACAAACATTATAATTCAAAATTTACAAATAATCACCCCTGTAGGGCCTCACTATTTACGAAACATCCGTTAAAAAATATATATCCATTCTGGCATGCTTTGCATTATGCACGGGTGGATATAACAAAAACATAGTACAGAAGTAGCAATTTAGCAACCTATGTACAATTATTTACAACATTACATTTCTTTTTAAAACGACACCAACCTGTTTCTTGTTCCTCGTAGTCTCCCACGGCTGTCCACTGCAATGTCACTGTCTTGTTCTCATACGACATGTCGGTGACCTCGAGGTCCGTAACCTTGGCAGGCGGGAAGGGATAGACGTCTTTCGGGTCTGCGTTCAGATCCATGTTGGCGACATTCACGACTCCGGCGTCCGCTGTCCGGTCCAGCCCCTCCACTGTTTCGTACGTAGGATCAATTTCTGTGTCATCTGTAACAAAGATAAGTGCTTATATATCGCTGTATCCTTCGGACTGTTCTTTCGATTCATACTTCACCCAAGACGTGTACATTACAATACATTTCGATGTATCCAAGAAGCACGCAGCCACGTTGCATTTACGGCGCAAGAACTGTTCGTTCGTTTGCACCCACTGCTAGCTTTAGCCGGGAGCGCAAAAAAACCAATCAGACGTAGGACGCCGCACGCCGCACGCCGACCACCGAACGCCGAACGCCGAACGCCGATCGCCGCACGCAGCACGCAGCACGTACCACGCCGTACGAAGTACGCCGTACGCAAAACGTCCCACGCCTTAAGCCCAACACTGAACACACGACGCTTGGGTGCACAACTCCATAAATCGTAACAACACTAATTTAAAACACGTCCTAGCATGTACATAATGCTATGCACAATTGTACATTAATTAGTACACAACCATTTGTGACAATCAGTGTAATAATCCTGAAAATTCCGACGAAGTGTGACTGAAAAAAGCGCAGTGGAAGTATGATAGGGTGGTGAATAGAACGGGAACAATACTGTGTAATATCATTCAATACACTAAACGCAACAATAGCCGCTGGAATGAAAGTAAGTGTCTGGTGGAGACATCTAGTGATCATTCCATTGTTTGGGTAGTTGACGCGCTTCGTGGTTATTGCATTGTCGATTTGTTTTACTTATGTTGTATTTGATGTGCCAACTTCTCGATTACTATATCCTTTATTACTCATTTTGTCCGTGTTTGCAATACTATGAAAGTATTTAGTATTTTATGATACCTACAACAGACATACTCGGATCAATATCATCCTTCGCCATAGCACAAACCAATGCAAACAAATACCTACTTGCGTTAATGGGGAAGAGCTGGAACGCACGACTCCCTGCCCCTTTCACGAGTCTCGTCTCGTTCCCCTCTTTGGCAGCTGCTCGAACTTTCACAGAGTTGTAGCCATTTTTGGGGAATTTCAGCAGAACGGCGGAGTAGAATCCGTCGTCCTTGAGAACGTCGACGCCTAAGTAAACACACACACAATTCTTGTGCCTATCAGTATCTAAGAAGACTGCAGTAAGAATAGCGAGATAGGAACGGCAGGAATAAAATGTTTGTATTTATGTGAGAACCGCCCTTCTGACGTATTTGTCAATGCTGTTTTTAACGCAATCACGGTTCCAGTATTAATGTAATCAGTAGATAATATGTCCTTTATTTGATGTTCATACTACAATATATACTAATATGTCAAACGTTACTTTGCTACATACTATTATATATCTTCATGTGTCGGTCATCGTAAAAAAACAACGAATCTCGGCCTTATTTCAATTGTACTTGTAAATTGTCGTACACGAAGAGAGTCATATCACTGTTATTACAGCACGATTGGTTGGTTAGTGTGAAGTGTACATTGCATATGTAGACACCATCGAATTGCTTTGCAAAACAGAATTGATATACTAATTGGATTGCGGACGATTTCTTTCATATAACAAAATTACTACAATATACTTAGGCAATGTTGTTGGGCTTGCAATACCAAAAGTTGCTTTATTGCAAATACAAAACAAAGCTCACATACAAAACATGTACAGTTGTATAATGAAGAACAAAATATGATGTACGTCATTAACGTTACATAATCATTATAAATAGTTCTACATTGAACTGATTAAACAAACGCAAATTCATGCTGAATGTTGCGAAGTTAGATCCATACCCGCTCCGTCATCTTTCATCAATTTCCATGGCAACGTTCCCACTTGAACCTCGACCTTTGCTCCAATTACAGGGGAATATCCTTTCTTTACTTCCGCTCTCACGATCAATTTCAACGTCGAAGAATCTAAATGTAAAATATCAAATAGCTTGCTGTGAATATTAGTATTGTCATAAAATGAAATGTTGTTGCTGTCAATAATTAAGATTACACAAGACATTTACGAAAGGAGAACGTAATAAAAACATAATCGCGATACAAAGTACAGCAACACATCATAATACAATATAATTATCAATATTAAAATTGAATACGGATGAACAAATCACCTTCTTCTAAACAAATTATAGATAAAGAACGTTGAATTCCATGTTAATATTAACTTACAAAATGTTTGCGAATTCATGTCCGTAATCTGAAATCAATAGAAATATTTTTTTTTAATGTCTAGAATGTCTAGTTTGTGATATCTCACTCACACAAATGACGCCAATGATGACTGCGGTCGCGCAGATGCTACAAATGCCTAATTAGCATAATTTTAGTTACGTGCCTGTGAAGTCGATCTCTTGGTTGCTGAGGAAAGCCCTCACCCTGATTGGGTAACTGTCGTCGGACACAGATTTTGACGTTACAAGTAGTTGAGTTTGGGTGGCGGCCGATCCGGGGTTTTTCATCACGACCATCCATTCACCCACCTTGTGAAAAATGAAGTACCATGTCAGTTGGGAAGTTTTGCGTTGATAAACCTGTAGGCTCAGTGTTAAAGAAAGATGAGTGATCACAAATTAGCAATACATAATACCAACACCTGTGTTTTTCCTGAATATATTACAGGGCGATTTTGTCAGATGACACTTCCACAAATCGAGGTTCGTACATAGATTGTTAAAAAAACACGCATGTGTACACACGTTGTCTTATGTGAGACGCGCGTGTATGCACCAGATACTATCAGCATATGCATAACACGGAGGTGGCTGCTGCTGCTATCTCAAAAATACATGCTACACATTCCTTGTTTGCCCATGTTGATCGCCGCCGACGAAACCACCGCCACCACTACTTCCACAACAACCATCATTTGCATGGACTTGATCACAACTACCACTACCACTAATATTACTAATGATATTAACAGTAATAAAATAACAATACTAGTGACTCACTTCCGCTTCATTTAACGATATTATCACTTGTTTTTGTGCAGTGTCATGACGTCCGTTTGGACCGTTCGCCTTGTAACTCATTCCTGAAGGTGACGTAACGAGGACTTCTAGGGTGAAAGAACTGCCGGTGTACGAGAAGGTGAACGTAGTGTCTCGGCCGATGCTTGAGTCGATGGACACCGACCAGCTGACTTCGTCTCTCGCACTGACCAACACTGTCTCCAGCAGCAACTGAAAAGTTTTAGCACATTATGTACGTGACACACAAGCACAAGCACGCATGCACGCTTACACAAACTCACAGAATATACATAAAAGTTCAAACATTACAAAAGAAGCAACTAGCTTAAAATGTATAAATTCGTGACAAAGCCAACACCAAAAAACAATTCAAATAAATTCCCAAGAGAGCAATATATTATATGTCTATGTGAATTAATGGTTATAGCGCGACGTCAAATATAGCACGCGTATTTATCTTACAGGATCAACTTAAAATGTGATCAGTTTAATTATGCTATTTGCTAGAATGACTAGGGTAATACTTAAAAGATCAACACACCTCAACGGGAGCAACACCTGGAGCATCGCTTTCCGACTCTTTCACGGTCGTTCTGAAAGCACTCTGTAGATTCGTGGAGTCAGACGCCCCTGAATCGAAGAACGACTTCCCTTTTGTGTAGGCTGCTAGTTCGACCAACTTCGGCTCAGCGTTGTCACTTATCATAATGGTGTGAACGACGATTCCTTTCTGGCGCAAGGTTGGCTTGACAGCGGCTATGTTAGGTTCTCTGTTCTCCATGCCGTCGCTTACAAGCACCAAGACCCCACCACTGGCGGGACGTTGACCGGTCTCGAGTACCTGGCAAAAGTACCAAGAAAACAATGACCATTATAGTCAGAGGACTCAAGTTATATCGGTAAAAAGCGATAGATTGACCGGTTTTCATGATGTGATGGCTGAATATGAGGATGTGGCACCAAATGGTTCGCGCATCAGCTGAAAGGAGAGTGCATGCGTGAAAGGGAGTCGTTACATGAGCAATCATTATTCAATTGTAGGGTACATTTACTTCTTTTTTTAATGCGTGTTAAACATAAAATGTTTGTTAAACAGTACAATTGCATTCATAATTAGTAACTATGTTATTAAACCTTGAAGTTCACCGGCTTATGGCGATTTGAGATAAGAATAAAATATAGACCGTGAAACATTTGTCTAACGGTAGATTTCGACACTAAACCGGCAGACTGTGAGAGAATGCCAACACTATTTAAAATCGTGAGTTCTCCTGCACAATTGGTAGACCTGGCACCTCTGTTAACTGTATTGATATTGTATCATTGAATCAGATGATTGTTTTGATCATCCGATGGTCATTATCCAGGTTATTGTGCAACAGTCTATATTAAACAATCTTGGAACGCTGTCAAAGTAGATGCACCACCGCCAATGTTCTCAGTCTTGCATACACGTTATGCGGGCACGGTGACATAATTTCATCAGGGGTGATACAAAAATTATCTTAGTTGTGTTTACCTCCACTCCGCGTAGCAGTCCTTTACCGATCGCTGTGTATCCTCCTGTGCTTTGCGGAAGTTTTGTGACCAAGTCGTCTCTCACACTATCGGAGTCTATTTCCCTGAGAGTTGCAACGGTTGTGGCATTGTCGCTGAAGGTCACTATTCCGACCAAGTAACCCGCTGGAATGACATTCTTCACGTAGTCGGACGATGTCTTGTAAAGTTTGTGTATCCGGGTTACCTGTTGATAGGTGACGCATGATTAAATGTGCACACAAACTTATGTATTTGATGAATCGTGACTTTTATGGTCCTACAGTCTACAACAGGTGTTTTAATTTCATTTCTACTCATTTTCATTTTTATATTATTTGTGTTTTATATTGTTTGTCTTCTCGAGTTTGTAGGTACGAATTTGTAAGAAAATTATGTTACTTTCAGAGGTGATGATACCAGATGCGATCATTACTTGTGTTATTTTCAGAAACAACGATACAATCCTGCACATCTGGTTGTATAAATAACGTCATACTTATCCCATTACTTTAAACAAATGCTCAAGATTTCATATATGTCCACTCGCGTCTCCACCTACATTACGTCATACACGTACAGCGTATACTCAACATGTTATTAGTAGTGGTCATGCATCCGTTAAAGTCCACTCACCTCGCTAGGACATTGGCATTAATGTCATAACATATGCTCATCACAACTTTACTTCAATTGACATTCACTAGTAATGACACATATACTCACCCCGTTACTTTTAGTGCCCATGCTGCCAGACACGTCCAATACCATCACAATCCGTTTACTTTTTGCTTGAACGATGCGGAATGTGGGTTTCTGCGGTTCGTCTATGGCAGGGCTCTTTCCTGGAATACACAACTAATGGTTGCTTGCAACTGCATTTTTTTTATATAATTGTTATTAATTTAATTTACAGTTAATAACATTGACAGGTGACAATTTCAAACTACGTGCATAACCGAAATGATTGGATTGTTTGATAAATAATATTGATGATGATAGCAATAATAAAAATGACAATAGTGATAACAATGATAATAATGATAATACTGAAAATACTGAAAATAATGTAAATAATGATAATAATGATAATAATGGTAGTAGTGATAATGATGATGATGATGATAATAACAATAAACGCTACAACTGTTCAGAAACGCGTAGATTGTTTAACAAAAATGGGGATTATTATATGTTAATAATAATTGATCCGACATGCATTTAGTGCAACGAAGTGATATCAGTTTTGATATATTATTAACATGCACCGACCATTACGGAAATCATCGTGTTCACGCATGATCTCCCACGCACTCCGGCCTTCACACAGATCGTTATGAACATTCGGTGCTTCGTCGTTGTGCAGTGTCGCCTGGTTGTTTTCGTCGTTGTCGCAAAACGTTGTCACCTGATATAACAAACATGAGCGAGTGAGATTTGGATTAATTAAACAACTGCGTGAATGAGTCGAGTTTGTGGGTGACAAGAGTGGTAGAGAGTGAATGAGTGAGAGAGATTGAGAGAGAGAGAGAGAGAGAGAGAGAGAGAGAGAGTGAGAGAGAGAGAGAGAGAGAGAAAGTGAGAGGGACAAAGAGAACGTGCCAGAGACTGTGTGTGTGTGTATGCTGTTAATATTGACCTTGTATATAAACGATCGATTGTATTAATGATTGAGTTGGTGTGAGTGAGTGACATGGTGAGTACTTAAACTAAGCATAGACTACATACAAAACTTTTTTTTTTTGGAAATAGTATGTAAGCGAAGTATTGCTTTGTCTCAGGGCAGGTATAGTTGCAGAATGAAAGATGTGTTATTATGATGGCCGAAGTAAATGTAAGCACTAATGATCGAGACAATATTTGAGAGCTAGATAGTTCCAATTTACTTTTTTCGTCGCATTCAAGTAGGAACAATGTTATCATACACTGGACACCTTTACTCAAACAATTGCAAACGTACTCATGTACGCACACACCTATATTGTCTAACAAAATTAATTCCTACGGGCGCAGTGAAAACACAATTCGAAACATAACATCAACTGGTAAACAAATCAATTGAATACCTCCGTCACGTTGTGGTAGAACATCAGCGAGGCTTCTACACCTGGGTTTCCAGGATGCGGTCTAAAGTAGCATGTTTCAGTTGGCAGTCTCGTCGCCTCGTCTATCACGCATTCTCCCCTGGTTACGTAATCTACGTGGCTCCCTCTCATGTGCTTGCCGCACTTGACCGCCGTCACCTCGCCGTTCGAGTGATAGAACCTCTTCTTTCCGCTGACGGGGTACTCGTCCCGGAGTCCCCACCTCAAGTGGCCCCACTCGTGAACGAACGTCGGGCCTTCGAGAGGGAAATACAATTATATTGGACTTGGCGGTGCATCTAGGTAATAGTATGATTTACATTGCGCGCACACACACATACATTCGCACATAAAACGCACAAGCACACGCGCACGCATAAAAGCACATGCACACGCGCGAATACGTACACGTTTACGCGCATGCGCGTGCACACATGCACATATATACACACACAAATAAACACGCGCACATATATACACATGCAAACGCACACGCACAAGCACACATGCACGCTAACAAATACGCATGCGCATATACACAAACACATGCGCGCGCACACGCACACATACATATAAACACACACACACACACACACACACAAACAAACACATACACACACACACACACACACACACACACACACACACACACACACACACACTAATAACCAATAACAAATGATCAAACCATGTCAATAACAAATGCACAAATAGCTGTTGTTTTGGATATTTTAAATAATGATCAACAGAGGGCGCCACGTTGGCCGTCAGAAATGCTCACCGTGAAATCCAAATGTTCTGACCACCGTGTTAAACGGAGCTAGCACGTAGCCTATGGGCAGTTGTATGTACTCCCCTGGTTTGCCACACTCTCCGAAAGTCCACGTAGTCGGAGTTTCCGCCTCTGGGCCGTCGACGACGACATTGGCCAAGCTGAACGTCTCTGTTTCTGCCGCAGGGTAGCTTTTGCTACTTCCCCAACTCTGCCGTGTGAACAGCGAAGTTACCAATTTGATTTAAAAAAAACATATTTATGTTTGCGTACACCACAGATGGAATTACGTTAGTTATGCTCTTTTAGTGATAATGCACAGGTATATGTACATACTTACTACCGTAAATACATACATACATGATCAAATACGTAAATGCGCACACACGTATTCCTGAATTAGACATAATTAACGTATACAAAAACATACATACTTACATACATACCGACATACATGTATTTAAGTAAAACTGTATATATATATACATAATTGGTACACATGCATACATGCATACCCGCATATGCATACATTCTTACATGCGTACATGTATACATGCGTGCATGCGTGCATACGTGCATACGTGCATACCTGCATACGTACATACGTACGTACACACATATACACATAAACACATACACACTTACAAACAAGCACACGTTTATACAAGCACACAAGTTCGATTCCACCTGCCGCCCTTTAGAAACTTAAGCAATTTCATTAACCTCAGGTTGCATGTGTCTTTCAGAAGAGACACTAAAACCCGTTGGTCCCTTCTATATGGTGTCTATGCCAAGGAAAGTAAAAGATCCCACACTGGAGGGAAATGTGTAACCTATCGTGGACTGACACAGTGGCGGTCTCTATCTCTAACCCATTGTATCTTGTTCCCAGCGGCCGGGGTTGCTTCCCGGTAGGGTGAGAGACAACGAGCAGAGAGTGTATAAAGTATATACATTGGATCATTAGACCCACCGGGTCCTATGTGAATGTATACACTAGCACACAAGAACATATATCCCGGTAGGGTGTGTGAGAGACACCGAGCAGAGAGTGTATAAAGTATATACATTTGATCATTAGACCAACCGGGTCCTATGTGAATGTATATACTAGCACACAAGAACATATATCCCGGTAGGGTGTGTGAGAGACACCGAGCAGAGAGTGTATGAAGTATATACATTGGATCATTGGACCCACCGGGTCCTATGTGAATGTATATACTAGCACACAAGAACATATATCCCGGTAGGGTGTGTGAGAGACACCGAGCAGAGAGTGTATGAAGTATATACATTGGATCATTAGACCCACCGGATCCTATGTGAATGTACATACTAGCACACAAGAACATATATCCCGGTAGGGTGTGTGAGAGACACTGAGCAGAGAGTTTATGAAGTATCTACATTGGATCATTAGACCCACCGGGTCCTATGTGAATGTACATATTAGCACACAAGAACATATATACCAGTACGTGACACATATTACACATAATACTTCTAAGATACGCTGGTGCTTACCTTCGGCACTAGGATGGTGACGCTGCGAAAGTAAACACGCCTGTATGTCGCTACAAACAGGTCCGACGAGGCTCGCTCAAAAATAAACTGAAAAAGCCCATAGTAATTAATTGTTATTACGTGAGGATGTCACAGTTCATACTGCTAATACGAATTTGCGGGTACTCTGTGTTTTTGCGTAAATTACAGTTAAGTAGGGCTACGAATATTGTATACGTTATTTTCGTATCCACTAGAGTGGTTGGACATACGGCAAACTTTGCTCGAAGTGAAATATCCGTTGATACCGGAAATAGGATGAACGATGACGATAGGAGAGACCACGGAGGTGCGATGGACGATGCAGGTAGGAGGGAGGATGGAGGTAAGATGGACGACGGAGATAGGAGGGACGAAGGAGGTAGGAGGGACAATAGAGGTAGGATGGACGATGAGGATAGAAGGGACGATGAAGGTAAGATTGGCGACAGAGGCAAAAGGTGGACGATAGAGGTATGTGGACGACGGATGTAGGATGGACGATAGAGTTAAGTTGGGCGATGGAGGTGGACCATGGAGGTATGTGGGACCACGGATGTAGGACGGACGATGGAGGTTAGATAGACGATGGAAGTAAGATGGACGACGGAGGTAGGATAGACGATAGAGGTTGATGGGACTACGTAGGTACGAAGGATGGTGGAGGTAGGAAGGACGACGGAGAAAAGATGGGCGATGGAGGTAGGAAGGACGACAGAGATAGGTGGACGATGGAGGTAGGAGGGACATCGGAGGTAGGGAGACGAAGGAGGTATGAGGGACGACGGAGGGAGGATGGACGACGGAGAAAGGAGGGACGATGGAGGTAGGAGGGACATCGGAAACGACGGAGGTAGGAGTGATGACGGGGGTAGGAGGGACGACAGAGTTAGGATGGACGACGGAGGCAGGTGGGACGACAGAGTAGGAGGGACGACGGAGGTAGGGAGGGGGATATCGCAGGTAGGGAGACGACGAAGGTAGGAGGGGCGCTGGACGTAGGAGGGAGACGGATGTAGGAGGGACGATGGAGGTAGGAGGGATGACGGAGGTAGGGGGATGACGAGTGTAGGGGAACGAAATAGATAGGATGAATGACGCAGGTGGGAGGGAAGACGGAGGGAGGACGGACGACGGATGCAGGAGGGACGATGGAGATTGGTAGGACGACGGATTTAAGGGGACGACGGAGGTAGGAGGGACGAGGGAGTTAGAGGGAACTACTGGAGTAAGGACGACAGAGGTACAATGAGCGATGGCGGTAGAAGGGACGACGTTGCCTTTATTGGGCGGTCATATAATAATATGTAGTAATCCCTGTATTAACATATTTCGTCACTTTCAACAGTATCCATGGTTATACACTGATATGTTATTATTAATGCTACGACGCATTTCAATTGTATGACATCGATGAGGTAATGTACAATAAATAGTACCGGGACAACATGATATTTCTCCTCGTAATTCCCCGCTTTCAAGTTCTTACTGTTGAGTAATATTATCAAAACGAGACACGTAGATTGATCCAAATAAAATGTTGTCACGTGTAGATTAACGCAACAGTTATTCATTAGAGCATGCCCGGATACAATTTTGTTGCAAAGGTTATATGATTTGTTTTTGTATCTTTAATTAACGGCTTTATTAAAATGCAATTTATGCAACAGACTGAACCCATTATGTGTATAAATACAGGTCTTCCAATGGCATGCACCCGCGAACTTGATACAAGGTCAATTGGCTCCCATTCTGTGTGACTGTTCACACAAAGAAATAGTGAATATTAAATTACTGTAATGCATACTTGTTGGGCGACGGATTATCCCGTGCACGTGTTAGTGCAATTTTCATTACTGCTTCAAATGTTATTGTACAAAGTCTGTGTCACGGAAGAGAATGACCGTCGCTGTGGTGTGCTGAATATTGGCAACGCAATGGAGGGAAGACGAGAAGACGCGATGACGCGATGACACGATAAAACGCAAAGATGGAGTTAAACGATGCAGACGTGTATGTAGGGGGTGCTGGTATGTATGCGTCCTTAACACACCAACATCTCATCGTGCTGCTTTACAAACATTGCTGTATCACACATTCGCCTTGTCAGATTCGTAATACCACAACAATGGTAATTTTCGGTCACCATAGATCTTACTTAATTTCATCAGCTTTCAGCGTATCAGTGAGTCGCTAGGCCGTGTCTTAGCAATTGTGGCAAGATCAACGATGATAAGGCAGATTGTTCACTGCTATTACTTTGGTGCTCAGTACCTTTCCTTAGAATGGATGTGTGAAGAATTGTTCCTCTCCCTTCATTGAATACTGTTAGTTCCAAGCGGAGAGGGACACTGGTTGGGTAATTTTGCAGCGCATACTTATTAATATCTGCAATAGTCTTTTGTACATACTAAATTATTGTCCACACTCACCTGCAACTCAAATACTGATCAAATAGACACTTTATTTTGCACGTACCTTGATTCGCTCTATAATTTTATTGCTATGTGACACCGGAACAGACTCTCCGATGGCGACAAGTATATCCTCATATCCGTTATTGACCAGCTTGATTTCATTTCGTTCGGTGTAGGCCAGTGACGTGTCAACAGCGAGAAAGACAGCCAGACAGATGGCGACAATGACGGTGACAGTAGCCATGGTACAGCCACAGTGGACCCCAGTAAAAGACCCGTCTGATCAAATATAGAACTGCATACGTTCGCGGTAAGATTATCTACTGAACACACGCTTGGTAATACACATATTTATAGAATCAGTAAAACTTCCTTGTTGTTGTGGACGAATGACATTCTCTTTTGGAACTGAGATCTCGTGCACCGATTAATGTCTCAACCTTAATAGATAACACTGTGTGGTGCGGTACGGACTAGGAAGTTATACCGAACTTCCTCATACACAACACAAACACACATGTGTGAGTGCCGCTGTGCCTTCCAAATTGTTGCACACTCAAAAATCATGACATTTATAATGCGCCGTTACAATAATCGTTGCTCACGGCGCCGTACAGAATGTTCGGGAAACCAGGTAGGTCTTAAGGTTTAATTTAAAATCAATGTTTGTCATTGTTGTTGCAGTCAGCTTTTACAGTAGCAAGTTCCATAGTGTTGGGACTGCCACGCAAAATGAACTGTCACCCCAGCGACGCGCTTCACGTGGCACACATAAATGATCGTGTTCACTGGAGCGCAACAATCGAGTTGGTTGACGTCTGTTCAAACATTACTGTGGTTGCAGTGTGCAATGAATTGCCGAGTGGTCTGACATGTGTGGAATGTGTTTTCTTATATTGTTCATAAACGTATCAGATGAACGCGTTATAAGCAAGTCGATGGTATGTCCCGCAACATGCGTCGGTACTTCCACGTGCTGCTTTTGATCTGTCGCATTTAGGATGTTTTGAAAGCGCTTAGTGTCATTGTCTGATGTATTGTCCATGTGGAATTTAAAATCACATGTGATCAGCATGTTTGACGTATACGTCGACATGGTGTTCAACTAGTCACCAAACTCTAGGAGAAATTCCGCAGTTGTAAAGCCATTTTTTTTTTTTGGAGGAGAGTTATAGATGGCAAGAAGACGAACTTACTGAGTGTCGTTGTTGAGATGTTGACACATCGATTCGAATGTCTTTGATTTCGGCATCTCTAGTTGTCGCATTGTGAAGCCAGACTTGTAGACGACTGTAACACCACCACCAGTGCCGTACGTTCTCGGGACATGTTGTAGTTGATAACCAGCAGGTGTGATGCAACCAGTAGAGACAGAGTTATCAGCACTCGGCCACGTCTTTGTGATGGCGAGTATGTCTAGGTCATTGCCCTCAATGAGGTCACATATCATGGTCGCGTTCCCCCCTTGCTTCCCGTCACACACCGATATGGCATTCAACAAGCAGAAAGTCACTTGGCGTACAGATGGCATGTCACATACACTGTCAACTCGAATCAAATTCGATGTGTAGGTTTCACGTCTCACGATAACAGATGACGGGGAGCGAGGAGTAATCAGTACAGGAATGTTTTTTTGCGTTGACCTCCCTGCCCTACACCCCCTGCGTGTCCGCCGATTACTCAAGCGTTCTAGTGGTCCAATTGGTGCCGCACAAGCATATATTGAAATGTAGCATCCAGTAACAATAGAACGTTCAATTCGCAGTAGATCCATTCTATTGTATGTGATCATGCTGTGGCAGCGCTGTGTTCTTGTTACCGTCACGCCTGGTCAACAGCAGCAATGTTGTGACACAGGAGCAGTTCACTATACAGCTATACAATGTACATAAATTACTAAAATGCTTAAATGTCATTAAGTTCTGTAAAAACAACCCTAAAATTGCACTGCTGTACCACAGTAAAAAACAGGTAAAATGTAAGACATCCACGAACTTGTTTTTGGGGCAACCACATAGAGGGGAAACACAAACAAAAACACACTACACATAAACAATGCATTTCGCCTTTCTCGTAGTGTAGTTTACTGACGTTTATTAGTAAGACTCATTAAATAAGAAGGTATAACTTGCTTAATATTGAATATATATATATATATATACATATATATATATATATATATATATATATATAAGCAGATCAACTAGATTTATTTAGAATAGAATTGTCCGTTCTTAGTACCATTTTGTGTGTCATGGCAGTTTGAACAATAGGACAGCTAAACCTAAATAGCAGGCGAATAAGTTATATGTACTAAAAGTGTACGTCTGGTTCAACATCCAAGTTCCGTTGTTGTTGGATTTGTTGTTGTTGTTGTTTTCCTCTTTCTTCCTAGATTCCTGGACATACTGGACTAGATACTTGTCTCCGCTTTTCCATTTTCATGTAGCTATTTTGAATCAAACGTATTATGATATTATTCCAGTTATTACGTGTCATGCAGACTTTAAGCTGTCTTAGCCCCCACCGGTCTTTAACGTTCTGCTAAAATAACGGCGCCACAGGCGGTTAGTGTAGAACTTATCTAGTCACCGCGTTTCAACATACTTATTGACCTCCCCTTGTTCTGCCATTCAATAGCACCGCATGTGTTCACATTTCTTACTTAACCCTTTTTGGTCTTTCAACTGCACCATGCCTGTCATTTCTACATAGTAGGATTATATTAATTGAAGGGCGTTAATTCATAGAGTCATGTGAACTGAACCAACATGTCATCAAATAACTACCTCCGCTAGATATTATGATCGCAATAAGAAAATAACACAGTCCGCAAAAGGTTTAATATTTTATTAATTGCTCTTCGATTCCTTCTAAAGCTAAATTCGTTTATATCGATGACAATGGTAATACAAATAGTATATGAATTTGGGGTGTGTAATTTTAGTACGTAATATTACGTATTAAACATACGCGAGTACACACAAAGCCACGCGCGCACGCACACAAAAAAGTACACATGAAAACCGCAGTGTACTAATTGCTGTGCTACACATATATGATAAAGTCTTTGAAACCGACATTCAGCCAAACAAATAATTGTACCAACTCTCTTCGCAGTGCACGGCTATTGACACACGTCAAAACACTAGTTCCGCCCTTTCAGCATTCGGTCTGTGTTGTTATGATACGCATGGGTGTACATGTTCTTATCGCTGGCTGTCGCCTTTTGCTGGCCGGCTGCCTTTTCATAGAACCTCATATAATTACTTATAATTTGCGACACCGTAGACAAAGGCGTTGGGCGTATACCTTGATCGATTCGTGATATTATTCATAAGTTTGTTAATAATTATTAGTTTATTCTCTTGGTATTTGTTATAGCAAATTATGACGTATCGATTCATAAAAGTGAATAATTATTTTTCAGACACGTACAATTATTTATCTTACAACATTCATGTTCGATTCGCATCCTCCGTGTTAGTGTTCAGTCCATTATCAAGAAATGGCATTACCATATTCGTCCACCCAACCTGTTGTGAATTGTGTACATGTTTACGTTAAGCTTAATCGGATTTGCAACTTCCGTGCTGAAACTACACCATGTTGTAATAGATCAACAGCCACGTATTTCGATGAGATGTCGGAGAGCAGCAGATGAACTGGCCATATCTGAGAAGCAGCTTCGACAAAAAATATCCAACAGCACCCCTCTGCCTTCGTAGACGGGCGGCCAAGGTCGAGAAAAGTGCTGAGAAAAAGTGTCGTAGTAATTTTTTTTACAAGCAGTTCACCACGTTTCAAAAGATTACTGGACCGCCCCCTTTTCTCCCCTTCAATAACAATGTATTTATGCAGACTTCTTAAACAAGGATCAGTAATGATCTGCCAGGTGTGGCATCCTGCCACTGAATACGCTGCACTTATCGTGAGTTGTTATCGTCAAAAACCGTGCGTCCTATTTGCACTGTGTAAATCGCTCTTTGGCCAGAACGTGTCACTTAAACCACTGCACGACCAGACTGTAGGCCCTATATTAAAATATGCTAAGAGCGTGAATAGATTTCAGTGACACTGTAACACGTATTTTGACCTGTCACTGTGACCATATATAATCGAGAAATAATTTACGGAGGCAGCGCCAGCGACAGCAGTTTAACTTCATCATTCATGATAATTTCAACCAACATTGCCGCGAAAAACGATACAAAGGACACATGGACAGATACCTCAGGAATAGGGAGAGGAATACGCGAGTCAATGTCTGACTCCTTTCTTTGTTATATCCACGATTACATTGTAAAACAAGAGGATCAACGTAACATCTGGGTAAATAATATTACTTGAAAGGTCCGTGTTTACAACTAGCAGCATTGAATGTGTTACCTGGAAGGATATAACGGGAGGCGCCTGCGCTGTTCGCAAAACTATTTGGGGTTTCCCTGGATACCGTCGTTTAACATTAGCCCAACACCAAACGTCAGGACGATCGCGTTAAAGTCTCTGACTTTATTTTTTCGGTCTAACGTCCGGTCCATGCATACCAACTTCTCGACGGCAGAAGTCCGAACGTTTAGTGTCTCGGACAATGGCATTGTCACAGTCTATTAGTTGTCTCGGTTCATGCATAAGACCCCTGGCAATACTGTCTTAATTGACAAAGAAGCGTAATGGACGAACCAGTATGTGAAACGTGCGATACGTAAAGCCAGTAATCAACCCTTATGAACGCAGCTATGACAAGCGTTTTCTCTCGAGTCAGATGCTGACCACTACTACTATTTGTGGTAATCTGAGCGGAAAGTAAACTACATTTGTCTTAATAGTTGTGCCCAATTTGAAAACTGGATGCTATCTGTCCAGGCGTTGCACGTCCCGGAAAAACGTTTTACTGTTGTTTTTTTCGATTGAATGTCAGTAGCTACGATGCTGCCGATATTGTAATATATGGCATATCTTCATGTCATTACAATGAACACAACAGTACGACGTACACACGTATATTACTTTATTCCTGTAATGCATAGCGCTTATACACTTAATTGACATGACATACTTTACTCATTACAACTGAACACAGACCGCACCCCGAATCTGTTTAACACAGATTTACTTAAACATGTTTAAGAATGTTGTTCTTGTATACTGGGGACACAGCCTCTCCAATAGCAATCAGTATGCCCTCGTATCCATTGTCAACCAACGTGATGATGGAGCGAGGAGTGTTTTTCAGCTTAGCATCAACGATGAACAGTAACGAAAAAGCAGCAGCCGCGAACGCAAAGGAGAATCGACGATACATGTTGAGACACGTCTAGGCAAATTCCAAGCAGTGAATTACCACGCAGTGGCGCCTGATGAAATAGCATCAAGTCTGCACACGTAACCGCTTATATTGGAGTTATTTTTAATGTTCAGTACTTCCTAGATGTTGTGGTTTAGAGCCTTTCGCTACGGTCTGGTAAATCTAAAGTGAAAACATGACACCGCACAACTGCGAAAGCTGACGTCAACAGCTCGAGGTGATATCTGGACGTGACATTCCAACGACACAAGTGTCTGTACAACAGCATGGATATATATACACATATACACACTCGCACTCACACACGCACTCCCACACACGCACACGCACACACATGCACACGCACACACGCACACACGCTCACACGCACACACGCACACACGCACAACAGCGCACGCGCATATTTACGCACTTACGCACGCACACACGCACATGCACACACGCACGCCGCGGTACGTTTCGGCGACTATTATGACTGAGATAAGCTTTGTCTCAGTTTATACGAAACTTTTTGACATATTTACTCGTTAGTTTCCGTCTAGTGGATTTGAAGTTACGTATCATGCTGACCACCTATACATTTGATTCACCATCTGACAAAATAATCCGATATACACTTTTCACTGTTTACTATTCAAGTTGTTGGTATGCGCCCAACGAAAGCTGCTGTCCGAGAGATATGGAGAAACATATAATTATTATACAGACAGACATATATACATACTGACAGACATACATGCATTAAGACAGATAGACATACGTGCAGACATACAAAGACAGAAGAGATAGAGAGTGACAGACATGCAGCCAGAGACACGGTGATATGGTGTTATGGTGGAACGGCTTGACAGCTTGACGGAGATACGGAGATACAAAGAGTCGGAAATCAATAAACGTCAAAAGCGACTCGAATCGTCAGAAAAATCGAAATCGCGTCGTCGTCGGCTCCTCGGCTCATCGGCGACAAAAGAAAAACAAAACTCGCTCGCTCGCTCTAAAAAACAAAAGCTCGCTCGCTCCTCAAAACTCAAAAATCGATTCGGCATCGGCAACCCTTCGGCATCCGGCACGCTGACATCGGCATCGGCAGCCTCGGCCAGCGCTTTTATCAACCTTCGGGAACAGAAACAGGAAAGGAAGATAAGAGAGTGGGAAACAGAAGAAACAAAATGGAAAAACAGGAAAAGAAACAAATAAGAAACAGTCTTTTTTGTGTGTGTGTGTGTGTGTGTGCGCGCGCGTGTTTTGTGTGTGTGTGTGTGTGTGTGTGTGTGTGTGTGTGTGTGTGTGTGTGTGTGTGTGTGTGTGTGTGTGTGTGTGTGTGTGTGTGTGTGTGTGTCTGTGTGTGTGTGTGACGCATATATGTGTATGCATACGGTGGATTTGTAACTTCCTTTTGGCAAACACTCAAAGCACGACGAAAAAGTATCGTCGTTCCAAAAATAATAATAAATTCAGTTCTTGTTCGTCTCAGGACTGTACAGCACGCTTTACACTTTACTAACAATAATTTGACAACGCCCAGCTCAACGAATGCCCAGCGCATAGCATAACTTCCTGTTGCAGATAGAATACCAGCAAGTTAGATTATTGGGGACGTCCCGTGTGAATTTATGCTTTCGAGGCGGTCTGCGATTGGTTAGTAGTGGGGGTACTTGCGTGTCTTGGTATCATTGTAAATAGGTACATTAAAGAGTTGGCGCAGTGGATGCCGTCGTATGTGCAATCACTGGCTGAACGAATCAGTCACTGTCCCACCCAGTCATCCAGGTAAGCACACTGTCACCCAGTCATTTAATAATCATTCAATCATTCATATTCTCAATCATTTAAACACTTTATCACAAAATCGTCCACTCGTTCACTAACTCTGTATGTACTCACTAACTCATTCACTCACTCACCCACTCACTCACTCATTCAGTTACTCACTTACTCTCTCACTCATCCACTCACTCACTCATTCAATTACTCACTAGTTCACGTATTCAATCAGTAATTCATTCACTCATTCATTTACACGCTTACACCTTAACCCTTTCACTCAGACACTCTTTTTACCTTTCACTCATTGACTAATTCTTCACCCATTTACTAATGCACTCTCTCCACCTCCAGCGAAGTCCGCAAGGACGTATATACAAGAATACTATATTTAAAATAGTATATATTAAATATAATATTAAGCTGCAGCGTACGTGCGTGTCCATGCTTGCACTTGCGTGCACGCACATTTGTGAAACATGTTGAATGTGTGTTTGATTGTCACAATTATGTACAAACATACATTTGGAACATAATGGTGCAATCGGTTTAGTTTTGAATCTATTAAAGTAGTTATCATCAATGTGACAAAAAGAGCATGTACTGGGAACGACATTTGGACAACACCTTACAAACCATAGTATTTGTTAGCGGAAGCTTATTCAATATCCAATATATAAATATCATAATCAGGAAAATTAAATATCCTTAATAGTAGCTCAATACAAATGTTGTTGATGCCATATTATGTGTTCAGCAGCACGTCGAGGCAACTAGTAGAACCATAAGCAGGAGAGTGACTGTGTGGACTGATTCAATTCAACACGACGACTACATCATAAATAGCCTGTGGTGTGTGAGTTGGATCTAACACGCAACGCATTGTGGGAACTCGTTGAAGCGTCTTAAGCTGACTTGACGTCATGCAGAAGCGTCTGAAGTATGCGTTTTTCACTAGTAGATCTAGCACATACCTTCCTGAAAGAGGAAGTCGTGAATGCGTAGCAAGATATAAATTAAAGCATAAGAGCGTTATATAAACCTGACGTACGTAGAACGCGATAGTAGAGGAGAAAGACAACATGACAGAAAAAACAACAGAGAGAAGGCGGGATGGAGGAAGGTGAGTGACAGTGGGACAGAGGTAGGGAGGGAGAGAGTGAGAGAGGGAGAGAGGGAGAGAGGGAGAGAGGGAGAGAGGGAGAGAGGGAGAGAGGGAGAGAGGGAGAGAGGGAGAGAGGGAGAGAGGGAGAGAGGGAGAGAGGGAGAGAGAGGGAGAGAGGGAGGGAGATAGGGAGGGAGAGAGGGAGGGAGAGAAGATAAGGGAGAGGGAAAAATAGCATATAGAAGAATGCACAAATAGAGAAAAGAACAGAAGAAAGAGAGAGTTGAATAGAGAGAAAGGAACAGAAGAGAGGAAGAAATAGACAGTGTGAGAAGGAGGGAGGGAGGGAGAAAGAAAAGGAGGGAGGGAGGGAAGAAGGGAGGGAGAGAGGGAGGGAGGGAGAGAAAATATAAGAGAAGAGAGAGGGGAGAGAAGAAATAATATAAAAGAGAAGGGAGAATGAAGAGAGAAGAGCAGAGAAGATAAGAGTGCGAGATAGAGATAAACACACACGCACGAACGAACGCACGCACGCACACACACACACACACACACACCAACACATATACACACATGCACACGCATACGCGCCTTTTTATGTGCTTGCGGTATAAAAAAAATTGAAAAACACGTGAATTAGCACGAAACTCGGTTACAAAGCTATAAGATTTAGGACCAAATAAATTTCAACTTCCACTGGAATGTTTCCAACCGAGCGCATAAACAACAAGAGGCATTTGTGACGCCCACCGACTGTGGCAGTTGCAGAGACGTACGGTATCACGCGGCGCATTGTGTTGACTTATGTCGCCCCGAACTGTTGTCTGGACTCCACGCCGTTCGTGCGTCTGTGTTGTTTAAAGTCGTCTGTAGTATCCAGGCACCACGTGGTCCGTAACGTTTTCATTGCGGCTACTAGCTACTGTCGCTACTTCAACTCATCGCGGTAACCTTCTTATAGTATCGTCATTGTTGGTTCAAATCTTCTAAACCTGGGCGGTTTTGTTAACTCCACATTCCCTGCGTTTCTCGACGAGACGCAAATAACGGCAGAGTTCTTTTACCTATTGCTGTGCCAAATAAGTCAAATGTGCGATAGCCAGTTTAGATTTGCCAACTATGGAACAGGTAGAATAATAAGAAAAAAGTACATACGTTGTTTTGGACAGGTGCACATTGGCTCTGATTTATGAACACTTTCAGAAAGTGTTGCTGTACTCTATGAGATAATATGGCGGATTGTTGTACCAATAAAGTGGGTACTCGTTACCTGACTGTTGCACATTGACACACTTTTTGCTATGCTACTTTAATGGAGGCGCAGTAATTCGCGACACTAACGGTGGACAGGTAATCTGGATGATTTAGTTTTCAGTTCATACACTACCGTTGGGAAACGACAACTCACAAAATAAAATAAATTATGTATTGACAACCCACGTTGGTTTAACCTTTCGTAAGAGTCACTGACAACTGTGAGTGAACAGATTCGTTAGAATGATTGGCTAACCCGTTCATGGCCAAAACATACTGAACATAAAAAGTGTAAAAGTGTATGTTTTATTATATTTTATTAATCGATTTGGTTATGATAACATGTATCTAAAGTGTCATCAATAAATCATATTCTTAAATGTGATATCTGAGGTCTATAGAGACACCTGGGCGCGGGAGGGTGCGTGAACATTGAGAGTTGCGCTGACCTATTTGAGTCATATGGACGCCATACTGTACAGGTAAACGT
Source organism: Paraescarpia echinospica (assembly GCA_020002185.1). Classification (NCBI taxonomy): domain Eukaryota; kingdom Metazoa; phylum Annelida; class Polychaeta; order Sabellida; family Siboglinidae; genus Paraescarpia; species Paraescarpia echinospica. Next base: position 45,539,313 of record CM034534.1, on the reverse strand, counting down.
ATCCAGTAACCACGTGTGTACAGAGAACACTGGCAAATAGTTATATCACACTTACGAAAAAAATGTCTATGAAGGTACATTATTTTGTAGCGCGTTATCAAGTTAATACGAATGTTTGAAGCATTTTCCACGTTACCCCTTGGAAGAACTATTCATTGCAATACCAACGTGTATTATCTGGCCTCGTTGTAATTACTGTGCTAAGATTATTCCACCATTGCCAGACGTTGGCGTAGATGGAGTAAACTGAGGCAACGTGGCGTCAACGAAATTGCCGTAACCTCAAAACGGCAGCGACCAGATTCAAACACATATGTCTACGTGTTCGACTACTGTGTACCTCAAGAATTACACATGTCACATCTGTCACACCAGTCACATTAGTCATACCAGTCACACCAGTCACATATGTTTCACCTGTCACACGTGTCACATCGGTTACACCTGTCACGAATGTTACACATGTTACACCTGCCACACATATCACAACGGTTAAACATCTTTCAAATTTCACGCCTGTTGCACCTGTCACATGTCTCACATGTCATGTCACACATATGACACCTGTCATATATGCCTCACTTGTTACACATGTTACTCAAGTCCCATATGAATGAATGAATGAATGAATGAATGAATGAATAAAACTTTATTTCAACAACAACAGACATAGCCATAATAAAGTAGCTAATTAAATATATATATACAATTGTTGAAAAAGGGCAAGAATAAGTATAACACTTATAAATTGTTGACCCGCTACACGTAAAACATCTGTAACATTGTATAACATGTGACATGGCTTAGATACATGTATTTAATCATTTAATTTATTTATATTATATAATGTATTTTAATTAATTTATCATTATTTATCTTTTAATATAATTTTAGATATCATAATATATATTCTTTTAATTAATTATCCTAATATTTGTGCAAATATGTCATGTATTTTAATCACATTATATATATACAATCTTGTAAATCTTAATAATTATTACATTTACCGGCATCTTTATGCATATATATTTTTACATTTGTTTCCATGTACGTCTTACAATGTGTGTACGCGCCTATGAACGGGCTGGTGCCGGAGATATGGCGCTATAGAAATGCTAGTAATAATAATAATAATAATAATAATATGTACTTGGAAACCTGCCATACGTGGCAAACGTGTCACTAATGTCACACCTGGCACGCATGTCACACCTGTTACACCAGTTACTCATGTTATATATGTCACACTAGTTACACCTAATACAACAAAGCATGTTGAAGCGTTATGTCCAGTTCTTGTTAGAAAGAAGGCCCTGGTTCAGCTATTTGCGTGCACAAACAACTGATAAACTATAATTTATAAAGAAGCACCGCATTAAATTAGCACAACCCACTCCTGGAAATAAAAAATCCCCTCTATAAAATCAATCTTATCCAAGTAGTTCATACAAATGAATAGTTATACTTTATACTTTTATTAAAACAAAATTATTATATAAACTAGGCTATCACTCAGTATAATATTAATGCGTTCCCTCTCATGCCCAAATGGCTCCAAAGGGACCAGTAAAATAAAATTGAACTTTCCTATGGTAAAATTAACGCCGGTCTTTTGAACATTTCTGGCAGCGTTTATGAATAGGTTATCTAAAATAGAATTTTACAATTTTGTCGAAGTCATTGTATGAAGGAAATTACCACATACGTTCGGTTTGTAGTCGTGGCATTTAGGAAGAAGGCAAAATTCATGATAAGTATGTCACTGATGTAATAACAATTTTGAGAAGAATTACTATTTTTGTTATGCACCTGTGTTTAAATACTCTCCCTAGTAATAACACAAATAACTTATTATTTTAGAATTGTATTATTAGCTCGTAGGGCGGCCATTTTCAGGTGGTCCTTTAAAGCCCCCTGGGTATAAATGGGTTAACTATGTTAGAGCTTTTTAATGTTTTACAGTCAAGTTTACCTCTTTTTTGTGACATTTCGACGTCACCACCAGACAGTTTACACTTAGATGGCACATAAATTGTTATCAGGGCCGCTACACCTCGCATGTTTATGACGACCCCCACAAAAGTCACCAAGACCGCGGTAAAATTACAGCATGGCGCATACGACAACCTCCTTTCTTCCGGGTCCCTACTCGACGGGGAGTTAAAGATCAAAGACAGAGCATGCAGTCAACCTGCGGGGATCACACTTATAAATAAATGACGTCGATTCACGAAATAATACGGGCGCATCATTAGCTTCTACAAACAGAGTCTCTTTGATAGTTGAGTTACCACAATGAGCGCAGAGCGTCTTCGAGTGATACCGGCGTGTACAGACATATATCGCACCATTACTGCTGATACGTTTCAGCTGCATGCTCACATAATGTTCCCCACTGCGTATTGTTTTATTCATCGCCTCTTCCAACAAAGTGTTTTTTTGTGTTCCTTAAAATAAATAGACCAGAACGTCCCATTTACCCACCACAAACATCAGGTTAACCAACATTACGTACACAATTGTACCATAGTGTATATAATGTTGGTTAACACTGCAATTCATGCATACATAATAGTTATTTTGTATGTACACGTGTGCATGTGAGTGACGTTCAGTGATTATTGTAAAACAACTTATTAAACATTTGAAATGTTTGGTGGGATTGTTGTATTATCGTTGCGTAGATTACTGTACTATTTTAAATAGGAAGTACTTCAGTTTCCTAACAAAATGTTGATTATATGACACTGAATCAACACAATGGTTACAACATCGGACTCTCAATCGAACTATTCAGAGATCCTATTCCTGTAGTTTATAAACATGGGCATTGGGCAATGTTTAATACTCCGCATTGCTCCAGTATACCCAACTGCATGACGGGGTATCTGATAATGGACAGCGGTGACTATTTGTGCACGAACTGATTTCGCGCAGTAATTGCAACGTGGCTGGAAGCTTCCCAAAACAATCGGATAATGTTGTATTATCGTTGCGTAGATTACTGTACTATTGTAAATAGGAAGTACTTCAGTTTCCTAACAAAATGTTGATTATATGACACTGAATCAACACAATGGTTACAACATCGGACTCTCAATCGAACTATTCAGAGATCCTATCCCTGTAGTTTATAAACATGGGCATTGGGCAATGTTTGATACTCCGCATTGCTCCAGTATTCCCAACTGCATGACGGGGTATCTGATAATGAACAGCGGTGAATATTTGTGCATGAACTATATATGATAAAAAGGTAAGTAGTCGTCAAAAACAAAGTTATTATAATTGTTAGTTCTGCAACATTGTGATGGAAGCATATGGCATAATAATTAGTTGCTACACAAGAACAACACACATTTATACCTTTAACGTAGCGATAGGAGTCTCCGATTCGTATACACGTACATGGGTCCACGACACAGTATGTTATGATGATGTCGTAATGAATCTCAATTAGTACATCTAGTCAACGCCTGATAAGAATTATGAATAATCAGAGTACGATAAAATGTACCATATATCGAGCAGGTGCGTACTCCTCAGTTATTTCATGTATGTCTTTAAGAACACGATGTGTGAACAAAACGGTTATAATACAAAGAACAAACCGATATCATAACAAGAAAACCAAATCATCATACTATTGTTCTATGACACATATGTTCCTACATTACGCATGTTGTCTTTGATACTATGTTCAAGTACGCCACTTTGTACGCGACAAGGGAACTGATGTTTATATATACACAGGCGTCAACTACCCACCGGCTGGTAGCCTTTCAACACTTCATTTCGTTGTCCGGGACATAATTATAACGTCACGCTTCACCCGACTCGTGTGTTTGTCTGCGCGGCTGATACTGACTGACACGTGGAAGGTAGCATGGCTTAACGTTTCCAACGCTTCGATGTCCGACATTGCACACGTTGTCTGCCGGAGACGAATAAGGCAAGCGGCCATCCCAGCTAACCACGGCTCCTCTGTGTAAGTTATGTTCTCTACCCCAATTTTCCCAAAGTCCGTTGCTCCTTCTGGCTTTCTGGGAACGGATGGTTTTGATTATAAGCGGGCACGCGATGAGGAATAACACCAGCAAGGACGTTCCCAATGCAAGCTTCCACGCGAACTGAGAACTCGCCGAGTTCTGTGAGAGATCCGGTGCTTGTTCTATTGTCGTGGTAGCACTGGTTGTGAAAGAGGCTTCAAGTGTACTACTTCGGTTAGTTTGTGTGTCTGCAATGTTGTTGGCCGGTACATCGTTAATCTGTTCCCATGTTGTGGTAGAGTTACTTGTGGTGCTGGTGGTGCTGGCTGGAACCTCTTTGTTGTATTCGCGTGTGTGGTTTGTGTTGATTGTAGTTGCGCTGCTAGTACTGGCTGAAGCTCCATGGATATGTTTCTGACTTCGGGGTGTGTTGGTTGTGGAGTTGCTGTTGACACTGGTTGATGCGTCTTTGCTGTTATGACGCGTTGGTGTAGGCTTTGTTGTCGATGCGCCGGTAATGCTGGTGGTAACTTCATTCGTGTCTTTCTGAGTTGGGACTATGAGGGTAGTGGATGTGCTGCTAGTACTATCATGCTCTCCATTGCTACTTTCTTGTGAGTGGGTTTGCTTTGCTGTGGCGACGTTGGTGACTGTATCGGGGTCTGTTTTGTGTGCCGTCGTCATGATGACATTTGTATTAGTGTCGGCTGATTGAGTCGTACGTTTCTCTTTTATAGCAGCAGTTGATATTGTGTAGTCCGGTCCAGTGGTAAGAGCTACCGTTGTCGTAGGAATCATTGTAGTGTCCTCTTGTTCAGTGGTCTGATCCATTGTTGTTGTGTAATCAATAGTTGTATCGCCCTCCGCAGTGTAATCTGGTCCGCGTGGCGACGTTGATGGCAATTTCGGTGGCACATAAACGATAGCAGCAGAAACAATGTTGGACACATCACTGGTTCGGTTGCTACTGTGGTTGACTTTCAAACTGAAGAACAGCGTCTTGTTGTTGTACGGGGAAGGAACGTGTATGACATACACCTCCGTTTCGGTAGCAGCCAAAGGTGCGAACTTGTTTCCTACATGTATGTCACCGCTCTTAATTTGAGTGGCGTTCTCGAATGAATGTCGTAATTGTTTGATGTCACTGCTGATGCGGATGTCGTATGAAGACGCTGTCAGAGTAAATGCGAATAAATATGAGACTGACACATATGTAACTACTACAGGCACGCATTGATGTGAGATACAGTAAAACGAAAACAACATTTCTAAAGCACTGTGTCACGTTTGACACACATGTAAACAGAAACGGGATACATGCTAATGTATGTATACAAGTAGATGTGCGTTCCTCTGTCCATAACCTCTGTGGAATTTTAAAAATCAGCCAAATCAACAAAACAAAGTTCATTCCAATAATAAATTAATACTGATCAGCAATAAAATATTTACATTTAATACCAAACATGTTGAATTGGTCACCATGGACACAATCACCTACTTACCTCCACCCCACACTCTCTCTCACAAACACATACGCGAACACGCATATACATAGACACGCGCGCACACACTCACACACATTCATCCAACTTCAAAAACGCACGCGTGCGCGCGCACATACACACACGCGCGCACGCACGCACACATACAAACATATATGCATACACACACACACTCACATATACACATACATGCACGCACGCACACACACACACACACACACACAAATAAACAGACACAAACAGATACACACCGCCGCACACAGCCACACACCAAGCACACTTGTATCAATAAAATAAAACAATATATATATATATATATATATATATATTATAAGCGGACATGCGATGTACATATTTGTTTATATTTATATCATACCTGTCTCCTGTTCATCGTAGTCTCCCACGGCTGTCCACTTTAGGGTCACTGTTACATTTTCGTATGACATTTCGATGACTTTCAGATCCTTGACCTTGGCCGGCGGATAAGGGTATAAGTTCTTCATTTCAGCTGGAGACTTCACATTGTTGACGCTAATGAGTCCAGCATCTGCTTTACGATCAAACGGATCGACAGTCTCTTCCATTGTACCCAAATCCTTTGTTTCTATTCGATAATCACATCAATAACACATATAAGCATGGCAATTACTGCAACTTTAAATACCATATACATTATTTAACGGTGAACCTGAGCTATGACAATGGTGAGACATGATACTTATATGTTAAGATTGTTTGCTAGCTAGCAGTCAGCGTATAATGTATAATTGCTACAATATACGTTTCACTAAGAACACAATTAATTTAATGATTTAATGTTGGTGGACACACACACACACACACACACACACACACACACACACACACACACACACACACACACACACACATATATATATATATATATATATATCGATTATGTATTGTCAATATTGTTTTGGTAACCTTTTATTTAACAATCTGGCCACCTTCTTTTATAATAGACTGGGATGTTTACATAATAGTAGTTTACCCACCAGTGGCGACACGGATTATTTCAGGTGACTTCAACAATGTGAGAGAAATCTGCGACTCGACGAGCTAATGTGTCGTCCATGTCTCATTTTGATGTACACGGCAAGAATTACACCGAGGACACTGCTATTTAATTTTTGAGTTTTAGCTGCTTTCAAAAATATGTAAACTATACATGGTATATTATATTGTTTAGTGATAACTGTTATAACTACTCAACATTTTTATAGTATATTAGTTTTGGGCAACACGCTGATTAATAATTGTTTCGGCTCCGTTGCTTTTAACTGCTTTTCATAGAGCTACCAAATTAACGAGTTCAAATATTTGCTTACCATTAATCAGCATAATGTCGTAGGGGTAATTGAAAACCTGTTTACGTGTTTCACGCAGAACTAATAATAGACAACAACTGATGGCGCAGAGACTCGTTTCTTGGGGATTAAACAAAGGCGACTTGAGAAAGTGACTTACTTTCGTCACTAGGGTAGAGTTGGAATGCTCTGCTTCCTCCTCGAGTCAGAAGTCTCGTTTCGTTTCCACCTTTGGCGGTCGTCCGTACTTTGACCGGGAAGTAGCCATTGCAGGTGAAGTTGAATAGGAGGGCAGAGTAGTACCCGTCGTCTTTAACAACGTCAATGCCTACAGCAAATAAAACGTGTATTATTAAATGGCGTGCGACCAAAATAGCACATATTGTATATTAAAAGTGCTACAACAAATGATGCTCTTATGCAACATTATATTTACTCCTTAGAGCTGCTCAACTCGCTTTGCATTTCTCTGCAGGCATACCTGTCCATTCCTATACCGTATTGCGCAAAAAAGATATTTGTTTCCAATAGACGAATTAACTTTTTGCGAGCAAGTCCGTGTCCGCTGAATAGAGAGTTATGCATGCGGTGCTTGGAGAGGGGTATTCTTGGCGCCCCCTCTATCATTAATTGTAAATATAATCACATTAAAGCAGTTTATTTGGTAATCACGAGGTGCAGCAAAGGGTTTTGCCCGAATGCTTGCACGTGACCCCTCCCCCCCTCTGTAGCAAGTGATTGGTGGAAAGCGGCTTGGTGCTGGATAAGAAATATTTCAAAATTAAGTTGCAGCTTCTGTTTTGAACAGTAAGCAACGTTGAGTTTGCACTCTATTTGGAAATCCCACCCACCCTCCATAATATATTTGGTTAACAACGGTTGTCTAGTAGACAAGCTCGTGCACTGTGTGTAGAGACATTATGAAACATTGAGCACCGATAGGTAGTTCACAAAGTTTTTTATTTTTTGACGCTGTTCCCGGCTTTAGTTTGGTACATTATTGCGTTTCCCCCACTGAATGTTCAGTAATATACGCAGGGTTTTTAATGCGGGTACTTTTGTGTACGCCTTTCTGTGTGATGCGTTACCAGTTGGTGGTTTTGTTATATATTTGTGTGTGTGTGTATATATATATATATATACACACACACACACACACACAAATATATATATATATATTTATATACATATATATATATATATATTATGGTAACAACACATAATTAATAAAGGTGCTATGTATATATATATATATATATATATATATATACATAGCACCTTTATTAATTATGTGTTGTTACCATAATTTCCATTATGGTTTGTTTACCAATGTTGGGGTGATCAGCCCACAGTCTTATGTATTATGTGTTGCTGGGAGGATCGAGTACTCCAGCCTTTCTGTTTATACATATATGTGTATGGCTAATGAACTTGGTATTTATGCCTCTACTATGGAACATGTAAACAATCGTGATTGTCACCCCATGTAGGGGTTCTTCGGCATTCCTTGCCAATGATTAACACTGTATTAAATAAATGGAATGCCATTTTCTCACTCATACATGTTTTTCTTATTATGACTGATATTTACATAAACAAGCTCAGGCTCCACGCCAGTTTAGTATATTATTAAAACATGTACTCATATTTAGTAGGGCTATTATTATCAACGACACAAGACGTAGGCATGCGACATATTCGCGCACGTATTTCATACTTGGTTGTAGATAGTTCACCACTACCTACAGCAACGTTCCGCAAATCCTGGCTCGCGAACGGTTTGCAGCTGGCCCGTGTTAAGATTTGGAAATTGTTACAAACAAAAACGAATCATGTCCATACAACAGTGTTCGCTGGCTAAGTCGTGGAGTTAGTGGACTGGTCGCCCAGAACCTCCTCGCAAACCAGTGGCGTTATTACGTACATCACCCATGACAGACGTCCTACGCAGTGTTTGGAAGTTAGCTGAACCAACGTCATAATTCACTTTGCCGTACCACCCATGAGAACAGTGTCTACACCCGTCCGACCCGCGCCCTATTTCCAGGAATCGCAATATAATTACCCATTCGACCATTCTCACGAGCCGCTGAGCGGTATTGAGTATTCAAATAATAATGTCTACTGCCCAAACAGTCCATGAAGACCACCCAGAAGACTACTGGAATTTTACGTCAAGCGATATAATTGGCTGAGCTTATCTTAAGAATTTTGGCAAGGCGATCTGCCAGGGGGTTCTGAGACTGGTGTTAATCAACAGCGCCACCTGACGCGCGAGGATGGCCCAGCAGAAAGACAATGAGTTTCGAGTACAGCTTTGCGTTCTGACACTAATTTTCTTACATTCGAGTACTTTGGGTGAATATACATTTTAAAGGAAGACAAACGTTGATTAGGTTTCGGCATAAAACTGTCGCCATTCAAAATTCACACAGAGAACGACAACTGTCTACATTTCAATTTTTAAGTTCACCAGATAATTTTGCGGCGAAGACGATGCTCAGCGTTTGTCGGTGTTCTGACAGCTTACAGACTGCCTTCATTGGGTGACTTGCCTACTTTGTTGCTTCTTTGCATGTTTGTTTATCGCTCAGCCTGACGTTGTCGAAGTCAGTAGGATTCAGCAAAGCTGCTTTGCAGGATAATCTCTTCGACTGCAACATTATGTTTATAAGGGTTTGGAAGAAGAATGTTATGCTATGCGAAGCAACATTGTACTTTTATGAACGATACAAGTGCTGATTTTCAGCATTGCTTGTGCCGGAATGGTTGATAATTTTCGGCAGCATTTCATTGAGCGACGAATCACACCAAGAACATACTCGACATCGTTTGAAGGTTGTTTGCGACATGCGATCTATCTGCTCTCAACAGACAGTACTAGGCATAGTTTGTAGAAGAACAAACAGCGTCACCATTCTGTTTCGACGTTGTTTTTACACGTCGTTTAAATCGCGTGATTTATTTGTTGTTTAGCTTCATGTACGTGGTTCGGATTAGAATAAATCCCGTGCTCTTTACGAGCACCTACGGAAAGTATTTCTTACCTAATTAAACGCTTTGGTCCGCATATAGATATCCGGACAAAATTTGGCGCACACCTAAAACGGTTTGCGGAACGCTGATCTACAGACACGTGCTCATTTATACAGCTGAATTAACTGAAGAAGAGAGGAGCGAACGACATTCCTCAAGCTTCGATATAACAACTAGATAATTAAAGCTATGATTCACTGGTATGAACGTACAATGCCCTCACATACGTTAAGTTATGTCAACCTATAACATATGTATTGCTGTGTTCAATAAAACAAATGATTATATTATAGTATCAACCACGTGCTACGTTTTATAAATTACATTAAAACCTAAACGATAATTAACCATACACAAAACATTTTCACAACTATATAATTAGCATTGGCTACGACAGCATAACAGATATATTTGAGATTTTACAAAAACAAGAACAGTTAAATTACAATTACTCTAAACACTAAAAGGAATATGTTTGTTATGTCTACAATATAGGTTGGAAAGAACAATTTGCGGCAAATTGAGAAAGACATACTTATCACAAATTACGAGACACCTCACCATTATGAAACATTGATAAACAAATACTGGAAATACAGTGTGGAGGGATACGCCGCAAATCAATTTGTGTAGTCTTGTCATTTGAGTTCGCTGCTGGGGGTTTAATATAATACGCTTTCAACCACCTGAAGACCCTTTGACTCAGAACAACTCGATGAAAACTCAGCTTTATTTGACTTACCCAATCCGTCATCTTTCATAGGTTTCCACGGCAAGGAACCAACTTGAACTTCAACGTTTGCTCCGATTATCGGTGTATACCCTTTCTTCACTTGAGCCCGCACAACCAACCGCGTTGTCGAGGAGTCTGCTGTCGCAGAAACACCGCAGGAATTACAATTGTCGGAACTTTGTAGACATTTCCTGCACTGAACATGTCAAGATTTTGACATTGCCTCAACGCGAGACAGATGTATCGATAACAAGTGTTTTCACTACAGTCACAATATCGGGGAATATATTTCAAAATTGCATATTGCGAAAGACATCTGCGATTGTTTTTATCAGCATGGTTTCACTGTGTGACAGCAAGTAGTTTGCGGGTATTACAAAGTAGATATAAAAACAAACAATAATAATGTCAACTAAAATAAGCATGTATCCATTATTTTGTTCTACGGTGTAATCTAATACGCCATGGGATTCTTATGGTGCAGGGAGTTTAACTTGTGACATGGCCACTAATATGTAAACATATCAATATATGGTAATTTATATTGTTAAAACATTGACCCTTGTTTGATTTGAATGTTGGAAATAGCTACAGTAGGAAGGAAGGGGGAAAGTTACGTTCAAACTTCAAATTGTTCAGTGTTTATTCGAATTACGAAATTAACTCTGCAGATCACCCACCGACACCGTTCATGTAATGAAACTGACAAGTGATAACATACCGTCGAAGTCGATGCTGTGCTGATTGATAAATGTTCTGGCTCTGATAGGGTAGATATCGTCGGACGGAGATTTGGATGTTACAAGTACATTGGTGACAGTTGTTAACTGGCCAGGGTTCCTCACAGTGATTGTCCATAGACCGACCTGATATGCAGCAGCATAATAAAAACACCGTTATCATAAAATTTGGGATATGTATTAGATACGCAAATTTAATATGTTCCATCCGTGGAATTGGACTAAGATTTACAGTGAGAGAAAATATGATTGTATATTATTACAGTGTTATGATATATCACCCCGAGTGAGGCAAGGAGACACGCATATAAGCACGAACTAACGCACGTACATATACAAACACGCGCGGGCACACAAACACATGCGCATGCACACACACATACACACACACACACACACACACACACACACTTAAAACGACGCACACGCTCACGCACATAAACACATGCACACACCCACACACGCACACACGCACACACGCACACACGCACACACGCACAAACGCACACACAAACGCACACAAATGCTCCCACACAAAAGTAATCATATGTTACACATAATGAATCAAAAACAACATAGTCGCCATACCTCCGTTTCATTTTGTATTGCTATCGTCACTGCGTTTGTAGCCACACTGTTGTGACTGCGCGGTTCATCTGCGCAGTAGACGGCTCCACTCGGTGACGTCACAGTAACGTTCAGAGTGAAGTCATTGCCGGTGTAGGACAAACTGAACTTCGTCTCTCGGCCAACGCTCGAGTCGATGTTCACGGACCTGTTGACTACTCCTTTTGGTTCGATCGTCATAGCCTCTTGTAGTAACTGCAGGATTCACGTTTAGCGCATTATTTTTGAGTATATACTTAAAACGATTTTGCATATTACTATATTATTTATCCGTTGAATGGTTTAACTAAGATTCCCCACATTTTCATATAATTGTTATTAGCGTTGATACCTTGTACGGGATGCAATATGCGCATGCACAATCGCCATCTCGGCCTCACTGACGAGTAAAATTGGTAGAACATATATTATTGGGAAACTGCTAGTTACCCTTAATATACTTACAACACTGGTAAGTATTAGGCATACGCAAGGCTGTTGGTTAGCCTTTTATAAGTTTCGTTGCAAACGTCGCTTTCCAAACTTTATATATCCTATTATTGTCAGAAATGTAAGTAGAACTATACTCGTAACAATGCTTAATCCTATAATATCCATCACTAAACAGTATTAACACTACCTAATTTCAATATCAATACTACCTATTTCACACAAAAATGGCATATCCAAATCATATATTCAAGTACATACAAAGTACATTATATTATCGAAACCGGACGTGAAACTGTTAAACATAAAATCTACAAAATGTACAGTTTTCATCATTTAAATAATATAACATATATATGGTATTGCAATAAAACCAAAGAGCATACGGATTTTTAATGCATTTTACTTATTTAAACATACTCATGTGAGCAGACCGAAGCTACGAGTGGCTCCTTCGTGTGGATAGTTATGCGAAAACATTGCCATATATGTGATGCAATAATGGGATGCAATGCACAAACCGGTTTAGCACTGTCTATATAACTGGCCAAATGGCTGGAAGTACAATTTTAAACAAATGTACGGCCGAGAACGAAGATACACCAATAGTCGTAATATGTTATGGTGGTTGATTACTCACAAGGGAATAGTGACATATATATGCAGATATGTTAACCATTTTGGTTAGGCAATTGAATAGTTATTTATTTCACGGGCGTTGCAACGACTGACGCAAACACACTAGCGCTGGTAATGGAATAAGCGCAATGACTGCCAGACAATATAAGTCCACGCATGATCATATCTGAAGTGTAGAACTTTGCGGTGTCTACCTGTACTGGGGCGACACCTGGCGCGCTGACGTCCTCGTCGGATACAATCGTCCTAAGAGCGCTCTGTAGGTCGGTTGAGTATGGGGTCCCCGAGTCAAAGAATGCCTTGCCCCCTGTAGCGGCCGACAGCTCGATCATATTCTTGTCGGCGGCATCACTGATGAGGATCACGTGAAGAACGACCCCTTTCTCGAGGAGGGTGGGTTTTACGTCAGCCATGCGAGGGTTTTTGTTCTCTTTGCCGTCGCTCACCAGAATCAGCACGCCACCCCGGGGATCTCCGGCGTGCTCGAGCAGCTGGAATATGTTGATGTGTTTCAGGCAAATACACAGGCACGCACACACGCCTGCGTATACGTAGACGCACACGCACATAAACCGGCATATATACCTGTAGACATTATGTGTTGCTTCCTAATATTGCAGTGAACGATACATTTAGTATTCTAGCATACCTAGCATAGGCATACACATCATTACACGCACACATACACACACTTGCGCGCTCGCACACACGCACACGCACAAATGCACACACGCGCACACACGGAAACACACAAACACAAACACGAGCACACATACACATAGAGCCACGGGCCCACACACACACATACACACACACACACACACACACACACACACACACACACACACACACACGCGCGCGCGCGCGCGCGCGCGCGCGCACCAACTCACATACATATACAAACATGCAAGTAAACATGCCAACATGCAAACAATACACGGAAGGATGCATGCATGCAGGTAGTAATATACGCACACAGATATTGCAAAAAACCACCCAGCGATACTGCGTTAACTTTTTCCAAAGGGCATATGTATAACACAATGTTAACAATGTATATTAGTATTATTAAAATTATTCATAAAAATACTCATAAATTACGTACATTAAAGTGTAAAAATAACTATCCGACAGCTTAAATTAACTGTACAACGAATTGTATTATGTACTAGGCACACTATATTGGCATAATAATTTTATGCGAGACTAAAATGCGATGCAAATACGAAGACGAAAATAAACACATAATTTTATGCACTAACAATTGCATATTTATAGTCTGATTACTATTGTTAATAAATATCGATCAATTTCGTGGAAAACGCATTCTTGTAGAAACTGCGTGTCGCTACGTTTCGTTTTGGATTACGTTTACCTTGAGACCTTCTAGCAGGCCAAGTCCTATAGCTGTTATCCCTTGCGCGTCGTTGGGTAGTTTGTCAACAAGAATTTGTTTGACAGTTGTAGATGTCACTTCTGTTAGATTGACGAGTGTTGTAGCGACGGTGCTGAAGTTGACAATACCTACAAACATTCCCTCTTGAACGACTGTGAAGAGAAACTCAGCTGAAGCGTGACGTAACTTGTCTAACCGTGTGAGCTGTGAAACAAACGTTACAAATACATTACGTGTGTTGATGCTTACAAGCAGCAGTAGGTTCTTTTAAGATATACTGTAATTAGGGTATATATGTTGGTATATTTAGCAAAGATAAGTGGTGTCTGAATATACAAAACCATACGTGCGCACTCACACACGCATACACGCACACACACGCATACATACTCACAACATATGTGCAACCTACATGCACCCTTTAGTGCAAAAATTGCACCCTACGCGGTGCATATGGGGTGCATAGATTTCAGGGTGCAGGTTTGCACCCTATTTGTCACGTGACATGGTGTGAGGCATGTGTGTTTTCATCAGTCACTAAATGTTGCGTCAATGTTCACTTGTAAATTAACATACTTCATTATGAAAATTTTTCGTGTGCACTAATACTGATCGCATTACTAAGCAGTTTAATAAAAAACAAGCTCTCACCCCTGCAGTTTGGTTATACACCATACTGCCTGACACGTCCAGTACCATCACGATTCGCTTGTTCTGCGCTCGCACGTAGCGGAATTGAGGTACAGGGCTCTGTTGTTCTGCCAGGGTTGGGTTATTTCCTGCAAATGATTATGCTGTTATTCGTCTGTATATTATAAACATCTGCCACCTCTAAAGATTCAAACACGAAACGTCAACGCTTATCTCATAAACAATCACAATTCCACATACTCCGAGCTCCGGACGACAATTGAAACATTCGCTCGCGTTCTGTTCAATTTCGAGGATATATTTGGCGGAGATAGATCGTAGAAATTGGTGGTGCAGAAAAGTTGATAAACAAGAGGAATTACTTATGGATAAGTATTATTCTTGCCTTAATATCAATTATAAAGTTGCAGTAAGCATATATTGCGTAGAAGTTGTTCTTAAAGTTTGTTTAGTTAAAGTATTTTAGAACACCTTAGTATAGTGAATGATGATAATAGGGTAACTTAGCCTTCGATAAGTTGTAAACAAGATTTAATAAATCTGATTATGTGGTAGAATATTGGAGATAAACTAACAACCATCTAACTACTTACATAAGATAATATCTGTGTAAGCCAGTACTTGCTAGATATTTTGATTAGGTAGCATTGTTGTTAAAATTAAGCAAGGGCGATAGTCGGGCGGCGTAACCTAAATAAATAAAGCACCCTAACATAACGTAATTGATTGTATTTAAATTATATCACTACCGGTAATGTTAGCGTTCTTGATAGAATAAATAGTCGGCCGTGTAATTGAAATATGTAACATGAAGTGTGCTGTAGTACACAGGAAACAGTCTTTATAAAGACTAAGTTAGTTAAGTTATTAAATAAATTCTGATAGGGATATCGCGCTTTGCAAGCGGCAAGTCAAGGCAAAGCGACACTTGGTGTGTGATCACTGCGACAGCTGGGTAGATTTTGCATTTTCCGGCTGTGGGAAGTCATACGCAGAAACCATGGAGGAAGGACTCACCTTTCAGTGCATTGGGTGTTGGAAGGTGGAGTATCTGCAGAAGGAGATAATTTGGTTGACAGATATTGTGAAGGGAATGGAGATGAGAATTAGAAAGGAGACAGGTCGAATGGAGAGAGACGGCAGTGAAAGAGTTGAGAATACTGCAAGACTGAAGGAGAATAGCAGTAGCAAGAAAACTGAGGAAAGGAGATTGAGAGGAGGGAAGGTGGTTGGAGGAGAAGAAATTGGAAAATCGACGACAGAAAACGTGACAAGCGTGAAGGTGACAGGAGAGAAAGTGACCGTAGAGAAGGAGGGAGGGAAGATGGGACGGGAGAGGAGAGAATAAAATGAGATGGGACGAAAGAAGAAGGGACGAAAGGAAGTGAGAGCAAATGTGATAGAAGAGAAGTCAATAAAAGGGACGCTGACAGGACGATAGGTGACAAGAAAAAAGGCGACAGGAAAGAATGGATCGGAAGAGAATGTGACAGGAGAGAAGACGACAGGGAGGAAAGACAACCACCAGTCAGATGCAAACCGAAGAAGGAGCTACTCTAAGGCAGTGGTTGAGGGGGCAATGAGGAAAGAGAGGGTGTTTATGGGCGACTCCATTGTGAGAAAGACGGACAAGACACTGGCGAGGAGAAGGACATCGTTGTTTGTCTATCGGGGGCTACGATTGAACATGTGACTGACAGGGTAGAGAAGATATTGGGACATGGCAAAGGAGGGTCTATACTGGTACATGTAGGAACAAATAATGCAGACAGAGTGGGAGCAACTGGGATAGTACAGAAGTATAGACAGTTAGTGAGGAAGCTAAAGAAGACAAGAGTTGAACAGATCATTCTGTCAGGAATTTTGTCAGTAATGGGAGGAAGGGGGGCAACGTATAGAAACTGCAAGAGGATGGCGATCAACGCACTAGTTGAGCAGATGTGTGAAGAAGAGGGGGTGGGATTCATAGATTTATGGGGATACTTTGTTGCGAGGGAAAATATGTACATGAGAGATGGCCTCCATCTTATTGGAAAGGGGCAGCAGTTTTCTCAGCGAATCTGCTGCGATCTGTTGACAGTGGGACAGGCTGCATCTATTTAAATTAAATTTGCAGGGGGGACTCAGAGAAAAGCCTGAAACTGGAGACATAGATAAAGACAGCACAAATAAATCAGCAAAGAACAGTCTGGAAAACTCTTCTGAAGCTGGATATAAATTTGTTTGTTTAAACGCAAGGAGTATCGTAAACAAAAGAAGATATTGACCCTCACATAATAGGTATAACTGAATCCTGGACCACCACCGATATATCAGATGCCGAATTGGGACTGACAGGATATATAATATGTAGTAAAGATAGAATAGGAAGAAAGGGAGGTGGAGTTATTTTATATATTAAAGAATCTATCCAGGCTTAAAAAATACAATTAGAAAGAGACGCAGATTGCGAAGAAGCTGCTTGGTGTAACATAGTTACAGGAAACTCAACGTTGATAGTTGGGTTAGTTTATCGAAGTCCAAACATAAGCATAGAAGAGAATGAAAAAATACAAAACGCTATAAGGGATGTAAGCAAACGGGACTGTATTATTATGGGGGATTTTAACCACGGGCATATACAATGGAAATCTGTACAGAGTATGGGGAATGAGGACCACAAGTTTTTAGTTTTAGTTCAATATACTTTCCTTTCTCAACATGTGCTAGAACCAACCCGGGGTGAGAATGTGTTAGACAGAGTTTTGTCCTCACAGAATGAATTAGTTGACAATGTCAAGATATGTGAGCCACTGGGGAGCAGTGATCACAACCAGATACATGTTACCATCAAAGTAAAATCAGAAAGGAATAGTAAAAAGCAGCATAGGAGAAATTTCCACAAAGGAAGGTATAAGGACATGAGGAAATATTTTGCAAAGATAGACTGATAAATAGAAATTCAAAGAGAAGCTATGAACAATAATTAGCTAGTAATATAAAACTTGACAGTAAGAGTTTTTATGCGTATGTTCGAAGCAAACAGAAAGTTTAAGGTAAGGTCGGTCCTCTAGAAGATAGTGCTGGAAATATAATATCAGAGGGATTCTTAGTGGCAGAAGACCTGAATGAGTACTTTAGTTCAGTGTTTACCACCGAATATATTAGTTCACTGCCAATACCAGAGGCTAAGTTCAAGGGGCAGATTCAGACCATTTAGGACAATTAATTGTAACCCCGGAAATGGTAGCTAAGAAAATAAGGGCTATGAGGGATAATAAATCACCTGGGGTGGATGGGATTCCGCCCAAACTACTACTGGAAATTGAAGAACAAATTAGCATACCGCTTGCAACAGTTTTCAATTTGTCATTAGAAGAGGGAGTGGTTCCTTTAGAATGGAAAGAGGCAAACATTATACCGTTACTTAAAAACGGTTCGAGAAACAAGTCAGATAACTATAGACCAGTGAGTTTAATATCAGAGATTTGCAAATTATTAGAAAAACTAATTAAAGATCACATGGTGGATTTTCTTGTTAAACATAACTTGATAAACCCATCTAAACATGGGTTTTTTAAAGCGAGGTCATGCTTAACAAATATGTTATGTTTTTTGGAAGACATCACTAAGTGGGTAGATGAGGGATCACCAGTAGATATTGTCTACTTAGATTTTCAAAAAGCTTTCGTGAAAGTATCACATCAAAGATTAATGTTTAAACTAAAGGCCCATGGCATAGGAAATGGTATAACAAACTGGATAGAAAAATGGCTGCTTGACATAAGACAACGTGTAGTAGTTGATGGGGAGGCTTCAAACTGGAAATCGGTATTGAGTGGGGTACCACAGGGATCAGGACTAGAACCTATATTATTCTTAATATATATCAACGATTTGGATGATGAAATAACAAGCTAGTTGTTGAAATTTGCAGATGATACTGGAGATGGACAACATTTACAAGATGATCTTGACAAGTTGATCAAATGGTCTGAAAAGTGGCAAATGCTGTTCAATTTTGGGAAATGTAAATGCCTCCACGCAGGTCATGGAAACGAAGAGGTAAAATATACAATGGGGGTAGTGTACTAAGTACTACTCAAAAGAAAAGGACTTAGGGTTAACCATTAGTGCTGATATGAAGGTTTCTGAGCAGTGCGGAATTGCAGCTTCAAAGGGAAATCAAATCCTTGGATTAATTAGGCGAAACATAACGTATAAGGAAAAAGAGCTGATAATACCGCTGTATAAAACAATAGGTAGGCCTCATTTAGGATATTGTATTCAAGCGTGGAGGCCATATCGCAGGAAGGACATAGATATGCTAGAAAGAGTACAGAGTAGAGCAACTAAAATTATATCAAATCTGAGGGATCTTAGTTACGAAATACGCCTAATGCGGCTTAACAACACTAGAGAACAGGAGATTGAGAGGAGACCAGATAGAAGTGTTTAAAATAATGAATGGTTATGAAAATATTGATAGAAATATTTTTTTCTCAGTTAAGAAAGATAGAAGGACTAGAGGACATGAAGTTACATTAGCAAAGGAGCAGTGTAGATTAGATATAAGAACTTCTCATTTTCACAAAGGACTGTAACTGAATGGAACAGATTATCTGTTGATTGTGTGGGTGCTGGTAGCGTGAATATGTTTAAAAGTAAAATCTACACATACCTCAGAAGGGCGGGATACACATAGATAAAAGGGTCGGAGTCTCGATAAGCCAAAGGGATTCCTTGTCCAACTGCCACCTAGAGTTAATTCTCTAGGTGGCAACCTTTTTAAATTTTGTTCTTTACGTCAATTGTGTGCGCGAAGTTTATCTCATTATTGCACTTGTTATTTACATATCATTTTACGTAGATACCTGCACGATTCAATGTCAGTTGCTTTGAAGCTGTTCAAGTTGTTGCTATTTTGACATTATATGAAACAAAAAAATAACTGTTATATAATTGTTGTGCTCGCGCTGTATAAAACTGGTATATGTCGCAGATATCAGCACTGTGAAAATGTTGTAATACATATTGTAAAGAGTCATGTCGATTGCCTTTATATGGTTGACTGAGTATAATATGCAAGCACTGACGTATCTACGTTCTCGGAAGGTTGCTATCCGTGACATAACAGTATTGATGAGGAACATTCAACAACACTATGTTTGTCAAAGGTGAACCACCACCAAAGCCCCGTAAACCCGTCACAGTATGCAAGTAATTATCATCTGAACAATAACAATTTGAAAGTCACCCGGATGGAACTATCCAACACACTGATGATTTATTTTCGGGAACAACAATAACTGTGTTATGCAAGTTGGCGTACACACGCATCTCTGGTGACATGTGCTGATGCACACACCCTAGTGTTCAAACGTAAAACAGATATGGACACCATGATGCATCTTCCTAGAATGTTGGTGTTCTGTTCGGATGAACACATCTGCTAGTGGGTGAAGTGAAAATAGATACAGACTGTCCACGTGTGAGGACACTGCACTGTGTAAGCGTTTATAGCCGTTTCTCTTTTATTTTTTTTAATATTTACATTAGAAAACATGTTATAGATTGAAACTTCACATTGTCAACGGGATAAGAAGCAGTGGTCGGCAGGTAATGAAAATCCTTGATGGTGTAGCAACCTGGCTTGGAAGAAGCACAACATAGATGGTGGATGACACACGGCGTTAGGCGTAGGATGGTGATAATATCGTCTACATCTGCACCAGATAGACTATTAGAGATACAAGACTTACAATACACAAAAAATACCGTTCCACTAACATTCGTACGAGCTCATAGACTCGATGCTGCTTCATAAAATCGATTTCGCTACTTAATTGCCAGTTTGTACAGTGAAAACTGTCAACTCCAGGGGACGCCACTGGAACATTTTCACTGGAAATAGTGTCTTCGCTGATACGGCGGCGGCTGTTTGCATTTTACTTTTAAAGTTCCTTAACTTTAACACCGGATTTTGTATTATAATGTATTTTCCATGTGAGCTCATTATGTTAGAGAAACGGTATCTAGAACTATCACAATCATACAGTTTGAACTACTGACCACCAAGAAAGTCTTCGTGTTTACGCATGACCTCCCACGCACTGCGGCCGTCACACACTATGTTCTGTTGACTCGGGGCTTCGTCATTGTGCAACGTCTCCAGGGTGTTCTCGTCGTTGTCACAAAACGTCGTAACCTACAACGGACGGATGACGCTTTAGGACCATTAGTTGTACGTCATTGCCCTTATTTGGTGTGCGGTCGGTGATCCGCCATCTTAGCTATACACAACCGAATGTTGTGTGTTGTTTTCCAAGGGACCCAAACGATGCAGCGGTAGTGTGATGGCTACCTCTAAAACCTGTCAGTTACATACAAGCTCTTCAGGTGACCGGCCAAAGATGTGCAGCTGAAATCCTCGTTCGGATGCAATATACTCTGGCGCGCCTTCTTACAATATTATGTTAACCCGCCAAGTGCAGTTGTTAGGACAAAATACCGAATGTCACGTAATTGCTACTATTCGTAATAAAAAATGAGCAACTCTAAAAAAGTTATTCTTTAAAAATATATGTCCGTTTGACAGCCATCGTTACAGGACATACCGGAATTCGTATCTCTGAAACTGACAGTGCACATTTTGTTTAGGTCTTTTGTTAATTAGCTATTTATTGGCACACACCGCCGAATATTGTGTGGGTCCATCATCATTACAACTTTGAAGTTCTATTTGGTCAAAAATGGTTCAGCAAGAATGGCGCGTGTAGTTGAGTCAACAAATACCTATTAAAAGAGGCACATGCTATTTTGTGCGCATTGATGCTTAAACGTCAATATTCCATCACAGGATGTGCGGTTTTGATTGTTAGAAACAGCAAACATCCAAACGCAAATGCGTGAGATTGTGGTTTGCTAGCCTGCCTTAACACAATGCCAGTGAATGGTGTATACTGTTTAAATGTTTCGGGGCGTAACATTTAATTTACGAGGAACGTTTCATTTGGCGCGCGGTATGCATTTAATATATTTAATATAGTATTAAGAACATTATATTTAACCTATAAAACAGAGAAACGAGCGAAAAAAGCAAATATGCCCGTAATGGAAGTGCATACTACTACTTTGTAGGTCCGTTTTTTACATACTGTTATAGGAAAGGTTATCAGGAAACCATCTTTATGCCTGGATAACAACACAAGGATCGGACGAGGATGGAAAAGACCGTTGATCTGAATGATTTTGATATGTGTTCAGTTGTACATTCAGGTTCGCTAATAAATGCTTGAAAATGTTAATAGATAAGGATTAACATATTTGTGTGTTACCCAGTTGTACATTCTGGTTCACTAATAAATGCTTGAAAATATTAATAAATAAAGATTAACATGTTTGTGTGTTACCTCCGTCAAGTTGTGATAGAACATGAGCGATGCGATTACGCCCGATGCGTCGTCGGCCACGAAGCGACACGTGGTGGTTGGCAGTCCTGTGGCAGGGTCAAGAGTGCATATTCCTCCAGTGACGTCATCTACCGCTTTGCCTTTCATGTGTTTTCCGCACTTCACTGCTGCTACCTGGTTGTTGGAGTCTCGGTAGAACCGTTCCTGTCCTACGACGGGATACTCGTCACGGAGACCCCATCGCAGATGTCCCCACTCGTGAACGAGTGTTCGTCCTTCGAATGTACACAACATTATAATGTTCTGTTTCTGAAAACTTAAAAACGGCAAACGAGACTTCCGTCTTCAAATCACGTAACAACAAAATGTTTGATAATTACATACCTATAAATATTCTACCTGCGATTTATAAAAAAAATGAAAATATTTTATGCAATAGACTAATAATATGTTTACAAAAAAAATGATATTTTATAAAGATCAGTGTGAGTTCCGTGCAAAACATTCTACTATTCACCCAATTCTGCATCTGCTCAAGGATATGGCAGATGCAAAATATAAAATAATAAAAGACCTTACATTAGCTGTGTTTCTGGATCTTTCAAAGGTATTTCATACAATTGACCGTTATATTTGATTGTACAAATTATAATTTTATGGAATTCGGGGAATATGTAATCAATGGTTTGCCAGTTATTTATTAAATCGAAAACAATACACTGAGATACACAACTTTCAATCTTCTCCAAAATATAATAAGTGGAGTACCCAAAGGATCAATACTTGGACCAGTGTTATTTCCTAGGTTCTAATTTATGCCAATGACATAATTAACTGAACGTCTTTGGATTTATTATCTTTTGCGGATGACACAACGTTATGCCAGTCAGGTCCTCATATTGACTCTTTAATTGACCCACATAAACCAAGAATTAATACAGTGTGTCAATAAATTTGTATTGGATATTAAAAAGACAAACTTTTGGATATTTTGCAAATACCAGGTAAATAATTGTATTAAAATAAACAGTGAAATTATTAGTCATGCTGGAAAGGATAACGAAGACGAATCGGTCAAGTTTTTAGGTATACATATCGATGAACATTTAACATGTTGCAAGTCTCACTATTCATTTATGATTATCACCATAATAAACTGCTTAAATCCTTTAAACATTATATAACAAAAATAATTCAGCCACTAACATCATAATTACTGGGCAATATACCCTCTTATATACAGAGAAGCCCAGAACACATTTTTCAAATAGGTTACCTAAACATAATTTGATAAACTGCTTAAATCCTTTAAACATTGTCGGATTTGTCATGCACGTGACATCTCTAAGTTGAACTCGTCTCGGTAGATTGGATTGTGTATGTATAGTACCTCTTCGACATGAATGTTCAACCCAAATACAGGTTAATTCTCATATATCGTAGTATCCAGTCCTTAGAACTGCTCAAAGCGCTTTATTTGTGTGGTAGTGTGAAGGTTGATTTAAATATGGTGGACACATATTTGCCTTTATGCTACAGGTTATTCCAATATATGGATATGTGTAGACAAAATAACTCAGTTTATTATTATGAAGATTTTAAATATATATATATGTACTTAAATTTATATTGTCAACTCAATCACTTTCATCACAATATGAGTACTATTCCATACACACATAGTCCGTTTATTTGCAAAATATTTTACTGACTCAATGTAGTCGATCGACAGCATAGTCGAACACATGATGAAAACATACACATATATCCGTGCGTTCAGTATATTTCCAAAAAAATAAATAAAGCACACAATATCAACTAGGAGTAATTTACCTGGTTTCCCTATAATGCGAACTACTTGATTTCGGTCAGCCGTCATGAATCCTATTGGTATCTGGATGAACTCCCCCGGTTCACCGCAGTTTCCGTACGTCCACGTGGTCGGTGTGTTTAGACCAGGGCCGTCGATGACAAAGTTGGCCTTGGCGAACGTCTCACTTGTTGCCGCTTCGTGGCTGTCGTTCTTCCAGCACTGCCGGATAGAAAACACATATGTTCTGTGGATACATGCTATGTGAAGGCTATGTGTACACTTATACACGCGTGAGCACACACACACACACTCACACACACGCACGCACGTACGCACGTATGCAAGCACGCATACTCATTGGTAGATATATCGATTGATTGACATATTGACTGTCTGAACTTACTGAATGAATGGATGTTTTATTGATTGATTGACTAGTTAATTGACATATTGACCGATTGACTGACTGATTGATTGATTGAGCATAAGCTTAAACAAATGTTGTACTATTTAAGCTTAAGAGTTAATGTACTTTACATAATAGGGAGACATCAGCACTAGGTAGCCACCATCGAACACAAAGAGCGCAACGCAATTTATGTACACCACAGGAATGTGTCTCAAGCATAATATGAATGCGTTGCGTGCATGATGTCGTGGTGTTTGTTCTTGGGGCGCGGCATAGAGTGTCAGACCACAATATCGCCTTCTATGCTTGGCGAGCAGACAAAAGGGTTCTTCGCTGGGCGAGAGTCAACAGCGCGTGCATCGTACTATATTATGTTGCGTGGATCACAAAGAATAAGGCGATATGGACTGTTGCGGTGGACACGGCGGGGTGTTAACTGGTACTGAATACATCAATCAACTAGCAATGATATGGTGCGAGACACCGTCGACTTTACAGTGATGGGTTGGTGCGCTTGCTCGATGATTATTGGTTACAGCGACATAGAACGCGGCATATGCTCACTTACAATTAAGACCAGACGTAACTTGGGATTATAAAATAACCCCAACAAGTAGAGAAATTACGTTGACACTCAAATAAAATTGCCAACACTGAAAAGCACATCGGCTACTTTGCACCACGATTCCTACCTCACCTATTTCGCATAGCCACGTGTTCACATCCCAGACGGTTTGTTTCATCATTTTAAAATTATGATTAATCTGGCAACATGCTTAGTTGTGTTCAGTACCCATATAGCTTACCACCGTCTTAAGCTACGTTTCCAAATATATTATTTTTTGGCAATTTTGATTGTTTATATGCCAAGTAAAAACGTCAACATGGTGTATTTGGATTTATCGACATCATGTGCAAGAACATGTTTATTTTATGTAGAAAGGGTGATGTAAATAGTCAGGTTTGCCTTTTGTTTTCTCACGCTGCAAACATACTTGACTAGTATTTTTACAAGAATCCTATTGTATGTCTTAGTATTTAGCAACACATATTCTATGTGCATTAACTATTATCGTGTAGAAAAGTTTATTAACAAATAGTGCCGATATTTTTCAAAAGACGCTCAGAAAGATCATCTAGATATACCGGAGTGGAGTGAACTACAAACAATATGTCCAAATTGTGTGATATGATTAATCAAACTGGTTGGGTAAATCAAGTTATCTTTATACGTATTAAATGTACTGTCAATGTGCCCATTTTATCGCTATGTTTGGACCGTTTTGAACACCCTTCGTAAGCCGCTGAATGAAGCGGTAAAACACGAAATGGAACATACTAATAAGTGTGAAATGCATTAGAAGAAAAATACAGACACTAGTGTGCAGATTTGGGAGAAAATGTAAATGAAGGGGACAACATTACACACAAAGTATGCTGACATTTGTACAGGCTTGAAAAAAGTGTAGTGATGACGCGAGAAAAAACACAAGGAGTATGTGTGTATGTGTATGAGGCGGCCTTTTGTGAACAATGTACTAACGTAGGTATGCCGTGTTTAGAGACAGTTGTGCCAACATACTGCTACCATTGAGAAAAAGTGTTTATGAACTACATACACAGGGCGTGTGTGGACTAACAGCTAAGGTGTGAAGCACACAGAGGGTGTGCTAACATATGTACTTCCTTGGAGTTATTCTGCGTCGGACAAAAAGTACACTACGTGTGAAATATGTAAAGTGTGCCGGATATTTTTTCGACTTTTGGAAAACATAACTGTTGAAAATTGACATATATGTAAATGCCATTTTGAAACGGACGCCGCCTGAACAAATGAAGAGGCGGACACCTGACAATAGGGAGAGCACAACTGAAGAGGTCGATAAGTTGGTTGGGAAGACCTGAACTTAAAGCGTCTGGTTCACCCATTACCACGTTGGCTAGAAGTATTTTAGCGAGCGCAAAAATGACAGCTTTTGCATAAGGAAAGACGTCTACTTTTCTGTCAGTGTATATCCGCGAGGGGATATATGGCGCTTTAGAAATGTTAGCAATAATAATAACAGTAAAACGGCTGCACATTGTATCCACAACACATTTATTGTAAAACAGCCACTAGATTGATTCAAGAGGTGTAACAAAATAATAGATCAGATTTGATCATGCAGTCATACCATTTCTTCGTTCGCCTTATTATGTTAGTCATTCATAAGTGAAATTGTCAACTTGACCTATCTTTCTGGTTATTTGTCTCAAGATGCATGGGTTTCCTCTACGACGTTTTGCTACATTATCTTTTATATAACTTATACAACATGTATGTTCTTTCTGTGTTAGTATTGCGTTTATCTTTTATATAATTATACAATATGTATGTTCTTTCCGTGTTAGTATTACGTTTATCTTTTATATAACTTATACAACATGTATGTTCTTTCCGTGTTAGTATTACGTTAATATTATAATACCAAACATCAACATGTTCTTTCACTGACGTTCTTGTTGCCTATTGCAGTGTAGGTCTACCATCCTCGTCTTATTTGCTCTTTTATTTACGACATTTATAAAACAATCACATTTGTAAATAAAGCGTAGATCATTTAAACGTACGTGCGTTTAAACAATATTGAATTATCACATAAATATTGATATAATGGTGCTTTAAAAATATTAAGGTGCAGGAGGTAAATTTAGTGAAGTCACTGTGTAGATTAGATATACGAAAATATTAGTTCCAAGAGATGATAATGATTATGACAAATTATGTGGAGGTTGTGTAAATGCCAGCGATGTAAAAACAAAGCTTACGCAGAAGACCACATAGTACAAACGACACTGTTTTGGCTTATGATGTAATCTTATTAATGGATTATCTCATAACGTCGATGTCCGATATCAGACGAAATAATTTTAGTGTGAGGGATGGGGATCAGAAGAAGTTTCGTCTGGCGTCGGATATCCATATTTTACGCTTCGGACAAATACTAATAATATATTGATATAATCTGATCAATGTTTACAAACTTTCGTTTGAGGGAAGGAGTGAGGCCTGAGGCCAGATGAAAATAATTTCGTTTGATATCGGACATCGAAGTCCTGAGATGATCTTTAAATGACGTCTTGTTAAACTGCGTCGTTGCTTTGAACTTCTATTGGCATCCGATTCAAACACATGTGATGTTGGGGAAAAGCGAAGGCTGTGTTATTTGAGCAGCACATTTTACTGCACGTCATATTATAATGCAATAGTCGAGTTATAACTCACGTTCGGCAGCAGGACTGTGATGTTTCTGAAATAAACCCGGTTGTTAGTTGCTCGGTACAGGGTTTCGGAAGCTTCAGTGAAGTATTGCTGAAAGAGTAAGACCCATTTATATAGTCAACCGCAGTAACGACAACACAGCTGATTACAGTGTACGTGATATACATCATAACGTTAACACAGCTGATTACAGAGTACGTGATATACATTATACCGACAACACAGCTGATTACAGTGTATGTGATATACATCATAACCACAACACAGCTGATTACAGTGTACGTGATATACATCATAACGTTAACACAGCTGATTACAGAGTACGTGATATACATCATAACCACAACACAGCTGATTACAGTGTATGTGATATACATCATAACGACAACACAGCTGATTACAGAGTACGTGATATACATCATAACCACAACACAGCTGATTACAGTGTACGTGATATACATCATAACGTTAACACAGCTGATTACAGTGTATGTGATATACATCATAACGACAACACAGCTGATTACAGTGTATGTGATATACATCATAACGACAACACAGCTGATTACAGTGTATGTGATATACATCATAACGACAACACAGCTGATTACAGTGTATGTGATATACATCATAACGACAACACAGCTGATTACAGTGTATGTGATATACATCATAACGACAACACAGCTGATTACAGTGTATGTGATATACATCATAACGACAACAGAGTTGCTTACAGTGTATGTGATATACATCATAACGACAACATAGCTGATTACAGTGTATGTGTTTTTATTACAGGCAATTCAATATTAAGCAGCTGAGCTGAAATGGGTAAACTCTGAAATACAAATGGGACATTTTGGTCCAGACATGGCAGCACCCTTTGACATATCACGGCAGGCTTAAATGTATTTTCACGAACAGCAACATTGTCCACATTGTCAGTGTCAAGTGTGACATGTTTAGCTGTCAAGATGTCCCCACTGGCGACATTATCGTTATCGAGTAGGCGGAATTCTTTCACGACAATTTGATTGCTCAGCCCGTCGCTGCATAGCCTTAATCGACTCAGACACGCAAAACGATGGTGTTTAGCTGAAACAGGCTGAACTAGTACTTCATTGAATGATTTAATACAGCTGTTTATAAATCACTCAAAAATAGTTTTTGCCGTTTACTGTTAAACTTTAGGAATCATCAAATATTTCGCAATATTCTGCTACCCGTCGCTACGAGTCGAGTTGGCGGTGCAAAACCCGAAAAAAATCGAGGTACGCGAATCAAAGAAAACGAAAGTTATGGTAACGATTTTAATTAGTGTCATACATAAATAATGAACATTTCAATTAATCTATCACGATAGGCCAATTCTCAGGAGCAAACGTGCAGTTACACCATTACAGCATAAATTTCGAATGCAACCAGAGGTTCGCGTGCAGACTTGCGCTCAAGTGGGGAAGGCAGCCCTACACAAGATGTCATTTGTTGTGCATACGTACTTGGCCAAAACAGCGTCCGCATTGAAAACAAAACTAGAAAGACGTGGAAATCGGATCCCTTAAGCAAGATTTGTTACAAGATTAACATAGTCTCTCTCACACACACACACACACTCTCTCTCGCTCTCGCTCCCGCTCTCTCTATCTACCTCTCTCTGTCTCTTTTTGTGTTTGTGTGTGTGTGTGTGTGTGTGTATGTGTGTGTGTGTGTGTGTGTGTATGGTGCGTATGTATGTACACGTGTGCGGTTATGTGTACGTAATTGTGCCTGTATGCGGTTGTGTGTTTATGATTGCAAACAGGGTGTTCCAATGTTATGAATTGGAATGTTTGACTCATTTAATTGATGCAAGACACATCATGTGCCCTTTTAACGTCTGCACATTTAGTAGCTTCTATCAAAGAACTCATCAACAACTGGCAGACATCTGTTACGAACAATTTAACAAGTTTCACCCTACACAATTAAGCCAGCGACATGGCGTGGCAGTATTCAGCAAGGTATGCATATTAAGAAGAACGATAAGTTATGTTTGGTGACGCATTTTCAACTGGGATTGGTCGTGTCCATCAAACATAGCGCAATCTATCAGCGGCACTGCTTGAGGTATTTGTCCTCCATAATAGGGAGGACAACAAAGTTTGCTAAGAAAGTATAGCATGCATCATATCCTGCTGTTTTAGTTGTTCATCGGGTCTATGTAAAGCTGTGTGTGGTCGGAGTCACCATATACAGTACTAAAATATCTAGTGGAGACCTCCGAAAAGCACACTCCTGACTAAAAATGAAGGTCACATTTCAAACAGATATCACAAACATAACACGAAAATATCGTAGTATATGACGCATAACACATAGCAGTAACAGTAACGTAGATATAAAATATAATTCGTTGGGCAGGGATCCAATTAGAGGTGACAATGAGTGTGGGGAAAAACGGTCAAAGACACATTACCATTTCAATTAATGCAATTACATCTACAACTAAGAACGAAATTAGATGCATAAGCTTGTGTCATTTACTGATTGTAATTAAACAAGTTATAATTACGATTAACAATTGGGTGAAGAAACCTCGTATTTTTTGTTTCGCTTCCACGCGTTTCCATGTGTTGCTTTTTTCGTAATGAATGCAAAGCGTTGGCTCATTTGCCAGCTGTATTTCGTGTTAACGTGTTCACTTTTGAAATATCAACATTATCCTAGGGACATGGCAAAAATGGATATCAGGTACCTAATTACACGACTTCGGCATATCAGTTAACATATCATATTATGTCATTGTTTAAAAATACCAATATTAAGTATGAGAGCGAGAGTGTTAGACAAATCGAAAACAGTTACAGTTGTACGCTTTTCGTCTGCTCTTCTGTCCCGATCTTCCGTATGGCTACTGCGATTTATATGGTATGCTACGTTTTCTACGATAATTAGACATACTTATATTCATCACCATCAGTTGTTGATTCATTTATATGTAAAAATCGCACACGCACATGCTACACACACACACACACACACACACACACACACACACACACACACACACACACACACACACACACACACACACACACACACACACACACACACACATATATATATATATATATACAGGCACACGCACACACACGAACGTCATAACTAACTACAGTTTTACGTTGATTGTTTGCTTACTTCTATACGAGACAGTATCAATGTGCTGTCTGTTTCCGGCACGGACTCTCCGATGGCGATCAGGATTCCCTCGTAGCCATGATCTACCAGCATAACGGTGGAGCGGTGACTGTCTTCCAGCTTCGCCTCAGCAACTTGCAGGGGCGAGAACGCAGCAGCGACGACGACTATAAAGCAATAACTCATCATGGCGCCTTGAGGCGAATCTGGAGTCTATAAAATTACTCCCGTTCGACTGGTAAAAGTTGCAACACGAACAATGTTGGCTGGTGTGTATATTACAGTTATGCCGTGTGCTCAGAGGACGGTCTCGTCAGTCTGGGAGACCTAAATAAATAAATTGACCGCCTGAGATAGCTGGTGACACAAGCATGTTGTATCAAATGGGTGTGACATCTTAAATAACGGGCAAAGGGGGCGTTGGGACATATCAATCACGTTCATTCACAAACCGGATGCCAATTAAAGGATGATGTACGAATAGGCACCCGCGCAGATAAATTTAAATATACGCGCGCTGCGTATCCACGTACACACACGCGTACACACACTCACACATGCACAAACGCGTACACACACGACACGCACGCACACTTTCCCACGCATGCGCGCTCGCACGCACGCACCCACTCACGCACGCACACACACTTCTGGTGCTTTTTTTATACAAATAGTCAACAATATGAAATGTTAAGGTGATATCAAAACATATAAAATATAATTTTAAGTTTAAGCATTCGCGATGTTCAAATGGCAAATACTCAATAAGTAAAGAAAATTCCAGTGTTCATCCAGCGATAAAGTTGTACGTCAGATGATTGTCTTTATTGATATCTCAAAAGACAATTCAATTCAGCGATATCAGTTTCAGGTTCTGCCTGAAACACATAAACCGACACAGTCGTTCACCATGCTAACAGGCTACTCGCTGAGTACCATTTACTGCTTTGACGTCATCAAAGGTCAATAGATGTCACAACAAACAATGCCCACAATATACAGAAAAAGGTCAAAAAGAGACATTGAACACGGTGACGGTGAGGGTTAAAATATCGTTTGAAAAGCAGGGTACTATTTCTGTTTCTATTCAATTTACATTAAAAAAATAATTTCGTTTAGTCTAAGTTTTCAATTTTATAAAAATTTCTAGGAAAATGCCCCCTCCAAAAAAAATAGTTTAGGCAAAGCTAACGAGTCTCAACCAACACCACCACAAGGCAAAGGAAAGCTGTAATTTACAAACTGTTCTTAGTCCGTATTTGGAAACTTACTTGGCTGTGAAAAATATGAACCTTTTTTGTGTGAAAATTAACTTAAGAAAATAGTCACTTCATTACATGTATTTGTTTGCGTGACTATGTTTTGCTTATGGAGGTCTAACCCCGTCCTTAATAATGCCATTTGGGCTTATGAGCTCATACACATATTAGTAAAACTATACCCGGTACTAAAAAGATGCAAACTTTATCGATGTTTCAATAGGACTATTGCTTTAATCTAGTCGTCAACAGTCAACGTACAACTGTTGTTAGTTGATATGTCCTGGTGTGTGTGTGTGTGTGTGTGTGTGTGTGTGTGCGTGTGTGTGTGTGTTTGTGTGTGTGTATTTGTATGTGTTTGTGTGTGTGTTTGTATGTGTGTGTGTGTGTGTGTGTTTGTATGTGTGTGTGTGTGTGTGTGTGTGTGTATATGTGTGTGTGTGTGTTTATGCGTGCTTGTATGTATATATGTATGTGTGTGTGTGTGTGCGTGTGTGTGTGCGTGTGTGTGTATACGTACGTGCGTGCATGCGTATATGCGTGTGTGCGTGTTGTCCGTGTATATACATGTGTCCATGTATGCAGGTGTGCATATGCGCATTTGCGCAAGTACGTATGTGCGCATGTACGTAGATACATATGTATATATGTAAGTATGTATGTATGTATGTATGTATGTATGTATGTATGTATGTTTTTTTGTTTGCTTGTTTGCTTGTTTGTTTGTTTTTGTGTTTGTAAATATGTATGTAGGTAGGTAGGTGAGCCAGCAGGCAGGTAGGTAGGTATGCATGTGCATAGGCTGCACAATAATAAGAATTGGTAGTGGTTGAGCATTTCAAAAGTATTATTTATTAAAAAACAAACACATCACCAAAGAAATGTCATTCTTGAGCGTAAAAAATAAACTTCCTTCCTTTGTAGGTTCTAGCGCTCAGCGCTCACGCAATAATGCAATATGCTGGACCTGAATATGGATTGACAAAACAATGCATTGTGTAGAATCGCCGATCCATAACGGCTTGCCAGCACGCTATTAATGCCCCACGTCTCTGCCGCTTGTACGCTGACAAAATCGATGTCGTTGCAGTTCCAGTGCCGCCGAAATTATTCTGCTGCTGTTGTAGCTATTGTTAGTGTCTCAAAAATGTGTGTTTTGTTATTTTATGCTATAGCCGCTGCAGCACAATGCATATTACATGCGAGATACATTCTCAGCACTTATATGCATACATGCAACTTACTACAGGCGTAGTTAAGTTTTATACAAGAACATGGAGAGCATGGGTCGTGGTATTTTGTTGGTATGCGACAACAATTTCATATTGGTTTGACGGATTAGTTTGGAAACCAGTCTCACAGTGAGTAAAACATATATTCTAACACAAATTGACAAAACTCGAAGGCATGTTGTTTTTGTATAATAGTTATGTGTAGTAGTTGACATTCAGGGAATGTGATATTTGTGAACTGCCAC
Source organism: Paraescarpia echinospica (assembly GCA_020002185.1). NCBI lineage: Eukaryota > Metazoa > Annelida > Polychaeta > Sabellida > Siboglinidae > Paraescarpia > Paraescarpia echinospica. Next base: position 45,505,446 of record CM034534.1, on the reverse strand, counting down.
GGCAAAGTGAGTGTTAAATCGCAATATTGTAAAATGGAGTTTTGCACCGTGTTGGATTGATTCCACAAATATGTGTGTGTTACAATGGAATTTTGCACCGTTTTGGATAGATTCCACAGACACGTGTGTGCTAAAATGGTGTTTCACTTGTTAAGCTATTTTTAGCAGTTTCTTAATTTTTGTGTTAAATTTGAAGAATCTTAAAAATTGACTTTAAAAAAACGTGGTAATTTTGGCTGACATCATCTGTTGTTCTTAGTGCGTGGGTTCATAAATGCACACATTTGTTCATCCTGGACCATCTTTTGTTCTTTCTATGCACACTTGTATCTAACATTTTCTGATACTTGTACAATGACGTGACAAAAAGGTGTTTTCCGTGGTCATGGACACCTCCTTTATTTTCCTATATTACATTTCTGGGGATTATTAGTTTCAACCTCCATTTATCTTGCATATTTTCGTTTCTTTTCCATGTATTTACCATTGTTTCGTCCAAATAATCCCTGCACGTTCCGCCACCATCAGCTTGTATACTTGCACTTAATCAATACATGTAGTCCGGCCTTTCTTGAAATTGCGTCAGTTATTATTTTCGTTTGGCTTCGTGTTACGGTGCGGATCTGATGATACGAAATAAATACATCCGAATCCACATGGGACAAAAACACTGAAGGTTTACTGAGTAGCTGGATCTCTTCCAGTTCGTACTGCATTATTAACGGAATGCTTCCGGGAAACCATTGTATAATCGTAAGATGTTATTCGACTTGACTCTCAGGTCGACAACAGTCGGAACTTGGGAATGTGATATACACTGTCAACGTGCAGCTCAACCTCTCGCAAATACATACGTCGTTATCCCTGACAACTCCGGTTGTTCAGGACCTCCAGAAATGGTAAGTATGTGTTAACTGTTTCACTTTAGAATGTCAAGTATAAATCGAGTTGCCAACACGAGAGGAACCGTGTATTACATGTTTTTGTAAAATTCTAACCCAGAGGAGAAATTTAATCAAAACAAGTTTTAACCTTTGTGCAATTCACGCTGGCGTATTATGTAACATTCGAAGCGACCGACATTTATTGTATCGATGTGGTGCCTTTTGATGTATTGGATAATCTGCGTTAACTGCTTTCCGAGTGCATTCATATTATGTTTCTTTAACTAAACAAAATAAACTTAAAACAAAACCAATAAAATAGTGACTGTGTCAATAACTTCAAGTGCGTTTCTTTAGGAATGTTCACATTTAATGTTTAATTATCGCTAATATTCAAATAATGTGGCGGCTATTACAGGCTTGTTTTATAAATAATCATTACATTTAATGTATTAAACTAAATTGAAGGATTTTGTTTAACTGTTTATTTACAGTAAAGGCAAATGCTAACTAGTTGTTAATGTATAAGTGTCCTTATTCATATATTTTCCAATCCTTATAAGCCGCCGTGCTGTTCTGCCCACGGGTAAAATGCTTTATCGACGAATTTTCGGTAAATTCAATAGCATTCGTGGCAATCCTTGCTGAAATTTATATAGTAAGGTGCAATGTTCTCCTATCAAATACATTATTTGTATTTTAATAAATAACGGCAATGGATATAATTGTTAATATTATAAACATTAAAATGGGCGTACACAAAACGTAAGTGTTTGGCATTCTTTGACGTTCTCCTCACTCATACGTGAAACAGCTGTATATTGATTCAAACTGTTCTGGCCAGAGGCGTTACAATTAACTGAGTCTTCTGTGTACTATAAATGCTATCGATGTAATTATACGTACTGATTAAACAGTTCGTTCAGTCCAATACGGGCGTAACCATTTTTGAGTGAGTGTTTATTTGTTTCTACAAAGAAAACCATTTGAAACATTTGAGCGTCTGGGTTGTTTCATTACTGCATCATTCTCTGCTGTATGCGAGTCTTGTGAGGTTTGGTATTGGAGTGTTGCGGTGCGAACTTTGGCGTATTGCCAGGTATTATTGGTACTATGTTGACATTCGCTGAGCAAATGCAATAGTAATAAACGTGCGTTATTCACGATACACTGTAGCAGTTTTCAATGTTATATTAGATAAGAACTATTCACGCATAGTTCGCTGCTAGAGGCAGTCAATATTCCGCCAAGGCCCTCCACCAGCTAGCTGGCGGTGTACTTGGAAAGCCAGTCAGCAGACCATTGTGGCATGCTATGACTACCAATGGCATTTCAAGAGTGCAGCCGACAAGACGAGGCCAAAGAGGCGGAACGCATTTGTGCAGACCGATTGCAGTGATATAGTCTGCCTTCAGACGCAACCTATGTGCCAATTGTATGACTGTCCCCACATGGATTTGTTACGCTGCACAGCTTCAAGTGCGCACCGTGATTACGCAACGTCGTGTGTTGCAAGTTCACCAGCGACAGCAACAGCAACAATGTCAACAGCAGCAACAACAACAACGTCAACAGCAGCAGCGACAGTAGCGATGGCAGTAGCGATGGCAGTAGCGATGGCGGCAGCTGCAGCAGCAGCACCAACAACGGCAATAGCAGCGGCGACAGCACCAATGGCAGCAGCAGCAGCAGCAGCAACAATAACAGCAACCGAGAACGACGACGATGTGTTTAACTTTCGCGATGCCAGGACAGACGTATATAGAACTGGCGTTAATCTGGACAATCTGATCCGTGTTGAGCGAGTGAACACAGCCTCACGCCGGACAAGGGACCTCCAATTCGCCCTTAGTAATCCATGTTCTGTGCGGAATAAGACAGCGGACATTAGTGACTATGTTGTGACTAATGACATTGACGTCGTTCTGAGTCCAGTCTGACATTCTTCTAAACATGGATCAGCAGAAGGTAACACAACTGGTTTTAATTGACTTGTCGTCGGCTTTTGATACAGTGGACCACAACATTTTGTTAAATATCATCAATCGCTCTTTTGGAGTATCAGGCACAGCTCTAATTTGGTTTTCCTCTTATCTCCAATCAAGGTCGCAGCGCATTTCTATCAATGGTACGGTGTCTGAGCAGTTTAAACTTGATCAGGGAGTACCGCAAGGCTCATGCCTAGGCCCTGTTGAATTCATAGAGTACTCTAGCCCTGTTTTCTCTGTCATTGATCAGTATGGGAAGCTGGGGCATGCCTACGGCGATGATCATCAGGTTTACTGTGGTTTCCACCCTGATTCTTTGGACAGTAACCGTTAGTCCATGGAACGATGCATCAGAGATATCAATAGCTGGATGCAAGGCATGAAACTCAAAACGAATAACTCCAAGACTGAGTACATTTTAATTGGCACTCCGCAACAACTAGCAAAATGCAACAACACGGCCATTAACATCGGGGGCTATGAGGTACATGCACTGAATTGTGTGTGAAATTTGGGTGCTTATTTTGATAAAAACATGTCTATGGAAGAACATGTCAAGTTCAAATGTCGGGCAGCTTATGCACAACTATATAGCATCGGAAAAATCAGAAAATATCTTGATCAACAGAGTACAGAGAAACTGATACATGCTCTGGTCCACAGCCATATTGACTACCGTAATGCTACCAAAATACCTTATACGGAAATTACAAATGGTTCAAAACACCGCAGCCACAGTGTTGTGCAGAATCGGCAAAAATAACCATATCACTCCAGTACTAAAGTCGTTTCACTGGTTGCCGGTGGAATTTCGCATTAAATATAACATTTGCTTACCTTACTGATATTTAATTCATTACATGGTCATGGACCAGAATATATGTTGGAAATGCTGACTCCTTGAAGCATCCATTACGGTCTAAGATCGCAGGATGATCTTAAACGTGATGTACCAAGGACAAAAAGGAAAACTCTGGGAGATCGTGCTTTTAAAGTTGCTGCACCGAAACTGTGGAACGCCCTTCCCAAAGATATTCGCAGCTGCAAGAATGTCAGTGTTTTTAAGAGCAAACTAAAGACTCACTATTTTAGAATGGCATACAATTAACTTATTAATTTTACTAATTTAAATAGTTTTACACTTGTTAGATAATTATATAAAATATGTTCGATGTTTCTATTAACATTTTTAATTTGATCATTTTATAGTTGTACCTTTTTATATCAATATTTGTATTATGTTGTATGTTTGTGTTGTTTTAACTTTCTACTATGCCATTTATTGTACTGTACAGCACCATAGAATATTATTGTATAAATATGGAGCTATAGAAATCAATAAACATTTACAATTACATATAAATCCTCAATCCTCTAAGAAGTATTCGCTATCAGCGGCTAGTACCTAGTAGCGAACTACCTGTTAAGGGTCAGCTACTGCTACTTATTACTACTACTACTTCTGCAGCATTATGTGTCCAGTCAGATAAAAACGATGTTTACAGTACTTTGTTTGACACTATTACCATTTCCATAATGTTGTCTTAAAATAAACACATATTATGACATGAAACTCTTGTTTCATCTTATGTATATGGTATGCGAAACAACTTTCTACACATTGCGTTTGCATTTATATTACAATACGGTAATGTTTGTGACCGCGCGGATCCGTCACGATGCTCTGTCCATTGCGACCTCCTCCTCAACCTCTGCCACTTCCATGTCTCTCCATCCACCACCATCAATCTTTCATATCGTTTGCCATCACCTGCTGTCTTTGCTCTCCGTCTGCAGACTCCGTGCTTTCTTAGATGCACCTCTGTGTATAGCACGTTACTGTTCTATGTATCCGAGCCATCGCTGACTGGATTTTGTATTCCATAGATTATGCACATGACATCCACAGTTTCCCTCCGATCTTCGCTTAGTTTCTTATCTACGTATCATGGAGAGCAGTGGCGCAGTTACTAGAGCAACGGACTCTCCAGAGAACCCAGGTTCGGGACTTGTGCTGCCGTGTCGAACCTTTGGCAAATATGTTCACTCTACTTTACTCCAGTTCGCACAGCTGTATGAACGAGTACCTGGCTATATACAGTGGGTGGTGGATATTTGTGTACAAATAGTCTTCGCGCATTAACTGCACGTTTCCTGAATGTTTCTCATGGAAGTCGAGATGGTCTTCGAATTAATAGGTCTAAAGTGTAAAACGCTTTTAGCAGTCCTAACGGCTGGATACTGCGCTATATAGATTGAACAAGATTTAACAAGACTGCCATCCAGAAAATTAACTTTAGATGGCAGGTGGACAAGGAAGCCTATTGGCTTATCGAGAGTCCAATACTTTTTATCTACGTGTATCCCGCCCATTTAAGGTATGTGTCGATTTTATTTTAAAACATATTCACGCTACTAGCACCAACACAATCTGGAGATAATATGTTCCAATCATTTACAGTCCTTTGTGAGAAGGATAACTTTCTTATATCTAGTCTACACTGCTCCTTTACTAATGTAACTTCATGTCCTTTGGTCTTTCTATCTTTCTTAACTGAAACAAATATTTATATCAATATTTTCAGAATCATTTTAAACACTTCTATCTGATCTCCTCTCAATCTCCTGGTCACTAGTGTTGTTAATCCACATTTTTAGGCATATTTCATAACTAAGATCCCTCAGTTTTTGTAACATTTGAGTTGCTCTCCTCTGCACTCTTTCTTCCTGCGATAGGGCGTCAACGCTTGACTATAATATTCTAAATGAGGTCTAACTATTGTTTTGTACAACGGTATTATTAGCTCTTTTTTACTTATACGATATGTTTCGACTAATGAATCCAATGATTTGATTTCCATGTGTAGCGGCAATACTGGACTGCTCTGAAACCTTCATATCAGCACCACCGTTAACACTAAGTCCTTTTATTTTACAGTAGTACTTAGTACAGAACATCCCATTATATATTGTACATTTCCGTTCCCATGTCCTGTGTGGAGGAATTTACATTTTCAAAAATTGAACAACATTTGCAATTTGTCAGACCGTTTTATCATTCTGTCAATATCATCTTGTAAATGTTGTCTATCATCATCACGTTTAATCCTTCTAATTTTTTTTATATCATCCGCAAATTTCAACACCTTGCTTTTTATATCATCGTCCAAATCGTTGGTATATATTAAGAATAACATAGGTCCCAGTATTGATCCCTGTGGTACCCCACTCAAAACTGATTTACAGTTTGAAGCCTCCCCATCAACTACTACCCGTTGTCTTCTGTCAATTAACCATTTTTCTATCCAGTTAATTAAACAATTTCCTAAGCAATGGGCCTTTAGTTTAAGCAGTAATCTTTGATGTGGCACTTTGTCGAAAGCTTTCTGAAAATCTAAGTAGATGATATCAACTGGTGATCTCTCGTCTACCCACTTAGTGATATCTTCCAAAAACATAACATATTTGTTAAGCATGACCTGGCTTTTAGAAACCCATGTTGAGATGGGTTTAACAAGTTATGTTTAACAAGAAAATCCATCATGTGTTCTTTAATTAGTCTTGCTAATAATTTTCAAATCACCGACGTTAAACTCACTGGTCTGTATTTATCTGACTTGTTTCTGGAACCTTTCTTAAATAACGGTATCATGTTTGTATATTTCCATTCGAAAGGAACCACTCCCTCTTGTAAAGACAAGTCGAAAACTGTTGCAAGTGGTATGCTAGTTTGTTTTACAATTTCCAGTAGTAGTTTGGGCGGAATCCAATCCACTCCATGTGATTTATTATCCTTCATAACCCTTATTTTCTTAGCTACCATTTCCGGGGTTACAATTAACTGTCATAAATAGTCTAATTCTGCCCCCTTGAATTTAGCCTCAGGTACTGGCAGTGAACTAATATCTTCCCTGGTAAACACTGAACTAAAATACTCATTCAGGTCTTCTGCCATTAAGAATCCCTGTGACATTATATTTCCAGCACTATCTTCTAGAGGACCGACCTCATCCTGAACTTTCTGTTTGCTCCGAACATATGCATAAAATCTTTTGCTCTCTTGTTTATATTACAAGCAAATTTTTTTCATAGCTTCTCTTTGAATTTCGAATTTCAGTTGTAGCTTGGTTTAGTGCTTCTTTATAAATGTTGTAGTCTTCGTTATTTCCAGTACGTCTATATGACTTCCACATCGATTGTTTGTACTTAATTTTTCTAATGACTTCTTTCGATAAGTATTTCTTTCTCGACCGTTTCCCTTGTTTTTTTTAAAGGAACAAATTTATCGACGATGCACTTAATTTAATTCTTTAAGGTATTCCAGCATTATGTTGCTGACTTAATCTTCAGTGTGTTGTTCCTGTCTATCTTTGTTAAATATTTCCCCGTTACCTTATATCTTCCTTTGTGAAAATTTCTCCTGAACTGCGTTTTATTATTTTTTCTGATTTTATTTTGATGGTAAAATGTATATGGTTGTGATCACTACTTCCGATTGGCTCGCATAATTTTACGTTTTCAAATAATCCATTCTGTGATGACAAAACCATGTCTAACACATTATCACCCCTGGTTGGCTCTAACACATGTTAAGAAAGGAAACTGTATTGTACTAAAACTGAAATCTTGTGGTCCTCATTCCTCGTACTCTGTAGAGATTTCCATTGTATATGACCATGGTTAAAATATCCCATAATAATACTGTCCCGCTTGCTAACTTCCCGTATAGCGTTTTGTACTTTGTCATTCTCTTCTATACTTATGTTTGGACTTCAATAAACTAAACCCACCGTTAACGTTGAGTTTCCTGTAACTATGTTACACCAAACAGTTTCTTCGCAATCTGCATCTCTTTCTAATTTTATTTCATAAGCCTGGATAGATTCTTTAACATGTAAAATAACTCCAACTCCCCTTCTTCCTATTCTTTCTTTTCTGTACATTACATAGCCTGTTAGTCCCATTTCGGCATCTGATATATCAGTGGTGGTCCATGATTCGGTTATACCTATTATGTGAGGGTCAATATATTTTACCATAATGTTTAGTTCACTTCTTTTGTTTACTATACTCCTTGCATTTAAAAAAAGCATTTATATCCTGATTCAGAACAGTTTTCCATGCTGTTCTTTGCTGATTTATTTCTGCTGTTTTTATCTATGCCTACAGTTCCAGGCTTCTCTGTGAATCCACCCTGCGAATTTAGTTTAAATAGATGCAGCCTGTCCCACTCTCAACAGATTGCAGCAAGTTCTCTGAGAAAACTGCTGCCCCCTTTCCACTTAGATGGAGGCCATTTCTCATGTACATATCTTCCCTCCCAACAATGTATCCACATAAATCTACGAATACCACCCTCTCTTCTTTACACATCTGCTCAACTAGTGCGTTGAACGCCATCCTCTTGCAGTTTCAATATGTTGGTCCCCTTCCTCCAATTACTGGCAAAATTCCTGATATAATAATCTGTTCGACTCTTGTCTTCTTTAACTTCGTCATTAACTGTCTGAACGTCTGTACCATCCCAGTTGTCTCCTCCACGTCAGCATTATTTGTCCCTACGTGTACTAGTATAGACCCTCCCTTTCCATGCCCCAATACCTTGTCTACCCTTTCAGTCACATGTTCTATCCTAGCCCCCGGTAGACAAACAACGACGTCCTTCCCCTCGCTTAGTGTCTTATCCGTGTTTCTCATAATGGAGTCGCCATAAACACCCTCTCTTTCCTCATTGCACCCTCAATCACTGCTTCAGAGTAGCTCCTTCTCCGGTTTGCATCTGTCTGGTTGTAGTCTTGTTCCCCTGTCTTCTGCTCTCCTGTCATAAACCTGTCCGCTCCATTCTTTCCTGACGCTTTTTCTCTTGTCATCTTTCCTCCTGTTATCGTCCCTTCCAACTTCTCTTCTGTCACATTTACTCTCACTTCCTTTCTTCCCACCATCTTTCCCCCCATTGCTTTTCTATCTTTCCTCTCCCGTCTCTTTGTTCCTCCTACCTCTTTCTCTACGGTCACTTTGTCCCCTGCAACCTTCATGCTTGTCACATTTCCTGCCGTCGATCCTCCACTTTCTTCTCCGATCATTTCCCTCCCTCAGTCTCCTTTCCTCAGTCTTCTTGTCACTACTCTGCTTCTACAATCTCACAGTATTCCTAATTCTCTCACTGTCGTCTCTCTCCAGTCCATCTGTCTCCTTGCTGATTCTCATCTCCATCGCCTTCACAATATTTACCAACCTAGCTACCTCCTTCTACATACATTCCACCTTCCAACACCCCACACTTCAAAAGGTGAATTCCTCTTCCTTGATCTCTGCCCTTGACTTCCGACAGCCGGATAAGGCAAAATCCACCCAACTATAGCAGTCGTCGCACACCAAGTGTCTCTTTTCCTTGACTTGCCGCTTGCAAGGCGCCATATCAGAATTTTATAATAATAATAATATAATTTGCTATTCAATATGATTTACACTGTGTTTACACTATTCACTGTCTGTGCAATATTTAAGAAGACTGTTTACTGTGCACAAATGTTACACTTTACGTAAAATTGCTTTGTTTATTTCAGTTACAGTTTTTGGTTATAGTTACAGCTGACTATCTATCCTATAAGAAATGCCAACGTTACCAGTAGTGACCTAATTTAAATACAAACAATTACTTTACGCAAGACTGCCTTATTTATTTAGGTATACCGTGCCCAAGCGAATACGTGGGATACTAACTACATAAACTTAGTTCGCCCGCTTATCGTAAATGCTTAATTTTAACAACAAAGCTACCTAATCAAAATGTCTAGCAGGTAGTGGTTTACACAGAAATTATCTTATGTAAATAGTTTTATGTTTGCTACTTTATCACCTATATATTCTACCACATAATGAGGTTTGTTAAATTTTGTTTACAAACTTATCGTAGCCTAACTTACCCTATTATCACTCACTAGACTAAAGTGTTCTAAAATACTTTATCTAACTAACTTTAAAGGTCAACTGCTACTCAATACATGTTTATTGCTACTTTATAAATTATAATAAGGCAAGAATAATGCCTATAAATCTGTAATTCCACTTGTTTATCGACTTTTCTGCACCACCAATTTATACGATCTATCTCCGCCAAATATAGCCTCGAAACTATTATAAGAACTACCCTTTATCTTTTATTTACAAAAAGGCTATCCATGCAATCCATTTATGCATTTTTACCGTCGTGTTATTCTTTAAAGCTGTTCACCAAATGTGTGTCAGAAAGGCCACCGGTTCCATGGATGACTTTCGAAATTATACTATCTAAAAGGCGTCGTTGTTATTTAGATCGTATATGGCACAAATCAAGCTCGCCCTTAGAAAGGTCGCGCTATTCTAAGCAATGTCACCTCTGCAACAGACCAATGACCAAAGCTAAATTATATTATTATATGAATATGGTTATAAATATGACTGAAAATCCGCATCAGTTATGGAACTGCATCAACAACATTTTACGTAGATGGCCTGCTCCATCGCTAGCTGATCATGTGTCAATTAAGATTTTATGCGATTCGTTCTCTAATCACTTTAAGAATAAAATAAATATTACTCGATTTACTTTCCCATGTCATTATCTAAGTATTATCAGTGTGGACTTTCCACAAGTAAATTCTCTACTCGTATCATTTGAACATACAATAATTGATGAAGCTAGGAAAATAATGATGTCCTCCCCAAATAAGTCTTGTGCACTTGATCCATTTCCAACAATACTGCTAAAAACATGTCTCGATACATTAATTGGACCTATAACAAATATTATAAATGCATCACTTTGCTCTGGCTGTTTTCCTGATGATTTTAAATACGCCCATGTCATTCCACTTCTTAAGACGTCATCTCAGCCTAAACAAGACCTAAGCAGTTATGTACCTATTTCTAACCTCGGTTTATTTCCAAAATACTAGAAAAGGTTCTAGCAAGTCGCCTAAGGTTTCACATTAGCACAAATGTCTTAACTAATGTGTCACTATCAGTATATGAACAGTTTCTTTCAAATTATATTGTCCTCTTATAGGTTCATAATCACATTATCTTGAACACATTAAAAAGGGTAAAGTGACTGCACTTACCTTACTAGATCTCTCTGCCGCTTTTGACACGTTTGATCAAAACGTCCCATTAAACGTTTATTAAAGTAATCAGGCATTTCTGGCACAGATCTAAGCTGGTTTTCTTCATATCAAACTGATATATATATATATATACGAAACTATAAAGATGGGAACTGCTTTTCGTCTGCAACTTTATTTGGTGTTCCCAGGGTTCTGTTCTTGGGCCTTTGCTTTTTACTCTTTACACTACGCCAGTGAGCTCTGTTATACAAAGACATAACTTGGATCATCATCGTTATGCTGATGATATTCAGATATACATTTCATTGGCTACCCCGGATACAAATTGCTCCCTTAACCAACTTAGTGATTGCCTTCAATATATATTCCACTGGATGACTGACAACAAGTTGAAATTAGATGCAAATACAACTGCATTGATCATTATTGGTCCTCCAATGCAGCCTAGTAAACTGGATGTTTTTTCCCTACGCTTATTTTGAATCATCATATCACACCAGCAACCTCAGTGCGTAATCTCGGAGTGATCTTTGATAGTAAATTCAACTTCCGACAACTCACATCTCCAACGTGTCGCTGCTGTTTGTTTTTATCATATTCGTAATATTCGCCGTATTCACCGGTATATGTCATTTTCTGTTACTAAAACTATTGCAACAGCGCTTGTTAGCAGCATACTTGGCTATTGCAATTCCTTCCTTTATAATATCGCTAGCAAGGATATTACAAACCTAGAGCGTCTCGAAAATTGTCTACCAAGGGTAGTTACAAGATCTCCTCGTTTATCTTAATCTGTGCCACTTTTGAAGTATTTGCATTGACGTCCTGTAAGATATCGTATACTATTTAAGATATGTACCATTACATCCCAGGCACCGTCCAGTAAGCAACCGTCTTATTTGCAATCACTGCTTACTCCTGTAACAAAACCTATCCAACTTCTATCATCTAGTTCTGACCTAGAGCCAACACTAACATTGGAACTAGGGCGTTTTTTTTGCTGAACTCTTTGGAATATGCTCCCTCTTAGTGTGAGATCAGATGATAATATTACAAATTCCGTCGTAATTAAAAAAACTTATATAAAGTTACAACCTTGCTTATCCACCATAGCTCCCTAGCGCCTTGACCCATATGTTGATAACTGGAATACTGCTTATGGATTTTGAGGTTGACCAATCCTTTTGTTTTGATGCGCCTCTGAGCTTGGTTTCCAAGGATTTAGGCGCAATAGAAGTTTTCTTATTATTATTAACAAAACAATGTAAGGTTTATTACAAAGAAATGCACTACTGAATGTTACATAAGTTCGAATGCACCAGTGCCATGTAGACATGACTTTAATGAATGGCGATACAAAACAACTGCTTCATGATCTTATCAAACAAATTAAATTCCACATTTTCACACATGTACTTGTCTCAGTTTATACAAATAAATGCGTAGTTCGCATATTAACATTAATAATCTCATTACAGGAATGTAAGTGATTACGCCTAATTCTAACAATCCGATAAAAAATCAATTGTGAAATACCATCGCAAGCATCTTAATTGGCATGTTTTAATAACATGTATCATGGTCCTAAATCCAGGACACCATCGATTTCGCAAAGGCTAAGCTTTGTCTTGGATTTGCCAAAAAACACTGTTAATTGGAGTTATACATTACTGAACTGAATTATGCGATGTGTATAAATACTGTGAGTACAAAAGCATGTCCCAGGATCGGCAGCCGATGGATTTTATCGCAACAGATGGAGCCCGTTACGTTGCTATGTTACAGTTTACGTTGACTCATTTAGGTGCACATTTAATATTCCTTGTGCGTGATACCCTTGCAAAAAACAATACACCAAATCCTTAAGTGTGTGTGTGTGCGAGTGTGTGCGTTTGTGTGCGTGAGCGTATGGGTGTGCGGGCGATCGGGTGTGTGTGCTCGCGCACGTTTGTGCGGGTATGCGTGCTACCTGCGCTTTATGAATGCTTAATATGTTTATATCGCGAAACCTTAAATTAGGTTTTATTTCACGATTGACGGTACGTTACAAGGTTCTGTCTGCATGGCATGAATTGTGATCGAGGTATTCATATAATACGTAGCCGATTTATTGTTATTTATTTTTTAAATGCAATACATGGTGTGCTGGTGCACGTTACACTTATTTTACCGATCTTCAGTTTATGACAACCATAATGTATACGCAATAATAATAATTATAATAATTATAATAACGATGCTAACGACACTAACGACAATGACGATAACAAAGATGATTTTGATAATAATAGTAATACAGATTACAATAATAATAATAATAATAATACATTAGTTATTTAGCTATTGTTCTAAGCTATTTGACATTACCAATACGTAAGATAATATAACACATATTTTAATATACTACTGTGCAGCACATGCAACTAGTTCTAATAAATAAAATAACTTATTTTAAAATGAATAAACACATTCGCGCATTGGCACACTATGAGGGACTGTTTATTCCAGGCCGTTAGAGCTGCTCAAGAGGAAGGTAGTTCGGGTTATTTAAGGAGTAACTGATCAGGAGAGCGTAGACAGCGTGTCGGAGAGAGAGAGAAAGAGGGGAGAGAAACAGAAAAACAGACCGACAGGCGGACATACAGAGAGACAGACATACAAACAGAGCGGCAGACAAAGAGTGAGACAGAAAAAGAGATAGACAGAGAGAGAGAACGAGAGTGAGAGAGAGTGTGAGAGAGAGACAGAGAGAGAAAGGGAGGGAGAGAGAACGAGAGAGAGAGAGAGAGAGAGAGAGAGAGAGAGAGAGAGAGAGAGATAGAGAGAGAGAGAGTCGTGTGACACAAGAAGTTGCAACTTCTTTTTGGCAAAAACTAGTTCCGAAAAGAAAAACATGTTTAGTTCTTGTAGGGCAGGATGTCCAGTCCACAAGACTGCATAACACATTTTACTGACAATAATGTGACATCGCCCAGCTCAATGAGAGTTTCGTGAAAGTATACGAAAATGAGTTTAACACGGAAGCGATCGTGATTCAGCCACCCGTGAACGCCAACATCACGGCTCCGTCACACCTAAACTCTGTATCCGTGATATTGATGTTATGCACGACTCGACCATGTCGGTGGCTACGCAGATAAGCCGCAGTTGACCTATGATATATTGTCAACTCCGCAGCATCGCCTGGATTAGACCATCTATCTCCACTATTGTTTGTAAAACGATCGTACATGCTGTAGTGATATCACGCCTTGATTTTGAATCTCTTGAGTATCACCTGCGGAAACTGCAGATGGTACAGAACTCGGCAGCGCGACTCATAACTTGCACATCACTCCTGTTCTATTCGCTCGTCATTGGCTGACTGTTCGTCAACGTATTGAATGTAAGCTTCTGTTGTTGGTTCAAGGGAATATTAAAGACACATCTTTCTAAATGCCTTTGAGGCATTACTTTAAACATCACAGATGCTGCTGTAGACATGTTTGGACTATTCAATTATTTATTAACTGTTTTAAACCGTAATGTATTTAGCTAATTTAATAATCGTTATAATTGAACTGTATACATATTTCACTTATTTACGATGGTGCTGAATTACATTGAATTATTATTTATTATTAACTTATTAAACTGCATTATTTCCTATTGAAATTGAGCTTATTTTATTGGTTTTAACTTAACGTATATCAATTTATCAGGAATTATATTATACGTTTATAGAGCATTTGAGCAAGTATTTTACTCGGATGCACGGCGCATACTAAATGTTTAAATTATTAAATTATTAGTATTATTAGTATTATTAGGAGTAGTGTTTTGAATTAAAGGCGGCATTTCACTAGAAGCCAGTACAGCTCCAAGAACGGGGGGCGTGATACGGTCTTGTTTCGAGCGGATCATTATCACACGAGCACAGGCATTTGACATTCGCCGTGGTTTGTCAAACACAGTCGTTGATAATGTGTTGAGGAGGCTACTGTAGCAGCCGACACGCGAGAAGACTTGGGCATGTACACGGTGTTCCATGTGTTTGTGGTCTAAATACGTAACATTCTGTGAAAGTGGTAGTATGCTGCTCTGAAAATGTTTGCAACATGTCGTTCGAAGGATATGTTGCAGTCGAATATCACTCCCCGGCTTCTGACGTATGTGTTTGGTGATGTGAACTTAATCGGCATTCTATTTGTGATACCACTGAACAGTTGGGCACGAAAAAACAGTATTTAGAGCAACGGTTTTATATCCTTTTGGCACTTCTACCACTTGAGCTAGCCAAAAAAGTTATTACCCCATACATTTAAAAATACCAAGCCAACAAAATGTGTTGCTGTTGTCACCGACTAAAGCTTGCTGTCCACTGGTAAGGGCTGTGATGCTTCCAGGATGCTAGCTGATAATGCTGGGATGCTATGGCGCATCATTCTTCGCTTACAGGCCAGTATATACGCTAGGCTAAATTGTTCAAACTATATACATCGATATGACCCAGATGTATGCTGTATAATGTATGTATGTATGTATGTATGTATGTATGTACGTATGTACGTATGCACGTATGCACGTATGCACTTATGCACGTATGCACGTATGCACGTATGCACGTATGCACGTATGCACGTATGCATGTATGCATGTATGTATGTATTCGTGATTAGGTGCTAATTTATTGTATCGAACTAATGTAATGTGTAGCTGTATAACGTATTGCGTGTTAACGAAAATAATCAATTTCGATCTTAAACAGTTGAATGGTATTCGATCATTAAGTTAAACGTGATAGTGGAATATGGATGCTTCATTTAATACAAAGACGCACGTCAACAGCCAAAGTTTAACATATGACCGCATTTTGTATTAAAATTAACATTGAAAAGAAACATACTCCTTGCGCATGTAATTACCTTTGGGCCACAATGCAACGGGATGTGCACCAAAAACTAGATCTTGCAGAACGTGTAGCGTGCGCTGAATGGCCTCACGTAATTATACATTTTCCAACAAAACTAATGACCATAACGAAAGTAAAAGCGGTTGCTGTTAGTGATGTCTCCTTTGTTCGAATGCAGGTTAATGTAATGCTCAAGCATCTCATTATCCAGTGATCGCCGTGTTTACTGAATCAGTTGTAGCGGCATGCTGGTATGGTAGCGCGATTATGAAGTTATATATATATATATATATATATTGATAACATGGTATACAACACCATGTGTATGCTGACGACACGCCGTTGTACCTCGACTTCCCACCAACGGACACGCAGATGCACTCGCGCGTATAGAGGTCTGTATTCAATACGTGAACGTTTGGCTGAGTGACAATGGGCTCACACTCAATGGGACCAAATTGCAGACCATTGTCATAAGATATTCTAGCATCAGCGCACCAATAAAAATAGCGGTCATCTTGTGGCGACATCTACCGTCGTCAAAGATCTCGGTTTCGTCATCGACACCGACCTCTCGATGGTGGCACAAGTTGCAAATGCATGCCGCCGGTCGTTCTCTCGCGCGGGGCCGACGCTCTGGAACGCACTACCGGAGGATTTGCGTTTGATCGAGTGTGTGAACACTTTTAGGGCACGTCTTCAGACACATTATTTTAAACTTGCTTTCAATGTCTAATTTTATGTGACATCCTCATATCAGTTTTGTGTTACATCATCATAGCATAATATTTATTAGTATATTATTTTAGTTGTCTGCTGTAAAACCAGTGTACCATATAAATAATTATTTACTAATAATTAACTTTATTTGTGCACTAGTTAATTATGCAGTAACATAGAAAGGTGGCGTTGAAACAACATGTTACACATTTACACATTGAAAGCGCGTTTGGAATGGTGTGTTTTGAGGTGTGCTGTGAAGGCGTCCAGTGAGGTGATATGCCGCAGTGCCTCCGGCGGAGCGTTCCACAGGGGTGGTTCGGCTCGTGTGTGTGAGAGAGAGAGAGAGAGAGAGAGAGAGAAACAGAGAGAGAGAGAAAGAGAAAGAGAGAGGGAGAGATCGCCTGTCGTATTCAGTGTTCGAAATTACTGCCGACCCGGAAGGCCGAGACCGTCAAATATTTCGTTGGGCCGGTAACTTTGAAAAAGTGCCGGCCCTGGCAGATCTCTTAAACATTGTATGGCTGTTTGATGACTCAAACCCATAAATAAATTCACCGTACCATTCGTTACTTACTTACTTACTTACCATCTTCGTCCCTGATGGGACATAAGGCTTCGGCAATGTCTCTCCACCGGATTCGGAATTTTGCATTGCACTGTGCCTCGCCCCACGAAAGCTTCATCTCGGCCAGTTCTCCTATCACCGTCCTACGTCAGGTGGTGTTTGGGCGTGCAGGCTTTCTCATCCTAGGTGGTGTCCATCTTAGGGCGACTTTAGGAATGCATTCTAATGCATCCATTCTAAGGATGTGTCCAAGCCATCGCAAGCGTCGGCGTTTGATCTCTAGGACCACACTATTGCAGCCGGCCTTCGTATATAGTCCCACATTGGATATTGTATTAGGCCAGGATATCCGGCAGATCTTCCTTTGGCATCCATTGTGGAAGGCATCGATCTTTGCCATATGCCCTTTTACCACTCGCCCACACTCTGTGCCATAAAATAAAATAAACTTCACATTACTGTTGTAGAGTCTTATCTTTGTTTTCGAAATATACTGCTTTGGCTTCCAAATGGTCTGAAATTTGGCAAAAGCGCAGCGGGCTTTCCCAAATCTTGCTTTGATGTCTTTTGGGGCTCCATTGTCTCAACTGAGGAGACTATCCAGGTATGTAAAGTCCTTTACAAACTGAAGTGGTTCACCATTAATGATAACAGGTGCAGCTGGTGTGGTGTTGATACACATCACTTGAGTCTTGGTGGTACTCATGTTAAGCCCAGTTTGCTTTGGATAGCTGTCTAATCTATCAGTTTTCTCTTGCAGATGTTCAAGCGTTACTGAGAGAACTGCCAGGTCATCGGCAAAGTCGAGGTCTTCTAACTGGAAGAACAGAGTCCATTGGATGCCCCTGGGTTTATATGTTGTAGTTTTCCGAATAACCCAGTCGATGACGACCAAGAAGAGAATGGGGGAGAGGATACAGCCTTGTCTAACACCGGATGTCACTGGGAACCACTTAGAGGGTGAATTACTCAGGATGACGCTATATTCAAAGTGGTCGTAAAACTTCTCAATCATTGAAAGAATCTTTGGAGGAACTCCGTAGGATCGTAGAATCTTCCACAGGGGGTCACGATGGACACTGTCAAATGCTTTCTTGAAATCGATGACGTTAATGTACAATGGGCAGTTCCACTCCATGCAGTGCTCTATGGTGTACCTCAGTGCATCCTTTTCCCTTCCGGAATCCACCTTGTTCTTGCATCAGCTTGTGTCAATAGCTGTCTCGATTCTTCCAAGAAGGACTTTACAAAAAAACCTTACTGAGGATGTACAAGAGTTTGATTCCTCGCCAGTTGTCGCAATGGTTGCCTTTCTTTGGCAGCTTTACAATGAGCCTTTTAGCCCAGTCACTCGATGGTCTTGAACAAGTCAGTCAGAACCTTAGTAGCTGTATTGAGGTCTGCCTTCAACATCTCGGCATGAATGGAGTCTATGCCTGGGGATGTATCTCACTTCAAGGCATTGGTGGCGCTTTTGACTTCCGCCTCTGTAGGGGGACTGATGTCGATGTCGACGACATCTGATGCTGGTGGAGTATCGGCGAGTTCGTCTGGATGAGAACTGCACGGAAGTGCTCAACCCATCTGACTGCCTGCTCACGCCCGGTTGTTATAGTGCTGTCATGTTTGCCTTTCACGGGAGCAGAATGATTGGAATAATTACCACAGAGATGGTTGGCGATTTTAGAGACAACCCTCAGCTCACCACTTGCTGCAGCACGCTCAGCTTCTGCTGCCAACCCTTCTACAAAAGGACATCTTGTCACTTCTTGCACTCTTTTTAACCTCCTTGTCTTGGCTTTTGTAAGCTTCTTGGAGTATTGGTGACTTGGTGCTCAGCATCTTGGCTTTCAGTTATTTCCTTTCCTCAGTCTTTCCATGTTCCATGTGTCCTCCTTCTCCAATACTTTGGTAGCTACTTCAACATAGGTCTTCTTGGTGGTATTCCCCTTGCTGGTGGTTTCGTTGTCAGACTCCCCTGATATGTCAGCTAATGCACTAAAACGATTTCTCAGCTCCAAAACAAACTCCTCGTTGGTGACTGGATATTTTAGTCTTGTGATGTCTAGTTGTTTCCGACGCTGGCTCTGCTGCACCACTCTGCGGAGATTCAACTTGACACGTGCTGTTACCAGGTGGTGGTCGCTATTAATGTCAGCTTCACGGCAAGCTCTCACATCGTGAAGGGACCTGCGCCACTTTCCATTGGTGATGATGTGTTCAATTTGGTTGCATGTTCAACCATCAGGTGATTTCCAGGTGAGCTTGTGCATGTCTCGGTGGGCGAAGATGGTACGTCCGATTACACAGTTATTGTTTAAGCAGAAGTCAAGAAGACTTTCACCATTGTCATTCATCACACCACAACCATGTTTGCCCATAGCCTTTTCACAGATAGAGTTACCAGCGCCAACGTTGAGATTCATGTCTGCGATGGTCAAAAGCACGTCATGTTGTGAGACTTTGGAGTTTGCTTGTTGTAATTGCTCGTACCTGTCTTCCTTGTCCTCTTTGTCAGCCTCATTAGTTGGTAATTTTGTAGTGTTTGGAGTTGAAACGTGCATTTATCATTCTATCACTGGTGGGTTTCCAATCTAACAAGATGTTAGCCTTTGCTTTTGAGATTATAAGGGCTACACCATATATGTGTATGTCTTCATGTCCTGAGCATAGGATTACTGATCCACCGCTGGTCACCTGGCGTCCAGAACCAGTCCATCGGCAATCACTAACCAGGGGTGTCCAGTCTGTATCTTTTCATCTCGCGGATGACCTGCGCTTGCTTTGATGTCTCATTTATGGTGCGGACATTCCATGTACCTATGAGGATCTTAGTTTTGGGTCCGAGCAAACTATCTTTCGCACCCCTGTCTTCCTGGTACAGGTTTTGAGCAGAGGTGTTCATATTGCTAGATGGCTGGCTGAAGTCCGCTACTGGGCCCCTTGTGGTAGTTGTATTTGTCGTAGTTTCCTTAACAGTATGGTGTTGTTACCCCACGCCCAACCTCCAACCTGGAAAACCAGGTGCTGGGTTTCGTCTGGTCTCTCCTCCGTACCATTTGTGAGAACAATGCATACACCCGTCCTACTCGCGCTCCATTTCGCGTTTTACTCAATCCCGAGGCAGAGGGGGCAAATGCAGTTTGTTGGCGAAAGTATACATGGAATGTTATAACAGGTTTGCCTTCAAAAATCATATCAGCTTATATCTAGGGTCATAATCTGGGTGGATAACCTTGTATACATGCTACTGGAAACATGCAAACGGTGTTCAAACAGCATGCCCCTGTACGCGAAAATGTGCTTTTCGCGGTCATTATCAAGTATGGTATTTATGCTTCCAATGGTATGGCATGAAGAATATAGACAAGTCCTTACCATCTATATATGTACCAGTTAAAGACTAACTAAACGAAATGAAAATTTTTCATTCCCAATTTGAATGAAATATACAAAAAAAATAGTGTCCTGATGTTTAATTAATGTTTTAATCTTGTCCGTCACCCCGTTCAAGGACCCTTTTAGTCGCGCTTTTCTGTACATTTTCTGTACAGTTTGTTGCGACACCTAACGGCTCTGATGACGGCACCGTAAGGTAATGCTGCTGAGCACGCCCTATTATTTAACATAATAAACGGCGGTGCGGCTTTTTACATCACCGTAAATATAATAATCTTACCTAAAACTTTGTTGGTGGATGTACCCATGAATGTTCTTTCCTTTTTTATTTATTACCGTTTGAACAGCGCGAATGCTTTTAATTAAATTTAACGCGTTGTTTGTTCGTTACGTGGCGCTGACTCTGCCGGCTGATCCAAAGATTAATCATGTCGAAAAATAGTGACGAATCTACTCTTGCTGGTCCTCATGGCTTCAACAAATTAGATGATTATGAAGTGGTTTATTATGGTCTGCAACCGTATCTGCATGAACCAGACGCTGATGTCATGAGAGACGAAAAAGATATGCCGGATCAATATGCCCGACGTGTCGCAGTGCAAAGAAAGTGGTAATTATTTTTGTTTACGTTATGGTGATGACTGATGACAGATATGTTAATTGTCCCTTGTATGAAAAATGTTCGTGTGTGATATAAACCATTTAGGATAACCATTTATAATCTAATTTGTGCTAATATATTGCTATCAATTTAAATGTTACTTGTGTGAAGTACTTACAATAAAAAACCCTGGCAAAACTGCTTTACCGCAAAACGCACCAGCGCCATTATCGGCATTAGTTGAGTAAATAATGCATGCTCAGTTATGACCTGAAACTTCGTGCCATCTTAAAAACCGTATAACTGAAATATCACGTTCTCAACACTCTTAGCCTACTTTAATACTCTGCCTGGTGTCGTACTGATTCACGTCACACATTATGAACATATGGCTATTTACACAGGGCAGTTAGGACGCACGGTTTTTGACCTTTTATGAGTTTTGGACTGTCTATTTTCATATGTACTTCACTGAAAACAACTTTTGTAATAGTCTGTTGGCACAAATGTGACGGAATATGTGTTAGAGATTTACCACATAGATAGCATACTGAAACATTTGTTCAGGTTTTTACTAAAACGGCATAAAACATTAGGACGCACGATTTGTGCACCGACCAATATGTCAGTCCGTTGTCATACAAAAGATATCATACACTCGTGATAATCATCGTATACGTATGCGTAAATATAATTCGAAATATATGTTTATGGGGTCACAGGAAGACGGCATATTACATGCCATGTGACCACCATGCAGATTACAACATTATTTTTAAACGGTTGTTTTGTGTATGTATACTGCTATGTTGTTGTTGTTGCAAAATAAATTGATTTATTTAATCTGATTACCGTAATAATATGGCGCTTTGCGTACGACGAATATTTACGGACATTACTGAGTCTGAATAGCTATAACTAAACGATGTGGAATTATGGAATGCTAATCGAAATGGAATTGGTTGGGTGGTAAAAACAAAAGTAGGTTAAAAGTACGTTCACAGGTAAATCGCTCGCAGCGAACAGATTCTCGCCGGTGTGATAAATCAGCAGCGCCGCGTAGCGATCAAAGCTGACGACACAGTGCGGATAATTATAGTATGCATTCGCGCTGTTCAAACGACAATAACTCGAAGAGTAAAGACAATTCATGGCTACATCCAGCGAGAAAGTTTTCGGTAAGATTATTATCTTTACGGTGGTATAAAAATACTACATTCGTGGTTGGAATTTCATATACAACCTGACACAACTATCCGCACCGCCGTTTACCATGTTAAAGAATAGGGCGTGCTCAGCGGCATTGCCTGCGGTGATATCTGCAACAGCTGACTAGCTGGTTTTCGTGCGACACGCAAATGACCATGTTTGACCGGGTTTAGTGGCAGCAGTTCACAATGAACGGAATCCACATTTGGCACATTACCTGACAAGAACATTAGATTTACGTATACGAACTTGACAAAATTAGAAAAACTTTTTTATTCCCAATCCGAATGAAATATACTTTTAAAATAGTGTTCTGATCTTTAATAAATTGTTTGACCTCATCCGTCACCCTGTTCAAGGCCCGTTTTGGTCGCGCTTTTCTGTACATTTGCTGCACAGTTTGTTAAGACACGTAGCAGCTCTGATGACGTCTCCGCAGGTAATAACGCTTAGCACTCCCTATTCTTTAACATGGTAAACGGCGGTGTGGCATGTTGTTTCAGGTATTATGTGAAATTGCAACAACGGAATGTATTATTTTAATATCACCGTAAAGATAATACTCTTACCTAAACCTGCATCGCTGGATGTACCTATGAATTTTCTTTACTGTCCGAGTTATTGCCATTTGATTTAACAAGATTTTCTCATTTGAAGAGTTATCCATGAATATTCTCGCTTTTCTACTCACCCCTGCTATCACTGCCGCAGAGTAGCTCCTCCGTTGGTTCCCGTCCGTCTCGTTGCTGTCATCTCCCCCTGTCCCTTCAGTGTATTCCCTAATAATTTGAGTAGCACATTAATTTGGCACTCTTTTTCAAATCACATTTTCATTGTTATTCAATAAACCAACATAAGTGAAACGTTGTCATAACATCCCAAGCCTCCCATACATCTAGATGAACAGGAACTGACTGTCCATTGGCAATACAATAGTGGCTCCGCCGAGTGGTTAATATTGAAGACTAACGGGTGTTGACACTGGCAACAGGACTACCGACCGTGGTTGTTTTTTCGCACCGCGCCTGGGAAGGTTACGTATTTTACAGAATAAGGGATGCTTTATAAAGAATAAGTTTGTCCTATTTTTTGTTAGTTTTTGCCACTACTGTATTATTTACAGCCCAGCCGTAACGCCGTTTTAACAGCTGCCTAAGCGTAACAAATACGGCGAAACCGTAACAGTTGGCAGGTTAACAAGCTGTTAATCACAATTTCACACATACTCACCAACATTTCTTTTCTTGCTGCTCAACTGAAAGCTGAACAGTGTCTTCTGCTGTCCATCCTCACCACGTTTTCTTTTTGGAGGCGTACTTGTTCATTGAAGAACTCGCGGAAAAAAAAAATATATATTGTCGCAGACTCCATGCGGTGGCGCATGTGGAAATCAACGCAAACCGTTCGTAACATGCAGTTGGCGGGAGTGTACTTTCGACCATCTCCGGCAGTGTTCGGGCGCGGTCGGGTTGTCAAAATCCGGACCGGCTTAGTTTTTCGCGGATTTTGTCAAATTGAGCAATTTTTTCGCCTCAAAAACGTGAAAAAATAATTATATGGGCTTGATTCAGTAGCCTGCTGTCTGATTAGCTGTTGTCGGCGATCCCGCCGGCCGCCGGGGCTTCGGGAATACGTTGCACCTTCACTTCATCTTAACTCCTGCCTTCTTTCCCCCTGTTGTCACTTTCCCTCCTGCCACCTTCTTCTTTGTCCCTTTCCCTTCTGTCACCTTCTTCTTTGTGCCTTTTCCTTCTGTCTCCTTCTTCTTTGTTCCTTTTCCTTATGTCTCCTTCCGTCCTATCAGTGCTGTCTTCCTCTCTTCAACAGTCTTGTTGGCTTCTCTCTCCTTACCACCAGCCTCCTTGTCTCTGTTCTCATTGATCTCACTAGTCTCACCATCTGGGTGGACCTTGTCCAAGTTACCCTTTCCTGTTATCGTCATATTGAACTTCTGTAGCTTGTCCACTTCCGCCAGTAAATACTCCGACCTTTTACAACCTTGACACTCTACGTGAAAACCCTCCATCTGCACCTCCTTCCGTGAATTCTCACACCCCGACTTTGGTAAATCTACCCAATTATTGCATTTTGAACATGTCAGGTATCGAATAGCCTTTATTTTCTGTTTGCACGGCGCCATGGTTTTGTGTAGTTTTACAGTATATCCAAGGTAGAAATTAAAATCTTAAAACTAAGAAAGTCTTTAGAAGGACTGTTCCTGTGTACTACTGCCACTTTATGTTACAGCAGATTATAATTACACAGCTGACTATCTACCCTATCACAAACTCTAACGTTACCGGTAGTGACCTAATTTAAATACAATCAATTACGTTACGGTAGACTGAAATTTCTGCATTATCAAACTATCTAGCTTTAATCACGTTTGTTCAATATTGTTTACAAACCTATCAAAGCCTAAGTTACCCTATTATCACTCACTAGTTTAAAGTGTTCTAAAATACTTTATCTGATTAAGATTAAGCCCAACTGTTACTCGGTATATGTCTACTGCTACTTTATGAATAATACTAAGGCAATACGTTGAACTGCGCGAATGCTTTTAATTTATCGCGTTTTTTTGTTCGCTACGTGGCGCTGACTCTGCTGGATGATCCAACAAATAATAATATAGGACAACAGTGACGGATCTAGTCATGCTGGTTCTCATGGCTGGCATCAACGAATTATATGATTATGAAGAGGTTTATTATGGTCCGCAACCGTATTGGCATGAACCAGACGCTGATGTCGTCAGAGACGAAAGAGATATGCCGGATCAACCTGGCATTGCCATTGGCAATAACGATGCAGTGCCTAACGTTTCGCTGTGCCAGTGGTACATTTTTGTAATTCTTTTCGTTTACCTAGAGTGATGACTGATGACAGTAATATCTCTAGTGTGAAAAATGTTCGTGTATGATATAAATAATTTTGAATAACCAGTTAGAATTTCATTTGTGCTAACATATTGTTATCAATTTAAAAGTTGCTTGAGTGAAGGACTTACAATAACAAAAACGGCAAAACTGCCTTACCGCAAAACGCGCTAGCGCCATTAGGCATTACCGGCATTAGTCGTGTAATGTATACCCCGTTATGACCGGAAACATCCGCACTGATTCATGTCACACATTATGGGCATAAAGCTATTTACACAGCACAGGTAGGAAGCACGGTTTTTGACCAGGGTATCTTTCACGAGATTTGGACTGTCTATTTTCGTAAATACACGTACTTCACTGAAATCAACTTTTATAATAGTCTGTTGGAACAAATGTAACGGAATATGTGTTAGACATTAGCACATAGATAATTTATTAAACAATTTGTAGAGGTATTTGTTAAAACGGCAGAAAACATTAGTACGCACGATTTGTGCATCCGACCAGTATACAGTAATAATGCGGCGCCTTTGCGTACGCCGAATAGATGCGAATGTATACAACAAGTCTTCTCATCCAATCTACGCGTGGTTTACTGCAATAACCATTCAAACTGTGATGACTTTTGGCACATTTTTGCTACGTTATCTGCCACATTGTCTTATTAAATGTAACTTAATACACTTAAAATCGACATTTAAGAAATGAAAATGGTACCTAGTACAAAGTAAGACAATGACCACGGCATGCACAACAATAACTACTACCGCATTATTTACCACCATAGAGATGTTATAACAAAATACGACTTTGTTTTGTTGATGTGGAACTATGAGAAATGGTCAAAGCTGGGCGGTTTCCAAAAACAAAATTCTTAAATCAGGGATACCATACAATTTATTTTGTCATGATATCTTTCACTGCGCCCTTGTCGTATGCTGTATAACGCTGGGGTACGCCTCAAGCGATCACATGGCTGACGATATGGCTTTCGACTAATGAAGTATTTCAATAACGTGGAAATAAAAACATTATTTGCCGATTTGTAAGTATACGTTTTTTTTACAGTATCGATAAATTGTATAAAATATAACATAAAATGTATTGCTTTTGGACTATGGCGTGAAACCTCGATGTAAAATATATCACACATGTAAAAATAACATGCACAATCAAGTAAGTATGCATACATGAATGACGATAGTGTGTCCCATCGATTTTTTCCAGTAAAAATACTATATCGCTTACTACATTATTTAATATTTATAATGACATCTAGAGCATTTGTGGAAGTATCAACTAATTAAATATTTCGGCGATGTAGAACAATTATCACGGATTATTACGATTTACACTGCCGTACACCGATAACGTACGACACTTACTGAAATGAAATTTTCGTTGATTGATTTATTAGTATTAAAATATATGTCCAAATATAACATACCCTGAGCATATTGTCGATCGTTCACTATCTGCTGTAGCAAATTTTGAAATACACATACCTTAAATATACACATTAATTCCAGTGATAATACAATAATAATATATAAAAACATAAAACACACAAATTGCTAACCCTGGCAAGATGTTTGCATTATTTGTTGATATAACTATTTTGCTGGTAGAAATTAACTTATTCGACAAAAGAAAAGGTAATGGACATATCATTTGTTGTGTCTCAAATTGTGTAGTATGAGTTTCGATGCCGTTGAAAACGGATAACGTACAGCACCGAATCGGCCTGTAAACGATTGGTATATATGAGAAACGATCCTGGAACATAACTATCTGTGCCTAAATTTCGTAAATGCTTGCAGTGATATGCCTGTTGTAATGTATGTGGGATTAGTGTGGCCAATATTACCTTCCAATGACGATCTCATTTGGAATATGTTGGAATATGTGGCCAATATATCCTCCCATCGTCGATCTCAGCGATTTTCCTACGCACATCTTCTTTAAATATAATTTCACTACAACAACGTTCTCAAAATATCTTCGTGTGCGCTCCATTAACCTATGACCTCTGCTGATTTCTGAGATTGGTGGGTTGTTGATTCATCGGTTGTCATCGTGTTATCCTCGTCTTCGTTTGCTGGTTCATCTATGGTCACGCATGCTTCCTTTTTGTTTCCTCGTGGCATACCAAGGACATTTAGAATGAACGTTTCCAACCGACCAGCAGAACGGATTGAAACACGACGTCTCCACTATGTACTATGTAATAGTCGACTAGCATCACAGCGTGAGTTCACATTGAGCCTTGGACTCTAACAGATCCGCTTGATGATATTGCAGATGTTTTTTTTCATTCACTGCATCGTTCGTGTCCATTAGGTACGGCACTGCTGACTCCGTCTGAGGAATATCCCAAGCATAGAATTCTTGTGCTGTCGTGATAAGTTTATATTTCTTCACCGCACGACTAGCTGCGTTTTCCAGCTCCTCATATCCCATCGCATGGCCGGTTCACATAGCCACATTCACAGTAATGCCATGACGCCGATAAAATTACGTTGACCATGACCTGTGTTGAATATTGTACTGTTTCTATATTGTCTTGTCTGAGAATCAGGTGTGTCTGCTGGGTGTTTGGCAGGAATGCTTGGACCCACCCAATGACGACCTTAGAGATTGAGATTACAGTTGCAACACTGTGAGCCATCTGATCGCATAGCACTATAGTGAGACCGTCATGTGTCATGGTCCATTTGCACACATACCTGCTTCTCTGAGCAGTAGTCGATGCTAAGCTCTTTGAAGAGATGGCACACGTAATTGTTTGAAACGATATATCTGCTATGTACAATCCGCTTACGTCAACATCTCTATGAGAACTGCAAAGTTCTAGTTCTGGACTTGAACTCTGTCTTAGTAATTTTTGAATACTCCCATGCACGAATTTCGTAACATTCTCTCTCGCTGACTTCACATTATTTCCTTTCTTTTTCTCTTCACTGGCATCCTTGGTCAACTGCGCTGTTTTGAAATACTACTGTGTCACGCTTTCCCTTTCTTTTGCCAAGTAATACGCATAATGTTGTTCTTTATATTTCCTGTTGCGCGCATGAGCTTCAGCCAAATTTCGAGGCATTTTACAAATATCTGTCTTACCTACCTACCCTAATAATTGAGGGCATGAAACAGGAAACACAATCATTATTCTGAAAGGCGTACGCATGATTCGTTATTCCTAAGTATTTGATGACAGAAAACGATGACTACAAGTTACAGAAAAATATCCAAGGGAGATAATATAATCACAATATCGATAAATGATGGGAAAATAACAGCGAAATATGTTCTACGTTATCCATTTGTATTCTTCGTTATCGATTACATTTTACGATATTGATCCTTTGCACTCGGATGGGCAGACAACTTTTGGCAGGTAGCAAGTCTGCTAGTTTTCACTTCAATTTAAACAACAAAATGGTTCATTATAAGTGGAAATATGTTAGTAAGTTCTCAATGTCATCAAAACAAATGATGGCGCATCAAAACAAAAGGATTGGTCAATGTCAAAATCCATAAGCAGTATTCCAGTTGTCAACATATAGGTCAAGGCGCCAGGGAGCTACGGTGAAAAAAGCAAGGTTGTAAAGATAAGTTTTTAAATGACGACGGAATTTTGTAATATGTTTAACTGATATAACACTATGAGGGAGCATATTCCAAAGAGTTGGTGCAGAAACCAAAAACTCTAGTTCCAATGTTAGATTTGACTCTAGGAACAAAAAGTAGGTCAGAACTAGATGTTCGAAGCTGGATAGGTTTTCTTATAGGAGTAAGCAATGAATGCAAATAATGTGCCTGGTATGTAATGGTACAGATCTGAAATATTATACGATATCGGACAGGAAGCCCATGCAAAGACTTCAAAAGTGGTACAGAGCGAGAACAAACGAGGAGATCTTGTAACACGCTGATGTTTTTTTTGATATCCTTGCTAGCGATATTATAAAGGAGGGAATTGCAATATTCAAGTATGCAGCTAACAAACCCTGTTGAAGTAGTTTTAGTAACAGAACATGACATTAACGGCGAATACGGCGAAGATCACGAATATGATAAAAAAAACAGCAGCGACATGTTTGAGATGTGTTGTCGGAAATTGAAGTTACTATCAAAGGTCACTCCTAGATTCCGCACCGAGGTTGCTGGCGTGATACACTGATTCAAAATACGCGTAGGGAAAACATCCAGTTTACTACGCTGCATTGGAGTACCAATAATGATCAATTAAGTTTTATTTGCATTTAATTTAAACTTTGCACAATTGTTTAAATCTTATAAAATGAAGGACATGTGTTTGGATATTGAAAGAGCATCATAAATCAGAGGTATGTGTACATACAATGGATTCAGACAAGTTGTTAACAAGTTGAAAGGTAGCAAGTATTATTATTTTGATAATTTGCTCCGACTGAACAAGCAATTTATACCACTATTAAAGCCATTCTAAATATATTCTGGACCAAATACGCATTTGTGGCTACTATATATATATATATATATATATTTATATATACATACATATATGACAAAACAATGTGGAATGATGGAATAATAATCGAAATGGAATTGGCTGGGTGGTAAAAAAAAGTATTTAAAAAGTACGTTAAAAAGCAGATTCTTGCCAGTTTGATAAATCGGCAGCGCCGCATAGCGATCAAAGCTGACGACACAGTGCGGATAATATTATGCATCCGCGCTGTTCAAACGGCAATAACTCGAAAAGAAAAGATAATCCATTGGTACATCAAGCAACAAAGTTTTAGGTAAGATAATTATGTTTACGTTGATATAAAAACATTACATTCCGTGGTTGTAATTTCATGTACAACCTGAAAAAACTAGCCTCACCGCCGTTTACCATGTTAAATAATAGGCCGTGCTCAGCGGCATTGCCTGCGGTGACGTCTGCAACATCTGATGAGCTGGTTGTTTTGCGACACGCACATTACCATGTTTAGTGGGCTTAGTAGCAGCAGTTTACAATGAACAGACTTACATTTGGCACATTTCTTGACAAGAGCATTAGGTTTACGTATATGATGTTTAAAAAAATATAAGATTTAATTTCGCTTAGCCTTTAACATCCATAGACACTCGTGATGGTATACGTAAACATGTCAATTAAAAAACAATTTATGCTTTGATAACATTCGTATTTAGTGTAGGTCCTTGTGTAATTTCGTGCAGAATGTTTGTTAAAAGCAAACTTTCACTAGATTATGAATCTTATTCAGGTTATACAGGTTTAAAAAATTAGCTTGGCAATTTTTCTAAGCAGGATACGTTTACCATTTTCAAGATGGCCGCAAACCATACGAATTGCGGTTATTTTTCATTAAAATATTATTTTAAATAATTCCTTACATGTGTATAATGACATATTGAACCCTTAGCAATGAAAATACCCTTTTATATTAATGTTGGTCTATTTAGTTACATGTGAAAGGTAGAAGAAGGCCGCCATCTTGAATTTCAAAATGGCGGTAGTAAAACATATTTGGATACCGTTCATTGCATTAATATGTTCACTATAAACTTTTCTCTTACCAGTGATTGTTGATATTCGCAGAGTATCCTTTAATTTGAAACAAAATATAAATAGGGTGGCAAATTCAAGATGGCCGCCAGGATGAACATCACCACTTATCATGGAGTAGTTGGTTTTAAAATTGCATTTTGAGATCGTGCATCTTTTTAATACACAAGTCCAGTGAATCAACATGTCCCATACACTACACTGATTTACACATCGCTTGGCTTACAATTTTAACTGTATTAAAAACATGTAGTGATAATTGCCATGCCTTATAATGGAAAGCGTATACTTTCTAAGCATCTTCAACGTTACCATGTTTGTCTTCTCAACCTCCTTCCCTCCTCCTTCCCTCCTTCTCTCCCCTTTTCCTCCTGCTTCCCACAACCTGCCCTCCCCTTTCTTCCTTCCTTCCTTCCTTCCTTCCTTCCTTCCTTCCTTCCTCCTTGTCCCCTTCTTCATTTATTCTTTTCCAATATGAGTTGTGCGTGACAATTCATTATTATGTTTCATTTCACACAGAGCGTGTATTGGAAATGAGACGTATAACTGACCGCGGTACCACGCCAGATTGTGTCATGCTGGATCCAGTAAACCAGGTTGTGATTGATGGGAACATCAGTTCTCGAGTTGCTGCGTACCTGCATATTTCTCGCCATACGTTGGCAAGATACGTCAAGACGCAACTAGAGGGCCGAGCTATGTTTGAATTTAAGACCAAATGTTCACATCGTCTAGTTTTTAATCAAAACGAAGAAAGTGAACTTACCGACTATTTGAGAACATCTTCGGCAATGTTCAACGGCTTGTTTTCAAATGCGACCAAGAAACTGGCCTACGAGCTTGCGCTGGGTAATGGGAGGAACATGCCGACGAGCTGGCACGAAAACAAGGAGGCAGGAAACGATTAGCTTACAGCTTTCTTGAAGATAACGCGGTCTCTCCATAAGCCTGAAGCCACAAGCATGGGACGTGCGACTGGCTTTAACAGAGTAGCCGTTGATAACTTTTTTGATAGCTTGCAGGATGTCATGGTTAAACACGAATTTGGCCCTGCACAAGTATACAATTTGACGAATCAGGTATACGTCTAGTTCACTCTCCTAACAAGGTCATCGCGAGCACTGGCGTCAAACAGATGGGACAGATCACATCTGCAGAGTGAGGCGTCCTAGGTACAATGTACGCATGCATCAACGCAATTGAAAACACCATTCCGCCTATCTTCATTTTCCCACGTGTCCATTTCCGAGAACACGTGCTCACCGGTGCTCCTCCTGGGTCGGTAGGAGCCGCGAATAAATCGGGATGGATGAACGCTGATATTTTCTTGAGTTACCTGCATCACTTCATCAAACACGCCGACTGCTCCAACTCAAAGAAAGGGCTCCTGATCATGGACAATCACGACAGTCACGTAAAGCTAGAAGTGGTCGACACTCCCACCGCACTGTTGTCACAAATTGCAGCCGCTAGATCGCGCCGTGTTTGGGACGTTCAAGCGGTTTTGCAATTCAGAATACAGTGATTGGATGGTGAACCACCCTAAAAACAATCACTATATACAACGTCGCTGCAATCGCGGGGTTGCCTATCCCAAAACGTTCATGACAGCAAACATCCAATCGGGATTCCGAGTACGTGGCCTATTCCCGTTCAAAAGAGATGTATTTCATGAGGACGAATTCCTGGCAATTATTGTGACAGACCAACCAACCGAACGGGAGTAAATTGCTCCCTCATCGACCGCATCGGCCACACACCACCGGCTACGCCCATTGGACCGCAGCAACATACAACACCAGGTACTGGACCACAGCAACAGACAGCAGCAGCTAATGGACCGCAGCAACAGACAGCAGCAGCTAATGGACCGCAGCAACAGACAACAGCAGCTAGTGGACTGCAGCAACATATAACACCAGCTAGTGGACCGCACGAACAGACAGCACCAGCTAGTGGACTGCTGAAACAGACAGCACGAGCTAGTGGACTGCAGCACCAGACAACGCCATATACTGGACAGCAGCAGCGAGCAGAACTGCCTTTTTACCGTCACCAGCTAACTATATCGCCTCCTAGACAATAGTAGCAAAATAGGCCATAAAAATCGACACTTTCGTTGCAGTACCCACCATATGACACCAGACCTTATCGGAAGGCAAAACCACGAATATAGCCTCTCAAAGGAAGAAAACGTGGTCGATTGTCGTGAAGTTTGTATCCAAGAAGGCCATGCATCATTGTGTGGAAATGATTGTTAAACACACAGATGACTTTGCTAACGAATTTCTGAAATGTAGCAAGAAGAGTGTTGCTGCTAACTGTTTCACACTCCGTGCCGAGGAAGACGTCGTCGATGTGCCGTTTGATGACATTATTGCTCGCTTGCCTGCTCCTACCCTGTTTTGAGGCACTGCCCACACAAGAAGATGGTCGTGTTCTCCGTTAACTTGACTCGTTATCGACCTCAGTAAAAACAGGCCTAGGTCAGAAAAAATGGCTCATTTTATATTTTCACTGATACTAAATCTGATAATGTACTTTCTGATGTGCATGATGTCATCAACAGAAGGTCTGATGTCAGTCTTTATTCGTGCAAAATGTCAAGTCACTGCATTGAACATTAAAGATTGACTCTCTCTGTCTCTCTTTCTCTCTCTCCCCCTCCCTCTCTCTCCCTCTCTCTCTCTCTCTCTCTCTCTCTCTCTCTCTCTCTCTCTCTCTCCATATATATATATATATATATATTTATATATATATATACATATATAAATCAGATTCTAGAAAAAATATATTACACAAAATACTTGTTTGAACCAATAGAAATTGGTTAATTTTGTGGTAGGCACATTTTAAAACAATTATATTTGATTTTAAAACTTAATAAATATAACGACAGGAGTTTAATGGATTTGGTGCCAATATACTATGTCAAGTGAGAAGCTCGGTGTATCAAGACAAGTTGTATAACTGATTCGAAATTGTTTATGACAGTTTTCTTGTTACCAGGCAGGGTTCCATACTAGTTAACATGTTCAATATTTATTATTATATTGATCAATTACTTGAACAATGATCTTCTATTACACAAGTACATTTTTTGAACCAATAGAAATTGGCTTCATTTGTAGTAGGCACATGTTAAATACACATTATTTGTACCATGCTCAAGCAGTTAGTGTGTTACATCATGGAAATAAATCACAGTTTTAATTTCAATGACATTAAATTTAAAAACTTTACAAAAAAAAAAAAAAATATCCTATTGGATTGGTATACCCACTTTCTGCTGACGTTTTTGTTTCGGTTCATTTTCTGATATTATGTTGTCTAGACATGCCAATGAGTAGTATAATTTCAATTTTCACATTTTAACTTTTATTTTTAAAATGGGAGCATTAATTCAAAACGTCCCATTAATGGGACGCTAGCAGTAAGCGGCATCATAGTCTCTTAAATAACATATACCACAATTATTGCCACGAACTCATCCAGAGACCCATACATCCATTCATTTTACAAATTAAATGCGTTTTTTGGATGCACGGAGCTGGTAAACAAATAATATTGTTATTTCCCCACATACAAAAAGTTGTAAAAAAAATATAAATCCTTAAGATAATGTAAAGTATTAGAAATGCTATCCTGGATGAGGCCTTGGAAATATTGTCATCACGTTACGTAGGTTATTCTACAAGTACATCATGATGGTTATTTTATATTCATTGAACAGCAATAAATAAGAAGAATAACTACTTCATGTTCCACAAGCATCGTCGTCAATACGTCAACGTCACCACTGTCATCGATAATCACCAACATAACAAAGATAACGAGAGTATGTGGATGACAGATCATGACGGTGCACAAAGGCACAAACGTTCTTAAGTATCATCAAATGTACGTATTCAGGCATGGAACGCTGCAAAGCAGTCAACGTGACACGGCACGCTGCACTTATCACAATGCCTCTTGGTTTTGTTACCACAGCGTGCATATTGGCGTTGTGTTGGCCCTGACTTGATGTGGTGATGTCATCCGGCACCATCTTTCTTTGAAGCCCCAATCGACCTGTTATCGGTCTTCCGATAGGTCGCTCACCGACGAAGAGTCGGGTATACACATCGACTAGCCGTTTCTTGAATCCGAGGAGGTCTAGAGGCAACATTGTGAAAGCAGGAGACATCCTGTACAGCAGCGACGTGTTTTGTACCGCCATGTCGGGCAGGAAGGCGACAGGGACCGCCACCACTTCTTTGACCTGATGGAGATGCGGTATATTGCAATGTTCTGGTCCATCCTATCCACATCTCCCATTCCATGATTGTACAGTTTGATGAGCTTCGGTTGCTCCACTTGGATCGTTTGTTCTCCTTGGCAGATCACCGGCTGACTATTCACAAAGGAAAGACCCCATGTACATTTGATGACAACGTGACCACATAATTGTTATTCCAGGAACAGGTCAGGATGTTGTCTCTGTGGTTATGGCTATAACCATAGCTGCCTCAATTCACTTTGGCTAGGGCTTTGATCTTGATTGGACATTGCTAGACGCGGTGGGATCTCGTGGTTCCTGTACCGCCAAGTCCCTTCTTTGCCAGTGCATGAAGCGGGAAAACTGCAGACACCGGGCATTGAGAAGATCGTACAGCTGTCCCACCTTGGCCATACCAATGTTTGGCTGCAGGTGTTCGTTGTCTGCCAGGTGTAAGTACCTCATAAGGCAGTCGAGTTAACCTGTTGCGGGTCATCATTTTGGTAATTCTGTATTGTGCACATCATCGGCAGTCTCCCAATACATCGGTCCACGTGGCAATGGGATGTAGCCGGAGATGAAAAAAATTGACAGAAATGCCTTGATTTCAGGCGGCGAGGTTGCAAATGCGTGATTCCTTTTTTCTTTGGCGTAGTTGTTAGTTTGAGCGACAATATAGCTCACTATATCATCATCTCAGAATGTCGGGGACAAATCTTCCTGTAGAAAGCCAGGCAGGTCGGCTTCCTAGATCCTTTGTGTCTTTAGATCAGCCCCTGTGTCTTCTTTTTTTCCAGATGCCGAGATCATCTGATTCCTCGATTGTGTCAGTGGAATCAGTGCAATCATTCCCTACAGAATAGACAGTCCCATCATAAGATGTAATAGTTGCCTCGGCCTGCGATCTGATTTGAGCTCTTGGAAGGTTGCTGACAGACAACCCACCCAAGGCTTCTTCATCCCCGCTGTCAGAGCTAGCGCCATCGCCAGGTGGATTGACGTAGATAGTCGCGTCTCTCATCGGGAAGTCATCTTCCTCAAATATCATGATCACTTCATTCAAGGTGAAGCGCCTAGTGGCAAAATAATAAACTGTTACACAAATACGTTATAGCCAAATTACAAATACATTGCTTATAATAGCTATTTTTATTTATAAACAAGTGTAGTTGTAACATGGATTTGTATTAATATTATTATTTAATTATTTCATTATTACTATTAGTATTAATGGTATTCATATTAGTGTACTTATTATTACAACGTTGTTGCTGTGGTATGGCAGACACTGATAGAGATGGGTATGGTAATGACTCGCTTAGCCTTAGGGTAAATATATGCCAGAATAGTTCATAATTAGGTCAAAATTGTGTTAACTGTACACAGTATACACTTCTAAATGTGGTGTTGTGAATTGCTAGCAAAAACATTACGCCCAAGAACACAACAACAAAATGTGGCCACTTGCAGCTTGTGTACCAGAAATAGGACACTGCAGTGATGACGTCATTGTGGCCCATTGCTGCTTGTGTCCCGTATCTGGGACACCTACTTTTAAGGCTCTTGGAACCTGAAAAGATATTAACTTTGCTGGTCATCTGTCTGAACTGGTTTAGAAGGTGTTGATTATGTGAAATATTGTAATTGAATATGTATTTAACTGATTAAAATATTTGAAAAAGGACTCACCCTTTGCGTGTAGAGTTTGCAGCAGCCATTTTCAGACCACAACTCCAAAAATGGAGTAAAACAAAGCAAAATACAGAAACGAAACGCAAGTGAAATATAGTCATTTAGTAACACATTAAAACCAAAGTTGGCAATAAATATTAATATTTGCTTTTGGTGATGTATATTTAAAATAGCGTCCCATTAATGGACCACCAGCAGAAAGTGGGTTTCTTGTCCACTGTAACATATAATACATTATAGTTTAGTTGAGCATGGTGCCCCATTTTTTACCGAAACCACTAATACTTTCACTGTTCTTGATATGTTTTGGAAATGATATGAAAAAATTCAAATGTTTGGGTGCACATATTGATTTTCTGTCGAAAACATGTCACCACCCAATAAGGTCATGAACGCATTTTTTACATCTTTAAAATACGTATTAAGACACCAGTGCAAACGTTTAGCCAAATTAAATAGTTTTCACTATTGTATCACCTTTTAATAGTGTTACTCCTGGTCATATTGAGGAATTGTTCAGCTTCCTGTGGGTACAAGCATTGATGTTGTACTCCAAACAATATCCCACCATATAATATAGTGAGTGCCTTTGTTGTTCCCACAGTACATGTTGAATGACCAGTGTAAAACATTCATAAACTAAAACTAGTATTTTGCAACCGTGACAGCAATATACACTATTCCTGGTCATTTGGATACATTTCGCTCATATTTATGTGTGCAGATATTGATTTCCTGGCATAAACATTACCCCACCCTGCAAAATAGCAAGTGTATTTTTTCCCAAAATGTATGTTAAGACATAATTGTAAAGTGTTAAGCGAATCATATTGGTATTTTAATGGTGTGGCAAATATAGACATTACATCTTGTTACATTGCGCCATTGTGCTCCTCATGCAGTGCAAACATTGAATTTCTGGCTAAAGCAATATCCCACCTTGCTAAGTCGAGAGTGCCCTATTTGGCGCCTGTGATACACGTTAAAAACATCATTGTAAATTGTAGCCAAACTAAAGTAAAGTAACATTGTCCAAGAAAAGCATCCCAAGAAGGTACGTTTTGACAGCAATCCCCGGTGAAAAATAAATTACTAATAGTTATTGTATTTCAACATAAGCCTCACACAGTGTGTCGTGTTTCCTGCAAATACCCGCTATAATAAATGTATAACAAATGTTGGCTTTCCATCTTTGATATGCTTATTTAACCTATGCATCATGCCGTCAGACTATAATCAACGTTAATATAAACACGTTAAGGAAGCGAACCTATAAAACAAACTGCACAGAACCAACGGTGGACAAGTCGATCGATTATTAATA
This sequence comes from Paraescarpia echinospica, assembly GCA_020002185.1. NCBI lineage: Eukaryota > Metazoa > Annelida > Polychaeta > Sabellida > Siboglinidae > Paraescarpia > Paraescarpia echinospica. The sequence continues at coordinate 45,467,365 of CM034534.1, read as the reverse complement.
TTATCGACAACAGTAATAAACGGAAGAACTTGTTTTACTTTATAATAAGAACGGTAAAACAATGTAAACTGATTCCACTGCCAAAGCAATGGCCTGTTCGCAGGTAAACCGTATTGTGTTTTTAATTTTGTAAAATATAGACATTATTTGCTTGGTAATCGTTTGGAGCCACGTTGAACTTCTTTGTATGCGTATGTATTTTTATGGCAAAAACATACCCTACCCGTTGAAGTCGTCGGTGCCTGTGTTGTCCTCAAATACTAATTAAGACATCATTGTAAAGCTTTAGCAAAGTTAATTTGGAATTTTGCGAATGTGCCACCAGTAGACGTTACTTCTAGTCAATTTGCAATGTTGCATGTGTGCATGTGTTGATTTCATTGCAGAAACGTGCCTCCACAGTATAAATTCACGAATGTCGTTATTGTCCCCAAAATACATATTAAGATATAATTGTAAATTCTTAGTTTAACTGAATGATGTATATATATATATATATATTTGCTTTACATATGTTGTACCTTCCTATGGGTTCAATATTTGACTTTGGGGCCAAAACTGCAAAACCACACCCCGTGTAAAGTCAACAGCAAGTACCTATTTTGTCAAATAAATACTCAGTAAGATACCATTCTAACCATTTGTGAACGTTAAATTAGTATTTTTGTTATTGTGTCATCCACAAACATTACTCTTGAACATATACATATATATATATATATATATATATATTTATATTTCCGTCGGTTGGTTGTGTTAATTTTCTGAACTAGAACTTTTACATCTTAGACAAAAATACGCCCGTGACATAACAGGGTGGAGGAAGTTTTTGGCCATAAATTATTTACTCAATGAGTGGTGCCAACTGGCTTCAGATGATCAAATATACTGCTAATTTGTGACACAGTAGCAACAAAACAATGTTATGTGGTTAAATGGTTACACTTTTACCTTGATGGTTGTTTGTTTAACAAAATAGGCACTCTTGACTTTATAGGATAGTGTAGTGTTTGGCCTTAAATCAAACCATGCACCCTCATAAAGATGCCACATATCTCAAAGTGACCAGGAATAATGTATATGTATGCCACAATGATTAAATGCTTAATTGCTTGGTTGAATATTGCTACCACGACAATCTGTCCAACCTGTACAATATATAGAAAGTCATAAAGCATTGATAAAGGTTTGTTTTTAAGCTATTTTATATAATGATGATAAAATAACTAGAGCACACAAAGTATGATTAGTAAAATAATTATATAGATAGAACATAACATTACAGTCGCCAGTAGGTAATTCTCATAGTTTATCTTTTTGTGACCACCATTTTGAAATTCAAGATGGCGGACCTCCACTAGCGGTAACATGTATCTAAGACACACGTGTATTAATATAAATGGATATTGTCAATGGCACGAGCTCCAGACACCATTATAAGCATATATGTAATTATTAAAAATAACATTATAACAGAAAACTAGCGCAATTTGCATGATGGGCGGCCATCTCGAATTTAGTCAACTTATCCTGCATAACAAAAATGCCACCATAATTTGTGTAGATCTGTACTACCCAAAGATGCAAAATGAAGTGAAAGTTTGCTTTTACCAACGATTCTGCACGAACGTGATATTTTCGACATAGTGGCCTACACTATATTGCCTTCGTACTGACCTTCTGGTAGACATACTGTTCCGATGCAGCAGACATTGGCCCAATATGGCTACTACACAGGTCAATACGAAGGTAGTACGAGTAGAAACAATGGTTATATATATTCGCATTGCATTCGGATTGGCAATAGGATAACCGCGTTGGCCCGAGGTAGCACAATATTAAATTAATTTGTTTATACACTGTCACGAATACCTGTGGACGTCACATTCACTAGCTCACATACTTTCGACATTTTGAACTGGCAATGCTGAGACTCAATTTCTACGATTACTTGCCTTGCGCTGAAACAACGGCACAGTTTTGCCTGCGCGTAACATTGTAAACGAAAATAACGCGCTGGCAAATATTATTAACCAACAGCATGTTACTTTGTATGCCAGAGGGCGTTCAGTGAAGTGATCTGATTTATGGGTAGGACCATAAATCAGAACAGCAGTAAATCTGACTGGCTAAAACCTTTAATATGTGTAACAAATGTAGAAACACATTAGGCTGATTTGAAACATTTGACAGTACTGGTAGTAAGCAAACACATTGACCACATTTATGCCACATTTATGACAAGTAGTTGTCATTATATTTCTTAATATCCTAAATGAGATATCGTTCTAACATTTCAATCGATAATCAATGCCCTATACAGAGACAACATCACATGTTTGGCTGCTAGTAAAAACAACCCCGTTGACAGTTACCAATCACTAGTTTTTCTACCAGTAAAGCCTAATTGTTTGTCACTATTGTCAGACTTTGTTCTGTGCACGTTCAACAGTTAATCACAAGTTGTCCAAGAACGCATTGTTCTATCAACTTTTTTGTTATTGACTCGATTGATCGGCGTTGGTTGTTACACATATGATGTTGTTGCATATACAAACATGTTAATGCAGGATTCAGCCATCCTTGATACGGTATTACGAATGTGTACGCTAACTTGGCGTTTTGTCTGTATCCAGAAACGTCTAGTCATTGCGTGGGTGCTCATGGTTGCGAGTTATCTTCCAAGAACAGCATCCCAAGAAGGTACGTTTTGACAGCAATCCCCGGTGAAAAATAAATTACTAATAGTTATTGTATTTCAACATAAGCCTCACACAGTGTGTCGTGTTTCCTGCAAATACCCGCTATAATAAATGTATAACAAACGTTGGCTTTCCATCTTTGATATGCTTATTTAACCTATGCATCATGCCGTCAGACTATAATCAACGTTAATATAAACACGTTAAGGAAGCGAACCTATAAAACAAACTGCACAGAACCAACGGTGGACAAGTCGATCAATTATTAATATTATCGACAACAGTAATAAACGGAAGAACTTGTTTTACTTTATAATAAGAAAGGTAAAACAATGTAAACTGATTCCACTGCCAAAGCAATGGCGTGTTCGCAGGTAAACCGTATTGTGTTTTTAATTTTGTAAAATATACAACTAATGCATAACATTCCTGGCTGCCAAGATGAAATATAATCGTGTTTCGAAAACTGGCAACAATTTTCACATATGTCCACACCATCTTTCGTTCCTTACATGTTCTATGGACAGAGTGTCACATTGAATTATTCACGTCCGAAATCATGTATTTGCAAAACACATTTGAATCACGCGTTTATTTATTTTAATTATTTTGTTGCCAATAATAATGAAAATAATTAAGTTTGACGTATTTCGTGCCAACAACCTTAATTGTGTGCATTGAAATAAACATGTATGAAAACATGAAAAAAATAATGTCGATAATGCATGTGTAATATATTTGCAAACATATGAGAATAAATAGACATTCTAAATTATGTGGTAGGCGATTTGAATGTTTTACGTTTTTTATTTTTTTCAAGTATGATACCTCAACACCCACCTGGATAATATGAGCCATCCGGTGGCTTCTCGTTTTACACATGTCCTCATCAGATGTTTTTGTTTTGAATTGATCTAGTGTTAATGGACTATTATAAAAAAGCAGGACGTTTTATTTTTATGTATACTACTTATGATGATATGGTGTGTCAGCAAAGATAATATTAAATAAATGAAATTACTACGCTTGTTATGTGAATGTCGGTTAAGTACTTCACTGTCAACAACGTTTCTAAAAAACTGTTGCCCCCATTTGATTATTTATGTTGTATACATTCTGAATACGACTATCTGGTGGAACACTGTGTATGCATATATTTGTTAACACTACTTTATCTTACGTACAGTGGAACTGCGAATCACTACGATATTTAAATTTTAGGAGTTATGTTAGGTGATATTCCTAGGCATCATAACTTAACTTACGTTATAATTAATGTATATATCAATGAAGTGGAAGATGATATATCAAGCAACGTACTGAAATATGCAAACGACACAACATTTTTTAGAACAGTTAAATAAATCGGCGGAAATAAACACATATTACATTTCGATGGTCTGAAAAATGGCAAATTATAGTTAATGTTGGGAAATGTAAATGCCTATACGTAGGACATGGAAACATGTACATGATGAGGAATGCCACATTTGCTAAAACCATACAGGAAAATGACATATGAGCAACAGTTAGCAGGGGTCTATCCGGAAAAAGACATGCATATGCCCTCTGGGCACATCACAGATAGAAGTGTGCGATTACTGAACATGTTATGTGCCCCATATCAGGTGATTCAAATGTTATTAATTAAACCGCTTAATGGTATGATGGCTTACATAACCAGGTAAATGTGAACATACATTTTTTTTTAATTAGGCATGTAATCATGTTATTATGTAACTTGTTTTGAATTATATTCAGGACAGTCTACGCGACGTATTTATGGGTACAACATATATAACCATCAATATCAAAGTGCTCAGAAATGTTATTGTTTTTCAAAATCAATAACGTTACAAACGTAGATACATTCTGGGTAGGTGTGCCCCATTTTTCGTGGACTGGCCATGCTACTATAGACTACAGCTCCACTGAAAGGGAGATTCTAACTGAGAAATACACAACGATGCAGCAGTTTCTGACATCGAGTGACAACAATTCACATACGTGAGAGCACAAACAAAAATATTCAAAGAACCATGTAGATTAAAAAAAAAAAATTGATACCCAGATTAATAGTGTAAGGAATAGCCTCGCTCGGTCTGTGGTTGAGATTGCAGTCTTTTGAGAGGTAATTAAATTATAAGTTGTTGGAAAATCACCCAATTAAATTAGCCCAATTAAATATTATACTATACAGTAAGACTAGAAGATAGCATTGCCTTTTTCCTAAGTTTATGACCCTGGGTGACGAGGGCATTTGTAATGAATGTACTATTTGTGAGCGTTGGTGACGGAGGCATAATTTATAAACATGTTTAAACAATAATTTTTTTTCGTTTATAATGCACTTCAATTATAATATTTAATAATAATAATAATAATAAAATAACTTCTATTGCGCCTAAATCCTTGGAAACCAAGCTCAGAGGCGCATCAAAACAAAAGGGTTGGTCAATCTCAAAATCCATAAGTAGTTTTCCAGTTGTCAATAGATAGGTCAAGGCGCTAGGGTGCTACGGTGGATAAGCAAGGTTGTAAAGATACGTTTTTAAATGACGACGGAATTTTGCAATATTTTCAACTGATCTAACACTAAGAGGAAGCATATTCCAAAGAGTTCGTGCAGCAACAGAAAAAGCCCTAGTTCCAGTGTTAGTGTTGACTCTAGGAACAAAAAGTTGGCCAGCATTAGATGATCGAAGCAAACATACATGAATTTAAAAACGTGAATATAATGTACATGTATGGATGGATACTATTTTGTATAGATATGGACGGATTGCACTTTGTTGTTCGATCATGTTGATGATTGGCAATAATATGGTGTAGGCTGCAAGAAACGCTGTCCACGGTGGTCGCCTAAAGCTTATAAACAATGTCAACGACATGCAAAGGGTAGGCTAGGCAGAACAGTATTGATTAGACTGTTCTCAGTATCCAGTCATCAATATCAGATGTGATTGATTATTTTAAATAACTCCATTCAGACCATTGTTCTGTTTGTGTCCGCCCGGCCGTTGTCTGTGTTCGGGCGCAGACTGAAGCAATTCAAAATGCCCTAATCCTAAGACGCAATATTTTATAGCGTAAATATGCCTAGAATGATGTGAAATTATTTAGTTATCGCATCAACGTATCAAACTTAGGCAAAACTACTGTAAGTAACGGTAAATCGATGTGGTTGCGGATTCTCCACAAGCGCCCCTCAGTTTTTAAGATTTTTCAGACACGTTTTTGTATGCGTCTTTTGGGCACATGCGGGAAAAAAGTATAAGGCATTCCAGTGTACAACGCGTCATTTTCAATAAATTCGTGATTGGCGCCGTTGATGTGATCGCGCGGTGATGAATGATTGTGGGCATATCTGTTAAGGGCCACACAGACGAGATGCATCGACATTATCGCATGCGCGCTCCCGTTCTCCTTGTCGCTGTTTGCGCTTTTAGTTGCATTATTCTTGCTTTGAAAAGAAAGTCGCCAGCCATTATGGTGAAGTTGTGTTACCCCAATACGGAGCTCGGTGAAAGCAACGTCTGTGGCGGATCTCTCTGAAACGCAGCAGGGGATTTACTGGTGGCGCGAACGTTTCGTTCCTTCCGTTTAATTTTGCAGCTAACATGCATGGATGTGTTAATTGTTAGTTCGAGCTTTTCGTTCTTTGACGACTCTGTCGTGTTAAATTTCATGATGAGTGTAACACAATATTGGTATTAAACGTGATTTAATACATGCCAAAAAGGAGAATGACAACATAGAAGAATGCGTGTTATGGTGCCTCCGTTTGGAGACTGATCAGTTACTGTCCGGAAATGGCACTATTGACGAGACACCACCTGTCAGATAACAATACTCGAATATCCGCTGTAGTATTAACAACTAGAGGCCATACAAGGTTTTTTTATATACAGTAAGTGTAACATATTTTATTCCATGATATGGACGCATATGCACTACCATAACCAATGTATTTCTACAAACTACAACATTTTCTACTGACATTGACAAGTGTGAAGACGGTAGTGATGTGACGTGTCACGTCAAAAATAATGTTTAAAGTAATTACAATATATATAGTAGTAAAAGTAATTTATGCAGAACAGAAGTATATGTAACACAAACATATATTGTCATATGTACCACAAGTATGAAAACAGTGTACTTTGGCTGCAGAATAAGCATAAGCATGAGCAGTAGTATTCCTAAACTGTTGTTTAGTTCAGTAAATACTAGTAGTACTAACTTGGTCTAAAATCTTAAATAGTACTGAACGCATGCGTTGCGTTATGAACAAAAAGCAAAACAATTAAGTTTTAATGTATTGGATAAAGTATAAATTATACCTCCAAAAGTGTGAATGTACTCTATGATAACTAATTATATCGATACATTACAGTGCGTTCAACTGATATCGTCAACTGTGATAAGTGTAGTGATGCCACGACTTGTACACAATGCAACGTGGGATTTACTTTGAAAGAGGGATCATGTCAAGGTAATTCTCGTGTGAGTGTAATATCAGTTGATATACTAGAATATGTAAATTGAAACAGAATCAGCAATAGCAGGAAAAGGAAAAAGTTACAGTATTAGCACCAATCAGCAAACGAATTATTTCCCGCAATTGTAATGGTACAATATTATTGTACAACAAACACGGAACGTACGCAACAGTAAACAAATGATGTCTATATATTACAGAATGTACGGAGATTGCCAACTGTGTGTAGTGATTCGACAACCTGTACGACATGCAGCTTAGGATATTATCTGAAAGACGGATCATGCCAAGGTAATTAATTTTGGATGAAAGACCAGTGGATATTTCACGCTGTATAATTTGCGGCAGAATAAGGAGTGGGATAGGACGAACCGAGAGGTTGCTAGCGATTGTAGAATTTCATGTTTTGGAATGTGTTTCTATTTATACATTTTTTTTTAGCTTATATATTTTTTGTAGTAGTAAAGATAAGTTCTGCAGAATAGAAGTATATGTAACACATACATATATTGTCATATGTACCACTAATAGGAAACCAGTGTACATTGGCAGCAGAGTAAGCACAAGCATGAACAGTAGTAGTCCTAGTACATATTGTTACTGTTGTTTAGATTAGTAAATACTAGTAGTACTAACTTGCTCTAAAACCATAGTACTGAACGCATGCGTTGCGTTATTAACAAAAAGTAAAACAATGATATTTTCGTGTATTGGATAAAGTATAAATTATACCTCAAAATGTGTGAGTGTACTCTATGATAACTAATTTATATCGATATATTACAGTATGTTCAACTGATATCGCCAACTGTGATAAGTGTACTGATGCCACGACTTGTACACAATGCAACGTGGGATTTACTTTGAAAGAGGGATCATGTCAAGGTAATTCTCGTATGAGTGTAATATCAGTTGATATACTAGAAAATGTTAATTTAAACAGAATCAGCAATAGCAGGAAAAGGAAAAAGTTGCAGTATCAACTCCAAACAGCAAACGAATTATTTTCCGCAATTGTAATGGTATAACATATTGAATAATAAACCTATGCAACAGTAAACAAATTATGTCCATATATTACAGCATGTGCAGAGACTGCCAACTGTGATGAGTGTAGTAATGCGACAACGTGTACGAAATGCAGCGCAGGTTATGCTGTGAAGGAAGGGTCATGCCAAGGTAAATAATTGAGGATGTAATACAAGTGGATATTTCACTCTGTGACATTTACGATCAATTATACAATAACATTGAACGTATGAGTTGTAGTATTAACGTCAATTAGTAATTTAAATAGTTAAAAAGGTAATGGTAAAGGGAAGTTCTTACAAAGCGCAATAACAAGTCCTTAGGACGGCACAAAGAGCGTTTTAAAATTTAATCCGGAGCGATTGAACACCATCGAATTATCTGGGTATAATTCAGTCACGCTGCAGTTAATGCGGGAATTCTATTCGTACACAAATATCCACTACTGTCTTTAGCCAGTTACTCATTCATACAGCAGAGTGAACTGAAGCAATGTAGAGTAATATAAATTGCCCAAGGTTTGACACTTTTTTAATAGACTAGTAATGATATACCATATTATACAATAACTAAACCGCATATACTACAACGATAACCAATATATATCCATAAATTACAGCATGTCCCGCTGTCATTGCCAAATGTAAACAGTGTAGTGATGCGACAACGTGTACGAAATGCGGCGTGGGATTTGCTATAAAAGAAGAATCTTGTCAAGATAATTCTTTTGTTAATGTAAAATCAGCTGATATAATAGAACATGTTATTTTCTGCACAAACAGAAGTAGCACTCAAACGAAAAATATAAATAATTATTTACATAGCAGTAATGTTATTCCATACAATATCATCAACTAAACGTATATATTATAACATACATTTATTTATATTTATATTATAGCATGATCCACTGACATAACCAACTGCGAAGAGTGTAGTGATGCGACGACATGTACGAAATGTGCCGGGGGATTTGCTGTGAAAGAAAGATCACGTCAAGATAATTTGTTTATTCATGTAATTACTATATATATATATATATATATATATTGCAGCAAATGTAGAGCAGCAAAGGAAAGACAAACAACTCAAAGTACGTCCCAAAAATGCATTTTGAACGATTGCTAGTACATCGCGCGTCCTATCCCAACATTATTAGCATGTGTTCAAAGATTATTCTATCTGCTTTAAAAAAATATCAATTGTTTCCCGATAATCATTACTAAAATAATCTAAAACGAACCTAGAACAGTGGTGTTTCCGTTTTTCACCCTTATTCACCGTTGGATGACCTACGTTATTGCGATGTCACGAAGACGATGAGAAACATCGGTTTGTCAGCCATAAACGCACAGCAGTTTTGTCGCCTTTAAAAAATCAGTGGACATTATAACATCACAACAAGAAATGGTGATGTGTGCGAGTCCCAACCTATAGAAATGAAGAAACAGCACGCTTTCGGAATATTTATGTCCTGAGTACAAGCCAATAACTTCGTTAGGAACCGTACGGAACACAGACAATGAAAAACGTGTTGGACCCTTCATACGTGTTCTATGATTTGCTACCGGAAAATCTAGACGAAGCCATCATAACATAAATTGCTTCCTTTGAAATGATACCAAATTCGTCTGAATAGGACGAACCTTGAGGTTGCTAGCGATCGTAGTTTCAATTTTTTTAACGTGTTTCGTGTTGGTTATTTATCGCTCGCTTATAATATTATATTTCACAGCAGTAAAGGTAATTTCCGTAGATGTAGATATAACGAAAAGGATATATTGTTGTATTTACTGACAGTAGCAAAACAATGTACTTTAGCAACAAAACAGCATTAACATGTGCAATAATATTCCCAATACGTGTTGTCAAAGTTGCAAATTTTTTGAACACCAGTTGTCCCAATAGCAACTGTCATATGATGTGAATTCACAAGTAACATTAAATCAATATAGGTTGTAGTATTAGACAAATAAAAAACTGGGTTTTATATAATTGTAAATGTATATAATGTTCCTCCAAATTAAAGCCGAATGTACTTTACGATGACCAACTAACATCCATACATTACAGCATGTTCCACTGAAGTTACAAACTGTCAAGAGTGTAGTGACGCGACAACGTGTACGAAATGCAGCGTAGGATATGATGTGAAAGATGGATAATGCCAAGGTATTCAATTGTGGATGCAATACCAGTAGCTATTTCACGGTATTAAATTTGTGGCAGAATAATAAATAACAGTGAAAGAATGAGTGGTAGTATTAACATTAATTGGTAGTTTAAATATTTTACATAGTGGTAATAATTTAATATATTATACAATAACCATATCGCATATACTTCAAATATAACAAAATCTATCCATATATTACAGTATGTTAATATGACATTACCAACTGTGAATAGTGTAGAGATGCGACGACGTGTACGAAATTCGTCGTTGGATTTGAGTAGAAAGAAGCATCTTGTTAAAGTAATCCGAGTGTTAATGTAATATGAGTTGACATAATAGAACATGTGACTTGCTGCACAAACGTAAGTAACAGGAAAACAAAAATAAATATAAAAATTATTATTTACATAGTAGTAATGATATGGCATACAATACCATTATTAAACAATATATAGTGTAACCAAGAGATATTACTAATTATTCAATTGTGGATGAAATACCGGTAGCTATTTCACGGTGTAAAGTTGGTGGCAGAATATTCAATAACAGTGAAAGAATGAGTGTTAGTATTAACACTAAAAGTGTAATTTATATATTTATGTGAATAGTGTAGAGATGCGACGACGTGTACGAAATGCGTAGTTGCATTCGAGTAGAGAGAAGCATCTTGTTAAGGTAATTCGAGTGTTAATGTAATATGAGTTGACATAATAGAACATGTGACTTGCTGCACAAACGTAAGTAGCAGGAAAATCTGCATTTGGGGGACTTCCGTTGGTGAAGTAATTTGAATTTGGTGCAGCAAACTTGCGAAAATATAAGGATATTTGATCAAGATAAGTGATATTATTGAGCGTATAGGATACATAACGTAATTATAGATATATATTAAGCAATATTTTTTGTTCAAAGTTAGCTAGAGGCAGTAATCTAGGGTAGATTAAAAGTAGGCGATTTGCGAGCAATAATTGGGGACGTTAATGTAATCGGAACGTTGTTTACAAAGTAGGTCACTGGCGAAGTTAGCGTACCGTGAACGACAATAGAATAGCGTTATTTGAGATAATCGGTGTAGTTAGATGAGTAATTAAAACCTGAAATAGCAATATTTTAAAGTGTATAATAGTACACAGGAAACAGTCTTTGTAAAGACTACCTTGTATCTAAGCCTAACTTGAATACATTGTCATCGACATCGTAACTAGGTAAGGCACGGTGTGTCACTGTGTGTTAACAAATATAACTAACTATAACCTAAACAATCTGGTGTAAATTGTACACAGAAAAGTCTTTTCAAAGACTACATAAAACTACTTTGAACATAAATAAATTCTGATATGGCACCTTGCAAGCGGCAACTCAGGGCAAAACGACACCTAGTTTGCAACGACTGCCAGAGCTGGGTGGATTTTGCGTTGTCTGGCTGTCCAAAATCATGGGCAGAGACCAAAGATGACGGATTCACCTTTCGGTGTATGGGGTGTTTGAGGGTGGAATGTCTGATGAAGGAGGTGTGTAAGTTGACGGATATAGTGAAGGAGATGGAGGCGAGACTCAACATAGAAATAGATGGAGCAGACAGGGATGACGCGGAGAGAGTTGAGAATTCTACAACACAGAAGGAGCAGAGTTGTGACACGGAGACTGAAGAAAGGAGACTGAGAGGAAGGAAGATGACCGGTGTGAAGGAACAAGACATTGAGAAAACAGAGGGACGGAGGAAAAGTGTTCGGCAGAGGAAGAGAAAACGGGCCAGTGGGGATAGATCAGCAGGTAGTCAGACTGTAGAGAACGAGGAGAGACACGACAGCGATACAGGTGGTGAAGAGGTAGATACCACAGAGGCAGTTGGTAAGACTGTGAGACAGAAGACTGATGGAAGAAGACAGAGTGTTCAGCAAAAAACAGAAAACATGACAGGCGTGAAGGTGACAGGGGAGAAAGTGACCGTAGTGAAGGAGGCAGCCGGGGAAAAGGGACGGGAGAGGAGAGAAGAAAATGTGATGGGAGGAAAGAAGAAGGGACGAAAGGAAGTGAGAGTAAATGTGCTAGAAGAGAAGATGACAGGAGGAAAGGGACAAGAGAAAACGCGACAGGAAAGAAGGGAATGGAAGAGAATGTGACAGGAGAGAAGACGACAAGAGGAAAAGACAACAACCAGACATATGCAAACCGGAGGAGCTACTCCGAGGCAGTGATTGAGGGGGCAAGGAGAAAAGAGAGAGTGTTTATGGGCGATTCAATTCTGAGAAAAACAGACAAGACTATATGCGAGGGGAAGGACGTTGTTGTATGTCTACCTGGGGGCTAGGATAGAGCATGTGACCGAAAGGGTAGAGAAGGTATTGGGGCATGGCAAGGGAGGGTCTATACTATTACACGTTGGGACAAACAATGCAGACAAGGAGGGAACAACTGGGATAGTTCAGAAGTACAGACATCTAGTGAGGAAGCTAAAGAAGACAAGAGTGGAACAGGTTATTCTCTCAGGAATTTTGCCAGTAATAGGAGGAAGGGGGGCAAGATACAGAAACAGTAAGAGGATGGCGATCAACGCACTAGTTGAGCAGATGTGTGAGGAAGAGGGCGTGGGATTCCTAGATTTATGGGGGTACTTTGTTGGGAGAGAAGAAATGTACATGAGAGATGGCCTCCATCTAAGTGGAAAGGGGGCAGCAGTATTCTCAGAGAATCTGCTGCGATCTGTTGACAGTGGGACAGGTTGCATGTATTTAAACTAAATTCGCAGGGGGGACTCGCAGAGAAGCCTGAAACTGGAGGCATACATAAAGGCAGCAAAACTAATTCAGCAAAGAACAGTCTGGAAAACTGTTCTGAAGCTGGGTATAAATGTGTTTGTTTAAATGCAAGGAGTATAGTAAACAAAAGAAATGAACTAAACATTATGGTAGAAGATATTGACCCTCACATAATAGGTATAACCGAATCATGGGCAACCACCGATATATCAGATGCCGAATTGGGACTGACAGGATATGTAATGTTTAGGAAAGATAGAATAGGAAGAAGGGGAGGTGGAGTTATTTTATATATTAAAGAATCTATCCAGGCTTATGAAATAAAATTAGACAGAGAAGCAGATTGCGAAGAAGCTGTTTGGTGTAACATAGTTACAGGAAACTCAACGTTAACGGTTGGATTAGTTTATCGAAGTCCAAACATAAGCATAGAAGAGAATGAAAAAATACAAAACTCTTTAAGGGAAGTGAGCAAATGGGACTGTGTTATTATGGGGGATTTTAACCATGGGCATATAAAATGGAAATCTCTACAGAGTATGGGTAGTGAGGACCACACGTTTTTAGTTTTAGTACAATATAGTTTCCTTTCTCAACATGTGCTAGAACCAACCAGGGGAGAGAATGTGTTAGACTTAGTTTTGTCCTCACAGAATGAATTAGTTGACAGTGTTAAATTATGTGAGCCTCTGGGAAGTAGTGATCACAATCAAATACATTTTACCATCAAAGTAAAATCAGAAAGAAATAATAAAAAGCAGTTCAGGAGAAATTTCCACAAAGGAAGATATAAGGAAATGAGGAAATATTTAGCAAAGATAGACTGGAATAATACACTGAAGAATAAGACAGCAACAGAATGCTGGAATATCTTAAAGAATGAAATAGAGTGCATCGTAGATAAATTTGTTCCCTTCAAAAAACAAGGGAAACGGACCAGAAAGAAATACTTATCGAAAGAAGCCATTAGAAAAATTAAGTATAAACAAATGATGTGGAAGTCTTATAGACGTACTGGCAATGACGAAGACTACAACATTTATAAAGAAGCACTAAACCAAGCTACAGCTGAAATTAGAAATTCAAAGAGAAGCTATGAACATAAATTAGCTTGTAATATAAAACATGACAGCAAGAGTTTTTATGCGTATGTTCGAAGCAAACAGAAAGTTCAGGATAAGGTTGGTCCTCTAGAAGATAGTGCTGGAAATATAATATCAGAAGGATTCTTATTGGCTGAAGACCTAAATGAGTATTTTAGTTCAGTGTTTACCAGAGAAGACACTACTCCACTGCCAGTACCAGAGGCTAAGTTCAAGGGGGCAGAATCAGACTATTTAAGACAGCTAATTGTAACCCCAGAAATGGTAGCTAAGAAAATTAGGGCTATGAAGGAAAATAAATCACCTGGAGTGGATGGTATTCCACCCAAACTACTAGTGGAAATTGTAGAACAAATTAGCATACCGCTTGCAACAGTTTTCAACTTGTTATTAGAAGAGGGAGTGGTTCCTTTAGAATGGAAAGAAGCAAATATTATACCGTTATTTAAAAAAGGTTCGAGAAACAAGTCAGAGAACTATAGACCAGTGAGTTTAACATCAGTGATTTGTAAATTATTAGAAAGACTAATTAAAGATCACATGGTGGATTTTCTTGTTAAACATAACTTGATAAACCCATCTCAACATGGGTTTCTAAAAGCAAGGTCATGCTTAACAAATATGTTATGTTTTTTGGAAGATATCACTAAGTGGGTAGATGATGGATCACCAGTAGATATCATCTACTTAGATTTTCAAAAAGCTTTCGACAAAGTGCCACATCAGAGATTACTGCTTAAACTAAAAGCCCATGGCATAGGAAATGGTATAATTAACTGGATAGAAAAATGGCTGATTGACAGAAGACAACGGGTAGTTGTTGATGGGGAAGCTTCAAACTGGAAATCAGTTTTGAGTGGGGTTCCAGAGGGATCAGTACTGGGACCTATATTATTCTTAATATATATAAACGATTTGGACGATGATATAGCTAGCAAGGTGTTGAAATTTGCAGATGATACAAAAGTGTTTAGAAAGATTGAAAGTGATGGTGATAGACAGCATTTACAAGATGATCTTGACAGGTTGATAAAATGGTCTGAAAAGTGGCAAATGTTGTTCAATTTTGGGAAATGTAAATGCCTCCACACAGGACATGGGAACGAATATCTAGAATATACAATGGGGGGAACTGTACTAAGTACTACTGTAAAAGAAAAAGACTTAGGGCTGACAATTAGTGCTGACATGAAGGTTTCAGAGCAGTGTGGAATTGCAGCTTCAAAAGGAAATCAAATCCTTGGATTGATTAGGCGAAATACAGCATATAAAGAAAAAGAACTAATAATACCACTGTACAAAACAATAGTTAGGCCTCATTTAGAATATTGTATACAAGCGTGGAGGCCATACCGCAAGAAGGACATAGATATGCTAGAAAGAGTACAGAGGAGAGCGACTAAAATGATACCAAAACTGAGGGATCTTAGTTATGAAAAACGCCTAAAAGAATGCGGTTTAACAACACTAGAGACCAGGAGATTGAGAGGAGATCAGATAGAAGTGTTTAAAATATTGAATGGTTATGAAAATATTGATTGAAATATGTTTTTTTCAGTTAAGAAAGATAGAAAGACTAGAGGACATAAAGTTACATTAGTAAAGGAGCAGTGTAGATTAGACGTGAGAAAGTTCTCATTTTCACAAAGGACTGTGAATGAATGGAACAGATTATCTGATGATTGTGTGGGTGCTAGTAGTGTGAATATGTTTAAAAATAAAATCGACACATACCTCAGAAGGGCTGGATATATGTAGATAAAAGGGTTGGACTCTCGATAAGCCAAAGGGCTTCCTTGTCCACCTGCCATCTAGAGTTAATTCTCTGGATGGCAATCTTGTTAAATCTTGTTAAAACAAAAATAAATATAAAAATAATGATATGGCATACAATACCATTATCAAACAATATATACTGTAACCAAGAGATATTCCTAATTATATTGTAGCATGTTCCACTGACATAACCAACTGCGAAGAGTGTAGTGATGCGTCGACCTGCACGAAATGTGCCGTGGGATTTGCTGTGAAAGATGGATCATGTCAAGGTAATTCGTGTGTTGATGTGATTATTACGTATATATTGCAACAAATGTACTGCAGCCTTGTACAATTAAACAACTCAAAGATCGTCCCCAAAACGCATTTTGAACGATTGCAAGTACATTAAGCGTCCGATCCCAACAGTCTTTTTATACGTTCAAAGCTTATGCTCTTTTCTATTAAAAAATATGCATGGTTTCTCCATAATCATTAATAAAATAATCTGAAAAGAATCTAGAACCGTGGTGTTGCCGTTCTTCACTCTTACTCACCGTTGGATGACCTACGTTATTTCGATGTCACGAAGACGACGAGAAACATCGCTTTCTCAGCCATAATTGCACAGCAGTTTCGTCGCCTTTAAAAAATGAGTGGATATTATAACACGACAACAAGAAATAATGCTGTGTGCGAGTCCCAACCTATGGAAATGAAGAAACTGCCCGCATTCGGAATATTTGTGTCCTGAGTACCCGCCATCAACATCTTTTTTTTGGAACCGTACGGGACACCGAAAATAAAAAACATGTTGGTCCCTTCATATGTGTTCTATTAATTGCTACCGGAAAATCTAGACGAAGCCATCACAACAAAAATTGCATCCTTTGAAATTATATCAAATTCGTTTGAATAGGACGAACTGTGAGGTTGCTAGCGATCGTATAGTTTCAATTTTTTTATGTGTTTCGTGTTGGTTTTATATCGCTCGCTTATATATATTTCACAGGGTTAAAGGTAATTTCCGTAGAATAGATGTAGATATACCAAAAATATATATTGTTGTATGTATTACAGGTAGCAAAACAATGTACTTTAGCAAAAAAACAGCATTAACATGAGCAATAATATTCCCAATACGTGTTGTCAAAGTTGCATATTTATTCAACACCAGTTGTCCCAATAGCAACTGTCATATGATGTGAAATCACAAATAACATTAAATCAATACAGGTTGTAGTATTAGACAAATAAAAACTGTGTTTTATATAATTATAAATGTATATAATATTCCTCCAAATTAAAACCGAATGTACTTTACTATGACCAACTAATATCCATACATTACAGTATGTTCCACTGAAGTTACAAACTGTCAAGAGTGTAGTGACGCGACAACGTGTACGAAATGCAGCGTAGGATATGCTGTGAAAGATGGATCATGCCAAGGTATTAAATTGTGGATGCAATACCGGTAGTTATTTCACGGTATAAAGTTGGTGGCAGAATATTCAATAACAGTGAAAGAATGAGTGTTAGTATTAATATTAAAAGTGTAATTTAAATATTTAACAAAGTGGAAATAATTTAGGATATTATACAATAACAATATCGCATGTACAACAAATATAATCATATATATCCATATATTACAGTATGTTAATCTCATATTACCAACTGTGAATAGTGTAGAGATGCGACGACGTGTACGAAATGCGTGGTTGCATTTGAGTGCAAAGAAGCATATTGTTAAGGTAATTCGAGTGTTAATGTAATATGAGTTGACATAATAGAACATATGACTTGCTGCACAGACGTAAGTAGCAGGAAAACAAAAATAAATATAAAAATAATGATATGGCATACAATACCATTATCAAACAATATATACTGTAATGTAACCAAGAGATATTCCTAAATATATTGTAGCATGCTCCACTGACATAACCAACTGCGAAGAGTGTAGTGATGCGACGACGTGTACGAAATGTGCCGTGGGATTTGCTGTGAAAGATGGATCATGTCAAAGTAATTCGTATGTTCATGTTATTATTATATATATATTGCAGCAAATGTACTGCAGCGGTGTAAAATTAAACAACTCAAAGATCGTCCCCAAAACGCATTTTGAACGATTGCAAGTACATTAAGCGTCCGATCCCAACAGTCTTTTTATACTTTCAAAGCTTATGCTCTTTTCTATTCAAAAATATGCATGGTTTCTCCATAATCATTAATAAAATAATCTGAAAAGAATCTAGAACCGTGGTGTTTCCGTTCTTCACTCTTACTCACCGTTGGATGACCTACGTTATTTCGATGTCACGAAGACGACGAGAAACATCGCTTTCTCAGCCATAATTGCACAGCAGTTTCGTCGCCTTTAAAAAATGAGTGGATATAATAACACGACAACAAGAAATAATGCTGTGTGCGAGTCCCAACCTATGGAAATGAAGAAACTGCCCGCATTCGGAATATTTGTGTCCTGAGTACCCGCCATCAACATCTTTTTTTGAAACCGTACGGGACACCGAAAAAAACAAAACATGTTGGTACCTTCATATGTGTTATATTAATTGCTACCGGAAAATCTAGACGAAGCCATCATAACATAAATTGCATCCTTTGAAATTATATCAAATTCGTTTGAATAGGACGAACTGTGAGGTTGCAAGCGATCGTATAGTTTCAATTTTTTAACGTGTTTCGTGTTGGTTTTATTTCGCTCGCTTATATATATTTCACAGTATTAAAGGCAATTTCATTAGAATAGATGTAGATATAACAAAAATATATATTGTTGTATGTATTGCAGGTAGCAAAACAATGTACGTTAGCAACAAAACTGCATTAACATGAGCAATAATATTCCCAATACGTGTTGTCAAAGTTGCATATTTATTCAACACCAGTTGTCCCAATAGCAACTGTCATATGGTGTGAAATCACAAGTAACATTAATTCAATACAGGTTGTAGTATTAGACAAATAAAAAACTGGGTTTTATATAATTATAAATGTATATAATGTTCTTCCAAATTAAAGCCGAATGTACTTTACTATGACCAACTAATATCCATACATTACAGCATGTTCCACTGAAGTTACAAACTGTCAAATGTGTAGTGACGCGACAACGTGTACGAAATGCAGAGTAGGATATGCTGCGAAAGATGGATCATGCCAAGGTATTCAATTGTGGATGCAATACCGGTAGCTATTTCACGGTATAAAGTTGGTGGCAGAATATTCAATAACAGTGAAAGAATGAGTGTTAGTATTAACATTAAAAGTAT
Source organism: Paraescarpia echinospica (assembly GCA_020002185.1). Lineage (NCBI taxonomy): Eukaryota > Metazoa > Annelida > Polychaeta > Sabellida > Siboglinidae > Paraescarpia > Paraescarpia echinospica. The sequence goes on along the minus strand of CM034534.1, from coordinate 45,448,035 downwards.
AATTTAAATATTTAACATAGTGTTAATAATTTAAGATATTATACAATAACAATATTGCATATACAACAAATATAATCATATATATCCATATATTACTATATGTTAATCTGACATTACCAACTGTGAATAGTGTAGAGATGCGACGACGTGTAAGAAATGCGTAGTTGCATTTGAGTAGAGGGAAGCATCTTGTTAAGGTAATTCGAGCGTTAATGTAATATGAGTTGACATAATAGAACATGTGACTTACTGCACAAACGAAAGTAGCAGGAAACAAAAATTATAATAATAATAATGATATGGCATACAATACCATTATCAAACAATATATACTGTAACCAAGATATATTCCTAATAATATTGTAGCATGCTCCACTGACATAACCAACTGCGAAGAGTGTAGTGATTCGACGACGTGTACGAAATGTGCCGTGGGATTTGCTGTGAAAGATGGATCATGTCAAGGTAATTCGTATGTTTATGTGATTATTACGTATATATTGCAACAAATGTACTGCAGCGTTGTAAAATTAAACAACTCAAAGATCGTCCCCAAAACGCATTTTGAACGATTGCAAGTACATTACGCGTCCGATACCAACAGTCTTTGTATATGTTCAAAGCTTATGCTCTCTGCTATTAAAAAATATGAATGGTTTCCCCATAATCTTTACTAAAATAATCTGAAAAGAACCTAGAAACGTGGTGATTCCGTTTTTCACTCTTACTCACCGTTGGATGACCAATGTTATTTCGATGTCACGAAGACGACGAGAAACATCGCTTTCTCAGCCATAAATGCACAACAGTTTCGTCGCCTTTAAAAAATGAGTGGACATTATAACACGACAACAAGAAATAATGCTGTGTGCGAGTCCCAACCTATGGAAATGAAGAAACTGCCCGCATTCGGAATATTTGTGTCCTGAGTACCAGCCATCAACATCTTTTTTTTGGAACCGTACGGGACACCGAAAATTAAAAATATGTTGGACCCTTCATATATGTTCTAATAATTGCTACCGGAAAATCTAGACGAAGCCATCATAACATAAATTGCATCCTTTGAAATGATATCAAATTCGTTTGAATAGGACGAACCGTGAGGTTGCTAGCGATCGTGGAGTTTCAATTTTTTAACGTGTTTCGTGTTGGTTTTATTTCGCTCGCTTATATATAATTCACAGTATTAAAGAATGAGTGTTAGTATTAACATTAAAAGTATAATTTAAATATTTAACATAGTGTTAATAATTTAAGATATTATACAATAACAATATCGCATATACAACAAATATAATCATATATATCCATTGATTACTATATGTTAATCTGACATTACCAACTGTGAATAGTGTAGAGATGCGACGACGTGTACGAAATGCGTAGTTGCATTTGAGTAGAGGGAAGCATCTTGTTAAGGTAATTCGAGTGTTAATGTAATATGAGTTGACATAATAGTACATGTGACTTGCTGCACAAACGAAAGTAGCAGGAAAACAAAAAGAAATATAAAAATAATGATATGGCATACAATACCATTATCAAACAATATATACTGTAACCAAGATATATTCCTAATTATATTGTAGCATGCTCCACTGACATAACCAACTGCGAAGAGTGTAGTGATGCGACGACGTGTACGAAATGTGCCGTGGGATATGCTGTGAAAGATGGATCATGTCAAGGTAATTCGTATGTTTATGTGATTATTACGTATATATTGCAACAAATGTACTGCAGCGGTGTAAAATTAAACAACTCAAAGATCGTCCCCAAAACGCATTTTGAACGATTACAAGTACATTACGCGTCCGATCCCAACAGTCTTTGTATATGTTCAAAGCTTATGCTCTCTGCTATTCAAAAATATGAATGGTTTCCCCATAATCTTTACTAAAATAATATGAAAAGAACCTAGAACCGTGGTGATTCCGTTTTTCACTCTTACTCACCGTTGCATGACCAACGTTATTTCGATGTCACGAAGACGACGAGAAACATCGCTTTCTCAGCCATAAATGTACAACAGTTTCGTCGCCTTTAAAACACGAGTGGACATTATAACACGACAACAAGAAATAATGCTGTGTGCGAGTCCCAACCTATGGAAATGAAGAAACTGCGCGCATTCGGAATATTTGTGTCCTGAGTACCCGCCATCAACATCTTTTCTTTGGAACCGTACGGGACACCGAAAATTAAAAACATGTTGGACCCTTCATATGTGTTCTAGTAATTGCTACCGGAAAATCTAGACGAAGCCATCATAACATAAATTGCATCCTTTGAAATGATATCAAATTCGTTTGAATAGGACGAACCGTGAGGTTGCTAGTGATCGTAGAGTTTCAATTTTTTTATGTGTTTCGTGTTGGTTTTATTTCGCTCGCTTATATATATTTCACAGTATTAAAGGCAATTTCCGTAGAATATATGTAGATATAACAAAAATATACATTGTAGTATGTATTGCAGGTAGCAAAACAATGTACGTTAGCAACAAAACTGCATTAACATGAGCAATAATATTCCCAATACGTGTTGTCAAAGTTGCATATTTATTCAAAAACAGTTGTCCCAATAGCAACTGTCATATGATATGAAATCACAAGTAACATTAAATCAATACAGGTTGTAGTATTAGACAAATAAAAAACTGGGTTTTATATAATTATAAATGTATATAATATCCTTCCAAATTAAAGCCGAATGTACTTTACGATGACCAACTAATATCCATACATTACAGCATGTTCCACTGAAGTTACAAACTGTCAAATGTGTAGTGACGCGACAACGTGTACGAAATGCAGAGTAGGATATGCTGTGAAAGATGGATCATGCCAAGGTATTCAATTGTGGATGCAATACCGGTAGCTATTTCACGGTATAAAGTTGGTGGCAGAATATTCAATAACAGTGAAAGAATGAGTGTTAGTATTAACATTAAAAGTATAATTTAAATATTTAACATAGTGTTAATAATTTAAGATATTATACAATAACAATATCGCATATACAACAAATATAATCATATATATCCATATATTACTATATGTTAATCTGACATTACCAACTGTGAATAGTGTAGAGATGCGACGACGTGTACGAAATGCGTAGTTGCATTTGAGTAGAGAGAAGCATCTTGTTAAGGTAATTCGAGTGTTAATGTAATATGAGTTGACATAATAGAACATGTGACTTGCTGCACAAACGAAAGTAGCAGGAAAACAAAAATAAATATAAAAATAATGATATGGCATACAATACCATTATCAAACAATATATACTGTAACCAAGATATATTCCTAATTATATTGTAGCATGCTCCACTGACATAACCAACTGCGAAGAGTGTAGTGATGCGACGACGTGTACGAAATGTGCCGTGGGATTTGCTGTGAAAGATGGATCATGTCAAGGTAATTCGTATGTTTATGTGATTATTACGTATATATTGCAACAAATGTACTGCAGCGGTGTAAAATTAAACAACTCAAAGATCGTCCCGAAAACGCATTTTGAACGATTGCAAGTACATTACGCGTCCGATCCCAACAGTCTTTGTATATGTTCAAAGCTTATGCTCTCTGCTATTCAAAAATATGAATGGTTTCCCCATAATCATTACTAAAATAATCTGAAAAGAAACTAGAACCGTGGTGTTTCCGTTTTTCACTCTTACTCACCGTTGGATGACCTACGTTATTTCGATGTCACGAAGACTACGAGTAACATCGGTTTCTCAGCCATAAATGCACAACAGTTTCGTCGCCTTTAAAAAATGAGTGGACATTATAACACGACAACAAGAAATAATGCTGTGTGCGAGTCCCAACCTTTAGAAATGAAGAAACCGCCCGCATTCGGAATATTTGTGTCCTGAGTACCCGCCATCAACATCTTTTTTTTGGAACAGTACGTGACACCGAAAATTAAAAACATGTTGGACCCTTCATATATGTTCTAGTAATTGCTACCGGACAATCTAGACGAAGCCATCATAACATAAATTGCATCCTTTGAAATTATATCAAATTCGTTTGAATAGGACGAACCGTGAGGTTGCTAGCGATCGTAGAGTTTCAATTTTTTAACGTGTTTCTTGTTGGTTTTATTTCGCTCGCTTATATATAATTCACAGTATTAAAGGCAAATTCCGTAGAATAGATGTAGATATAACAAAAATATATATTGTTGTATGTATTGCAGGTAGCAAAACAATGTACTTTAGCAACAAAACTGCATTAACATGAGCAATAATATTCCCAATACGTGTTGTCAAAGTTGCATATTTATTCAACACCAGTTGTCCCAATAGCAACTGTCATATGATATGAAATCACAAGTAACATTAAATCAATACAGGTTGTAGTATTAGACAAATAAAAAACTGGGTTTTATATAATTATAAATGTATGTAATGTTCTTCCAAATTAAAGCCGAATGTACTTTACTATGACCAACTAATATCCATACATTACAGCATGTTCCACTGAAGTTACAAACTGTCAAATGTGTAGTGACGCGACAACGTGTACGAAATGCAGAGTAGGATATGTTGTGAAAGATGGATCATGCCAAGGTATTCAATTGTGGATGCAATACCGGTAGCTATTTCACGGTATAAAGTTGGTGGCAGAATATTCAATAACAGTGAAAGAATGAGTTTTAATATTAATATTAAAAGTATAATTTAAATATTTAACATAGTTTTAATAATTTAAGATATTATACAATAACAATATCGCATATACAACAAATATAATCATATATATCCATATATTACAGAATGTTAATCTGACATTACCAACTGTGAATAGTGTAGAGATGCGACGACGTGTACGAAATGTGTAGTTGCATTTGAGTAGAGAGAAGCAACTTGTTAATGTAATTCGAGTGTTAATGTAATATAAGTTGACATAATAGAACATGTGACTTGCTGCACAAATGAAAGAAGCAGGAAAACAAAAATAAAAATAATGATATGGCATACAATACCATTATCAAACAATATATACTGTAACCAAGATATATTCCTAATTATATTGTAGCATGCTCCACTGACATAACCAACTGCGAAGAGTGTAGTGATGCGACGACGTGTACGAAATGTGCCGTGGGATTTGCTCTGAAAGATGGATCATGTCAAGGTAATTCCTATGTTTATGTGATTATTACGTATATATTGCAACAAATGTACTGCAACGGTGTAAAATTAAACAACTCAAAGATCGTCCCGAAAACGCATTTTGATCGATTGCAAGTACATTACGCGTCCGATCCCAACAGTCTTTGTATATGTTCAAAGCTTATGCTCTCTGCTATTAAAAAATATGAATGGTTTTCCCATAATCATTACTAAAATAATCTGAAAAGAAACTAGAACCGTTGTGTTTCCGTTTTTCACTCTTACTCACCGTTGGATGACCTACGTTATTTCGATGTCACGAAGACTACGAGAAACATCGCTTTGTCAGCCATAAATGCACAACAGTTTCGTCGCCTTTAAAAAATGAGTGGACATTATAACACGACAACAAGAAATAATGCTGTGTGCGAGTCCCAACCTATGGAAATGAAGAAACTGCCCGCATTCGGAATATTTGTGTCCTGAGTACCCGCCATCAACATCTTTTTTTGGGAACCGTACGGGACACCGAAAATAAAAAACATGTTGGACCCTTCATATGTGTTCTACTAATTGCTACCGGAAAATCTAGACGAAGCCATCATAGCATAATTTGCATCCTTTGAAATGATATCAAATTCGTTTGAATAGGACGAACCGTGAGGTTGTTAGCGATCGTAGAGTTTCAATTTTTTTAAGTGTTTCGTGTTGGTTTTATTTCGCTCGCTTATATATATTTCACAGTATTAAAGGCAAATTCCGTAGAATAGATGTAGATATAAAAAAAAAATATATTGTTGTATGTATTGCAGGTAGCAAAACAATGTACTTTAGCAACAAAACTGCATTAACATGAGCAATAATATTCCCAATACGTGTTGTCAAAGTTGCATATTTATTCAACACCAGTTGTCCCAATAGCAACTGTCATATGACGTGAAATCACAATTAACATTAAATCAATACAGGTTGTAGTATTAGACAAATAAAAAACTGGGTTTTATATAATTATAAATGTATATAATGTTCTTCCAAATTAAAGCGGAATGTACTTTACTATGACCAACTAATATCCATACATTACAGCATGTTCCACTGAAGTTACAAACTGTCAAGAGTGTAGTGACGCGACAACGTGTACGAAATGCAGCGTAGGATATGCTGTGAAAGATGGATCATGCCAAGGTATCCGATTGTGTATGCAATACCGGTAGCTATTTCACGGTATAAAGTTGGTGGCAGAATATTCAATAACAGTGAAAGAATGAGTTTTAGTATTAACATTAACAGTATAATTTAAATATTTAACATAGTGTTAATAATTTAAGATATTATACAATAACAATATCGCATATACAACAAATATAATCATATATATCCATATATTACAGTATGTTAATCTGACATTACCAACTGTGAATAGTGTAGAGATGCGACGACGTGTACGAAATGCGTAGTTGCATTTGAGTAGAGAGAAGCAACTTGTTAATGTAATTCGAGTGTTAATGTAATATATGTTGACATAATAGAACATGTGACTTGCTGCACAAACGAAAGTAGCAGGAAAACAAAAATTAAAATAATGATATGGCATACAATACCATTATCAAACAATATATACTGTAACCAAGATATATTCCTAATTATATTGTAGCATGCTCCACTGACATAACCAACTGCGAAGAGTGTAGTGATGCGACGACGTGTACGAAATGTGCCGTGGGATTTGCTGTGAAAGATGGATCATGTCAAGGTAATTCGTATGTTTATGTGATTATTACGTATATATTGCAACAAATGTACTGCAGCGGTGTAAAATTAAACAACTCAAAGATTGTCCCGAAAACGCATTTTGATCGATTGCAAGTACATTACGCGTCCGATCCCAACAGTCTTTGTATATGTTCAAAGCTTATGCTCTCTGCTATTAAAAAATATGAATGGTTTTCCCATAATCATTACTAAAATAATTTGAAAAGAAACTAGAACCGTTGTGTTTCCGTTTTTCACTCTTACTCACCGTTGGATGACCTACGTTATTTCGATGTCACGAAGACTACGAGAAATATCGCTTTGTCAGCCATAAATGCACAACAGTTCCGTCGCCTTTAAAAAATGAGTGGACATTATAACACGACAACAAGAAATAATGCTGTGTGCGAGTCCCGACCTATGGAAGTGAAGAAACTGCCCGCATTCGGAATATTTGTGTCCTGAGTACCCGCCATCAACATCTTTTTTTGGGAAACGTACGGGACACCGAAAATTAAAAACATGTTGGACCCTTCATATGTGTTCTACTAATTGCTACCGGAAAATCTAGACGAAGCCATCATAACATAAATTGCATCCTTTGAAATTATATCAAATTTGTTTGAATAGGACGAACCGTGAGGTTGCTAGCGATCGTAGAGTTTCAATTTTTTTACGTGTTTCGTGTTGGTTTTATTTCGCTCGCTTATATATATTTCACAGTATTAAAGGCAAATTCCGTAGAATAGATGTAGATATAACAAAAATATATAATGATGTATGTATTGCAGGTAGCAAAACAATGTACTTTAGCAACAAAACTGCATTAACATGAGCAATAATATTCCCAATACGTGTTGTCAAAGTTGCATATTTATTTAACACCAGTTCCCCCAATAGCAACTGTTATATGATATGAAATCACAAGTAACATTAAATCAATACAGGTTGTAGTATTAGACAAATAAAAAACTGGGTTTTATATAATTATAAATGTATGTAATATTCTTCCAAATTAAAGCCGAATGTACTTTACTATGACCAACTAATATCCATACATTACAGCATGTTCCACTGAAGTTACAAACTGCCAAATGTGTAGTGACGCGACAACGTGTACGAAATGCAGAGAAGGATATATTGTGAAAGATGGATCATGCCAAGGTATTCAATTGTGGATGCAATACCGGTAGCTATTTCACGGTATAAAGTTGGTGGCAGAATATTCAATAACAGTGAAAGAATGAGTTTTAGTATTAACATTAACAGTATAATTTAAATATTTAACATAGTGTTAATAATTTAAGATATTATACAATAACAATATCGCATATACAACAAATATAATCATATATATCCATATATTACAGTATGTTAATCTGACATTACCAACTGTGAATAGTGTAGAGATGCGACGACGTGTACGAAATGCGTAGTTGCATTTGAGTAGAGAGAAGCAACTTGTTAATGTAATTCGAGTGTTAATGTAATATATGTTGACATAATAGAACATGTGACTTGCTGCACAAACGAAAGTAGCAGGAAAACAAAAATTAAAATAATGATATGGCATACAATACCATTATCAAACAATATATACTGTAACCAAGATATATTCCTAATTATATTGTAGCATGCTCCACTGACATAACCAACTGCGAAGAGTGTAGTGATGCGACGACGTGTACGAAATGTGCCGTGGGATTTGCTGTGAAAGATGGATCATGTCAAGGTAATTCGTATCTTTATGTGATTATTACGTATATATTGCAACAAATGTACTGCAGCGGTGTAAAATTAAACAACTCAAAGATCGTCCCGAAAACGCATTTTGAACGATTGCAAGTACATTACGCGTCCGATCCCAACAGTCTTTGTATATGTTCAAAGCTTATGCTCTCTGCTATTCAAAAATATGAATGGTTTCCCCATAATCATTACTAAAATAATCTGAAAAGAACCTAGAACCGTGGTTTTTCCGTTTTTCACTCTTACTCACCGTTGGATGACCTACGTTATTTCGATGTCACGAAGACTACGAGAAACATCGCTGTATCAGCCATAAATGCACAACAGTTTCGTCGCCTTTAAAAAATGAGAGGACATTATAACACGTCAACAAGAAATAATGCTGTGTGCGGGTCCCAACCTATGGAAATGAAGAAACTGCCCGCATTCGGAATATTTGTGTCCTGAGTACCCGCCATCAACATCTTTTTTTGGGAACCGTACGGGACACCGAAAATTAAAAACATGTTGGACCCTTCATATGTGTTCTATTAATTGCTACCGGAAAATCTAGACGAAGCCATCATAACATAAATTGCATCCTTTGAAATGATATCAAATTCGTTTCAATAGGACGAACAGTGAGGTTGCTAGCGATCGTAGAGTTTCAATTTTTTAACGTGTTTCGTGTTGGTTTTATTTCGCTCGCTTATATATAATTCACAGTATTAAAGAATGAGTGTTAGTATTAACATTAAAAGTATAATTTAAATATTTAATATAGTGTTAATAATTTAAGATATTATACAATAACAATATCGCATATGCAACAAATATAATCATATGTATCCATATATTACATTATGTTAATCTGACATTACCAACTGTGAATAGTGTAGAGATGCGACGACGTGTACGAAATGCGTAGTTGCATTTGAGTAGAGAGAAGCATCTTGTTAAGGTAATTCGAGTGTTAATGTAATATGAGTTGACATAATAGAACATGTGACTTGCTGCACAAACGAAAGTAGCAGTAAAACAAAAATAAATATAAAAATAATGATATGGCATACAATACCATTATCAAACAATATATACTGTAACCAAGATATATTCCTAATTATATTGTAGCATGCTCCACTGACATAACCAACTGCGAAGAGTGTAGTGATGCGACGACGTGTACGAAATGTGCCGTGGGATTTGCTGTGAAAGATGGATCATGTCAAGGTAATTCGTATCTTTATCTGATTATTACGTATATATTGCAACAAATGTACTGCAGCGGTGTAAAATTAAACAACTCAAAGATCGTCCCGAAAACGCATTTTGAACGATTGCAAGTACATTACGCGTCCGGTCCCAACAGTCTTTGTATATGTTCAAAGCTTATGCTCTCTGCTATTCAAAAATATGAATGGTTTCCCCATAATCATTACTAAAATAATCTGAAAAGAAACTAGAACCGTGGTGTTTCCGTTTTTCACTCTTACTCACCGTTGGATGACCTACGTTATTTCGATGTCACGAAGACTACGAGAAACATCGCTTTCTCAGCCATAAATGCACAACAGTTTCGTCGCCTTTAAAAAATGAGTGGACATAATAACACGACAACAAGAAATAATGCTGTGTGCGAGTCCCAACCTATGGAAATGAAGAAACTGCCCGCATTTGGAATATTTGTGTCCTGAGTACCCGCCATCAACATCTTTTTTTTGGAACCGTACGGGACACCGAAAATTAAAAACATGTTGGACCCTTCATATGTGTTCTACTAATTGCTACCGGAAAATCTAGACGAAGCCATCATAACATAAATTGCATTCTTTGAAATGATATCAAATTCGTTTGAATAGGACGAACCGTGAGGTTGCTAGCGATCGTAGAGTTTCAATTTTTTAACGTGTTTCGTGTTGGTTTTATTTCGCTCGCTTATATATATTTCACAGTATTTAAGGCAATTTCCGTAGAATAGATGTAGATATAACAAAAATATACATTGTTGTATGTATTGCAAGTAGCAACACAATGTACGTTAGCAACAAAACTGCATTAACATGAGCAATACTATTCCCAATACGTGTTGTCAAAGTTGCATATTTATTCAACACCAGTTGTCCCAATAGCAACTGTCATATGATATGAAATCACAAGTAACATTAAATCTATACAGGTTGTAGTATTATACAAATAAAAAACTGGTTTTTATATAATTATAAATGTATATAATGTTCTTCCAAATTAAAGCCGAATGTACTTTACTATGACCAACTAATATCCATACATTACAGCATGTTCCACTGAAGTTACAAACTGTCAAATGTGTAGTGAAGCGACACCGTGTACGAAATGCAGAGTAGGATATGCTGTGAAAGATGGATCATGCCAAGGTATTCAATTGTGGATGCAATACCGGTAGCTATTTCACGGTATAAAGTTGGTGGCAGAATATTCAATAACAGTGAAAGAATGAGTGTTAGTATTAACATTAAAAGTATAATTTAAATATTTAACATAGTGTTAATAATTTAAGATATTATACAATAACAATATCGCATATACAACAAATATAATCATATATATCCATATATTACTATATGTTAATCTGACATTACCAACTGTGAATAGTGTAGAGATGCGACGACGTGTACGAAATGCGTAGTTGCATTTGAGTAGAGGGAAGCCTCTTGTTAAGGTAATTCGAGTGTTAATGTAATATGAGTTGACATAATAGAACATGTGACTTGCTGCTCAAACGAAAGTAGCAGGAAAACAAAAATAAAAATAAAAATAATGATATGGCATACAATACCATTATCAAACAATATATACTGTAACCAAGATATATTCCTAATTATATTGTAGCATGCTCCACTGACATAACCAACTGCGAAGAGTGTAGTGATGCGACGACGTGTACGAAATGTGGCGTGGGATTTCTGTGAAAGATGGATCATGTCAAGGTAATTCGTATCTTTATGTGATTATTACGTATATATTGCAACAAATGTACTGCAGCGGTGTAAAATTAAACAACTCAAAGATCGTCCCGAAAACGCATTTTGAACGATTGCAAGTACATTACGCGTCCGATCCCAACAGTCTTTGTATATGTTCAAAGCTTATGCTCTCTGCTATTCAAAAATATGAATGGTTTCCCCATAATCATTACTAAAATAATCTGAAAAGAAACTAGAACCGTGGTGTTTCCGTTTTTCACTCTTACTCACCGTTGGATGACCTACGTTATTTCGATGTCACGAAGACTACGAGAAACATCGCTTTCTCAGCCATAAATGCACAACAGTTTCGTCGCCTTTAAAAAATGAGTGGACATTATAACACGACAACAAGAAATATTGCTGTGTGCGAGTCCCAACCTATGGAAATGAAGAAACTGCTCGCATTCGGAATATGTGTGTCCTGAGTACTAGCCATCAACATCTTTTTTTTGGAACCGTACGGGACACCGAAAATAAAAAATATGTTGGACCCTTCATATGTGTTCTACTAATTGCTACCGGAAAATCTAGACGAAGCCATCATAACATAAATTGCATCCTTTGAAATGATATCAAATTCGTTTGAATAGGACGAACCGTGAGGTTGCTAGCGATCGTAGAGTTTCAATTTTTTAACGTGTTTCGTGTTGGTTTTATTTCGCTCGCTTATATATAATTCACAGTATTAAAGAATGAGTGTTAGCATTAACATTAAAAGTATAATTTAAATATTTAACATAGTGTTAATAATTTAAGATATTATACAATAACAATATCGCATATGCAACAAATATAATCATATATATCCATATATTACAGTATGTTAATCTGACATTACCAACTGTGAATAGTGTAGAGATGCGACGACGTGTACGAAATGCGTAGTTGAATTTGAGTAGAGAGAAGCATCTTGTTAAGGTAATTCGAGTGTTAATGTAATATGAGTTGACATAATAGAACATGTGACTTGCTGCACAAACGAAAGTTGCAGGAAAAACAAAAATAAATATAAAAATAATGATATGGCATACAATACCATTATCAAACAATATATACTGTAACCAAGATATATTCCTAATTATATTGTAGCATGCTCCACTGACATAACCAACTGCGAAGAGTGTAGTGATGCGACGACGTGTACGAAATGTGCCGTGGGATTTGCTGTGAAAGATGGATCATGTCAAGGTAATTCGTATGTTTATATGATTATTACGTATATATTGCAACAAATGTACTGCAGCGGTGTAAAATTAAACAACTCAAAGATCGTCCCGAAAACGCATTTTGAACGATTGCAAGTACATTACGCGTCCGATCCCAACAGTCTTTGTATATGTTCAAAGCTTATGCTCTCTGCTATTCAAAAATATGAATGGTTTCCCCATAATCATTACTAAAATAATCTGAAAAGAAATTAGAACCGTGGTGTTTCCGTTTTTCACTCTTACTCACCGTTGGATGACCTACATTATTTCGATGTCACGAAGACTACGAGTAACATCGGTTTCTCAGCCATAAATGCACAACAGTTTCGTCGCCTTTAAACAATGAGTGGACATTATAACACGACAACAAGAAATAATGCTGTGTGCGAGTCCCAACCTATGGAAATGAAGAAACTGCCCGCATTCGGAATATGTGTGTCCTGAGTACCCGCCATCAACATCTTTTTTTTTTAAACGTACGGGACACCGAAAATAAAAAACATGTTGGACCCTTCATATGTGTTCTAGTAATTGCTACCGGACAATCTAGACGAAGCCATCATAACATAAATTGCATCCTTTGAAATGATATCAAATTCGTTTGAATAGGACGAACCGTGAGGTTGCTAGCGATCGTAGAGTTTCAATTTTTTAACGTGTTTCGTGTTGGTTTTATTTCGCTCGCTTATATATATTTCACAGTATTAAAGGCAATTTCCGTAAAATAGATGTAGATATAACAAAAATATACATTGTTGTATGTATTGCAGGTAGCAAAACAATGTACGTTAGCAACAAAACTGCATTAACATGAGCAATAATATTCCCAATACGTGTTGTCAAAGTTGCATATTTATTCAACACCAGTTGTCCCAATAGCAACTGTCATATGATGTGAAATCACAATTAACATTAAATCAATACAGGTTGTAGTATTAGACAAATAAAAAACTGGGTTTTATATAATTATAAATGTATATAATGTTCTTCCAAATTAAAGCCGAATGTACTTTACTATGACCAACTAGTATCCATACATTACAGCATGTTCCACTGAAGTTACAAACTGTCAAATGTGTAGTGACGCGACAACGTGTACGAAATGCAGAGTAGGATATGCTGTGAAAGATGGATCATGCCAAGGTATTCAATTGTGGATGCAATACCGGTAGCTATTTCACGGTATAAAGTTGGTGGCAGAATATTCAATAACAGTGAAAGAATGAGTGTTAGTATTAACATTAAAAGTATAATTTAAATATTTAACATAGTGTTAATAATTTAAGATATTATACAATAACAATATCGCATATACAACAAATATAAGCATATATATACATATATTACTATATGTTAAACTGACATTACCAACTGTGAATAATGTAGAGATGCGACGACGTGTACGAAATGCGTAGTTGCATTTGAGTAGAGGGAAGCATCTTGTTAAGGTAATTCGAGTGTTAATGTAATATGAGTTGACATAATAGAACATGTGACTTGCTGCACAAACGAAAGTAGCAGGAAAACAAAAATAAAAATCATGATATGGCATACAATACCATTATCAAACAATATATACTGTAACCAAGATATATTCCTAATTATATTAACAAGATTTAACAAGATTGCCATCCAGAAAATTACTCTGGATGACAGGTGGACAAGGAAGCCTTTTGGCTTATCGAGAGTCGAATACTTTTTATCTACATGTATCCCGCCTTTTTTAGGTGTGTGTCGATTTTATTTTTAAACATATTCACGCTACTAGCACAAACACAATCAGGAGATAATCTGTTCCATTCATTTACAGTCCTTTGTGAGAATGAGAACTTTCTTATATCTAATCTACACTGCTCCTTTACTAATGTAGCTTCATGTCCTCTGGTCCTTCTATCTTTCTTAACTGAGAAAAAAATGTTTCTATCAATATTTTCATAACCATTCAATATTTTAAACACTTCTATGTGATCTCCTCTCAATCTCCTGGTCTCTAGTGTTGTTAAACCACATTCTTTTAGGCGTATTTCGTAACTAAGATCCCTCAGATTTGGTATAATTTTAGTCGCTCTCCTCTGTACTCTTTCTAGCATATCTATGTCCTTCTTGCGATATGGCCTCCATGCTTGTATACAATATTCTAAATGAGGCCTCACTATTGTTTTGTACAGCGGTACTATTAATTCTTTTTTCTTATACGCTATATTTCGCCTAATTAATCCAAGGATTTGATTTCCCTTTGACGCTGCAATTCCGCACTGCTCTGAAACCTTCATATCAGCACTAATGGTTAACCCTAAGTTCTTTTCTTTTACAGTAGTACTTAGAACAATACCCCCCATTTTATATTTTACCTCTTCATTCCCATGACCTGTGTGGAGGCATTTACATTTCCCAAAATTGAACAGCATTTGCCACTTTTCAGACCATTTGATCAACCTATCAAGATCATCTTGTAAATGCTGTCTGTCTCCATCACTTTTAATCCTTCTAAACACTTTTGTATCATCCGCAAATTTTAACACCTTGCTTGTTATATCATCGTCCAAATCGTTGATATATATTAAGAATAATATAGGTCCTAGTACTGATCCCTGTGGTACCCCACTCAATACCGATTTCCAGTTTGAAGCCTCCCCATCAACTACTACACGTTGTCTTCTGTCATTCAGCCATTTTTCTATCCAGTTTATTATACCATTTCCTATGCCATGGGCCTTTAGCTTAAGGAGTAATCTTTGATGTGGTACTTTGTCGAAAGCTTTTTGAAAATCTAATAGATGATATCTACTGGTGATCCCTCATCTACCCACCTAGTGATGTCTTCCAAAAAACATAACATATTTGTTAAGCATGACCTCGCTTTTAAAAACCCATGTTGAGATGGGTTTATCAAGTTATGTTTAACAAGAAAATCCACCATGTGATCTTTAATTAGTCTTTCTAATAATTTGCAAATCACTGATGTTAAACTCACTGGTCTATAGTTCTCTGACTTGTTTCTCGAACCTTTTTTAAATAACGGTATAATGTTTGCCTCTTTCCATTCTAAAGGAACCACTCCCTCTTCTAATGACGAATTGAAAACTGTTGCAAGCGGTACGCTAATTTGTTCTACAATTTCCAATAGTAGTTTGGGCGGAATCCCGTCCACTCCAGGTGATTTATTATCCTTCATAGCCCTTATTTTCTTAGCTACCATTTCCGAGGTTACAACTAACTGTCCTAAATAGTCTGAATCTGCCCCCTTGAACTTAGCCTCTGGTACTGGCAGTGAACTAATATCTTCCCTGGTAAACACTGAACTAAAATACTCATTCAGGTCTTCTGCCATTAAGAATCCCTCTGATATTGTATTTCCAGCACTATCTTCTAGAGGACCGACCTTATCCTGAACTTTCTGTTTGCTTCGAATATACGCATAAAAACTCTTACTGTCATGTTTTATATTACTAGCTAATTTTTTTTCATAGCTTCTCTTTGAATTTCTAATTTCAGCTGTAGCTTGATTAAGTGCTTCTTTATAAATGTTGTAGTCTTCATCATTTCCAGTACATCTATATGACTTCCACATCATTTGTTTATACTTAATTTTTCTAATGGCTTCTTTCGATAAGTGTTTCTTTTTAGACCGTTTCCCTTGTTTTTTGAAAGGTACAAATTTATCGACTATGCACTTAATTTCACTATTTAAGATATTCCAGCATTCGGTTGCTGTCTTATTCTTCAGTGTGTTATTCCAGTCTATCTTTGCTAAATATTTCCTCATGTCCTTATACCTTCCTTTGTGGAAATTTCTCCTATACTGCTTTTTACTATTCCTTTCTGATTTTACTTTGATGGTAAAATGTATCTGGTTGTGATCACTACTCCCCAGTGGCTCACATATCTTGACATTGTCAACTAATTCTTTCTGTGAGGACAAAACTAAGTCTAACACATTCTCTCCCCTGGTTGGTTCTAGCACATGTTGAGAAAGGAAACTATCTTGTACTAAAACTAAAAACTTGTGGTCCTCACTCCCCATACTCTGTAGAGATTTCCATTGTATATGCCCATGGTTAAAGTCCCCCATAATAATACAGTTCCGTTTGCTTACTTCCCTTATAGCGTTTTGTATTTTTTCATTCTCTTCTATGCTTATGTTTGGACTTCGATAAACTAACCCAACTGTTAACGTTGAGTTTCCTGTAACTATGTTACACCAAACAGCTTCTTCGCAATCTGCTTCTCTTTCTAATTTTATTTCATAAGCCTGGATAGATTCTTTAATATATAAAATAACTCCACCTCCCTTTCTTCCTATTCTATCTTTCCTAAACATTACATATCCTGTTAGTCCCAATTCGGCATCTGATATATCAGTGGTGGCCCACGATTCGGTTATACCTATTATGTGAGGGTCAATATCTTCTACCATAATGTTTAGTTCACTTCTTTTGTAGCATGCTCCACTGACATAACCAACTGCGAAGAGTGTAGTGATGCGACGACGTGTACGAAATGTGCCGTGGGATTTGCTGTGAAAGATGGATCATGTCAAGGTAATTCGTATGTTGATGTGATTATTACGTATATATTGCAACAAATGTACTGCAGCGGTGTAAAATTAAACAACTCAAAGATCGTCCCCAAAACGCATTTTGAACGATTGCAAGTACACTACGCGTCCGATCCCAACAGTCTTTGTATATGTTCAAAGCTTATGCTCTCTGCTATTCAAAAATTTGAATGGTTTCCCCATAATCTTTACTAAAATAATCTGAAAAGAACCTAGAACCGTGGTGATTCCGTTTTTAACTCTTACTCACCGTTGGATGACCAACGTTATTTCGATGTCACGAAGACGACGAGAAACATCGCTTTCTCAGCCATAAATGCACAACAGTTTCGTCGCCTTTAAAAAATGAGTGGACATTATAACACGACAACAAGAAATAATGCTGTGTGCGAGTCCCAACCTATGGAAATGAAGAAACTGCCCGCATTCGGAATATTTGTGTCCTGAGTACCCGCCATCAACATCTTTTTTGTTAACCGTACGGGACACCGAAAATTAAAAACATGTTGGACCCTTCATATGTGTTCTACTAATTGCTACCAGAAAATCTAGACGAAGCCATCATAACATAAATTGCATCCTTTGAAATGATATCAAATTCGTTTGAATAGGACGAACCGTGAGGTTGTTAGCGATCGTAGAGTTTCAATTTTTTAACGTGTTTCGTGTTGGTTTTATTTCGCTCACTTATATATAATTCACAGTATTAAAGAATGAGTGTTAGTATTAACATTAAAAGTATAATTTAAATATTTAACATAGTGTTAATAATTTAAGATATTATACAATAACAATATCGCATATGCAACAAATATAATCATATATATCCATATATTACAGTATGTTAATCTGACATTACCAACTGTGAATAGTGTAGAGATGCGACGACGTGTACGAAATACGTAGTTGCATTTGAGTAGAGAGAAGCATCTTGTTAAGGTAATTCGAGTGTTAATGTAATATGAGTTGACATAATAGAACATGTGACTTGCTGCACAAACGAAAGTAGCAGGAAAACAAAAATAAATATAAAAATAATGATATGGCATACAATACCATTATCAAACAATATATACTGTAACCAAGATATATTCCTAATTATATTGTAGCATGCTCCACTGACATAACCAACTGCGAAGAGTGTAGTGATGCGACGACGTGTACGAAATGTGCCGTGGGATTTGTTGTGAAAGATGGATCATGTCAAGGTAATTCTTATGTTCATGTGATTATTACGTATATATTGCAACAAATGTACTACAGCGGTGTAAACGTAAACAACTCAAAGATCGTCCCCAAAACGCATTTTAAACGATTGCTAGTACGTTACGCGCCGATTTCGACAGTCTTTGTATATGTTCAAAGCATATGCTCTCTGCTATTAAAAAATATGAATGGTTTCCCCATAATCATTACTAAAATAATCTGAAAAGAACCTAGAACCGTGGTGTTTCCGTTTTTTACTCTTACTCACCGTTGGATGACCTACGTTATTTCGATGTCACGAAGACGACGAGAAACATAGGTTTCTCAGCCATAAATGCACAGCAGTTTCGTCGCCTTTAAAAAATGAGTGGACTTTATAACACGACAACAAGAAATAGTGATGTGTGCGAGTCCCAACCTATGGAAATGAAGAAACTGCCCGCATTCGGAATATTTGTGTCCTGAGTACCCGCCATCAACATCTTTTTTTTAACCGTACGGGACACCGAAAATAAAAAAACATTTTGGTCCCTTCATATGTGTTCTATTAATTGCTACCGGAAAATCTAGACGAAGCCATCATAACATAAATTGCATCCTTTGAAATGATATCAAATTCGTTTGAATAGGACGAACCGTGAGGTTGCTAGCGATCGTAGAGTTTCAATTTTTTTACGTGTTTCGTGTTGGTTTTATTTCGCTCTCTTATATATATTTCACAGCAGTAAAGGTAATTTCCGTAGAATAGATGTAGATATAACAAAAATATATATTGTTGTATATATTGCAGGTAGCAAAAAATGTACTTTAGCAACAAAACAGCATTAACATGAGCAATAATATTCCCAATACGTGTCGTCAAAGTTGCATAATTATTCAACAACCGTTGTCCCAATAGCAACTGTCATATGATATGAAATCACAAGTAACATTAATTCAATACAGGTTGTAGTATTAGACGAATAAAAAACTGTGTTTTATATAATTATAAATGTATATAATATTCCTCCAAATTAAAGCCGAATGTACTTTACTATGACCAACTAATATCCATACATTACAGCATGTTCCATTGAAGTTACAAACTGTCAAGAGTGTAGTGACGCGACAACGTGTACGAAATGCAGCGTAGGATATGCTGAGAAAGATGGACCATGCCAAGGTATTCAATTGTGGATGCAATACCGGTAGCTATTTCACGGTATAAAGTTGGTGGCAGAATATTCAATAACAGTGAAAGAATGAGTGTTAGTATTAACATTAAAAGTGTAAATTAAATATTTAACATAGTGGAAATAATCTAAGATATTATACAATAACAATATCGCATATACAACAAATATAATCATATATATCCATATATTACAGTATGTTAATCTGACATTACCAACTGTGAATAGTGTAGAGATGCGACGACGTGTACGAAATGCGTAGTTGCATTTGAGTAGAGAGAAGCAACTTGTTAAGGTAATTCGAGTGTAAATGTAATATGAGTTGACATAATAGAACATGTGACTTGCTGCACAAACGAAAGTAGCAGGAAAACAAAAATAAATATAAAAATAATGATATGGCATACAATACCATTATCAAACAATATATAATGTAACCAAGATATATTCCTAATTATATTGTAGCATGCTCCACTGACATAACCAACTGCGAAGAGTGTAGTGATGCGACGACGTGTACGAAATGTGCCGTGGGATTTGCTGTGAAAGATGGATCATGTCAAGGTAATTCGTATGTTTATGTGATTATTACGTATATATTGCAACAAATGTACTGCAGCGGTGTAAAATTAAACACCTCAAAGATCGTCCCAAAAACGCATTTTGAACGATTGCAAGTACATTACGCGTCCGATCCCAACAGTCTTTGTATATGTTCAAAGCTTATGGTCTCTGCTATTCAAAAATATGAATGGTTTCCCCATAATCATTACTAAAATAATCTGAAAAGAAACTAGAACCGTGGTGTTTCCGTTTTTCACTCTTACTCACCGTTGGATGACCTACGTTATTTCGATGTCACGAAGACTACGAGAAACATCGCTTTCTCAGCCATAAATGCACAACAGTTTCGTCGTCTTTAAAAAATGAGTGGACATTATAACACGACAACAAGAAATAATGCTGTGTGCGAGTCCCAAACTATGGAAATGAAGAAACTGCCCGCTTTCGGAATATTTGTGTCCTGAGTACCCGCCATCAACATCTTTTTTTTGGAACCGTACGGGACACCGAAAATTAAAAACATGTTGGACCCTTCATATGTGTTCTACTAATTGCTACCGGTAAATCTAGACGAAGCCATCATAACATATATTGCATCCTTTGAAATTATATCAAATTAGTTTGAATAGGACGAACCGTGAGGTTGCTAGCGATCGTAGAGTTTCAATTTTTTAACGTGTTTCTTGTTGGTTTTATTTCGCTCGCTTATATATATTTCACAGTATTAAAGGCAATTTCCGTAGAATAGATGTAGATATAACAAAAATATATATTGTTGTATGTATTGCAGGTAGCAAAACAATGTACGTTAGCAACAAAACTGCATTAACATGAGCAATAATATTCCCAATACGTGTTGTCAAAGTTGCATATTAATTCAACACCAGTTGTCCCAATAGCAACTGTCATATGATGTGAAATCACAAGTAACCTTTAAATCAATACAGGTTGTAGTATTAGACAAATAAAAAACTGGGTTTTATATAATTATAAATGTATATAATGTTCTTCCAAATTAAAGCCGAATGTACTTTACTATGACCAACTAATATCCATACATTACAGCATGTTCCACTGAAGTTACAAACTGTCAAGAATGTAGTGACGCGACAACGTGTACGAAATGCAGCGTAGGATATGCTGTGAAAGATGGATCATGCCAAGGTATTCAATTGTGTATGCAATACCGGTAGCTATTTCACGGTATAAAGTTGGTGGCAGAATATTCAATAACAGTGAAAGAATGAGTGTTAGTATTAACATTAAAAGTATAATTTAAATATTTAACATAGTGTTAATAATTTAAGATATTATACAATAACAATATCGCATATACAACAAATATAATCATATATATCCATATATTACAGTATGTTAATCTGACATTACCAACTGTGAATAGTGTAGAGATGCGACGACTTGTACGAAATGCGTAGTTGCATTTGAGTAGAGAGAAGCATCTTGTTAAGGTAATTCGAGTGTTAATGTAATATGAGTTGACATAATAGAACATGTGACTTGCTGCACAAACGTAAGTAGCAGGAAAAAAAAAATATATATAAAAATAATGATATGGCATACAATACCATTATCAAACAATATATACTGTAACCAAGAGATATTCCTAACTATATTGTAGCATGCTCCACTGACATAACCAACTGCGAAGAGTGTAGTAATGCGACGACGTGTACGAAATGTTCCGTGAGATTTGCTGTGAAAGATGGATCATGTCAAGGTAATTCGTATGTTTATGTGATTATTACGTATATATTGCAACAAATGTACTGCTGCGGTGTAAAATTAAACAACTCAAAGACCGTCCCCAAAACGCATTTTGAACGATTGCTAATACATTACGCGTCCGACCCCAACAGTCTTTGTATATGTTCAAAGCTTATACACTCTGCTATTCAAAAAATATGAACGGATTCCCGATAATCATTACTAAAATAATCTGAAAAGGACCTAAAACCGTGATGTTTCCGTTTTTCTCTCTTACTCACCGTTGGATGACCTACTTTATTTCGATGTCACGAAGACGACGAGAAACATCGGTTTCTCAGCCATAAATGCACAGCAGTTTCATCGTCTTTAAAAAAATGAATTCACATTATAACACAACAACAAGAAAAGGTGATGTATGCGAGTCCCATCCTATGTAAATGAAGAAACTGCCCGCATTCGGAATATTTGTGTCCTGAGTACCCGCCATCAACATCGTTCGGAACCGTACGGGACACCGAAAATGAAAAACATGTTGGTCCCTTTATATGTGTTCTATGAATTACTACCAGAAAATCTAGACGAAGCGATCATAACAAAAATTGCATCCATTGAAATTATACCAAATTTGTTTGAATAGGACGAACCGTGAGGTTGCTAGCGATCGTAGAGTTTCAATTTTGTAACGTGTTTCGTGTTGAATATTTTTTGCTCGCTTATATACTTTTCACAGTAGTAAACGTAATTTTCGTAGAATAGATGTAGATATAACAAAAATATATATTGTTGTATTTATTGCAAGTCGCAAAACAACATACTTTAGCAACAAAACAGCATTAACATAAACAATAATATTCCCAATACGTGTTGTCAAAGTTGCATAATTATTCAACACCAGTTGTCCCGATAGCAACTGTCATATGATGTGAAATCACAAGTAACATTAAATCAATATAGGTTGTAGTATTAGACAAATAAAAAACTGGGTTTTATGTAATTGTAAATGTACATAGTATTCCTCCAAATTAAAGCCGAATGTACTTTACGATGACCAACTAATATCCATACATTACAGCATGTTCCACTGAAGTTACAAACTGTCAATAATGTAGAGACTCGACAACGTGTACGAAATGCAGCTTAGGATATGCAGTGAAAGATGGATCATGCGAAGGTATTCAATTGTGGATGCAATACCGGTAGCTATTTCACGGTATAAAATTGGTGGCAGAATATTCAATAACAGTGAAAGAATGAGTGTTAGTATTAACATAAATTGGTAATTTAAATATATAACATCGTGGTAATAATTTAAGATATTATACAATAACCATATCGCATATACTACAAATATAACCATATATATCCATATATTACAGAATGTTAATCTGACACTAACAACTGTGAATAGTGTAAAGATGCGACGTCGTGTACGAAATGCGTCGTTGCATTTGAGTAGATAGAAGCATCTTGTTAAGGTAATTCGAGTGTTAGTATAATATGAGTTGACATAATAGAACATGTGACTTGCTGCACAAACGTAGCTGCAAAACAAAAATAAATATAAAAATAATGATATGGCATACAATACCATTATCAAACACTATATACTCTAACAAAGAGATATTCCTAATTATATTGTAGAATGCTCCACTGACATAAACAACTGCGAAGAGTGTAGTGATGCGTCGACGTGTACGAAATGTGCCGTGGGATTTGCTGTGAAAGATGGATCATGTCAAGGTAATTCTGATGTTCATGTTATTATTACGTATATATTGCAACAAATGTACTGCAACGGTGTAAATGTAAACAAGTCAAAGATCGTCCCCAAAACGCATTTTAAACGATTGCTAGTACATTACGCGCCGATTTCGACAGTCTTTGTATATGTTCAAAGCATATGCTCTCTGCTATTAAAAAATATTAATGGTTTCCCCATAATCATTACTAAAATATTCTGAAAAGAACCTAGAACCGTGGTGTTTCCGTTTTTTACTCTTACTCACCGTTGGATGACCTACGTTATTTCGATGTCACGAAGACGACGAGAAACATAGGTTTCTCAGCCATAAATGCACAGCAGTTTCGTCGCCTTTAAAAAATGAGTGGACATTATAACACGACAACAAGAAATAGTGATGTGTGCGAGTCCCAACCTATTGAAATGAAGAAACTGCCCGCATTCGGAATATTTGTGTCCTGAGTACCCGCCATCAACATCGTTCGGAACCGTACGGGACACCGAAAATGAAAAACATGTTGGTCCCTTTATATGTGTTCTATGAATTACTACCAGAAAATCTAGACGAAGCGATCATAACAAAAATTGCATCCATTGAAATTATACCAAATTTGTTTGAATAGGACGAACCGTGAGGTTGCTAGCGATCGTAGAGTTTCAATTTTGTAAAGTGTTTCGTGTTGAATATTTTTTGCTCGCTTATATACATTTCACAGTAGTAAACGTAATTTTCGTAGAATAGATGTAGATATAACAAAAATGTATATTGTTGTATTTATTGCAAGTCGCAAAACAATGTACTTTAGCAAAAAAACAGCATTAACATGAACAATAATATTCCCAATACGTGTTGTCAAAGTTGCATAATTATTCAACACCAGTTGTCCCGATAGCAACTGTCATATGATGTGAAATCACAAGTAACATTAAATCAATATAGGTTGTAGTATTAGACAAATAAAAAACTGGGTTTTATGTAATTGTAAATGTATATAGTATTCCTCCAAATTAAAGCCGAATGTACTTTACGATGACCAACTAATATCCATACATTACAGCATGTTCCACTGAAGTTACAAACTGTCAATAATGTAGAGACTCGACAACGTGTACGAAATGCAGCTTAGGATATGCTGTGAAAGATGGATCATGCCAAGGTATTCAATTGTGGATGCAATACCGGTAGCTATTTCACGGTATAAAATTGGTGGCAGAATATTCAATAACAGTGAAAGAATGAGTGTTAGTATTAACATAAATTGGTAATTTAAATATATAACATCGTGGTAATAATTTAAGATATTATACAATAACCATATCGCATATACTACAAATATAACCATATATATCCATATATTACAGAATGTTAATCTGACACTAACAACTGTGAATAGTGTAGAGATGCGACGTCGTGTACGAAATGCGTCGTTGCATTTGAGTAGATAGAAGCATCTTGTTAAGGTAATTCGAGTGTTAGTATAATATGAGTTGACATAATAGAACATGTGACTTGCTGCACAAACGTAGCTGGAAAACAAAAAAAAACAAAAAAAATAATGATATGGCATACAATACCATTATCAAACACTATATACTCTAACAAAGAGATATTCCTAATTATATTGTAGAATGCTCCACTGACATAACAAACTGCGAAGAGTGTAGTGATGCGTCGACGTGTACGAAATGTGCTGTGGGATTTGCTGTGAAAGATGGATCATGTCAAGGTAATTCTTAAGTTCATGTGATTATTACGTATATATTGCAACAAATGTACTACAGCGGTGTAAATGTAAACAAGTCAAAGATCGTCCCCAAAACGCATTTTAAACGATTGCTAGTACATTACGCGCCGATTTCGACAGTCTTTGTATATGTTCAAAGCATATGCTTTCTGCTATTAAAAAATATGAATGGTTTCCCCATAATCATTACTAAAATAATCTGAAAAGAACCTAGAACCGTGGTGTTTCCGTTTTTTACTCTTACTCACCGTTGGATGACCTACGTTATTTCGATGTCACGAAGACGACGAGAAACATAGGTTTCTCAGCCATAAATGCACAGCAGTTTCGTCGCCTTTATAAAATGAGTGGACATTATAACACGACAACAAGAAATAGTGATGTGTGCGAGTCCCAACCTATGGAAATGAAGAAACTGCCCGCATTCGGAATATTTGGGTTCTGAGAACCCGCCATCAACATCGTTCGGAACCGTACGGGACACCGAAAATGAAAAACATGTTGGTCCCTTCATATGTGTTCTATTAATGGCTACCGGAAAATCTATACGAAGCCATCATAACATAAATTTCATCCTTTGAAATGATGCCAAATTCGTTTGAATAGGACGAACCGTGAGGTTGCTAGCGATCGTAGTGTTTCAATTTTTTAACGTATTTCGTGTTAAATATTTTTTGCTCGCTTATATACATTTCACAGTAGTAAACGTAATTTTCGTAGAATAGATGTAGATATAACAAAAATATATATTGTTGTATGTATTGAAAGTCACAAAACAATGTACTTTAGCAACAAAACAGCATTAACATGAGCAATAATATTCCCAATACGTGTGGTCAAAGTTGCATAATTATTCAACACCAGTTGTCACGATAGCAACTGTCATATGATGTGAAATCACAAGTAACATTAAATCAATATAGATTGTAGTATTAGATAAATAAAAAACTGGGTTTTATGTAATTGTAAATGTATATAGTATTCCTCCAAATTAAAGCCGAATGTACTTTACGATGACCAACTAATATCCATACATTACAGCATGTTCCACTGAAGTTACAAACTGTCAAGAATGTAGAGACTCGACAACGTGTACGAAATGCAGCTTAGGATATGCTGTGAAAGATTGATCATGCCAAGGTATTCAATTGTGGATGCAATACCGGTAGCTATTTCACGGTATAAAATTTGTGGCAGAATATTCAATAACAGTGAAAGAATGAGTGTTAGTATTAACATAAATTGGTAATTTAAATATATAACATCGTGGTAATAATTTAAGATATTATAAAATAACCATATCGCATATACTACAAATATAACCATATATATCCATATATTACAGAATGTTAATCTGACACTAACAACTGTGAATAGTGTAGAGATGCGACGTCGTGTACGAAATGCGTCGTTACTTTTGAGTAGATAGGAGCATATTGTAAAGGTAACTCGAGTGTTAATGTAATATGAGTTGACACAATAGAACACGTGACTTGCTGCACAAACGTAAGTAGCAGGAAAACACAAATAAATATAAAAATAATTATTTACATAGTAGTAATGATATGGCATACAATACCATTATCAAACAATATATACTGTAACCAAGAGATATTCCTAATTATATTGTAGCATGCTCCACTGACATAACCAACTGCGAAGAGTGTAGTGATGCGACGAAGTGCACGAAATGTGCCGTGGGATTTGCTGTGAAAGATGGATCATGTCAAGGTAATTCGTATGTTCATGTGATTATTACGTATATATTGCAACAAATGTACTGCAGCGGTGTAAAATTAAACAACTCAAAGACTGTCCCCAAAACGCATTTTGAACGATTGCTAGTACATTACGCGTCCGACCCCAACAGTCTTTGTATATGTTCAAAGCTTATACACTCTGCTATTCAAAAAATATGAACGGTTTCCCGATAATCATTACTAAAATAATCCGAAAAGGACCTAAAACCGTGATATTTCCGTTTTTCTCTCTTACTCACCGTTGGATGACCTACTTTATTTCGATGTCACGAAGACGACGAGAAACATCGTTTTCTCAGCCATAAATGTACAACAGTTTCATCGTCTTTAAAAAAATGAGTGCACATTATAACACAACAACAAGAAAAGGTGATGTATGCGAGTCCCATCCTATGTAAATGAAGAAACTGCCCGCATTCGGAATATTTGTGTCCTGAGTAGCCGCCATCAACATCTTTTTTTTTTACCGTACGGGACACCGAAAATAAAAAACATTTTGGTCCCTTCATATTTGTTCTATTAATTGCTACCGGAAAATCTAGACGAAGCCATCATAACATAAATTGCATCCTTTGAAATGATATCAAATTCGTTTGAATAGGACGAACCGTGAGGTTGCTAGCGATCGTAGAGTTTCAATTTGTTTACGTGTTTAGTGTTGGTTTTATTTCGCTCGCTTATATATATTTCACAGTAGTAAAGGTAATTTCCGTAGAATAGATGTACATATAACAAAAATATATATTGTTGTATGTATTGCAGGTAGCAAAAAATGTACTTTAGCAACAAAACAGCATTAATATGAGCAATAATATTCCCAATACGTGTCGTCAAAGTTGCATAATTATTCAACAACAGTTGTCCCAATAGCAACTGTCATATGATATGAAATCACAAGTAACATTAATTCAATACAGGTTGTAGTATTAGACGAATAAAAAACTATGTTTTATATAATTATAAATGTATATAATATTCCTCCAAATTAAAGCCGAATGTACTTTACTATGACCAACTAATATTCATACATTACAGCATGTTACACTGAAGTTACAAACTGTCAAGAGTGTAGTAACGCGACAACGTGTACGAAATGCAGCGTAGGATATGCTGTGAAAGATGGATCATGCCAAGGTATTCAATTGTGGATGCAATACCGGTAGCTATTTCACGGTATAAAGTTGGTGGCAGAATATTCAATAACAGTGAAAGAATGAGTGTTAGTATTAATATTAAAAGTGTAAATTAAATATTTAACATAGTGGAAATAATTTAAGAGATTATACAATAACAATATCGCATATACAACAAATATAATCATATATATCCATATATTACACTATGTTAATCTGACATTACCAACTGTGAATAGTGTAGAGATGCGACGACGTGTACGAAATGCGTAGTTGCATTTGATTAGAGAGAAGCATCTTGTTAAGATAATTCGTGTGTTAATGTAATATGAGTTGACATAATAGAACATGTGACTTGCTGCATAAACGTAAGTAGCAGGAAAACAAAAATAAATATAAAAATAATGATATGGCATACAATACCATTATCAAATAATATGTACTGTAACCAAGAGATATTCCTAACTATATTGTAGCATGCTCCACTGACATAACCAACTGTGAAGAGTGTAGTGATGCGACGACGTGTACGAAATGTGCCGTGGGATTTCCTATGAAAGATGGATCATGTCAAGGTAATTCGTATGTTTATGTGATTATTACGTATATATTGCAACAAATGTACTGCAGCGGTGTAAAATTAAACATCTCAAAGATCGTCCCGAAAACGCATTTTGAACGATTGCAAGTACATTACGCGTCCGATCCCAACAGTCTTTGTATATGTTCAAAGCTTATGCTCTCTGCTATTCAAAAATATGAATGGTTTCCCCATAATCATTACTAAAATAATCTGAAAAGAAACTAGAACCGTGGTGTTTCCGTTTTTCACTCTTACTAACCGTTGGATGACCTACGTTATTTCGATGTCACGAAGACTACGAGAAACATCGCTTTGTCAGCCATAAATGCACAACAGTTTCGTCGCCTTTAAAAAATGAGTGGACATTATAACACGACAACAAGAAATAATGCTGTGTGCGAGTCCCAACCTATGGAAATGAAGAAACTGCCCGCATTCGGAATATTTGTGTCCTGAGTACCAGCCATCAACATCGTTCGGAACCGTACGGGACACCTAAAATAAAAAACATGTTGTTCCCTTCATATGTGTTCTTTGAATTACTACCAGAAAATCTAGACGAAGCCATCATAACATAAATTGCATCCTTTGAAATTATACCAAATTTGTTTGGATAGGACGAACCGTGAGGTTGGCTAGCGATCGTAGAGTTTCAATTTTGTAACGTGTTTCGTGTTGAATATTTTTTGCTCGCTTATATACATTTCACAGTAGTAAACGTAATTTTCGTAGAATAGATGTATACATAACAAAAATGTATATTGTTGTATTTATTGCAAGTCGCAAAACAACGTACTTTAGTAACAAAACAGCATTAACATGAACAATAATATTCCCAATACGTGTTGTCAAAGTTGCATAATTATTCAACACCAGTTGTCCCGATAGCAACTGTCATATGATGTGAGATCACAAGTAACATTAAATCAATATAGGTTGTAGTATTAGACAAATAAAAAACTGTGTTTTATGTAATTGTAAATGTATACAATATTCCTCCAAATTAAAGCCGAATGTACTTTACGATGACTAACTAATATCCATACATTACAGCATGTTCCACTGAAGTTACAAACTGTCAATAATGTAGAGACTCGACAACTTGTACGAAATGCAGCTTAGGATATGCTGTGAAAGATGGATCATGCCAAGGTATTCAATTGTGGATGCAATACCGGTAGCTATTTCACGGTATAAAATTTGTGGCAGAATATTCAATAACAGTGAAAGAATGAGTGTTAGTATTAACATAAATTGGTAATTTAAATATATAACATCGTGGTAATAATTTAAGATATTATACAATAACCATATCGCATATACTACAAATATAACCATATATATCCATATATTACAGAATGTTAATCTGACACTAACAACTGTGAATAGTGTAGAGATGCGACGTCGTGTACGAAATGCGTCGTTGCATTTGAGTAGATAGAAGCATCTTGTTAAGGTAATTCGAGTGTTAGTATAATATGAGTTGACATAATAGAACATGTGACTTGTTGCACAAACGTAGCTGGAAAACAAAAATAAATATAAAAATAATGATATGGCATACAATACCATTATCAAACACTATATACTCTAACAAAGATATATTCCTAATTATATTGTAGAATGCTCCACTGACATAACCAACTGCGAAGAGTGTAGTGATGCGTCGACGTGTACGAAATGTGCCGTGGGATTTGCTGTGAAAGATGGATCATGTCAAGGTAATTCTTATGTTCATGTGATTATTACGTATATATTGCAACAAATGTACTACAGCGGTGTAAATGTAAACAACTCAAAGATCGTCCCCAAAACGCATTTTAAACGATTGCTAGTACATTACGCGCCGATTTCGACAGTCTTTGTATATGTTCAAAGCATATGCTCTCTGTTATTAAAAAATATGAATGGATTCCCCATAATCATTACTAAAATAATCTGAAAAGAACCTAGAACCGTGGTGTTTCCGTTTTTTACTCTTACTCACCGTTGGATGACCTACGTTATTTCGATGTCACGAATACGACGAGAAACATAGGTTTCTCAGCCATAAATGCACAGCAGTTTCGTCGCCTTTAAAAAATGAGTGGACATTATAACACGACAACAAGAAATAGTGATGTGTGCGAGTCCCAACCTATGTAAATGAAGAAACTGCCCGCATTCGGAATATTTGGGTTCTGAGAACCCGCCATCAACATCGTTCGGAACCGTACGGGACACCGAAAATTAAAAACACGTTGGTCCCTTCATATGTGTTCTATGAATTACTACCAGAAAATCTAGACGAAGCCATCATAACATAAATTGCATCCTTTGAAATTATACCAAATTTGTTTGGATAGGACGAACCGTGAGGTTGCTAGCGATCGTAGAGTTTCAATTTTGTTACGTGTTTCGTGTTGAATATTTTTTGCTCGCTTATAAACATTTCACAATAGTAAACGTAATTTTCGTAGAATAGATGTAGATATAACAAAAATGTATATTGTTGTATTTATTGCAAGTCGCAAAACAACGTACTTTAGCAACAAAACAGCATTAACATGAACAATAATATTCCCAATACGTGTTGTCAAAGTTGCATAATTATTCAACACCAGTTGTCCCGATAGCAACTGTCATATGATGTGAAATCACAAGTAACATTAAATCAATATAGGTTGTAGTATTATACAAAAAAAAACTGTGTTTTATGTAATTGTAAATATATATAGTATTCCTCCAAATTAAAGCCGAATGTACTTTACGATGACCAACTAATATCCATACATTACAGCATGTTCCACAGAAGTTACAAACTGTCAATAATGTAGAGACTCGACAACTTGTACGAAATGCAGCTTAGGATATGCTGTGAAAGATGGATCATGCCAAGGTATTCAATTGTGGATGCAATACCGGTAGCTATTTCACGGTATAAAATTTGTGGCAGAATATTCAATAACAGTGATAGAATGAGTGTTAGTATTAACATAAATTGGTAATTTAAATATATAACATCTTGGTAATAATTTAAGATATTATACAATAACCATATCGCATATACTACAAATATAACCATATATATCCATATATTACAGAATGTTAATCTGACACTAACAACTGTGAATAGTGTAGAGATGCGACGTCGTGTACGAAATGCGTAGTTGCATTTGAGTAGATAGAAGCATCTTGTTAAGGTAATTCGAGTGTTAGTATAATATGAGTTGACATAATAGAACATTTGACTTGCTGCACAAACGTAGCTGGAAAACAAAAATAAATATAAAAATAATGATATGGCATACAATACCATTATCAAACACTATATACTCTAACAAAGAGATATTCCTAATTATATTGTAGAATGCTCCACTGACATAACCAACTGCGAAGAGTGTAGTGATGCGTCGACGTGTACGAAATGTGCCGTGGGATTTGCTGTGAAAGATGGATCATGTCAAGGTAATTCTTATGTTCATGTGATTATTACGTATATATTGCAACAAATGTACTACAGCGGTGTAAATGTAAACAACTCAAAGATCGTCCCCAAAACGCATTTTAAACGATTGCTAGTACATTACGCGCCGATTTCGACAGTCTTTGTATATGTTCAAAGCATATGCTCTCTGCTATTAAAAAATATGAATGGTTTCCCCATAATCATTACTAAAATAATCTAAAAAGAACCTAGAACCGTGGTGTTTCCGTTTTTTACTCTTACTCACCGTTGGATGACCTACGATATTTCGATGTCACGAAGACGACGAGAAACATAGGTTTCTCAGCCATAAATGCACAGCAGTTTCGTCGCCTTTAAAAAATGAGTGGACATTATAACACGACAACAAGAAATAGTGATGTGTGCGAGTCCCAACCTATAGAAATGAAGAAACTGCCCGCATTTGGAATATTTGTGTCCTGAGTACCCGCCATCAACATTTTTTTTTTTAACCGTAAGGGACACCGAAAATGAAAAACAAGTTGGTCCCTTCATATGTGTTCTATTAATGGCTACCTGAAAATCTATACGAAGCCATCATAACATAAATTGCATCCTTTGAAATGATGCCAAATTCGTTTGAATAGGACGAACCGTGAGGTTGCTAGCGATCGTAGTGTTTCAATTTTTTTACGTATTTCGTGTTAAATATTTTTCGCTCGCTTATATACATTTCACAGTAGTAAACGTAATTTTCGTAGAATAGATGTAGATATAAAAAAAATATATATTGTTGTATGTATTGAAAGTCGCAAAACAATGTACTTTAGCAACAAAACAGCATTAACATGAGCAATAATATTCCCAATACGTGTTGTCAAAGTTGCATAATTATTCAACACCAGTTGTCACGATAGCAACTGTCATATGATGTGAAATCACAAGTAACATTAAATCAATATAGATTGTAGTATTATATAAATAAAAAACTGGGTTTTATGTAATTGTAAATGTATATAGTATTCCTCCAAATTAAAGCCGAATGTACTTTACGATGACCAACTAATATCCATACATTACAGCATGTTCCACTGAAGTTACAAACTGTCAAGAATGTAGAGACTCGACAACGTGTACGAAATGCAGCGTAGGATATGCTGTAAAATATGGATCATGCCAAGGTATTCAATTGTGGATGCAATACCGGTAGCTGTTTCACGGTATAAAATTGGGGGCAGAATATTCAATAACAGTGAAAGAATGAGTGTTAGTATTAACATCAATTGGTAATTTAAATATCTAACATAGTGGTAATAATTTAAGATATTATACAATAACCATATCGCATATACTACAAATATAACCATATATATCCATATATTACAGTATGTTAATCTGATATTAACAACTGTGAATAGTGTAGAGATGCGACGACGTGTACGAAATGCGTCGTTACTTTTGAGTAGATAGAAGCATCTTGTAAAGGTAATTCGAGTGTTAATGTAATATGAGTTGACACAATAGAACACGTGACTTGCTGCACAAATGTAAGTAGCAGGAAAACAAAAATAAATATAAAAATAATTATTTACATAGTAGTAATAATATGGCATACAATACCATTATCAAACAATATATACTGTAACCAAGAGATATTTCTAATTATATTGTAGCATGCTCCACTGACATAACCAACTTCGAAGAGTGTAGTGATGCGACGAAGTGCACGAAATGTGCCGTGGGATTTGCTGTGAAAGATGGATCATGTCAAGGTAATTCGTATGTTCATGTGATTATTACGTATATATTGCAACAAATGTAGTGCAGCGGTGTAAAATTAAACAACTCAAAGACCGTCCCCAAAACGCATTTTGAACGATTGCTAGTACATTACGCGTCCGACCCCAACAGTCTTTGTATATGTTCAAAGCTTATACACACTGCTATTCAAAAAATATGAACGGTTTCCCGATAATCATTACTAAAATAATCTGAAAAGGACCTAAAACCGTGATGTTTCCGTTTTTCTCTCTTACTCACCGTTGGATGACCTACTTTATTTCGATGTCACGAAGACGACGAGAAACATCGGTTTCTCAGCCATAAATGCACAGCAGTTTCATCGTCTTTAAAAAAATGAGTGCACATTATAACACAACAACAAGAAAAGGTGATGTATGCGAGTCCCATCCTATGTAAATGAAGAACCTGCCCGCATTCGGAATATTTGTGTCCTGAGTACCCGCCATCAACATCGTTCGGAACCGTACGGGACACCGAAAATGAAAAACATGTTTGTCCCTTTATATGTGTTCTATGAATTACTAACAGAAAATCTAGACGAAGCGATCGTAACAAAAATTGCATCCATTGAAATTATACCAAATTTGTTTGAATAGGACGAACCGTGAGGTTGCTAGCGATCGTAGAGTTTCAATTTTGTAACGTGTTTCGTGTTAAATATTTTTTGCTCGCTTATATACATTTCACAGTAGTAAACGTAATTTTCGTAGAATAGATGTAGATATAACAAAAATGTATATTGTTGTATTTATTGCAAGTCGCAAAACAACGTACTTTAGCAACAAAACAGCATTAACATAGATTTAACAAGATTTAACAAGATTGCCACCCAGAGAATTAACTCTAGGTGGCAGGTGGACAAGGGAGCCCTTTGGCTTATCGAGAGTCCGACCCTTTTATCTATGTGTATCCCGCCCGTCTGAGGTATGTGTCGATTTAATTTTTAAACATATCCACGCTACTAGCACCCACACAATCAGCAGGTAATCTGTTCCATTCATTTACAGTCCTTTGTGAAAATGAAAACTTTCTTATATCCAATCTACTCTGCTCCTTTGCCAATGTAAGTTCATGTCTTTCTTAACTGAGAAAAAAATATTTCTATCAATATTTTCATAACCCTTCAATATTGTAAACACTTCTATCTGATCTCCTCTCAATCTCCTGGTCTCTAGTGTTGTTAAACCGCATTTTTTTAGGCGTATTTCGTAACTAAGATCACTCAGTTTTGGTATCATTTTAGTTGCTCTCCTCTGCACTCTTTCTAGCATATCTATGTCCTTCCTGCGATATGGCCTCCACGCTTGAATACAATATTCTAAATGAGGCCTAACTATTGTTTTGTACAGCGGTATTATTAGCTCTTTTTCCTTATACGTTATGTTTCGCCTAATTAATCCAAGGATTTGATTTCCCTTTGAAGCTGCAATTCCGCACTGCTCTGAAACCTTCATATCAGCACTAATGGTTAACCCTAAGTCCTTTTCTTTTACAGTAGTACTTAGTACAGTACCCCCCATTGTATATTCTACTTCTTCGTTCCCATGTCCTGTGTGGAGGCATTTACATTTCCCAAAATTGAACAGCATTTGCCACTTTTCAGACCATTTGATCAACCTGTCAAGATCATCTTGTAAATGCTGTCTATCTCCATCACTTTTAATCCTTCTAAACACTTTTGTATCATCCGCAAATTTCAACACCTTGCTTGTTATTTCATCATCCAAATCGTTGATATATATTAAGAATAATATAGGTCCTAATACTGATCGCTGTGGTACCCCACTCAATACCGATTTCCAGTTTGAAGCCTCCCCATCAACTACTACACGTTGTCTTCTGTGAATCAGCCATTGTTCTATCCAGTTTATTATACCATTTCCTATGCCATTGGCATTTAATTTAAGCAGTAATCTTTGATGTGGTACTTTGTCGAAAGCTTTTTGAAAATCTAAGTAGACAATATCTACTGGTGATCCCTCATCTACCCACTTAGTGATGTCTTCCAAAAAACATAACATATTTGTTAAGCATGACCTCGCTTTAAAAAAACCATGTTTAGATGGGTTAATCAAGTTTTGTTTAACAAGAAAATCCACCATGTGATCTTTAATTAGTCTTTCTAATAATTTACCAGTCACTGATGTTAAACTCACTGGTCTATAGTTCTCTGAATTGTTTCTCGATCCCTTTTTTGAATAACGGTATAATGTTTGCTTCTTTTCATTCTAAAGGAACCACTCCCTCTTCTAATGACAAGTTGAAAACTGTTGCAAGCGGTATGCTAATTTGTTCTACAATTTCCAATAGTAGTTTGGGTGGAATACCATCCACTCCAGGTGATTTATTATCCTTCATAGCCCTTATTTTCTTAGCTACCATTTCCGGGGTTACAATTAATTGTCCTAAATAGTCTGAATCTGCCCCCTTGAACTTAGCCTCTGGTACTGGCAGTGAACTAATATCTTCCCTGGTAAACACTGAACTGAAGTACTTATTCAGGTCTTCTGCCATTAAGAATCCCTCTGATATTATATTTCCAGCACTATCTTCTAGAGGACCGACCTTATCTCGAACTTTCTGTTTGCTTCGAAAATACGCATAAAAACTATTGCTGTCATGTTTTATATTACTAGCTAATTGTTGTTCATAGCTTCTCTTTGAATTTCTAATTTCAGCTGTAGCTTGGTTAAGTGCTTCTTTATAACTGTTGTAGTCTTCATCATTTCCAGTACATCTATATGACTTCCACATCATTTGTTTATACTTAATTTTTCTAATGGCTTCTTTCGATAAGTGTTTCTTTTTGGACCGTTTTCCTTGTTTTTTGAAGGGTACAATTTTATCGACTATGCACTTAATTTCACTCTTTAATATATTCCAGCATTCTGTTGCCGTCTTATTTTTCAGTGTGTTATTCCAGTCTATCTTTGCTAAATATTTCCTCATGTCCTTATACCTTCCTTTGTGGAAATTTCTCCTATACTGCTTTTTACTATTCCTTTCTGATTTTACTTTGATGGTAAAATGTATCTGGTTGTGATCGCTACTCCCCAGTGGCTCACATATCTTGACATTGTCAACTAATTCATTTTGTGAGGACAAAACTATGTCTAACACATTCTCACCCCTGGTTGGTTCTAGCACATGTTGAGAAAGGAATGTATCTTGAACTAAAACTAAAAACTTGTGGTCCTCACTCCCCATACTCTGTAGAGATTTCCATTGTATATGCCCGTGGTTAAAATCCCCCATAATAATACAGTCCCGTTTGCTTACTTCCCTTATAGCGTTTTGTATTTTTTCATTCTCTTCTATGCTTATGTTTGGACTTCGATAAACTAACCCAACTGTTAACGTTGAGTTTCCTGTAACTATGTTACACCAAACAGCTTCTTCGCAATCTGCTTCTCTTTCTAATTTTATTTCATAAGCCTGAATAGATTCTTTAATATATAAAATAACTCCACCTCCCTTTCTTCCTATTCTATCTTTTCTAAACATTACATATCCTGTCAGTCCCAATTCAGCATCTGATATATCGGTGGTGGTCCAGGATTCGGTTATACCTATTATATGAGGGTCAATATCTTCTACCATAATGTTTAGTTCATTTCTTTTGTTTACTATACTCCTTGCATTTAAACAAACACATTTATATCCAACATCAGAAGAGTTTTCCAGACTGTTATTTGCTGATTTATTTGTGCTGTCTTTATCTATGCCTCCATTTTTAGGCTTTTCTGTGAGTCCCCCCTGCGAATCTAGTTTAAATAGATACAACCTGTCCCACTGTCAACAGATCGCAGCAGGTTCTCTGAGAAAACTGCTGCCCCCTTTCCACTAAGATGGAGGCCATCTCTCATGTACATATCTTCCCTCCCAACAAAGTATCCCCATAAATCTGTGAATCCCACCCCCTCTTCGTCACACATCTGCTCAACTAGTGCGTTGATCGCCATCCTCTTACAGTTTCTATACGTTGCCCCCCTTCCTCCCACTACTGGCAAAATTCCTGACAGAATAACCTGTTCAACTCTCGTCTTCTTTAGCTTCCTCACTAACTGTCTATACTTCTGTACTATCGCAGTTGTTCCCTCCCTGTCTGCATTATTTGTTCCTACATGTACCAGTATAGACCCCCCCTTGCCATGTCCCAATACCTTCTCTACCCTGTCAGTTACATGTTCAATCCTAGCCCCCGGTAAACAAACAACGATGTCCTTCCCTTCGCTCAGTGCCTTGTCCGTCTTTCTCATCATGGAGTCGCCCATAAACACCCTCTCTTTCCTCATTGCCCCCTCAATCACTGCCTTAGAATAGCTCCTTCTTCGGTTTGCATCTGTCTGCTTGTTGTCTTTCCCCCCTGTCGTCTTCTCTCCTGTCACATTCTCTTCCGATCCATTCTTTCCTGTCGCTTTTTCTCTTGTCACCTTCCCTTTTATCGACTTCTCTTCTATCACATTTTCTCTCACTTCCTTTCGTCCCTTCTTCGTTCGTCCCATCTCGTTTTCCTCTCTCCTCTCCCTTCCCATCTTCCCTCCCTCCTTCTCTACGGTCACTTTCTTCCCTGTCACCTTCACGCTTGTCACGTTTTCTGTTGTCGATTTTCCAATTTCTTCCCCTCCAATCACCTTCCCTCCTCTCAATCTCCTTTCCTCAGTTTTCTTGCCACTGCTATTCTCCTTCAGTCTTGCAGTATTCTCACCTCTCTCCCTGTCGTCTCTCTCCATTCGACCTGCCTCCTTGCTAATTCCCATCTCCATTCCCTTCACAATATCTGTCAACCTAACTATCTCCTTCTGCAGACACTCCACCTTCCAACACCCAATGCACTGAAAGGTGAATCCTTCCTCCATGGTTTCTGCCCATGACTTCCCACAGCCGGACAATGCAAAATCTACCCAGCTGTGGCAGTGATCGCACACCAAGTGTCGCTTTGCCTTGACTTGCCGCTTGCAAGGCGCCATATCCCGATCAGAATTTATTTAATAACTTAACTAACTTAGTCTTTATAAAGACTGTTTCCTGTGTACTACAGCACACTTTAGGTTACAAATTTCAATTACACAGCCAACTATTTATCCTGACACGAACGCTAACATTACCGGTAGTGACCTAATTTAAATACAATCAATTATGTTACGTTAGGCTGCTTTATTTATTTAGGTTACGCCGCCCAACTATCGCCCTTGCTTAATTTTAACAACAATGCTACCTAATCAAAATATCTAGCAAGTACTGGCTTACACAGATATTATCTTATGTAAGTAGTTTGATGGTTGTTACTTTATCTCCTATATATTCTACCACATAATCAGGTTTGTT
This sequence comes from Paraescarpia echinospica, assembly GCA_020002185.1. NCBI lineage: Eukaryota > Metazoa > Annelida > Polychaeta > Sabellida > Siboglinidae > Paraescarpia > Paraescarpia echinospica. Next base: position 45,408,457 of record CM034534.1, on the reverse strand, counting down.
AAATCTTGTTTACAAATTATCGAAGCCTAAGTGAGTTACCCTATTATCACTCACTATACTAAGGTATTCTAAAATACTATAACTAACTAACTTTAAGCACAACTGCTACTCAATATATGTTTATTGCAACTTTATGAATGATATTAAGGCAAGAATAATACTTATCAATCAGTAATTCCTCTTGTTTATCAACTTTTCTGCACCACCAATTTCTACGTTCTATCTCCGCCAAATATAGCCTCGTTTCTTGAGGAATAATTTTCCCAATACGTGTTGTCAAAGTTGCATAATTATTCAACACCAGTTGTCCCGATAACAACTGTCATATGATGTGAAATCACAATTAATATTAAATCAATATAGGCTGTAGTATTAGACATATAACAAACTGGGTTTTATGTAATTGTAAATATATTTAGTTTTCCTCCAAATTAAAGCCGAATGTACTTTACGATGACCAACTAATATCCATACATTACAGCATGTTCCACTGAAGTTACAAACTGTCAAGAATGTAGAGGCTCGACAACGTGTACGAAATGCAGCGTAGGATATGCTGTGAAAGATGGATCATGCCTAGGTATTCAATTGTGGATGCAATACTGGTAGCTATTTCACGGAATAAAATTGGTGACAGAATATTCAATAACAGTGAAAGAATGAGTGTCAGTATTAACATCAATTGGTAATTTAAATATTTAACATAGTGGTAATAATTTAAGATATTGTACAACAACCATATAGCATATACTACAAATATAACCATATATATCCGTATATTAGACTATGTTAATATGACATTACCAACTGTGAATAGTGTAGAGATGCGACGACGAGTACGAAATGCGTCGTTGCATTTGAGAAGATAGATTCATCTTGTTAAGGTAATTCGAGTGTTAATGTAATATGAGTTGACAAAATAGAACATGTGACTTGCTGCACAAACGTAAGTAGCTGGAAAACAAAAATAAATATAAAAATAATGATATGGCATACAATACCATTATCAAACACTATATACTGTAACCAAGAGATATTCCTAATTATATTGTAGAATGCTCCACTGACATAACCAACTGCGAAGAGTGTAGTGATGCGTCGACGTGTACGATATGTGCCGTGGGATTTGCTGTGAAAGATGGATCATGTCAAGGTAATTCATATGTTCATGTGATCATTACGTATATATTGCAACAGATGTACTACAGCGGTGTAAATTTAAACAACTCAAAGATCGTCCCCAAAACGCATTTTAAACGATTGCTAGTACATTACGCGTCCGATTCCGACAGTCTTTGTATATTTTCAAAGCATATGCTCTCTGCTATTAAAAAATATGAATGGTTTCCCCATAATAATTACTAAAATAATCTGAAAAGAACCTAGAAGCGTGGTGTTTCCGTTTTTTACTCTTACTCACCGTTGGATGACCTACGTTATTTCGATGTCACGAAGACGACGAGAAACATGGGTTTCTCAGCCATAAATGCACAGCAGTTTCGTCGCCTTTAAAAAATGAGTGGACATTGTAACACGACAACAAGAAATAGTGATGTGTGAGAGTCCCAACCTATGGAAATGAAAAAACTGCCCGCATTCGGAATATTTGTGTCCTGAGTACCCGCCATCAACATCTTTTTTTTAACCGTACGGGACACCGAAAATGAAAAACATGTTGGTCACTTCATATGTGTTCTATTAATGGCTACCGGAAAATCTAGACGAAGCCATCATAACATAAATTGCATCCTTTGAAATGATGCTAAATTCGTTTGAATAGGACGAACCGTGAGGTTGCTAGTGATCGTAGTCTCAATTTTTTAACGTGTGCCGTGTTGGTTATTTTTCGCTCGCTTATATATATTTCACAGTAGTTAAGGTAATTTCCGTAGAATAGATGTAGATATAACAAAAATATATTGTTGTATGTATTGCAAGTATCAAAACAATGTACTTTAGCAAAAAAACTGCATTAACATGATCAATAATATTCCCAATACGTGTTGTTAAAGTTGCATAATTATTCAACACCAGTTGTCCCGATAGCAACTGTCATATGATGTGAAATCACAAGTAACATTAAATCAACATAGGTTGTAGTATTAGACAAATAAAAAACTGGGTTTATATAATTGTAAATGTATATAATGTTCCTCCAAATTAAAGCCGAATGTACTTTACGATGACCAACTAATATCCATACATTACAGCATGTTCCACTGAAGTTGCAAATTGTTATGAGTGTAGTGACCCGACAACGTGTACAAAATGCAGCGTAGGATATGCCCACATCGCATATACTACAAAGTTAACCAAAGATATCCATACATTACTATATGTTAAACTGCCATTACCAACTGTGAATAGTGTATAAATGCGACGACGTGTACGCAATGCGTCGCTGGATTTTAGGAGAAAGAATCATGTCGTTAAGGTAATTCGTGTGTTAATGTAATATCAGTTGATATAATAGAACATGTGACTTGCTGCACAAACATAAGTAGCAGGAAAACAAAAATAAATATAAAAATAATTATTTACATAGTAATAATGATATGGCATACAATACTAATGTCTAACCGTATATATTATAACGAAGATATATTTATAATTATATTGTAGCGTAGGATATGATGTGACAGAAGGATTATGCCAAGGTAATTGATTGTTGATGTTCAAATGCATATCTATATTAAAACAATTTTGAAATAATTATATTATATTATTCTTATTATTTTGTTTATCCTAATTCTTTACATATATTATTTTATGCAAGTGCTTATTGATTGCGGTTTTCCTTTGTACCGTTCCAATTACTATGTTTATGAGCAATGTGTGTAAGTCTGCACTACTTGTATTATGACTTGCGTTGTATTTTGTAGTGCATTTCGCTGTATGATTGTGTGATAGTATATTAATTATCTTTGAGACATTGACGAGTGCGGCAGCAATCCTTGTCAGAATGGGTCGGCCTGCACCGAAGCACTCAACGAATACAGTTGTGCCTGTGTCAACGGCTACACTGGAAACAACTGCGAGACTGGTAAGGATCTGGTAATTAACCAACGGTAACAATATGCTACTAATTGTTAAGTGTACTATTGCAGTTACTCAGTAATAAAAACATAGTAATATCGTATGTACATAAATTAGTAATATATTGAAATACGTTGAAACTTATTACCGCTATGACCGGCGTTGGTGTGTATTGACTGGTGAAGCAAACTTGCAAAAACATTTTGTATCTGACGTATGCTATTACGTAAATATGTAATGTTATTATTATATTAATCGTTTTGTAAACAAGGTAACGCAATGGCACCAATGCTATGCATCAAATTGACTTGCTATATATGTGTCATGTAACAAAATATACATTGTATGGTCATTTGCGTAATAGCATAGCCGTATTATGATTGTTTGCAACTGTTATACTATACTCACTATTGTTTTGTTGGCTAGTGCATTAGAAATTTGTTATGAATAAGTCCCTATTGCATGAGCATTGTAACTCCTACCGTTCCATTAATCGTTTACGTGATCGATATGTTTACGTCTACACTACATATATTACGACTTGGTTTAAATTGCGTTGTTTGTTGGACATTTTGTTTTATTCTGTCATAGGCATTGACGAGTGCGGCAGCAATCCTTGTCAGAATGGAGCGACTTGTTCTGATGGAGTTAATGGATTCACGTGTGCCTGTGTAAATGGTTACACTGGAATCAACTGCGAGACTGGTAAACATTTGGTAATCAACCAACCGTAGATCTATGTTACAAATAATTAAGTATATCGTAGCAAAGGCACATAAATTAAAACACTTTTTTTGGTATTACATATTAATAAAGCGAAACACATTGAAGCACATTATCAGTAAAAACAGTTTTGAAATCTATTGGCTGGTTATACAATCTAGCAAACTGTATTCGTACCTACCAGTTTTTTTAGTAAACAAATTTCATAAAACGTCCAGTACTTATCGGCGGAAAACAAAACATTAAGCAGTCTCACCTATAAGTGTATCACTCCACGTATCGCTAATTCCGTAACGTATTGGCACTGGTGTCTGCAGAATGTCCCGATCACATGTTTCCCGCCTACAAACAGGTACATAAATAAGGATAGAAAAAAACCCATAAGTGACTACTATAGTTATTGTTTTGACAATGTTTCATTATATACCTGTATTTAATTGTATTGACGATGTAAGGTATATATATATATCCAAGAGGAAACGCTAGTAATTATACAGTAATGACACAGACCCTAAAGAAACAAGAACTGTACGATGGATATCATCGAAAACCAGAGTCATCCCACGATTGATAATAGAGAGTATGCTATTGTAAGCGTACCTTATGAAATACGACGGGATATTTTTTTATAAACAAGTCTCTATTGAATGAAGATTTCAATTTTTATCGTTCCATTTATAGTGTATGGGATGAACATGTATTGGCCTTCCCCAGCAGCGTTACATAAATTATATCATGACTTGCTTTGGATTGCGTAGTGCATTTCGCAGTTTGTTGGAGATTTTGTTATTCTGTCATAGACATTGACGAATGCGGCAGTAATCCTTGTCAGAACGGAGCGACTTGTACTGACGCAGTTAATAAACACGCGTGTTCTTGTGTGAACGGCTATACTGGAATCAACTGCGAGACTGGTAAGCATTTGGTAATCACGCGCGCGCACACACGCATGCAAGTCCCCCCGTGCACACACACACACACACACACACACACATACACACACATGCGTACAACAATGCCTATATACGTAAGTATGCTATACATTGGCGATATCATCCATCATCTAGTCTTTATTAATTAAGTCAGAAATATTATTAAATGTATGAAGAAGGTGACACAAATTATTTAAATGATATAAATCATTGTAATTTGCTGTTTGGATGCCCTCTTACCAAATGTACAATGTAGGTTACTGTAATTTGCATCTATATTAAGAATTGTTCCAACTATTTGTTTACTATTATTGTAATTTGTAATAGAGGCTAATTTATTACGAATATATTTTATAAACAGGCACCTATTGGTTGAACGTTTCAACTTCTATCGTTTTACATATCGTATATCACTAATCGTGGGCCTGTACTACCTGCATTACGACTTACTGTGGATAATTAGGTACATTCTCCTGTTTGTTTTATAATTATTATTTTATATTATATCTTAGACATTGACGAGTGCGACAGTAATCCTTGTCAGAACGGAGCGACTTGTACCGACGCATTTAATGAGTACACGTGTGCCTGTGTCAATGGGTATACTGGAATCAACTGCGAGACTGGTAACATTTATTAATTCTACAACTGCAGTTTTATGCTGCTAATAGATAGGTGTACCAATGCAATGACGCATTAGTGTAAACGAATATTGATATTGTATTTACATATTGGTAAAGTGAAACACAGTATTGCTATCAGTTGCGTTGAAATATATCGGCAGACTCTAGTAATACACCATGAACATAGTAACATAATGAGTGATTATAATCGTATTATTGCAAGACATGATGCATGTGCATATTACCAAAGGTGTTGATATGCGCACCAGACATCTAATTATTAGCGTACATGCATGTGTGTTCCAGTAAATTGCCTATTTCCTCAAGACTTCATACACCACCTTTCACAGGTTGTGGAAAGGTATTTGTATTAATATAAACAATCTTATTCCTACTATGTACTGGAATGTGTATTACAATTTGCATGTTGGTTATTATCCTTTGCAGATGTAAATGAATGTAGCAGCAGTCCTTGTCCCGATGGAAGCACATGTGTCAAAGACGTAGGGAAGTTCTCGTGTACGTGTCCACTTGGACGCTACTACGATTCCGGGTCTAATCAATGTGTATTCGGTAAGTAGCGGTTTTAAAAGTTCATCATCCACGTTGGCATTAAAAGTAAAGGTAAGTTCTTATATAGCGCAGTATCTAGTCCTGTGGACTACTCAAAGCGTTTTACACTTTACTCCCTGACACACCTGTTCAATCGAACACCATCTCGACTTATCTGGGAAGCATCCAGCCACGCTGCAATTAATGCGCGAAGGCTATTCGTACACAAATATTCACCACTGTCTACAGCCAGGTACTCATTCATACAGCTGAGTGAACTGGAGCAACGAACAGTGAATGAACTTGCCCAAGGTTCGACACCGCCACACAGGATTCGAACCCGGGTTCTCTCGGTTGAGAGTCCGAAGCTCTAGCCACTGCACCACGGCGCTACACATTAAATATATGTTCTCTAAATTTCATTAACAATTATTGCATATTACGTTAACTATTATTAACGCACCAACAGTGTTTCATTAATTAATTTCATAATTGCATTTTAATTAATAATTATTACATAATATGTTAACTAGTATTACCGCACTGCCAATGACAACGATTAACATGGCATTTATTCAAATATATTTCATAGCATTCTCTATGAAATGTTTATTTAGTACGTATCGGTTTTGCGAACAAAATAGCTTTATAATAGTCTATGAAATGTCCAATGATTGTTTTTACCTGGTGTGTTTAAATATGCTTTGTACATTTGAAGGTTCTTTCGAAAGTAGCAAAATATGTCTGCGAGTAACTGTCTCCGCACATGTTTCATTTTATATTTGATATGCTGACTTGATAATAAAACGTACGTTTCCTGTTTGCAGTCTACAGGTCTCAGTGCGTTGACGATAACACGTGTACAGGCCTACTTGGTCTCCCAAACTCTGTTTGTTCACAACAGCGATGTGTCTGCGACTCGGACTTCATCTACGAGTCTTTTGATGGCACGTGCCAAGCAAAAGGTCTGTCAACATACTGTATATATCCATTCAGTCTACTGGAAACAAACATAGTTGAGAAAATAAGGCATTGCATTTCCCATTATAAATGTATGAAAGCCAGTTTGATATGTTTAGTCCACAAGTTTTTGTTTACAATGACTAATGTTTTGTATGCAGCATGTGTACAGTTTAGGAACATGATGAACATCAACTATGCAGAACTATTCACTTTAGTTACCCAGTGAAAGAATAATAAAAAATATAATATCGTTTAACTGTATATTAAACTATTTGTAAACAACCCTGTACATCTGCCGATTTAAAGACATTGCCCTGAATCCCAGGAACGTAACAGACAACAACGTTGTATCTTTTATATAAATGCCAGTCAAAGCATGGCCACAAACAGACACCGCTTCATTAAAGCAAACCGTCTTTTAGGCACAGCGAATCCATGTAAAAACACACGACTCGGAGACCCGTGCAACTCCGACGGTGGAACTTTACATATGTGTCACTTCCTTGGAAAGTCATCATTCAACTGTATCTGTGCTGCCGGCTATGGCACAGACTCGTCAGGAACAATTTGTAAAGGTATAGTACAACGTTTTGCTAGAACGTAAGAAACGATTGTAATATGTTAAACAGTTGAACCTCACCTTACGTTCACTTCAATAATATAATATATATCCTTTGCAATTAAGGTAATTATATGCTAGTCCCATATTATTTATGTAGCAGCACAGTATGGTGAATTAGTTTCACTAATACGGTCACCCCCTCCAGGTCAAACTCGAGGGCAATCTTAAAAACGAGGTACTACTGTGTAATTATGCGGCGTCCCAGTGGGTTGTTTTTTCATCGTGACATCCTCGCAAGCCAGGGATGTGACTACTACGTACACTACCTCTGGCAGATCTCCGATGCATTGCATTGAAGTTAGCTGAATAAAACTCATAATTGATTTCGCCGAACCACTCATAAGAACAGTGCAGACACCCGTAAGACTCGCTCTCCACTTCCAGGAATCCCAATATAATGATCCATTCGATCATTGTCACTAAATGGTATTGTGTATTCAAATAATTACGTCTACTTTCCAAACAGTCCAGGAAGACCATCCAGAAGACAAGCGGAACTTGACGTCAAGCCATGTTATTGGTTGAGCTTATATTCCGAGTTTCGGCAAGCGATGCCTCTGGGGGTACTGACATTAATATAATCGGCAACGCCCCCTGGCGCGCGAGGATGGATCGTAAACACGAATTGGTGAAATCCAAAGTTCACGAACAGCCGGAGTTTATAACTGGTAAATTTATGCAAATCGTATTCACGATAGGCACAAACTCATTGGAACTCAGCATTATTCACGCGATAGTCTTAGCCACAACCATGTTCCGTGTGTCTTCAAAAATGCTGAGAAATACTTACCACAAAACATTATTACACTATGTTGTACATGCACTCGTTAGCAATAGTCAGGCATTTACATTCTCATTATAAATGCATTGACACCGTTGTCTTGTGAGTTCAATATCCACCCACGAGTTCATATGCAGACATCAATGAGTGTCAGCTGACGGACAACGGGTGCAGGAAGCAGATCGGCAGCGCCAGTTGTGTCAACACTATGGGCGACTACGTTTGTCTGTGCAAGCCCGGGTTCACTTATCCTAGTGCCACGGACACCAAAGTTTGTGTCGGTATGTATTCGTTGGAAAACGTATATCGTCAGCACAGAGTGTTTGCTTTATTGTACGTGAAACAATGATTGAACGGGATATAACGTTGACAGTTTTTTTAAATATAGCATATTGCACAATAATAACAACAACAATAAAGCGTTCCGGTGAGAGACAGGGTGTTTGAGTATGCGTGTGTGTGATTGTGCGTGTGTATGCAGGTGTGTGCTTGCGTATGTGTTGTGTGTCTGCGTGTGTTTGAGGGTGTGTTTGTGTATGTATAAAGGAAGTAATGGGAAATTGTGCTATACATGTGTCATGTCATTTGTCCTCACTGTAAACTTGTGTTAGTATTATAGTTTTGTTGAAGTATGTGTCGCTGCAACCAGTTCTATACAAGAATGTTGTGCATTGCATATCTAAAAATGACATAAACCATACTCATGTATGAAGCGCGTATATTTGCCGCATTTATGTTTTGTTGTTGTGTTTAGACGTTGACGAATGTGACCTGGGCTCTCACACGTGTGACGAGGGCGGCCGAGCACTGTGCAGGAACACCGCTGGTGGGTACGACTGCAGTTGTCTCGCCGGATACGAAGGAGATGGGCACCTGTGCATTGGTCAGTATCCATTACGTGTCATTCCAAAACAATTTAATAACCTGATACTGCGATGTATACAGCTACAAAATACAAATGGTATAATGCAATGCTATCACAATAACTCCCATATAGTAAAGCGACCTTACATATTCCGTTACCAATAATCATTATATCTACACAGAGCAGTGTATAGTTTCACAAGAAAGTTGGTTCAATCAGTTACTCTCCTTCTATATGCGGTCTTTATCGCTGGTCACGTCTAACTTCAATGGTAACTAAATACAACTGCAGCAACCTACCCTTTTGTTGGCACAACATTAAAATGTACAGACTGTTTCTTGCTAATTAAATCCAACTTGTATTTTATACATACAACGATTATTTCCTGGCAAACTGGATATTACCAATTTAGGTGAAGTTACTTGTTTCCGGTACATATATTGTACCTTCGTATGTATAAAATAGTTATCTTCTTGTGGTACGGGCAGAGGCACGATACATTGTGCCGGACTTCAGCAGCCACGAACGCGTTGCAAGATCAGCTGAATTCTCAGAGTACATCTTCCCCAGGTTTGCAGTGCCTATTTATGAGAGCGTGGCTTCGTCTTTTTACGTGAGTATCCGACAGTCGTACCTTCAATTCCAACACGCTTTTGAAGAAGCGCACACCTGACAATTCCCTCTATTGTCTGTGAACATGTTGCATGCTTCCATACGTCATTAAACGGCTTGCTTGTGCAAGGAAATTATATATTATAAGACATAACATATACAGTCCTGAAGCCACCCTATAATTTCAAGATATAAAATAGTCGAATTGTGGAATGTCTTCGTTATCCAAAGTACGCTTACTAGTTTTGACCCGTCAGATATATATATCTTTACCGATGCACACTCTCTCAAATCAATGTTGATTTCACGTTGGGGCAGACTTCAGCTGTGAAGACGTCATAATAATATATACAGGTATGCGGTCATGTGTTAGCCATATATTAGCCATGTCTTAGAAGAATTGCATATAAAAGTGATGTGCATGCAATGAAAGTATTATATTTATTTATTACTTTATTGTATTTGCTGTTTTAATGTATATTTTTATTATATAATATACTCATGTCTGTTTACCCCAAAACAAATTTCTCAGCTGCAACAATAAAGAATATCATAACTTATCTTATTGTATTTTATCTTAAAACGGTATAATTACAATTGTGTAATTGTATTGCAGGTAACAATATCCGGTTTGGTCATTGCAACAAGCATAACACAGGACTCCCAAACTTCGGGAAAAAGAATGGGATTTGCCAATCCGGGGAAGGGCCTGGACACTTTTACACTAAGGCCTGATGCGCAGGAGCTGGTCTTAGTGGCACCGTTCTGGTCCAACATGAAACTGACGGACACGACAGTTAGTGTCCTAATGTTACGTGTGTATAGTAAAGCATAATATAAATTGTTAATAACTATATGGAATTTCCAAATATCAAAAAACTTGAACGAACAGTAATTATTATATTATAATATACAAGTATAGTTTACATGGGTATTGCATCTGGCATGTAACTATTAATACATGCTAACATCGTCAGTAGGTGTTTCATAAATGACGCTTCGGACCGTGAGGTAAATTTCACAAAATAAGAAAACATATTTGTGCAAGGGTGAAAGTATAGAATTTTGATTGTTTTGCATTTTAGAGACAACACATAATTGAATAATGGAATTTTTTATTATTATCTCGAAAAAGTGTTTTAATGTGTATTTTGATGGTAAATTATTTGAAATGAAAAGACCTAACTTGGATGTTGTCCATTAAACAAATATTTTATTTCTGTCATGTCAACCACAAAAAATGCAATATATTAACTTATACGAACGACCCTGATGGCACTTAAAACATTATTATTAGTAGTGCTAGTATTAGTATTAGTATTAGTAGCATTAGTAGTAGTAATAGTAATAGTAGTAGTTGTTGTTGTTGTTGTTGTATCATTATTATTACTGCCCTTTCACTTCATGTTCATATCACCAGGAAACCAATATATACCTTAAGGTCTGGACCGTCACAAACCTGCTAGATAGCAACTGCTTCAAAAAGACATACGTTTTTCCTATCGTTGTTGATGTGTTATGTACATTTGACTGGTTGATAAATATTCATCTCAGCTTTGTACTTATTATTCAGAAACTCAAACGTGGCGTATACTACAAACAGTACACCAGGGGAAGCACCGACGCGGAAAACAAGCTGTCTAAAATGTCCGAAGAAATCACGACACGATTCCAATCAGATTTTTTCGCACAATGGATGCTGGTTGTCACCTGGCAAGATATGGAATACCCAAATAATCCAAACCAGGTATGCTCATGCTCATCACTAGGACACTTGGTTCAGTTTGACACAATACTTTCTGGTCTATTGCTCTCTTTAGAAATTATCATGAATAACCGTTCCTGATTAATGTTGCTGAATTGATCCATTGACTTTTCGCAGGTCAATGCATAGAATATATACCAGAATCGACACTAACTTGAAAACATTCTAATCGTATTGCACTTTAGTCGGAAAACAAGTTTGTTTGTAGAAAGTTTGCATTAAAATATTATACTTGTCATAATTCGAACAAATAAAAATGATCGTTTCATATGATGCAAAGCAGTACAACATAGTTGTAATGTGTTTACAGACCGTAAGTTTCCAGACAATCATAACAACTGATTACATAAACACATATACGAGGACGACATACGCCGACCGCGGCATGAAGTGGCAGGTGGTGCTGGACCCCGCCCTCTTGCCCAACTACCCAGTTCGCGTCGGTGTGTTGGCCTGCCCCAGCAGCGGGCGTCAATACTCGGAGTACCCGTACTCCGCACTCGACATCCGCACCGCTGGCAACGACAAACACCTCGAGAAGATCCAACGCATTGACGCTGTCTCCGAGTCGGACGTCACATTCGGTGGCGCACAGTCACCCGGACAGTTCTACTACCGCTTGTCAGAAAACGATCAAAACACTTTCGTTCACGCTGGCAGAGAATGCAGTAACTGGATGGACGCAGATATTGCATTTGACACTACGGACGGCGTAGTTAAGATCGACGAGGAAACAGTGGGTAAATGCCCGTGCAGTAGGCAGCAGATGGATGAACTCATGTACTTGCCGGTGCTCAGCGACCGCATTCCACCTGGTATTCGATGCTGGACGATGGTAGCACCAGTTGTAGACAATGGTGACCAGAAGCACACACCAACATGCTGCTACGACAGAAACAGCTCGCTGATCGTCGAGCCGGGCTTGACCAATGGCATGAATCTCTACCGACGTTTCTCCGGGGCTCATCAGTTCGACGACGAGAAACATTATAGTTTGTGTTGCGATGAGTCGTACCTGGCACAGCGCATCACCACGCCGCAGTTGTGTGCTCTCTACAAGACACGTCGTCCCGTCAGCACTTGCAAGAATTTCAGAAGTGGCAAGACAAGTGAGTGTCACCTATATATGACATTGTCCCTTTGTCTCTGTCTATATAGGTGTATGAATGTATGTAAGCATATTGTCTTTATGCTTATGCTCTAACTGGTTGTCAGTGCGTCAATAATATGTCAGTTTTTTCTGTCTGTTTGATTGCCTATCTGCCTATCAGTCTGTCTGACTAATGCATATGTATGTTTATATGATTGTCCATCTTTCTTTCTCTCTATCTCTCCCACTCTCTATCTTTCTCTCTCCCACTCACTCTATCTCCCTCCCTCCCTCCCTTCCTCCCTCCCTTCCTCCCTCCCTCCCTCCCTCCCTCCATCCCTCCATCCCTCCATCCCTCCATCTCTCTCTCTCTTTGTCTCTCTTTCTCTCTCTCTCTCTCTCTCTCTCTCTCTCTTTCTCTCACTCACTCACTCACTCTGACTCAATGTTTTTTCATCGGTCCCTCTCCCTCCCTTTTCATTCTCTCTCAGTATATTATTATATCTCTCACTATCTCTCGCATATCCTCTCTCTGTCCTTATCTTCCCCTTTTCTATCTCTCCCTCTGTCCGTACTTCCATATGTCTTAACCTCCTCTCTCTCCCTTTGTCTTATTGGTTTCTCTCTATATATCTTCGGCTTCGCTCTCCCTCCCACTCCTCCCGCTCTATCTACGTATCTTATCTTATTCAACCCATTATCGTAGAAGTGATTTATTGTTTCCTACTGTCTTTCAAAGTTCACCCAAGTCACTGAACAACGAGCACATCCGTTTACAGTTGATTCATAAACAAACAACGCAACTGTGTTTGCGTAATATACATATGAGACGTGACTTGCTGCCGTATGCTATTTGCCGTGATCATCATTGTTTTGATCTTAGGCAATTGTCTTGGAGACCCACATATCAGAACACTGGACGGGTTCACGTACACGTTCAATGGACTAGGCGAGTATATCCTACTCACGTCAACACTGTTTCAACTACAGGGCCGAACAAGTTTCGTCCAGAAGAACGGTGTGGACCAGTCTGCCACAACATTCTCGTCAGTTGTTGCCAAACAACTTCATCCAGCTAGTGATATAATTGAATACAGGCTGAATTTGGCCAAAACAGACATTGGTAAGTACTGTCTGTTCCATTCATGCATAATTTATCTTGATGTCATTTTCTAGTAATCTAAAAATAAGTTTCAAGGACGCCCTTAAAGGACACAGACAAAGAGAAAGGCCGCGAAAGAGGTGGATTTAACAAGTTAGACAGGACACTGGAATCCCGTTTTCAACAGCAGAACGGAATGCTCTAGACAGGACGAAATGGAGGGGTGTGACACACAGGCGGATAACGAAGGGTCAAATTGGCCTAAGTTTTTTTATTTCGGTATACTAATTCGTATAACTACATAATGGTTTTATGCCAAGTGTATGGTTTTATTTTATGACATAGCCATTCGTAGTTTACCCGGTCGTGAATTTTCTAACATAAATTTAAATATTTATCGACAATTACATTATGTTTCCCGGATATTTTCTTGGAACTACATTTACATTACTTGGAATTATTACAGGTTAAACAAGACATGCAGATAATGGTTCTGAGTAAACAATAAATTAAATAATAACGATTATAATACCTATATTAAATACAACTTGTATAGGGCCTACATCCTCGGGAATACTAGAGCAACAAGCGATAGCGATTAGAATTATGAAGAGAGACGCAATATTGCTTAACCATACTGTCGACATATCGTGTTGCTGATATCATGAGCGGCGTATACATTCTCAGAGGTTCTGCGGAACAAGGTTCTGTCAGACATCGATCTGAAAACGACATCGGCCACGTGGTCGAACGTGCGTCTGGCCGCCGCTCTCAGAGACAACAACAAGTGGGAGTACACCATGGCCTTCACACCTCTCCACATCAGTGTCAGAGTGACGGTGGCGTCTGGGATGCTCTCGTTGACTACGGTCATCCCGGGGGACCTGACGGACACACTCAAAGGTTAGCTGTAAACAACTGTTTTGTTTTCAAACTGGCTTGTATATTAGTTAATGATACAAACGGAAACAACCTTACAGAAAACGAGTCTATGTAATAATCCAACATTTGTTCGTTCTGACAGTCTGGCAGTATCATGTCAAAGATGCCTGAATGTTCTCGCAACGTTCTATGGCCATTTGCTTCGTTTGATGATGAAACTCTGTTCTAACATTGACGGTGCAGTTAAATGATTTATATTTGTTTAAAGAATTGTATTACGTGAAACCGATTTAATTGTCTACATGTGTGAGAAAGTCGGAACACGAGTGGTAAATAACGGTCCAAAGGGAGTCACTCTGGCGTTGCGTTAATTTCCGACTAAAGGAATGAACTGAGCAGCGGGAACGAGTTTAAGATCATAATAATGTAATAGTAAAACTGCTGTGTTTTGGGTATTGTTTCATGGATGCGTGTAAACATAGGTCATATCAAGATAACAGGGATGACAAGAGAAACACAACACTTATGTGAGACATTGTATACATGTCATATAAACACAAGGATAATAATTAAGTGAATACATCATTGCTACCCGAAGAAATATCCAATTGTCAAAATATATGGAAATAGGTGGATAGCATATTGGTTCACAAACCAATTGTGGTTGACATCTTTGAACAAAACATACAAAAACAAGGGCATACTAAAATGCCTACAAAAAGTAATTCGTTTGCTAACAAAAAATATCATCAAAAATGATGATGCCGTCTACCGGTCTCATGTAAGGTTGGATAGGTTGCTACAGGAAACACTATAGGAAATATTGTCTGGCATGTCTGATATCAATGGTTTTGTGTACATCGATGTTTCAAGAATATCATCACGGAGGGTTTTTTGTCATTAAGCATATTGTAGCAAAATCCATGCATTACTCTAGTGATTAGAAATATGTGCACGCGCAATAGGGTTCACAATAGTGCAGAAGGAAAGATATCTTCGTAATGCTATCGTAAAAACTCTGCAAATTAATTTCCTGAAAACGTAGCAATTGTTTTTGTCAGGTTTATTTGGCAGCAACAACGGTGACGTGAACGATGATGTCAGTTATCCAGACGGCACAGTCCACCCCAGGGGAATTCTGGCCACAGAAGCGGAACTCTTTGAGTATGGCAAATCATGTGAGTGCTTCATTTAATTGATACCATATAGCTGTGTACGTGGTATACACATGTACGCACGTGATACATGTGTGCGTAAACCTACATGCATCATGTACAATTGTGTCATTGCTTACGAATGTAGCATGAATTACTATGAGTTTGGCGAAATAATTGTTTACTCAATGTGTGCATTGCCTTTTTAATGTGTGTAGTAATGTTTTAAACGTAGATAAACTGATCGTTATAATTACTATACGTTATTCTCGTATGAACATATAACAGGCAATATATGCAAGACATTTTTCGGACGTACATGTATGTTTCATGTTGTAGGGCAAAACACGCAGTCAACATCTCTCTTCGCCTACACGTCAGGCTCCTGGTCAGACTACACGGGTCCGAACTTCACTCCCATATTCTTCAACAAGAACCTCTCGGTGATGTTTCCCAACGAGGTTCATCGGCTGAAGGCCGTGCGCCTCTGCTACGACAGCTCGGCCAGCAGTGCCGTGGACCCCGACCCCGAAGAGAGACGAGCCTGCTACTTCGACTACAAGGTGACTGACAGCGATGCGGCGGCCAGGGATGCAAGCAGTGGCACGGAGGACTACCGGAGGGCGAAGAGCAGCTTGGGTAAGTCACGTTGTTGGAAGGATTGGTTGGGTTGATTATTGAGGTGAACATTGTGAAGATACGTGTAATCCATGGATAGTTACTGATTGGCCAAGACGCCAACAACATCGTTTTCATAAAGGTAGCATTGTGTAAACAACATATCTTTTCAATGCCCTTGCAAATTATGAAATAAACTAAATGTATAATTTAATTCACGATTTAGCCAAAATATTGCAATAACACATAATGCCATTCATACTATTTTTTGTGAAATCGGAAAATACAGAACTTAATATATGTATATTTCCAGAACCACTAATGTATACAGGCATACGGCTCTGAAGCACTCTTTTGACAGGATGCAAGTAGATATGATAGACTTTTAGCCATACATCGAAATACTAATCAGTTTTGCATTGTCTATCTAGAGAATCACGCCCCTAGAGTACTAAACGGGGATGTCACATTGGAAGTCCAGTTTGGAGAGAGCTACCCGAGTTTGGTGACAGTTCAGGTGCAAGATGCTGATGGAGATACTGTATCATTCTCTGTGACAAGCGACTCGCCTCCGGGAATGGCCATTGACACAAACTCAGGGACTCTAACCTGGATTAAGGTGCCTGACATGAGTCTAGACGCAACAAGAAAGACCGTGAAAGTCATCGTCGCAGATGGCAAAGTTGACGTAATGTGGGTGCCTCATGTGAATTTCTGCAAGTGCAAGGTACGACACATGTGCTATAGCAATGACATATTTTTTTTATGGATCAGCTTACATGCATTCGTATTATTCATGTGAATTACAATTCTTTGATTTTGCAAATGAAAATGGAACTAAAGACAATTGAGCGCTAAAAGATTGTTGATTGACATTAATTACTTTCAGAGATAGCGAGGGAGAAATTGGTGGTGAATGGCGACACTCACAAACACACACGCGCGCGCGCGCGCACACACACACACACACACACACACATATATATATATATGTATATATCTATACATATATATATATATATATATATATATATATATATATATATGTGTATATATATATATATAGAAAGAGGAAGAGAGAAAAGCTGACACCGACAGACAGACACAGGCAGACTGACTGACTAAGAGACAGACTGACTGTGTTATATAATAATATGTTACTAAAATGTGTTTGTGCCATTTATGGTTGCCAAACGGAATGGCGCGACACATGCATTTTCAAATGGATTGGTTACTGATATACTGTGTCTGCAGAACGGTGGCCAGTGCAACTTTGCCGTGGACAGTGCCCGGACACTAACTGTCGTTCCATGTAGTTGCACTCCCGGCTTCGGCGGAGATTTCTGCCAGATCGACATCGACGGTTGTGGCGACCAACCTTGCTTCCGTGGAGTGATGTGTACAGACGTAGCAGCGACCGATCTGTCGATCCATCCAGACGGATTCCTCTGTGGAAC
This sequence comes from Paraescarpia echinospica, assembly GCA_020002185.1. Classification (NCBI taxonomy): domain Eukaryota; kingdom Metazoa; phylum Annelida; class Polychaeta; order Sabellida; family Siboglinidae; genus Paraescarpia; species Paraescarpia echinospica. The sequence goes on along the minus strand of CM034534.1, from coordinate 45,390,680 downwards.
TTGCCCTGTCGGACTCACAGGGGATGGTCGCAGTTGCATAGGTGGGGAACGTACTGCGTCGTAGTATCCACGTTTACTACCGAAGTATAACATTAGTACTAGGAAATGAGAAATCGAGTTGTCATGTATTCCTGAGTACGTATTTACTGATTCAACAGTTCCATATGTTAACTCACAACTATGAGAAATGTAAATTGCATAGATACGGTACATTATGTTCGATTTATACCACAGTGAAAACGTCTATTTAATGACTGTCCCGTTTGCAGATAAAGACGAGTGTCTTGATCCGAAGATGTGTAGTCAGAAATGTACCAATTTACCGGGGGGTCATCAATGCAGCTGTCTGGACGGATACCTACTGGGACCCGATTCTTCCTCCTGCATTGGTAAGTGTTATTATTGATGTCATGATCTTCTTTGTATTGCATATTATCTTCTTATAAACAAAATGTTTTATGCAGCACCCAACATCATTACATTCTTGATGACACATAGTTTTGTTCTGGCAATGACGGTTGCAAATGTTATCGGTGTATATTTCGGCCGCTCTCTTGGAATGAACATTTAACATGATTTGCAATAGAAAATGTTGCTTACAATTTGCAGACGTCAACGAGTGCTTGAAGGGGGACAACGCATGTGACCTGGAGGCAGAGTGTGTTAACACACCTGGTTCTTACATGTGCCGATGCAAAAACGGTTACACAGGCACTGGATTCGCTGGACAATGTTTTGGTGAGTCACGGTTTCTTAATATGTTTTCGTGGTTTAGTCTGTGATTGTTTCCTGCTTGTAGGTAAACACATCACCACTATTTGTCATAATAAGGATATAACTGTACATGTTACTCAAACAAGTGACTGTATCGCATGTCCTTCCTTTTCCAGACATTGATGAGTGTGCCACAAATTTAGTGTCCTGTCCGCCCCATTCTGTGTGTGTCAATCAGAAGGGTTCATACCAATGCCAGTGCTTCTATGGATATACTAAGAATGACATCAACGGTTGTGAAGGTATGTTGTGGTCAATGTTTTCAAAAATATTACTTAGCGCATAGGGTACATATTTTAAATAAGATTAAATATTTATAATATTTCGCAATATTTAAACTTATACATGTCATATGGCATATGTTCCATAATATATTTCTTGCTAAATGTATGCGTCTTCCAATTTCATTATATAATATCCATGACTAAAGCAATGATAATCTTCTAAATACGTTATTTAATCATGATGTCAATATTGTCGTATTCCCAAATACATTGTCAGTTTTGTACAGAAGAGCAGATAGTCATTATAGTTTTGTGTGGCAAAACACTTTTTTTCAGATAGTGTCGTAAATGTATTGAGGGAATTGTATATCGATAATATAATTCATACACCTTTCATCAGGCCACCACTACAATGTTGCTGTCACGTGAACATATAACTGCGTTGAACCTGAATAAGAAAATGGCGAATGTGCCGTCATGTGCGCTTGAAAATCATTTAGCTTTGCTATTTAAACATATCATTATATGCATGTGTTATACTAATTATAATAATAAGTATTATTAGTGTTGTTATTATTATTATTATTATATGCTAACTCCATTTGCGCTCCTGAATCCTTGGAAACCAAGCTTACAGGCGCATCGAGACTAAAGGGTTCGTCAGCCTCAATATTACATAAACATTTAACTTCATCAAAGCGAATTACAAATGTGTCGTTATAATGCATACACCTAACATGTTGTTTCCAGAAATCAACGAGTGTTTGCTAGACAACAACTGTAAGCAACTGTGTGTCGACCAACTCGGAGGCTACACTTGCGCTTGTCCGGAAGGACTAAGACTGGCTAACGACCTGACATCATGCGAACGTAAGCTGAAATCACGTTTTTTGACATGAGCATTAAGTGCGTTCACACTTAAAATCCCGCTACACCCAGCCTTACTGCTCGTCAAGTATAGCATAGGATGTCAGAGATATGTAAAAACGTCTAACATGTACAATAAACAACAGGATAAGTGTTACTTATAATGTAACAGCACTGGTAATAACACTGTACCGTCAACAAACGCGTACAACATACCATATTCTAAAATCGTTTTTAAAGTATATTATCATGGTAGCATTTGGATTGATATATATTACAAGTAGTAGTAAGTAAGGTGTGCAACATATATGTACATCATTATTAGAAACATTCTTAGAAACAGGTATATTGATTAAACATCTTGTGTATACAATTATGAAACACGAAATACAACTCTAATGCAATCATTATTACAACAATAAAATAAAATAAAAATATGTAATAACATGGCAAAACTACAACGTGTGAATGTAAATCACGTTACATGGAATATATCAGACACACATGTTAGAGAAACAATCCTACCATAGGTGTTGTAGAGATTCCTACGTGTGCGTCTTTGCGTGTGTTACCGCCTACAAAATTCCAACTGCAAATCCCTGAATTGTGTGTTCGTATGCGAAACGTCAGTAAACATATGTAATTAAATAGGCAATACATATAAATGTTTCATGCTTTGTCATCAATTGTTTATAAAAAAACAAAAACAAATAAAACATATTTGTAGAGGCGAGTGTTTGATGTTGCAGCAATATCAGAATGTAGCACTGAAGAGAAGAGACGATGTGACCCGGCAAACAGCGAGACGCTTTGCTCAAAGGATGCAGCCAGTGGTCACGTAAAGTGTACCTGCCCAAAAAGATACATCTACAACAAGGCAACATTGATATGTGATGGTAAGAATACGTGTGAATCCATCACATCCATTCATGTTTGTTCTTCCTGCTTGACAACAATGTTTACCAGAATGTTCAACGTGTTTCAATTTATGCGCAGTTTGAATGTTATGCCATGCATTCCATGCCTGAACATTAGAATCGCCTCTGCTATAATATTCTCCAAAGGCTATTGTCGACGATAAATATATTCCACTTGGTCAACTAGGTACTCAATCGCTACCCATGTGTGTTCATGAATTACTTCAAAATATGGCGACTTGTACGATATCAGCTGATAGTTGCAAATAAACAAATCGTTTCAATGAATATAAAATATAGATATATTGATCAGTATCATCAGCATGTTTTCAAAATATGATGACACTGTTACAGTGTTGATCTCTTAGTTTGAACACTTATTTTTCAGACATTGCCCACCACGAATTTGTTATCATCACAACAATAACATGCTGTTCGCTCAAATTCGTATGCGACTATTAATGTATACCATACAATATTTCGCAAAACGTTGCACGTATATTTGTATGCATTCAGCGTACCTTTGAAGTTAACTTACAATGAACAAAAGGTGGCGGAGTAGCGCCACAGCTGCGCTACTATGTAAGTTATGATTCACACACAGAACTTGATAAATCAGCACAATATTGTTGTCAACAAGATGGCACACTCGAATCAGATATATGATGTTTCACGATATAAAACACTACATATATTCCATCGCGTTCACTTACCATATGTTCAATGTCACTGTAAATGTAAACAGTTAGTCCTAATATATTCCCCGGGGCTCGCTGCTACTGAAGCATACATAATGTTCTTCTGTGAGAGTTACCATTCATCAATCTGGTCCTGGTGCAGATGTGGACGAATGTGCGACCGGGACCTCTCTTTGTAAACTAGCTGTGAGCGAGTGTATTAACAAGGAAGGAGACTACGAATGTCGTTGTAAGACCGGCTACACGCTCGATAAAGATGGTCGCACATGCAAAGGTCAGTTGGCACATATCAATCACCATGGACTCCATAAGCTGGAAACACTGATACCAAACCAAATATATATACCAAAACGTTACCAGATTCCCCTGTTCTATATATGTTAAACCACTCGTTTTATGTTCAACAACTATTTATAAGATGTTTGTTTCTCAACAATTCCATTACACACTTTACACAATGACGAATGCATATTTAATGCACGGGTCTAGTCATTGATAATGTATAAACAACGTTATACCAGAACTACCAACGTGCATCGTTTTTATGGAGATGTGTTCACGTGTGTATGCGTGCGTGGTTGCAAGTGTGCCTTTCCTGTAGCAGTCAATACGCCAGCACATGTTCTCTATGTCGTGTATTGCAGACGTCGACGAGTGTACATTGAAACAACACAACTGCACGCAGACTTGTGCCAACGTCAACGGATGTTTCACCTGCACATGTCTACCCGGCTACGTCCTCGATGATGACGGCCGCAGTTGCAGAAGTACGCTGTACTATCTGAATACTTATACTGAACAATGTGCAATTCCAAACTGTTACATATATGCAATTCATTATTTACTAACTACGCACCCCTTGGATATAAATTACGTAACACAACAACTGGCTGTTCTTATATGTAGTGCAGCGAACTTATATCACATAAGGTAAATAAATAGTTTAATTAATTCATAGAGTGGCTCCTATGAGAGCGACTATATTTAATCATAGCAGGAATCTCCCGTCTTCTATTATAACATAATATTATATTTGTCAACCTTACGTTATATACTTACACTTTTGTTTTCATGTCAACTCGACTACAATATATTGTTTATTCTGTTTTTGTTTTTGTAACAATTATTCTGATGTACTGTATATTTTGGAACAAATAAATATTTCCTGTTTCTGTCGTGTGCATGTGTCAAGGACATGCAAATTGTCCTACTACATACACTATTTTAATGTGTATACCTCCACTGTGGTCCCAAACATGTGAACTGATATTGGTAATTTTGTAAAAATATAAGATTATTAATACAACTATTTGCTGCACAATATATGCGTAATATTTGATGTGTACAACTTATTATTCGTACTGGCGAAGAAACTCTATATTAGTGTTTAGATGATGCTTTGATAAGCCATCTGCACATAGCTAATCATCCGTATATTTGGTTGTGTTGTTATCTGTTTTAGCTATCGTTATAATTTGGTGTTATCTTTAATTTGATTGATAAACAGTCAATTTCCAATTTCAAACATAATCGTCTTTTGTGACTTTGTTTTCAACATTGGCATATAAGCTAGACCTCTAACACGTATACCGAATATCTGTATGAAAACCTGCATGTGCTGCCTTTCAGATTTCAACGAATGTAGTGCGGCCAATGAATGTGACAAGTTGTATGGCTCTTGTATTGATATTTCTCCCACAACTCGCAAGCTAGGATACAGGTGTGAATGCAAGATTGGCTACGTGGGCGATGGATTTATATGTACAGGTACATCGTCTATTTCATTTTATGTTATGTGGCTGTGGGTACAATGAAAAAATCGATGTACCGTTGCGTATTCATATGTTGGTTGTATTGGTTACACTTTGCCCATATTTAAACTACCAATGGTGTACTAATTTCGTATCTGCATCAGGTGGATTATATTGTTGTCTTCTGTTATGATGTCTTGTAACTAAAAATATAGTTTTGCGCTTACCGGAAAAAATTATATTAAAATGCGCATAAAGTCACATATAAACGACACATCAGAGAATAGTAAAATCATCAGTAAAATGACGGAAAAAAACAACATCTAAAATGCCTACACTTATGTTATATCGGTATAACATATGTATATAAACTAAGACACAGTACGACACATTTGCATTTCATGCCACGCTGTTGAGTGCAGTGTACTATTTGTGGAGGGTGGTGATCAACTGGAATATTTGACTGTTGCTAATTTGAGCCTGTCATTTGTTATAGAGGTGAACGAATGTCTGGAGAAAAACCGTGGAGGTTGTGAGCAGGGTTGTATCAACAAACAGGGCGGCTACGAGTGTTTCTGTGGCAGTGGATTTCTACTCAATGCTGACGGAAAGACATGTAGCGGTATGTCTTCGAGGCTATATTTGGCGGAGATAGATCGTAGAAATTGGTGGTGCAGAAAAGTTGATAAACAAATGGCATTACTGATTGATCAGTACTATTCTTGCCTTAATATAATTCATAAAGCTGCAGTAAACATATAGTGAGATAACAGTTGTGCTTAAAGTTAGTTAGTTAAAGTATTTTAGAACAACTTAGTATAGTGAGTGATAATAGGGTAACTTAGCCTTCGATAAGTTGTAAACAAGATTTAACAAACCTGATTATGTGGTAGAATATATAGGAGATAAAGTAACAACCATCAAACTACTTACATCAGATAATATATGTGTAAGCTAGTACTTGCTAGATATTTTGAATAGAGAGCATTGTTGTTAAAATTAAGCAAGAGCGATAGTCGGGCGGCGTAACCTAAATAAATAAAACAGCCTAACGTAACTTAATTGATTGTATTTAAATTAGGTCAATACCGGTAATGTTAGCGTTCGTGATAGAATAAATAGTCGGCTGTGTAATTGAAATATGTAACATAAAGTGTGCTGTAGTACACAGGAAACAGTCTTTATAAAGACTAAGTTAGTTAAGTTATTACATAAATTCTGATAGGGATATGGCGCCTTGCAAGCGGCACGTCAAGGCAAAGCGACACTTGGTGTGCGATCACTGCCACAGCTGGGTAGATTTTGCATTGTCCGGCTGTGGGAAGTCATGGGCAGAAACCATGGAGGAAGGATTCACCTTTCAGTGCATTGGGTGTTGGAAGGTGGAGTGTCTGCAGACGGAGATAGTTAGGTTGACAGATATTGTGAAGTGAAGGGAGATGGGAATTAGAAAGGAGACAGGTCGAATGGAGAGAGTCGACAGGGAGAGAGGTGAGAATACTGCAAGACTGAAGGAGAATATCAGTGGCAAGAAAACTGAGGAAACGAGATTGAGAGGAGGGAAGGTGATTGGAGGGGAAGAAATTGGAAAATCAACGATAGAAAACGTGACAAGCGTGAAGGTGACAGTGGAGAAAGTGACCGTAAAGAAGGAGGGAGGGAAGATGGGACGGGAGAGGAGAGAAGAAAATAAGAAGGGAGGAAAGATGAAGGGAAGAAAGGAAGTGAGAGCAAAAGTGATAGAAGAGAAGTCGATAAAAGTGACGCTGACAGGAGGAAAGAAGCGACAGGAAAGAATGGATGGGAAGAGAATGTGACAGGAGAGAAGACGACAGGGGGAAAAGACAATAACCGGACAGATGCAAACCGAAGAAGGAGCTACTATAAGGCAGTGGTTGAGGGGGCAATAAGGAAAGAGGGGGTGTTAATGGGCGACTCCGTTATGAGAAAGACATACAAGACACTGAGCGAGGGGAAGGACGTCGTTGTTTGTCTACCGGGGGCAAGGATTAAACATGTGACTGAAAGGTAGAGAAGGTATTGGGACATGGCAACGGAGGGTCTATACAGGTATATGTAGAAACAAATAATGCTGACAGGCAGGGAACAACTGGGATAGTACAGAAGTATAGACAGTTATTGAGGAAGCTAAAGAAGACAAGAGTTGAACAGAAAATTATGTCAGGAATTTTGCCAGTAATGGGAGAAAGGGGGGCAACGTATAGAAACTGGAAGAGGATGGCGATCAACGCGCTAGTTGAACAGATGTGTGAAGAAGAGGGGGTGGGATTAACAGATTTATGGGGATACTTTGTTGGGAGGGAAGATATGTTCATGAGAGATGGCCTCCATCTTAGTGGAAAGGGGGCAGCAGTTTTCTTAGAGAACCTGCTGCGATCTGTTGACAATGGAACATGTTGCATCTATTTAAACTAGATTCGCAGGGGGGACTCACAGAAAAGCCGGAAACTGGAGGCATAGATAAAGACAGCACAAATAAATCAGCAAAGAACAGTCTGGAAAACTCTTGTGAAGCTGGATATAAATGTGTTTATTTAAAAGCCAGGAGTATAGTAAACAAATGAAATGAACTAAATATTATGGTAGAAGATATTGACTCTCACATAATAGGTGTAACCGAATCCTGGACCACCACTTATATATCAGATGCCGAATTGGGACTGACAGGATATGTAACGTTTAGGAAAGATAGAATAGGAAGAAAGGGAGGTGGAGTTATTTTATATATTAAAGAATCTATCCAGGATGATGAAATAAAATTAGAAAGAGAAGCAGATTGCGAAGAAGCTGTTTGGTGTAACATAGTTACAAGAAACTCAACGTTAACAGTTGGGTTAGTTTATCGAAGTCCAAACATAAGCATAGAAGATCATGAAAAAATACAAAACGCTATAAAGGAAGTAAGCAAACGGGACTGTATTATTATGGGGGATTTTAACCATGGGCATATACAATGGAAATCTCTACAAAGTACGGGGAGTGAGAATCACAAGTTTTAATTTTAGTTCAAGATAATTTCCTTTCTCAACATGTGCTAGATCCAACCAGGGGTGAGAATGTGTTAGACATAGTTTTGTCCTCACATAATGAATTAGTTGACAATGTCAAGATATGTGAGCCACTGGGGAGTAGCGATCACAACCAGATACATTTTACCATCAAAGTAAAATCAGAAAGGAATAGTAAAAAGCAGTATAGGAGAAATTTTCACAAAGGAAGGTATAAGGACATGAGGAAATATTTAGCAAAGATAGACTGGAATAACACACTGAAAAATAAGACGGCAACAGAATGCTGGAATATATTAAAGAGTGAAATTAAGTGCATAGTCGATAAATTTGTACCCTTCAAAAAACAAGGAAAACGGTCCAAAAAGAAACACTTATCGAAAGAAGCCATTAGAAAAATTAAGTATAAACAACACATACCTCAGACGGGCGGGATACACGTAGATAAAAGGGTCGGACTCTCGATAAGCCAAGTGGCTTCCTTGTCCACCTGCCACCTAGAGTTAATTCTCTGGGTGGCAATCTTGTTAAATCTTGATAAATGTCAGGTCCTCTCTATGTTGAATATATATCCTCGTCCTTAATCACGAATATATGTTTCCATGTGCAGTCTTATAATCGTTATCATACACCATGAAACCACGCAGTAACAATATATTTTAACGAGAACCACTTGGTGTGGTTACGAAAAGTCGAGAGTATATGTTTTGTAACTAATGTACATTGAATTGTATTGAATAAAAACACAGTTGCAAGAACATTCTGTGATATACTAATCTCCCGTTAAAGCAATAGAACGCCAGTATCACAACAGTAACATTTTGTAACAATTATGTATGGTGTAATAATAAATATAAACCAGTTTTCAAATAGGTAATATTGTTAGGGAATTAGTATACAAACACGAATTACGCAAAACGCCTACGCACACTAAGTACACAACGAAATCTACTTGTTATTGAATAATATGTAATCGCCGTTATGCCCCCTCTCATTTTCTAAAAAGCTGGCCTGCATCTCCTGATTGAAAACATATTTTGAAAAAAGCACAATCTCGCCGCTGTTTGTCATTAAGACTGACCTTCTCGTCCACATTACGCTCATACATGTGAGTTTGGGCAACGGAAGAAATAAGGTCGATTTAAAAGGTGCGTGTGACACTCGAATGTACCAGTATATAATATGTATGCAGATATCAACGAGTGTATGAACGACGCAGACAATGAGTGCTATTCGAGCACGTTCTGCACCAACAGAAGAGGCGGGTACACGTGCAGCTGTCCCAAAGGACTCAGACTCAAGGCTGACGGCGTCACATGTGAAGGTAACAATAGACACTGTGTAGCACTAACAAATAATGCATTAATCCCTTTAGATACCGTCTTTGACAAATTATGGCCGTGTTGTGAGTGTGTGTATGATTCAACTTTCATCATCTACATAATAACACGCAAACTGTCGATCATCGTAAGTATGTTTCCTCCGAGGTGTCGATGTTCACTCGCCTCTTTTGATGTTATTTCGCTTCCTATGATCGTTGACATCTGACTTACCGAATGGCGATCTATTTCACAAAACACATCGATGTGTATTTAACTATTTATTTACATGACTTTGATGTGCTTTACTTGACCGCCTTTCTCCTTTCTGATATAACTGAGTTATAACTATAAAATGTTGTAATGATAATAACTACTACCTCTTTCAGTCTCTTCCATGTAACTGTGGTGTCACAGTCAATTATACTGATCACGTTCTTAATTGTTTTCACCGTTTTTATTGGTGTGTAATAATTTAATCAGGAAGGAACAATGCATAATCTGATATAGAATCAATAACCAAACGTTACCGACATATCCAATACGTGAATTTACCTATTGGATATGTTTAAAAAGAACTAATTTGCATGGGAATTAACAATCATGAAGAATGGTCAACAAACTTATCGACTTAATTATATTCGCTTTTTCACCAGCCAACTAATGTCATATCTGGAGGATGTAGCCAAATAACTCTTGATGAATTTCGCGTCACACGCCATTACAGAAAGCGTAGCATTTGTATGTATTTCTTTTGCGCCGCTGAGCTATGTTTTCCGAAGGTATAGATGTCAACGAACACACCGTTATTATCGGTAGTAGTATTAGTAGAAATAATTATATAATACAACGATTTACCCTCAGCTGAAGAGCAATGCCCTAGTGATTACGGATGCAGCTACCAGTGTGCCATCTTGGACAGCAAGTACACATGTCTGTGTCCGTCTGGACAGAACCTCGCTGACGACGGCAATTTATGTCAGGGTGAGTGAAAGAAAGATACGTTCGTCCGTGTCAGATTTAATATGTTCCAAGCAGATGTATTCGCACAGTTGTTGTCTATGTGGATTCCACACAGACTTCACACAAAATAATGCAAATTAGCAATACATTATACAGTGTGGTGTAGTTTTGGTTGACGAATACCGTGTTATTTTGAAACGTTTATATTGATAATTAAATGGAAAATATGTATGCAGTACATGTATTCCACATGTTATTATATATTTCAGACATCAATGAATGTAGCGACTCGTCACTTCACAACTGTTTGGCTACCAACTTCGTAAAGTGTGTGAACCTCGACCACAGTTTCCAGTGTGTCTGTGTCAACAATTTCTACATGCAGATCGAAAAGAACAGATGCATAGGTAGGACACATGATGTATGCAGGCAAACATCGATATTACGTAGCTTCACAAATTCACCCTTCGCAGTAACTTACGTGCCGTGATTAGGCCACTAAACCGGGGGGGGGGCTTAGTGATAGAATTGTTCTGATCGTTCTACAAGCACCTTTTTTGAACCAGCATTATATATGGCAATGAATCCCGCTACGGCGGCCATAATGGACAAATCCAAGATGACCGCAGTCTGAATAAGACGGTGCAATAACTTGAGAACCACAATTAATATAACCATAAATGAAACCACTTATTATGGGTTACCGAGTATGAGGAATCCATTTCCGGTGTTAGTTTGGCGATAGTAGGTCGATGTAACGTGATAAGGTGACATTCAAGATCATTATGTCTCAAAATGTGTACATTTCGAGTCAAGAACGTATCATAGCGTCCTGTTGCCATGTTCTATCTAAAAATTGTTTTGGTGGACAATAGTTGAACTTGGAATTAATTTGGGGTAAAGGTCACTTCAGTCAAGGCCAAATTAAAATATGCCCATAGATACTAAAAACCCACGTATCTGTTGATGATTCAATTTATCTTACTGCTTAGACAGGAGTTCACCTTTTATAGTAATGTTAGAACCGATATTGAAAGGCATAGGGCGAGTTCATATAATAAAATTCGAGGTCAAGATCAATATCATAATTTTTTATAGAAACTTCTCCTTATGTACAACTGGGAATGTAACCCAGTCCAAAAGAATGAACAGTGCTAATAGTCTAGAAGAAGCAACGAAGCGTCAATAGAATACACATATTCAATTATATTTTGTGTACACTGATTTCCAAAATAGTTATGAATCATTGTTTCAACGGGTCAAAACGAAACCCTACAGTAAACGTACCTAATAAGACGACAACGCTATTTTACCTGTTCACTCTACTCTTATAATCGGACAATCTCATCCGTCATCCGTCCATCCAACTATCCATCCATGCATCCATTAGTAGTGGTGCAGTGGTTGGCATCTTTGTTACCATTGTTTAGATAGCCACCCTTGCACTTGAACAGTGCCATGCAATGAAGGGCTGCCTTGCAGCACCTGCAATTCCCCTGATTCGGCTTAACCGTGTTGTCATAAATATCATGCTGCTTATAGCCACGAAGGGAAACGATGTAGAGGAAGAATGGAGAGTTAGCCATCATTGTGCAACCGTAGTGTCCCGTGGTTCGGCGAAGACCTCAGCATGTAGTTTACCGATCTGCCTGTATTACGCTATCCTCTGACAGATAGTGCCTTTCCAGTACTCGTCTAGTTCGTCTCTCCACCGTCTGTATCTAACCATATGGCTCGAAAAAAAGAGTGGTATGATAGCCAGATGGAACTCCATGCAATTCTTAAATTCAGGTACACTGCGATAGAAGCAAATAAAAAATGCAATGTTTTTAGTTGACAAATTATAGTGTGTTTATTTTAAGAAAGATCACCACGAAAGTGGTAGTGGGCAGTGACCACACGAAACACAATTAGACAATCCAGTAAATAAAAACGTGGGGGTTATTACTTATGCTACTCTACCCGTATATAAATACTACTATAACAACAACAACAACTACTACTCTACTACTACTACTACTACTATTACTTCTACAACTAGTAGTAGTAGTACTAATCATAATAATAATAAGAAGAAGAATTTGACGTTCCTTTAATACTCATGGTTGATTTATACAGATGCAGACGAATGTCTAACAACGAACAGCTGCCCCAAGTATTCCCACTGTATTAATAGACAGCCGGGCTATGGATGTGTGTGCGCAGAAGGCTACCACAAGTTTGGCCGCGAGTGCAGAGGTATCTGAGTCAATTGCTGTGTGTTTTATATTCTGTTAGGTACGCCACTAATACACGTTAAGTTTGCTAAACTATAAATTATTGTTCTTACATCAACAGTAACATTTGCTAAACATGTATTGTTTCCATTATATATAATCGTTGTCCATATTGATGAGACTATGTATAGCTAAGAACTAGCCATTATTTTTCCATTGTCAGTTATTGACGTAGCCTTTTTGGTGATGTTGTAGCATTTTGTAAAATACACATTTACTATGTAATACCATATGAATTAACAATATACCTTACTCTTCGTAGTCCATATGCATCGTCTGCTTAATGCTCCAATACTACATAGATACCTTTATGTAATTTATTAACTATGGAGTAGGCATGTTGTGTGTGCGATATAAACGTCGATATAACATGTATGACGAATGTGATCAATGTGTCATTTAGACGTGGACGAGTGTGCGCTGGGGACACACACATGCGATCGCAGTCGAGGCTTGTGCACAAACACAGACGGTGGATTCACGTGCATGTGCACGGCCGGGTATCACAGGGACGGCGTCAACTGCCTAGGTAGAGAGCATTATAATTTTAACAATGATAAATGCTAGTGAGATGTGTCTTCTCCATTCCTCCAACAAATCAACCAATTGTGGGTTGATGTTGTTTAACCAGCTGGTTCTGCGTTAATCTTCTGAATTATAATGATTGAACATTTTAATTTGACAGTATTATTAAACCGTCAAAATTTAAATGACACATATTAGCATGAGTTAAATATAGTTTTCCATGTGTAGTATTTGTGAACTGTTTGATATGATGTTTATTTATTATATTAGTGTATTTGCGTATGTAATGCCCGATGTAAAATTCCATACAAATACCCTCATAATAATAATATATATATATATTAATATTACATTTTGCTTAGCTACACAGATAGCTTGCTTGCTCGAGTTACTCTCAGTATCATGAACAAAACATGTTTATCAGACATGTCGCTCTGTGTTATATACTGATAAACAGTCAATGCAATGAACGGTTTCAAAAAGTCCTTCAGATTATTTAACTGAATCGACAACATAACAATCTCGGTGCACAAGGAAATTAATATGAATAGAAATATTTTCATTTAACATAACTTGCTTTCGTTGTTCAGACATTGATGAGTGTGCAACATTGAATAAATGCGACATGCGGCCAGGAGTGGGGGTATGTACCAACATCCCAGGATCACACACCTGTGGATGTACAACAGGATACGAATTGGCGGCGGACAAGTTGACATGCCACGGTGAGTACATTAGTCTTTTATTGAAGTAGTCACCGAAACGCGGGTTTATAACAAACACATTTTCTGCAGCGAAATATCGAACCAATGTTATTTCCATAAACATAACTAACCATAATATTTCGTGCATTTTCTTCACACTCGTGGCATTCAGAATAATTCGAGGGTCGATAAATCAGGAGGCAAACTAGAATTACGATGTCGTTTTCCCCAAACCAGACACCTAGTAAAGCAAATACACATTGCTTTATAAATTGAGAAGCATAACTTCGCTGTTTCATCAATTTGTTCCATTAAGGGATCGGTGACACCTTTATCCGTTCAGCACCGCATGTTCCTATGGTGTGTATATGTTAAACAATGAGGAAGGGGTGACTCGACAAGCATTGGAATAGCCTGGGATATGGGCACCAACAAAGGCCAATGGCTTAAATCAGCCCATTAACCTGTAAGTGTAACAACCTAAATAATGGTTGACGCGTGACTGTTTCGCCATCCTGATCACGGATCATATGTTGAGTGTTGCTGTTGTTTGTTGTACAGACATAGACGAGTGTATGGTGGGCACCCACACCTGTGAACACACCTGCAGGAACATCCCGGGCAGTTACCTATGTCTCTGTGTCACCGGATTCAGACTCTCGGCAGACCAGAAATCTTGCTTTGGTCAGTAGCACTTTCGTTTGCTATTTTAGCTCTCCGTATTCAGTCATAGATTGTAGGGAATGTGTTTAGTGTGTGTCATGTTCAGCAACATGTGTGTGCGTGCGTGCGTGCGTGCGTGCGTGCGTGAGTGTGATGTGCGTGCATGGGTGCGTGTGCGTGCATAGTGTGGATGAGAGTTACCGTGCATGCTAGTTAGCGTGGGTGCGTGTGTGTGTGTGTGTGTGTGTGTGTGTGTGTGTGTGTGTGTATGTGTGTGTGTGAGTGTAAGTGTGCGTATTAATTAGAGAGTTTCCTCTATAGGACTGATTGAAATAGTCACGCTCTCTACTGTGACAACAACACACACTCCTTACTCCGATATAGTGACACCTGTGATACAGTTGTGTTAATGGCGTTGGTAAGAAAAGTGTCCATGTTTGATGCGCAATTACATCATGGTGAATGCCGTAGTATATGTTTTATGGATGTATTGTTGTTTTGTAGTTGAGACCCCGTGCAGTAATAACTTGGACTGTGTCTTCCAATGTGCCAAGGTGCGCGGTGTTGACACGTGTGTCTGCCCACCCGGCAAACTACTGGTGAATTCTACCATATGTGAAGGTAATTTCTACTACTGAACGTATATTGCAATACGCAAAATGGTTTCATCACTTATTATTGTAATTTGTAATAAAATAATATTATGCATACGTTGGCTTTGTATGAAAAAAAGAGTAAACAAACGTAACAACCATATATATATATATATATATTTATCAATGTTACTTCCTTTCATACACGTGCGAATATATATATATATATATATATATATATATGTATATATATATATATATATATATATTCGCACGTATATGAAAGGAAGTAACATTGACCTGTTCAGGGATCCGTACGTTTCGGCTCTACGCAAAGGTAAAATTGTGTTCTTCTGCAAAGCGCGAAGTTAAATATCAGTTAACAATAACGAGAACAACGGTGATGCCTGTGGTAAAAGTGATCTTAGTATACCACAAGCAACATAAATACTTTAAATAAATCCGCATACATTCTTCTGTTTGAACGAAAGTCGCGAAAATTGGCGATGAATGAATAGGTCAATGTTGTCTAACAAAATATTAATAAAAACACAATTTTAGTAGTAGTTATTTTGTTTCCAGATGTCAACGAATGTGAAGTGTTGCTCCCATGTGACCTAATCCACGGGTTCTGTGTCAATACCGTCGGTTCTTTCCTGTGCGGGTGTAGGCACAACTACACACTTGGCGCCAACAACCTATGTAAAGGTAAGTGCTGGGGAATAGCCTTTATAATGACAATAACACAACTGTTTGGCTTGCATATTAAATAGGCAACAACTAAGAGAGGGATGTGCTTGAAGTTGTTTCCCTTAGGTTTTAATAACACGACACCGACATAACGAAATATCAACGACAACATGAACGGGTATTGAATGATACAGATACAAAAATAAAGTATTGTTCATAATCAGCCAGTTTGTTATAAAGCGAAGCCACTCCTACAACATTTACGCTTCAACAGAATGCATTTTATACACGTTCAAGACAAATGGGTCCACTCGCGTCTCGGTTTTTAAGATCACTCTCTCTGACAAGCTACACCAATACCAAAAATAGAAAAGTGATGTAATTTCTTCGCCGGTGTAGCCGCAGTTATTTAACGATTCGGTGATAGTTGTACGGCATAATCTAGACGAATTGTGCATCTTACGATAAAACACAAAATTTCACACACATGCAGACTGTGATATTATAAACAGATTTGGACATTAAGCCATCGCAGATATTATTAATTCTGGAGAATTGCTAAACAATACGTAGCATAGTATTGTCCGCATTACATTAAGCAATTCGATTTTTATCCAATTGAAATAAAAAGATGACGTGCAATATGACATTCAACTGCAACTATGTTCTCACCTGTCAGCATGTATTACTGTACGTGAGCAATATTATAAGACCTTTGGAGTTTTGGTGAGTGCTGTATATTACAATTTACCTGTACAACTTGTGTAAGCATATTATGGAAATTCGGTAATTTCGCAATAGCTATGTAATCTCTATTGTTGTATAACACAAATATCAAATGATTATGCAGACACATGAAAGTTTCGTTCTTGTTTTGCATAACAAATGACATGTCCATAATATGTGTGTGTGTGTGCGCGCGCGCGCGTGTGTGTGTGTGTGTGCGTTTGCGTTTGTGTGTGTACACGTGTGTTTGTTTGTTTGTTTGTGTGTGTGTACGCATGTATATATACGATTTATTGTTATTACATATTACTGAATCTATTACTGATCTCGTTCGTATACAGATCGCAATGGCGCATGGAGTGATTGGACGGCGTGGGGTGAATGTTCTGCCTCGTGTCTAATGGGAAAACAAACACGCACACGTTTCTGTAACAACCCGACCACAGATGGTGCCGGTTTGTCTTGTCCCGGAAACAACTCAGAAACCGAAGTTTGTAACAAACAACAATGTCCACGTGAGCCTTCAATCAACATATTATAGTAGTATATAAGTTACTGGTAATTGCGCAGTTGTCATTCGTTAAAGAACAGTTTATACATATCGGGTTGGTTTGAGCCATTGTTATATTTAACAAAGTCAAAAAACAGTGTCGCCAAAATTCAAAATGTTTTTAAACGCACTGAATATTCTCATATGTTTTAATTATGTATTGTATATATTTCCACATGTTTGTGTTATCACTGGATGTGTTTGTCTTTTGGAAATTGTCACGTGCAAAGAAAACAAAACTACCGATTCTGGTACCCCTATCGAATTTGCGTTTCGCCATGACGAAGCGGCGCAATAAACAGCTGTTCTTCTATTTATATGTATTGCTTAAACATAATGCAAATACATTACAGGGGACTATTAGGAACCCTACTGCTAATGTATGGGCATGATTTAGGAAATAAAGCTTCTTTTTAAATGTTTAACCATTTAAAATCATATGTCGCACTTTTTATCATTAGCTTAACGTTGTGCTAAATACTACATGTACCTCATACATTATCAAACAAACATTTTCCATGTAACACATATCGCAAGATTTATATATTCTACGTGCGCAATTCAGCGCGAAGACCGAATATGTATAGATAGTTTAGTTTTGGTATTATATCTCGGTTTCTGAACCGTTCACAATTGTCCTCTTGGATTTGTTCGTTGTTCGTTGTTCGCCGTGGAATGGTACAGTAGATGGCCGCTTTGTAAGGTAGTGAAGCATTGCTCTCTTATTCTTAATTCTCAGATCACGATCATATCCCATAGCAACCTGGTTTCCCTACGTTATTCCCCCAGTTCTTGCATCTGTTCCACTTTTAGTAGTGTTGTTACGTTATATGTTTCAATCTTCAGTATGAGTGTAAATCACGTTAAATGGAATATATTAATCAGACACACATGTTAAAGAGACAATCCCATTCAATAATCCTGTTAGATTTTTTCTTAAGAGAACGGCTTCTAGATCTAACAAACTACAGCGATATCCTTCCATAAATCGCCAGAATGTGTATTCAGTGTATATGAACGATCATACCGAGAAATAGTTGCGAGTAATTAAAAGTTTCGCTCTATGTTTCATCCGAAAAGTAGTTAGCGTCACATGTCATTAACATTATATTTGTGTAAATAGAGTAACATTGCATTCTTTGGCGAAAGGCTGACTCATAAATAAATTAGGTAAAATAGTGTTGTTTACCTACTATCTGATATAAATATATAAAAACAAGTAGACAAGGACAGTATTGTTTGAACTGCATGGTGGAGGAAAACGTATGACGCTAATTACATATATTTTCAGATTTTAAATGATCCCTGTGTCCCAGTTTGCAGGATAAATCATGGACATAGGCATATTTTGAAGAAAAAAAAACTTTACAATATCGTGTTGCTATGACAACTATTTGTTTCTGATAATAAAGCGTTTCAAGCAATTTAAACTTAAAAATTGGTTTGCTATAAATGTGTTTTGTTTGTTTTATCATTAAGTGCTACATAATTTATCATGTATATTGACAAATACATGCCTACAATTTGATTAAAAGAAATACAAAATGTGGACAAATATTATATTGCTTGAACTACATGGTGAAGTACAAGCATGTGACGCTAATGACACACATAGTCTACGTGACTAAACATTGTATCCTCCCTGAATACCACCATGCAGGGTATTGCGTGGACATGGACGACTTTATATACTGCAGATATTATACAATTACATATGAGCAAAATCTGCACTTATTAAAACAAATTACAAAGTCCGAAAAACCTTAATTTGACCAGTTGTGAATTATTCACTCATGTAACAAGTTATTATGTGAACAACGTCTGGATACACAACAGTAATTTGTGCGTAACAGTTTGGCTAACATTACGTTCCAATTAAAATTGTTATTATATAAACTGTTATTTTTACGAGAACCATTGCCCTGTTATGATATCACGTATGCTGTTTGGATGGCTGTTGGAATATGCTTAAACATACAACTGACAGTTATTTATTATGAGAACTGAATACAGGTAAGTGAAACAATTTCGAATTATCGTTAAACCAACGATTGAATAACTCAGCTGTCGTTTGAAGCTCGTCGGTATACTTACAATAATTTAAAACGTGACACAACGTAGATATCCGACAGGAAGGTTACATGGATAAAACTCACTGTGACAACAATCATTGTCTTTCAGTGACAGAAGACGAAGTGAAGAAAGGCCTGCTGTTTGATATCCGAGGCGTTAATCTCGACATGGTATGTCAACTTATCAAAGATTCGCCGGTAAATTTATTGTGAATTGCACAATGTAGTTACTACCTGGATATGGGTCACATGTCAGGTAAATTCCCTGCAGGCTCTCTCTCTCGTTCAATCTCCTTTCAACGTAACATGAACTGTTGAAAAGTGTTGAACATTCTTTCATTTAATGTCATGATTTTGTCATTTACATTGAATGTGCGAGCTATGGAGGCACGTACATATATATATATATATATATATATATATATATATATATATATATATATAGTTCACAAGCGCAATGCCTTTGCTAGTAGGTAACCAACCATACATAGATTAACTCAGAACAATACTCAGAAGGTATATAAATGTTTGTTCCCATTTAGTTGACAGTTGTCATAGCTGCCATGGGGATTTCACAATATAATGTTTACCATTTTATTGCCATTCACAAATAAGAAACACCATGCTGGTCTTACAGTTCGCTCAGGTGTTTAGTGACATGCAGACGTCGTTGGCGACGTCTCTCAACGCACACTGCAACCACAACACGAGTACAGTGAGCAGTTGCTGCAAGATCGCCACGAAATACATGTAAGTATTGCAACTAGCTACTTCAACAACTACATTTTATTATAACTCATTAGTTATAACTGTAATATGTTATGCATTTATTGCGTTGTTATAAGGACCTATGTATGTGTGTCAAGTACGTGAGCGTAGTATGTAAAGTGGCATTTTCGCGCGCAACTACAATCTTACAAGACGGCGGCGTATTGATACATGTAAAGGGATACAATCGTAGGCCACGTTTGGTTACATGTGGTATTACGACACCGCCGAAAAAGAGTGATTGGAGTGCAGATCGCTAGGTACCGTTTGATAGTTATGTCATACCATCAAATATTGAGTTTAACCGATTAAAACGTATTGCATTTTGAAAGCGATTATAGCATCATGCCAAGTCGAAATCAAATAGTTTCGTTCACAAATATTGTTGTGATTATGAAAATCTTATTGCACAAGGTGTATTGCAAAAATATGTGATTATTTACAATGTATACGTCGTATGTGTGACATAGATAAGTTACTGGTTGGGGATTATCAATACACAATATATTAATTCTAGTCATCATATATTAGGAATGACGATATGGTGGTATGCCATAGTACATGCGGCCATATAAGCAATTGTCTTGCATATGGTTAAACAAAATGTTAACTCCTTTCAAACAGACCAAGTGAACATCCAGAGAAAGCATTCATACGCGACACAGATATTGTCCAGGGAGGCGGCTACCCCGTCCAAACTAGCGACGACAGCCTATCCCTCCTGCTCGTGTTCAAATACCAGAAGACCAATGCTCTGTGCACAGCGGCAGTTCTCGAGACTCGCCGTAAGAAACGAGGTGCGTCGGGCATCACTCTGAGTCTGTTTGAAGACGCCCTCGACCAGGAGTTACTACAAGCCGTCCTCAACAATCCATCTATGTAAGTACATACATATACAATTGGAGTTTGAGCGAAAACCAAATACGAGTTATACAAAAAACATTCATAGGCTTTACAAATATTCACATTTTACACATATAATAAATAATATGTTCAAACTTCAACGACGTTCTTGGAATAGCGTCATTGAAATAATGTACATTGTGTATAAGAAACTACTCATCACATAGGATACGAATTAAATGTACACAATATATACCGATTGAGAAAGCGCAAGCAATATCAGTGTGTTAAACGACAAATGTGTAGAAATACGGCTATGGCGGACTACACATTGTTTACGGGAAAAAAGGCATATTTGGAACATGTGCATAACAAGAGTTAATGAACACTAATCATTAGCAACTACAATCAAGCATGTTACGACAACAATTTACTAGAAAAGCCTTACTGAGGATACGTGATTTAAATTGCACGGATTGTGTCATTGTGTTAGAAAAGCTGATGGCACCAATGCCTACTCTTCCAAATTCGTCAGACGACAAATTGAGAATAGTACTCTCGTTTGCGTTGGCGGATTTGTTTTGGTCTGTAACTACTAAGAAGTTACGTCCGCATGGTGCAATGTGTGACCACGACGCAACGTATAGCAGTTAATATAACTGTAACTCTGAATCGAAGGGAATGCGAGAACACATGGTTTGGCATATCCATAGGCATGTCTATAAAACAGGGGCATTCGACACGTCATCGCCGCGTCATGGTCAAAGAAGCTTTAACAGAGCTTAGGCTCTTATTTGTTAAGCATCGAGGTCGTGTCTCAATATGTCAGCCGTGAGATTTCAGTAGAATATCCCACTTTGAAAATAAACTTGAGAAAACCATAGACGTGATATTGTTGGTCATAGTACAAATAGATAGATTATTATTAACTCTCTAAGGTGCATCTCATAATTGCCATTGTTTCATTTAACTCTTTTATTTTGTTTTATTTTCGAGAAAAAAGAATGACTTCATCTTCTCCACTTGCCATCTGGAACAAGTTGGCTTGAATGCAACCTTGTTTAATCTGATTAAATATTGGTTTCCTGTTTCATTGCTGGAGTACGTTTCTTGTCAGATCTTCAATAAATTACCCCGTCCCAAATAGTTGTGTTTTCTCATTTTCTTTTCCAACTGTAGATGGTTTATCAAAATGTATGTCATTCTAGCGATCATTTGCAACAAGGAAAATGTTCCTAATGCCACCAACCCAAATTAATAAATAATACAGAGAGTTGCAAGTCTCTTTGCAGCATAAGCTCGTTATTTGCGAGAACGCAATTTTTTTATTAAAACAGACTGTTGATAAAACGACGAGCAAATTCGTTTGCAGGAAGGCGGCGTTGAAGGAGAGTCTACAGAGGGCGATAATGAACGTATTCGGTGTGTCCTCCACTATCACGGTGGAAGATATCGAGATGGCTACCCAGGCTCCATACTATACATATCCTCCCAACGCCACAGTGTCGACGGTAGGACATCAAAACAGCACCATGAAAAACGTATTTTGGAAAGAAGATGTCTACCAATAAAAGTTATCTTTATTCCAGAGGGCAAGGTCGCGCTTGTGCACATATATCCTTTATCGCTCCTCATCGGTCTGTGTCATCGTTATTTCAAAGCAAAACAGTTTCTTTGCATGGGGTTGATATTTTGTGTGCAATCTAGCGGGCGCATTGGGGTGGTTCGAATATATATATATATATATATATATATATATTTTTTTTTCGAAATTCGTCCGGGGCGGTGGGGATCTCGGGGGTCAAATACATATGACTGCCTTTTCCGCCTGGCAAACTGGGCTAGTGATGGCATAAATATATGATTGAGTTTCAGATATCTGATGACAATGGACCGAGTGTGGAGAGATGGGTCATAATAGTGGCAGTGCTTGGCGCCATAATAGGCTTACTTATCTTCCTCGTCGCTATTCTACTACTGGTCAACAGGTACGTGTTATTTGACAATGCGTCTGACATTGCTGACAAGAAACGAAGTGATGTAAATGAATATTCATTTTTGTTAATCGAGTATATCCGCAAGAATACCAAACTGTTACAGTGCTGTTTCTTTTATTAGGCAAATACAACATGTCAAACCGCCGTTTAATATGATACTTAACATATGTATGCTATGCAAGAACTATCCGTATGACATATATTCAGAACTTCGCTAATATGGCGGTACGAAGTGATTGGTAATATTAACTTGTAAAGAGTGATGCAACATGAAACAGGTTACACAAGTGATGGACATCCAATAAGCCTAAGACGTATTTATTCGTTGTTTTATCTTGTTATGTTTGTTCAGAATTATAATCTGGTTAAAAATATAATTGACCTATCCAGTACGATGCGGCTTGCCTAGGCTGCGATCATAATTTTGCGCGTGGCCTCCATCAACTTCGCCTTTATTAATAATGTTGTTGACGGTTACATATGTGAATAACACTACTATTGCTGCATGACATGCCATAGATAAAACATTCCCGCATACAGTTGACATTTCAAAAAAAGTAGTTTTTGTAATAAAAAAACACACTTATGTGGCTAGAATTTCAACAATATGCCCTACGAAATACACAAACGCATCACCTATTTAGCATCCACTGTTTGACGGCGTGACGAAGTTATCGCTAGGCAACGGTTTACGTGATGGATACGTCAATCATACAATACGATTCCAGCAGGTGCCATCTCCACACCGACAATATATATGAATTAAAAAAATTCAATTTGTTTGTAGGCCTATAGGTATACTTCCAATTAATCGTGTTTCAGGCCTGCTTTTGTGCATCCGGCTATACAACAGGCGGAAGAACACACGGAGCCAACGTCGACACAAGGGCCTTCGTCCATGCCAACCGAGGACAATGTCGAATCCACCTCGAGTGTGGAGGGTATGAGAACCCATCCTAAAGCGATGGATCCACCTCCCTCCTTGCTACATGTAAGAGGTTTGTTCTCCAAGCCGACAGTCTTACCCCTTGAGTCAACAGTCGATCCTTCCAGCCAGCCTCTCGATCATCCCGAATCGGCGATGGTTCATGCCCAGCCGACGATGGTTCACCCCGAGCCGACGATGGTCCAGCCGATGACTGTTTACCCCGAGCCGGCGATGGTTCAACCCCATCCGGCTATGGTTCACCCCGAGCCGATGGTGGTTCAACCCCAGCCTGCGATGGTTCACCCTGAGCCGATGATGGTTCATCCCGCGCCACCATTCGTGCACCCAAAGCCGGCTTTCGGTTCCACGCTACCGGCAGTTGGCCCAGTCAAGCCCCCAGACGGCGCAAAGCGTAATCTACCCCCTCTAGTCCCTATAGAGGGTCCTGCTACAGATCCACCATAAGTATGGTAGTATGGTAGTAAAAATCGAATGAAAAGCGCTAACATCATCAAATCACAATGCGTCGTGACATTTGGCAACACAGATTAGTGTTGTGCAAATAAATCAACATAAGGTATGAACGAAGACAGATACAATATTAATGAAGGTTTCTAAAAGGAACTTATAGATTATCGATATTATGACAATAATATTTAATTTCACAATTTCTGTCGTACCAGTATTTGTATATATGTTCGAAACTGGTGCAGCATTAGAGTAGGCTTATGTACGCTAAATAATTAAGGATTGTCACTTAAGAAAGTAACGTTCCGCTGCTACAGCTCCACAAATGTTGTGCGTAATAGTACAGTTCCGCTATTTCGAAGGAAATACTACGATTCCATTAAATGTTGCACAATTAGCAGTGAACGTGTATAATTGTTGCTATGGTATTGTCACCACTACATTGAGCATTGTTGTTCTCCTCGTCGTTCCCTGTCTTCAGGGGTCAGGCTGGCTTGGATACGTCGACATTTTCTTTCTCATATGCGTATACAAATATTATTGTGCAATTTTACATCAACACCAGTTTATTATTAAATTGTTATATTACTTAATATGAATGACATTTCTTCATATGGCAAAACAACGTTACCATGTGTAGATAATGATAGTTATAAAATGACACATTTTATATTCATGTTGTTTATGTTTGTCACAAACAAAATCAGTTAAATATTTGCTATATCAGAAATGTCGCAATCAAATGTTGGTATTAATTGTGTATGTTCCATCGGATTGGATACGATGCAATACACTTACATAGTTTAGTGTTGTTCAACATATACGTAAATATAAATTCCTGAGTTTTTACATAGCGCGCTATTCAGTCACTAGGACTGCTCAGAATGCGTTGCATTTCATTGTTTGACAGCCTTGTTCAATCGAACATCGTCTCGAGTTATCTGGGTATAGTCATCGTCTTGTTATTCTAGTGTTTATGCTATTCGTTGTTCACTGCCATATTTATTATGATATCCAAGATGTAGTGCAGCATAGGGTACATGTGACGCAAACGATATGTGTGTGGTTTTGTGCGACAGACTGATCAGAAAGTGTACCAGAATAAAATTCATACTGATATCAGCGGTATGACTACTAGTACAGTTGGCATGCATCTTCTTAATATAGTGTGACTCCTGCCTGTGACTCCAACTCCAAAAAACAGCGGCGGAAAGAGGTAAATACAACACTATTCACAGAGACTACTATTTCCTCTGTTACTATGCAAACATTCTGGCCATACCTCAGGAATTTTCAAGACCTTGATGGTGTCTCCCCACTACTAATTCTATAAATACTGATGGTATGGGAGAGCTCGAAACCTCGAATTTACTGTACTAAAGGTCTTGTCAACATGCCTTCAAAGGGGTAAAGTTCTACAAGTATATGGGCCAGATACTATCTTCTCATTGAAGCACTGTGGGAATCCTGGGAGTTGCATAGTAACTATTGCAATCATTGTGTTATTAAAAGGTAAACACGCTAATACTTTTTTGTTTTTTATATACCAAGATCCCCACCCCATCACGTTGACCCGGAGATTTCCACCCTCTAAGTGTAGAAAATTACATGGATGATCCCACACTGACGCAAATTAATGACGTATGTTTTGTCATGCCGTAATTATGTTTACTGTCAACTACTTCTAACAGTCGAATCGATCGCATTGCCGGAAACATAACTCTTTATTCTGGTGCACCTATGTATTAACAATTAGCCTGCCTGAAAAGTACCTAGTGCCTATGATATATATAATGGCAATCACGAGTCAGGCTGTTCATGTCACGTCATTCACAAACGTTGTGAGTCGCCACACATACAACACATTTCCCAAAAAATCTTTATTGCGACATCTACACCGCTTGCAGTGAAAACTTGTTTTATATGTATTTATGTATAGCATTTGAATATTGTATCTTAAGAACAAGTAAGCACATGCACTACTACTCATTATAAACTGTTTTCCACACGTGTGAAATGTTAAGCGTTTACTTACAGCGAGATGAAAGTGCAGGTTCTTCTTTGGGGAACCGTTCTTGACAAAAACCCAGCCGCACATTATATTTGATTGTTTTTTCTTACCAGTGTGAATACGCATGTGTGACTTTAAATCATCACCTGTTAAGAATTGTAAGCCTCGCGTATCACATCGGTCTCTAAGTACGTGGACAATGACTCGTGGATTGGGAGCTGCTCACAACGGTGGAAGTGGGGTGGGGGTGGATGTAAAACGCCTGTTTTCACTGCAACTTAATTGTCTGTACCTCGGTGGCGCAAACACTACACACCACGAAGGCATCAACTTGTATTACTTGCATAATACCGAATACTCATTCAAGATGGTGGAAATGAAACTACGACCGCTATAGAAGCTATATCTTCATATCGAAATTCCACCTAGTGGAAAATCTTTTTTTTTTTAATCTAAATGACGCCAGTTAAGTCAGACATGACGTTTATTACAAATAATAATAATACATTTTGTGTTTCACAACTAATGTATTACTAATTTATTTTAGTATTATTTGATATTTTGTTTGCTTATATAGGCTTATGTTAGCCTTGCTCAGTGCGTAGTTAGACACGTGGATGCATCCGAGAACGGGCGAGCGAGACGATTGAGATCAGCCATCAACAAATGAAACCAGGAACTTAACGTCGCCACCGTCGATGCCGATCGAGGCGATTGTTCTTCGGCTGTCCAACGTTGTCGGAAACATCCATTGCCTAGGAACTATCTCGGGCGGTGAACTTTGCTCGATCGACGCCGACCGAAGCGAAGTTAGGGATCATCTCAGAACGACGATGTCCGATAAAACTACTCTCATTTAGTGGAGGGGGATTGTCATAGATAGTGTCGACTGGCGTCGAACATCGATATGTTTCGCTTCGGACATATATTAATATCATTGTAATCAATGTTTACAAACTTCCATCTGGGGTGAGGGTGAGGATTGAGGCCAGTGTCACGGATTAGCGAGGTCTCCGTACACTAGATGGCTCAGTATAGTACGGTTCTTATATATCAAGGTCAACGGATATGAGAAAGAACGGTTATCGTGAACAAGTATCTCGATTAACAAAAATGAAAAGAATGAAGAAATCCCCTAACCAAATTTTAATAGAACATAATGAACAATAACATTGAATCTTTGAATCTATCTAACTAAGAAAATAAATATACAATCAATCTTTCAATTATCAAGTTCCTCTTCCATTGTAAGTTGGATTATTCCACTACACGACCAAACACTATGTGCCAAGTGTTATCTAAGAATAACATAAGATAAATACACAGCATATAGCTAACCCTCGCGGACTCTCATTATAGCAATCGATTACAACAAATATATATATATACATATATATATGAATACATCTAGAGTAATAATATCTCACTTCAAAACCACATATAACTAACATTCATAATACAGCAAATAATAGATACGTTCAATTATAAAATAGACATTTACATGGGCTAGTCCAATCTCGAATCTATACGAACGTTTGTTGAAGTCAACAGGCCGAGCTCAGAATACAATAAGAACGGTGTATATCGGCCTCACGAGTGATGATGCCGGGCAATTGACGATTGCCGTCGTACGCCGCGAATTCTCGAGTCGCGTCCGTTCTATGATCGACTTGTCTCGCACGGTCGCAAACGATTGCGAAGTCAGTAGAATACGTTCGCGTGAATGACGACGGCGGGCGGTAGACGCTTACCGTCGGCCGCTACGAATTCTCGAGTCGCATTCGGTGATTCGATCGAGAGGTCTTGCCCTGTCGCAAACGATCGAAAAGTTAGTAGAATACGTTCGGGTGAATGACGACGCCTGGCAGTATACGCTTACCGCCGGCCGCTACGAGTCTCATTCGGTCAAGCTGTCGGACGATGTCGCTGTGAGACCGCTGGTCGAGGATGGCCCGAGCTGGGTGAGCGCGTCGCGATTGTCGCTCATCGACGCAAATACGTTGGGGCCGACAGGAATTTTGCTTCAATAAACCGCTGACGTGGCGGTATGGATTCTTCGAAGCTCGAACAGTCACTCTGGACGCTGAATATTGCACACACAAAAGCTTGGGAACGTAACCCCTGTTAACGATTCTAACCACGCTTCACGACTTGATTTGCCATTCTCTTGGCAGCAGGGCAACCTGTGTCGTTCAACCTTGGATCTGCCCCAGTCCTTCGTCAGCGCTCAGATGGCGAAATGCGTATGACAGACGTTTATATAAGCGAACCTATTGACACATCATATGACAGGTTTCCATAAATTCCATTGGCTAATACTATATACAAGTCAAGCTACGCATTGTGGAACACCCTCTAAGTTACAGTGAAACCACCTGCTTGCCTAGATACGCAAGCAACAGAATACCACGCCCCACTGAGCGCATCTGCAACCGAGTTGCTGTAATTACGTAACTAAGGCGGTTGGTCAACAATCGTCCTATCTACTGGCTTGACCTTCCTCATTTACCAAATTAAATCTAAGGAAAGTAGATTTAAACACCCACAAATATCAGAAATGCTACAGCCAGATGAAAGCACTTTTGTCTGATACCGGACATCGATGTTCTGAGATGATCCCTTGATCTATCGTAGCTACTGATGAAAGCTTTAGGACTGCAATGGTGGTCTATGGAACGATATTAGGGCCATATTTCCATAATACTACATGCAATGTTTCATGCCATTTTGTATTGCATTCATCAAATGTCACCATGAGTGAACTATTTCAAGCACAAAGTCGTTGTGCATGGTTATGTTCTAACATTGACGTTCTACTTCAATCATTATGTTTATATCCAGTAGAGTGCCGTTTACTTAAATACGTTTGCTCAAATAAGTTTGGTCAGATGAAAGTAGGAATGGAAGCTAAAAGTAGGAACAGAAAGTAAAATGTACAAACTACAATAATGCACTTTGCCAGAATACGTACTCGTTAACCTAACGTGTTGGTGCCGTCCTTAGCGAACTACACCGAACTACACCAATTTGCAAATACTGAAATGTCCCTTTGATTTATTTTGTTAATATATTGATAGCAACTTAGAATTTAAGTGTGAAATGCGTTGTTTCGTGACAAGCACACACTTATGTGGTTAAACAATCTAAACAAAGTTGGAAAGATTTAGCGAAGCAACCCGGATGTGTTCTGGACAGGATGCTAGTGGGCTTGCATGGGGACGGGCGGCCACCGTAGACGTCATGAGGTAGCTCCG
The DNA here is from genome assembly GCA_020002185.1 of Paraescarpia echinospica. Classification (NCBI taxonomy): domain Eukaryota; kingdom Metazoa; phylum Annelida; class Polychaeta; order Sabellida; family Siboglinidae; genus Paraescarpia; species Paraescarpia echinospica. Next base: position 45,361,070 of record CM034534.1, on the reverse strand, counting down.
TACAGAGGGTAAATATTTAATACGTTTGTTTGTTTTTTCAGTTTTTTTATTTATATGGTGTGCATTTATATGCAAAATATTTACTAAGTATGGTAGACATTAAGGGGTATTATCCAATGTGATAGCGAATTAACCGTTTTCTTTATTCTTACGAACGCAATCATGGAACATTTCTAAGTGTGTGCATCACAATCATATTCATTAAAGCCTAAGTCTAGGAGTTGGGCCGGCCACATAAAATTCAAAAGAACACCCGTAGGCGTAGCCATACGGGAAGGTCGGTACCCGTGGTCATAGAGAAGCTTTGAGTCACTCCCTGTAACTTTGTTAATTCTAATACTTATCAGACTTTTATTTTATGTTTATTTGTAGAAACAGGTACTTAAACATCACGGATATATGATTGAAATAATTACGCCGGACAAGTAAAGGCGTGCAAAATCACGATCGTACGCGTTTTAATTTGTTGTTGTTGTATATGTGTGTTTTGATGGGTTTTATGTCACAAGGCGCGTAGACACACATGTTTTTATTGTCAGGATGTGTCCTTCACTGATTGCATGACACGTAGTCCAATTACTATGGTGCTGGTAGTATAGTTTATTTCACAACAATACCCTGCATATCATATACATGGTTATAACACAGATGTTTACCATACTAAAACAATATATTACACACGACACAAACACCTTCCAAATATCACATCTAAACAACACTGGCAATGCTTAACACATGTCAATTGAGAAATACAATCAACAGAAAATTAACGCGAACACGCACACGCACACACACATGAACATTATAAGCCTGTTAATCCCTATCATCACTCTCTGACCAGAATTGACAATATATAGATATTCAGTATATAACTAAGTCATATTAATGCATTAAGTAAATAACAACAAGATTTACTGTTACTAGCATATTCTATGTTCACCATTACTCATGTGCACCCGGCACATTTACCAAGAACCAGATATCTTCCATAAATATTTGCTTGCATCAATACACAAATATAAATATTAAGCTTCTCGTTATATTATCTACTAGGATTAGGACTCCTGCTGTCATTCGTAAAGTACATGATTATTGTATATCTTTCCACAGTTCAGGTCTCCACACTGACCAGATACTGGTGATATCATTCACATTGAGGTGTCGGTGATGATTATGCCCAGCTTCGGACACACACTAAACACAATAGATTGTATTTGAATATTTATAATGAAATGCAATGGTTAACTGTATATGACCCACATGATGACAACTGCACCTCATAAATTCAGCAATCGTTGTAACCTTGTTTCAAAACCTGGGTACAAAGCACCTTATTACAAAGACAATGTCTGCCTATGTAAATAGAACATGTACCTGAACTGAATTCATAGTATACCACAATACCCAGAAATGAACGGTTTTAACCGACCACTTTAAAACCCATAGGTTTTAACATGGTTAAAACCCGACCAATTTATCCTTTACAAAGTGGCCAAAACTAGTCAAATCGTAGTTTGGTGGAAAATTGTATGCTATATTTATGTAATTAATTGTTCGCCAACTATAAGTACAATGCTAATGTCAAATACACCTTCAACTTGAATAAGAAACAATATAAGTAGTATGTTAGGTTGAAATTGTCTGATGGTGGCTCGGCGCGGTGCAAGTGCAAAAAGTAGTTATGGCTTTCCATGTTAAAAGATAGGGAAATAGTACCGGATTCCAACTTGCAACGACGGATAACGGATTTGTCCGACGTTTTGTACCCCAAGTTAAAAGATAGGGGCTAAATCCTATGTTAAAACATATGAATTTCGATTAATTTAGGTCCGGAGGTTTTTTCAGTAATTTTACCTTATGGAAGGTTTTTCAATAATTCTTATCTTTTAATATGGACAATTTCATTGTAGCGTTTACACTTTTTTTCACTCCAGGGCTACAATAACAAAATATACCGAACAGCATTTGAACCTGTCACACACGACACTGGTACGTTTTATCAACCCTACTTTCTTTTTACCGTACAGGTTCACTATGTCTTTTAAGCCTGTTATTATGCGGGTAAACCATTAATATATTCGACCAAACTGGTTTGAACCGGTATTTGCTACGCAAGTCTGAACTTGTATAGAACTTACAATGTAACGAGAACGTATTGACGTGACGTAGTGAAACGAAGGCCCATCTAAGATAAGGTGTTACAGTACTTAACCTGTCATTAATGAAGAATTATTAGTTAAACGGGTGCGGTCTCTGTCAGACGGGTTGTATACGAAAGATTGAATACTTATTGGCCTAGGTTATAACGAATCCGATATATGTCTAAAACCTTTAAAAGCTTTCAATGGTTATAAAATAGGAACGTCTTGCTAAATCAGTCAATCTGGCAGTTATTTGCGTAAGTACGTGTGGTAATTCGGTCAAACTGGTATTAAATCGGTTATCAGGCATTTGGAACTTGCGCGCCTGTAAATAACATCACTCAATGACGTTATTAAATTGGTACGCATGGTAATTCGGTCCAACTGATAGTAATTCAGTTAGCAACCATTTGGAACTTGCGAGCCTGTAAATAATCTGATTCAATGACGTCATTAAATAAGTACGCGTGGTAATTCGGTCCAACTGGTAGCAGTTCGGTTCGCAAGCATTTGGATCTTGCGCGAATGTAAATAATCTCGTTCAATGACGTCATTAAATATGTGCGCATGGTAATTAGGTTCAACTGGTAGTAATTCATTCAAACTAGCAGATACTTGCAACTTGGGCGCGTCTATATAGTCCATATTTATGTAATAACATAGGTCAATGGCAGCATTATATAGCTTTGCGTACTAAATAAGTACGGGTGGCAATTAGGTTCAACTGGTAGTAATTATTTCAAATTTGCAGACACTTGCAATTTGCGCGTGTCTACGTTGTTCAAATTTAAGTAATAACATAGTTCAATGACATCATTAAAACAAAGGGGCTATCTGCCTTGCACCCTACATGACGTAACCCTATTAACAGGACCGTGTGCCTCAACATTAAGGTAAGGTTTAAAAAACTACATTTGTAGTGGTACTCAAGGACACATACAGCCAAGACCAACACATGGTGTATATAAACATACTTACTCGCAATTCATTAACTTCTTTCTCTATTCCGGTACAACGATTCATGTTTAAGTCATTTCGTCAACGCCTTGATATGTCCGAGTTGTACGTCTATTTTCACCTTGACCTTTCTAATAGCACACGAGAACTCGTTCCTGGACACAATGAAAACTTCTACAGAGATACTAGACCATTATCAACTGTGTAGTCCATCACCCTTTTAGCTTCGTAGAATATTCTGGAAAACTTATTAGTTCACTAGCATTACACTGAGGTCCATGCTTATTTTGGCATGCCCACGTGACCTTTCGGCACGCTCACGTGACCTTTACCTTCGATAGAAACGCGCTGCTCTCACAACCGGGTCGTCATTCGTTATAGGTAAAGGTGTCCCATCTTGTTCGGCATCGCTAATTTCGTGAAGATAATTTAGAAAACGGTCGACGAGGACGGCCGTCTGGATCTCGCGACTCGTAGTCGTCGAGCTCTTGTTATAGTCAGCGAGCGAGACGGAAAGACTCGGAGGTGACGGACGGCGGTCTGGATATCGCGGCTCGTGATCGTCGAGCGCTTGTTGTAGAAAACAAACGGTACTTTTCAGAGCCAAACACATTCTCACGAAAAAAAGTATTATTACCTCCATATGTGGTGCACTTTTACCAAATAATGAGTACTATTTTTTATGTGTTCAATTGGAGCAGTATTTGCTCCATTTACCGATTCGGGCACATCCAGATCATTTAAAATTTTAGGTTGACGGAAATCGATTTAAATGCATTGCATCCAACATTATGTAACGTGTTTAGCCGGCATGAAACTGCCTTTAAAATAAATTTGAGTTTTGGCTTCATTTTAGATAGTCGGAACACTAATGAACTTCGTTATTTTCATTCTTCTCATAACCTTTCTGGTCGATATCTGAATGTGTCTGATTTTGAAAGTTTTATTTATAATTTACTGCATAAAGACATTTTGAATTGATCCCTTCTTCAGCGGCCAGTCTCATAGTTGGTCTATGAAATGGTTACTAATGTAACATTTTATATTAACTCCATCCTAAACCATCGTACAGGTACTAGCGGCGAAGGTTTCGGGTGAGGGGTCCTTTGATTTGTTTTACTTATATTCATAAACGTTCTGCATTAACATATTTTTATTTTAAAAGACGAGTACAACCCATTTGCACTGGTACACTTATCATTGTTGAATGATCACGAGTGTGTTCAGCTCATGTGACCCCTCTAGCGGTCCTTCTTGTAACTTTCTTCTGCGACATGTCGGACTGCTTGACGTATGCATTTAGTATTAACTTGTCTGTGTGGTTGACAGTTGATAATTGAGTTATTGTATTCTAGTGAAAAACGCGACACAGCACCACTATTTTATAAACAATTCAAATAACACTGATGCGGTCAGTTCTATATATGTGGTACTCTATTATTCAATACACATCGACTGTTTAGATCCAACAGTGAACATTTCAACCCGACCAAGATGGATTAGTCTATGTATAGCAGCGCTGTGGTATATTACAACATCCACCATTTATAATTCAAATCAACATTAGCAAACGGTAGCCCTTTAAGTTGTTTAACTAAGCGTAAGCCAGGAAGTCCATAATGATAATAAAATGATTGTATTGTTCTCAGAAGAGACAGTGCTAAGCAAGCCTTGTGCCAAAAACTGCAATATGAGTGTTTTGAAGGGTTATGTGCACTCAAACCAGACAGCCTGCACCATTAGTAAGCGTATGCTATCATCTTGCATGCAGCCCGGCTAAAGAACAAAGGGGATGCTGAACTTTGGACATTAGCAAATTATAATTCATCATCTCAGCAAACAGAAGTATAGGTATCTTCTAGTAAAACTGGAGTACATAGGGAGTGAGAAAGCAGAGAACTGATGTACAAAGAACTGCAGCCAATGTTTTGTTTGGTGATAAATCCTTTCGTACATACATATAAGTACTGGTAGTTCTGCTGGTGGTTGTTTTATTTTGGTCTTTGACCAAAAATGCATATCCAAAAATGTTACAATTTAACATATATTTTGTAATTTACACGTATCAATTGATATATAAAAACGTGGTAAACTGATTTCCATTTCGATCAAGTCATTCAGTTCATCTTACATTGCGAAGTCAATTCCAATTCAATTGCAGTTCAATATGTTGTGATTTTATTCAAATCCAATTATTTTCAAATTCGTGCATTTGTTATCAATTCAATTACAATTCAATTACGAACTGAGCTCGGGTATGTTAGTGACTGTGTTTATATGTTAAATCAACAATTAAAATGGCATTATTTTTTGTAATTATTTCTTTAAATGTAGATATTGAAATTTGTATCACTTGGTATCATCTCAGAACGTCCTATTTCAGAAGAAATTACTTCCGTCTGGCCTCAGCTTCCCACCCCTCCCTTCAAAGGAAGTGTGTAAACATCGATACGATGACACCAATATATTAATAGTATGAGTCAGAAGCATGATGACAGACGAAATGCCTCAGACTCCCCCTTCCCCAACTGAAAGTTAATTTGTTTGATATCGGACATCAACATTCTGAGGTGATCTCTACAATGGATCTGTACTACATTAGTGCTAAATGTGGCTGTTGGTGTAGTCGTAAGCTGTTCAATAGTATTCACACGTTTTGCCCGGTTTTAACAAGTTTTACCCTGTTTTAACCGTGCTTTAACCGCTTTCCAGTCCAAACAGGTTTTGACCAGCTACAGTTCAACCCTGGCAAGACAACATTTGAAACTATGTGTTACCAGGTGTTCTAAATGAAGCTGTACATCACGCATCTGTACAGCAATGTATATATGGCCTCTAGCGACCATTATAATAATGATAATTATCAGTGATTATTAGTTAGTGTGAATCAGGGACTTAGGCTCACTAATTAGTCTCTTAGCCAGTCTATCCTTTTTTTAATACTGGCAGAAGACTGACCAAGATGAGTAATTTCAACTGATAAGGCTATTGGAATTTACATGGGGCCGCCTGACAGCTGTCCATTAAATTAAGTAATAGTTGCCAGTCTATGGGAAGACATGTGGTGTTATGTGAATTTAAATGCATACGTGTATGCAACACTGCCATTATAATAACAACGTATTTATTTGTTATAACAAGGAGTTGTAGAAGTATATATATAGTAGACACTGTACAACACGGTACCTTAATTTACGAAATTAAATATGTGTTCGTTAATATTACAGACCCTGTCAAAAAGAATGACGTGACTAAAACATAAAGAGAACATTTGGAAGTACTTCAAGACTGCCTCTGAAGCGAATGGTGTTAGACAGCTCCTGATGGATAATGCAACTGGATGTAGCAGAAACAAATAGTTGCCACTCTGCTTTTGATATTTATAATACATAATGTGTTTGTCATGTACACTTTGTTTTTGTTTTTAACTTCCAAATTCAAGTTAATCCCAAGAAATTGATGAAAGAGTATCGAGTAATACTTATTTTATCATTAATGAGTGACAATGCATGGTGCTTACTATTGAAATGTTCAAATTGTATAAGACCAATACACATAAGTGTATGTGTATAATTTGGTCTTATAACTTGAAAACACACACACATACACACATTCAGCAAGCGTGTGCACTTGAGAAAACTGACCATATACATATATGTAGGCCTACTATATAAATTAAAAAATTAAAAATTCGCCAATAAATCGTTATGAAAGAAATATTCGGTAAATTTACTTATCAATTGTATACTGAATAATATTTGGTTTATATAATTTTGTAAAAAAAGACAAAACATTCCATGTAAAGCAAATTATTTTTAGAATGCGAAAATCGAAACGACTACCCAGACCCGTTACTAGATTTAAAACTCAACGCATTATACCACTCGCCCATAACGCACTGGAGAAAGATTAAGCTCCTGTTATAGTATGTCCTACAGCAAACGTTTCACTGTGTTCGCTAACTAATAATAATATTAAGAATTGTGACCGTTTTCTCCCAATGGCAATGGCTTAGTTGCTTCACGTATCCATAGACCACATGAAAAGTTTAACACTAAGGACCATTTTGTATTGTGTAATTCAGCAAAGTCACCAGGCGTGACCGCCAGACCCGAACGCTTCGCGAACACCTCAGGGTTGTAACGCTAAATTTATCCAACTCAGTTTTTTTAGATTGTTTAACCACATAAGTGTGTGTTTGTCACGAAACACCGCAGTATTCACTGAAATTCTAAATTATTATAAATATTAACAAAATCCAAAGGATATTTCAGTATTTGCAATTCGGTGTAGTTCACTACAGGCGCCAACAGCGCATAAGGTTAACGAGTACGTATTCTGGCAAAGCGCATTACTGTAGTTTGTACATTCTACTTTATGTTCTTACTTTGTAGTTTATATTCCTACTTTCCACTTTCTATGTAAAATTTCTAGTTTTGAACAAAACTCATCTGACCAAACTTATTGTGCAAACGTATTTACGTAAACGGCACTCTACTGGATATAAACATAATGATTGAAGAAGAACGTCAATGTTAGAACACAACCATGCACAATGACTTTGTAATTGGAACAATAGAAGGACATCACACATTTGCAAAATGCAGTGCAAAATGGCATGTAGCACTGCATGTAGCATGATGGAATTATGGTCCTAAAATGTCGTTCCATTCTGGTCGACGTGAAGACCGTCTATTGTGACCGCGGACGAACGGTCTCAAACCAACGGACCGACGTCGCACATCCCGCCCGTCTTCAACGCCCATGGCGATGCTCATTCATCAGAAACACCCGTCGTATACCTGGGCTAACGGAGCCGGCAACCGAACAAGGCGCGATTGATTGCGTTTTAGGATGTGTTTTAGGTTTATGTTAAAACATCATATTTTATTGCGACATAAATACGTCATCAAATCAAGTACGTTGCCAGAAATGCAGACATATAAAATTATGTCAGCTACAGCCAGTCGTCTGCTTGCTCTTTAAATTTCGTTGTTCACCTGATTGGATGCCCATGTTTCATGCTACATGTGCTACGTATTTAGATGCAACGTAAAATATTTAATTATTGATTTATTAACATGAAAACTTTGTTATTGAAATATTCCTTAAGCTTTCGTCGTGACTATTGCGCTTTGTGACGATCAGGTATGCATGCACTATCAAAACAGCCATTCGATCAATTCATTTCAACGCTCTAGTGCTATCAACGCGCACCAGTGTCCTAAATCCGGCACTGAAGATTGGATATGCTTAATTTTGGCTTGTTTCTGGGCCAGAAACATGTTCAATGTAATAAATTATGGTCCACCTAAACATTCTGAGAATAGTGCATTTTCCTGAGAGAACCATTTTGTCTGTTCTGCATTCAACGATACCAAGACGCATAACCGTTGGAATCAGAAGAATTAATTACAATTTAATACACACTCATACAAATAAGTTATTACACACACCAATCCACAGTATCACTTAATATGCCGCCATATAGTAATCTCACCACATGAATACCATTTATTTCTTACAGGTAAAAAGCTATATTTGTATGACATATGTGCGACCAGTTTATCTTACATCATACGCGAAGAATCTACAATTGCATATAGCTGTTTTATAGTCTTTGCAAATATGACCTTGAGGGACGACATGGAATTTAGTCAGGTTCACAATGTTAACATTTGTATTTTCGTAATTTTTTTGGAGATTTGCCAAGTTATATATTTTTGGAAACGATATGATATACTGAATCTAAAAAAAAAGTTTTAATTTTTTAAAGGTATATATGGCGACCACCTTGGATTTTTTAAATGGTGGACACTGAAAATCTATATTTCTCAATACATCAGCTGCTAATCCACCCAGCCTTTTGATTTTGATGGTTAAACCTACATATTGAGGAGCAAGGAATCTAATAAAATCAAACACATTTGATGAAACATAGATGTATGAATTACAAGTGCATCAAACATATATTGTCATTGTTGTTTATCCCAAAAAAGCGAAACTATCCAGCTATATAGGAAGGATTAGACAGGATAGTAATAATATTCCTCTGTTTTATATCTTCTCATTCAAAACTACGAAATAAGAGATCTGCACACTTTTTATTTTTTAAAGGTATATATGGCAACCACCTTGGATTTTTAAATGGTGGACACTGAACATCTATATTTATCAATACATCAGCTGCTAATCCACCCAGCCTTTTGATTTTGATGGTTAAACCTACATGTTGAGGAACAAGGAATCTAATAAAATCAAACACATTTGATGAAACATAGATGTATGAATTACAAGTGCATCAAACATATATTGTCATTGTTGTTTATCCCCAAAAAGCGAAACTATCCAGCTATATAGGAAGGATTAGACAGGATGATAATAATATTCCTCTGTTTTATATCTTCTCATTCAAAACTACGAAATAAGAGATCTGCACACTGAATTGAATTCACCCATCTGCACTGTCAACGTTAATGATAAATAACAGCTTGATGTGTTTATGTATTGCTGACAACAGTAAGATAGTATAAGATTCCCTATGGCCTATGTGTTGTTTAGCAGTCTTTTGAATAGATGAGCAATCGAGACAATGAATTCCTCAAGTGTGAAGTATGCATAGAACTCCGTAAAATGAACATAACTGTCCACATCCAACAGACCAAGATGGCTAGCCTTAACGTCAATTTAGACAATCACAACAAATTCCCGTGCATCCGGAACGTGGTTCTAACCACCGAAGTAATTTTTTGTATTTACCTCTGAATTATGATATATGGTTATTATAGAGTATAAATATGGTGACCGTGTAGACAATAAAGAAGGCTGTCTTTGAATAATCAATGCCTAAGAACAACAATGAAATAGGGCCAGTGACGGAAGGAAAATTAAAATAAAACATGACGACTATCACGAATTCCAGCCTCGCCCCAAACTTCAGAGAAACCATATGTTTATATATAATGTATTTAGGTTTGCCAATGTTATGGTAATGTTATTATCTTTAATTAGCAAAGGTATAACAGAATATCTACTTGATATTACATTATAGTCAGGTTCACAATGTTAACATTTATATTTTCGTTCATTTTTTGGAGATTTGCAAACCTATACATTTTTGTAAACGTTATTATAATGAATCTAAAAAACAATGTTTACATTTTTTAAGTATATATGGCGGCCATCTTGGATGTTTTTAATGTTGAACAATGAAAACCAGTATTTCTCAATATATCAGCAGCTAAACCACCCAGCCTTTTGATTTTGGTGGCTAAACCTACATATTGAGGGGCAAGGAATCTAATAAGATCAATTACCATTACTAGTTTATGACAGTTATTAATGTTATGGCTGAATTATATACATGTAGCATAGCGTGTAAACACATGTGTAAATTGGAAACAAGTGTGTGCCTGTATTTTCATTTAGTAACATATTATAATCATCATACCAGCAGCACTACGCAGTTGCGTGTATTTCTCACACATGTCTGGTTTGTTACAATACTGTTGTGACCTGGTATACTGCCCATTAGTCAACACTATCGTCGTCGGATACACGATTTTCAAAGTATGAATCATCGTCATTCTCACACTGTGTACTACACAAACAGAGTTCTGTGCATTGCAAGTCCTTGCATTTGCAGGAACACCTCTGGGATGTCTCCTTTGCATTGGCATCGTACCATCTTAATGATGGTTGTGAGTGCTGGAACGATGACAGTTGGTTGTGATTGGCGTCAGCTGTCCACCAGCAGTCCTCTGGTAGCCATTTTGCAGTGGGTCCAAAAACACCTGCTGAGCAGTGCATGGCCTGGCCGCACAATCTTGCTTGCAAGTGTACTCTCAGTATGTGCTGGTTAAGCGCCTCAATTGCGGGTGGTAGCTTGTCACTCTCCGTCATGTGTTTTCAGGAGAGGTGCTATCGCAGTTCTGGAATGCGCTTGATCTGGATTCCCTTTGGACAATGTGCAGCGCATACGATTTTTTAGCCAAAGTAGACTGCAGATCGAATGTCACTTCACTGGCCGTCGATAACATAACAAGGGCATTGACCACGTCAGCGCCGGCCTCAAGAAAGATCTTAAATCACCTAGCCTTTGCTTTTCGTACAAACTTCCCGTCGGCTCCATAGAAGGCATGAAATGCCTGCAATGCTTTGACGTTTTCTGCACCGAAAACTGTCCAGAATTGCTCAATCGGCAGCAACGATTCCATTGAAATGGAGGTCTTCCTCGGCAGCAGGTCATAATTAGCTATGATCAGCACAAGGACATCAGTGTCTAGAGAGAAGGACATCAGCTCAACATTTTCCCTTGGACTCCTTTTGTGCTATCAAGACAGGCTGACATATCATTAAGATGTCTGCTTCCTCATGGTTGTTGTCTTCAAAGTGAATGTCCCCGTTGCTCCTTGTTCGCCTGGATGCTAAAGTGATAACCAGTTTGGGGAACCTCGGTTGTAATGCACATTTTTTCTCAGCCAGGAACTGTGTGAGATCAAACGGCTTATGGTGATGTGTTTTGCGCTGTTATCATATCGGACTTGGTTCTGGATTGGGTCATACCCTCCGTGTCTCTTTTCCCTGGTTGGGCTCTTCAGTGAATCCACTTTGTAGGTGTCAAAAACTAGAATGATTTCATCATAGCCTCTTGTGAGGTCCGTCACTTGTCGTTTGAAAGGCAACATTGACCCGGTTGGAGCAAACAGTGCCCTTGGCATCAGAGTGAAAGTATAGTTGCTGTCGAAGTGCTTCTGGTTAATATGTCCGCTTGACCGGGACAAGATCAACAGTCTGCCATACCGGTCCTTGAATTCCCGCAGATCTATTGTCTTGTCACGGATCTTGACTGCAAGCTTCTTGCTGTCAGATATATACATCTTGTTGGTTTGTTTCTTGAGAGGTGCACACAGGCTGACATTCCCATTTATCTTCTCTGCCACATAGTCTTCGTATAGCTTCTGTGAAATGTTGTCCATATTCAGGATCTGTGAAACGTACTCGAATGGAATGTATACATGAGTAATCAGGTTAAATAGCGTGCGACGTTCAACAGAGAATGGATTGCCATGACTCATTATGGCATCCTTGATCTTGCTGATGGCACCATGCTCCCGCTTGATCACACTCGTGGACAGATCATGATGCTCATTAGCCTTGTTGTATTTGACATAGAACTGACCCTTGAACTCGCTTGCCATGCACGACAGTTGGGGAGAAGCTAGGAAGAAGCGTTGTCCTGCATTGGCATTGTTGGAGATTCCTTATGAGACAAAGAATGAACCTCCATGAGCTTGTTCAGATGTTCACAAGCATGGTCTGCCTCAATGGAAACAAATGGGATGGCAGTCTTTGTTATTGACATGTTGCCTAATTCAAGTTTCTTCCACGTCTCTGGCTGGTCAGCCTTGTGTGCGTGCATGTCAGCTTTGTAACGTGGCTAGAGTATATTGTACTTTATTCTGTACATAGCAACGAACAGCTTGCTCAATTATTCTCCTGCTTCAAGATGGAGATTTAGGTCTGCATTAGATGCTGCTGAAACAAAGAACAGAATCCTGTCCACTCGATGCAGGTACATCATCATGGATCTGAACATGCCATTATCGGATCTCCGTGACTCTTGCTCCTGGAACTTCTTCACGACATCATCATCGACCAAGGCTTGGAGTAGATAGGTGTTGGCACGTTTCACAGATTCAGCCTTGGTATGGTTGCTCACTTCCGAGCTGGTATCTTCAATCTCGGTTATTGCCTCCAGACACACATTCTTCAAAGACGTGTGTCCTTCATGGACGTGTGTCTGGAGGCAACGTGGGGTGTCATTGAAGAACTCCTCCAGAGCCATCGAAAGGCTGGGTGGTCTAGCAGTTGCGATATTGAGAAATACAGATTTTCAGTGTCCACCATTTAAAAAAATAAAAAAGATTGCCGCCATATGCTTCTAAAAAATGTAACATTGCTTTTTTTAGATTCACAATATCATAACGTGTCCAAAAATTATAGTTTTGCAAATCTCCAAAAACATGAAAGAAAATACATAACAAACCTGACTAAATGGTGTGAATTGCAATTATATGCATGTCTTTCCTAGTGTATCGACCCCCTAACAGTGTAATATGAACAGACCAAGAAATCATATCGAATAGTGAAAACGCGCTCTGACAACTGAATTGGGAGATGTCAATTTAGATATAATGAAGGCGCAATCTACACATTATACAACGATTTGATCATGTCGGGAATCGGTCAACTTATATGCAACATTACACACTCTGAATTAAAATATTGTATCGACCATGTGTATGCAAATAACCGAACACACGTACTAACATTTTTTTCTCGAAAACTAAACGTGTCTTTTGCCAAGACGAACGTGCATAAATCCATTCTCTACTGTGATTTTTTTTTAATGTGATCAATATATTTATAGCAACTAACAAACGCCCTGTTATTTGGTCTTTGATCAACATGAAGACAACGTTGAAATAGGCCTAAAGTTGGATCTATTGAACATACTCCGGTAATAGAAATGCGTGTCAAATATTTTAAGCAACCTCCCTGTTACAATTGCTTTCTCCACATCGGCTTCTTTCAAGATCTCCATATACCTCCTGTGCTCTTGGAGGCTTACACCCAGTGCCCATCTAATAATTCTCATCTCCGTTGTTGCCAGTCGTCTTTCGTCTCTTGTCGATAGTGGCCACGTTTCACATCCTTATAAAAGTATCGGCCTAATTACCGTTTTGTATAGCAGGACCTTCATCGTTTGTGGCACCTTCTTATCATATATCACTCCAGATAGTTCCATCCACCTAGCCCACCCCTTTGACACTCGGCTCTTAAGTTCCTTACTGACACCTCACTCCGTGTCTATGACAGAGCCAAGGTACTTAAAGGTATGTACAGTCGGGAGGTTTTCTTTTCCTGAGACCCATACTTTTTCATCTTCTCCGGCTCTGTGTGCCCCTTTGGCGGAAGGTGTTCCGTCTTCGTTCTGCTGATCTTTAGCCCACATATCTCAAATTTTATCTCCATTTATCCAATGTCTCTTCTATCCTACTTCCGTCTGAATCACACAACACCAGGTCATCTGCGAACAGCATAGCCCAGAGTGTCTGCTCATTGATCTCCTCTGTAATGACGTCCAGGATAATTATAAAGAGTAAAGGACTAAGGGCCGACCCCTGGTGTAGACCACTTCAATCTTGATTTCCTCCGTCTTTCCAGCATTTGTCATGATACTTACCTACACCATTCATACATGTCCTTTATGATGTTAATGCTGTATTCTGGTATGCTCTTCTTTCGGAGGCTATACCAGATCAACTCTTTAGGAAATCTCTCATATGCTTTCTCCAATTCTACAAACACCATGTCTGAACTCCCTATGTTTCTCTTGGAATATCCTGAGGCAGAACAGCGGTTGCACAGTCGACTTTCCTGGTTAGAATCCATACTGTCTTTCATTTATCTCCACCATTCCTCTCAACCTCCTCTCAATCACCCTCTCCCAGAGCTTCGGAATGTGGCTAAGAAGTTTAATCCCCCGGACGTTGTTACAATTTAAAAACTCTCCTTTCTGTTTGTAGATTGGTGCAATTGGTGCAATTGCTGATTTGTCTAAATTGATACCGGCCCGAGATCGACTGATCGATCGCTCAATACACTGAATGTGATCCCCGCGCATCGGCGACGTATAAAAGTGCTGCGAACCATGTGAATAATGACACTCTAAAAAAACTCACTTCAACAACAAACGCCAAATCCATGCATGATACGGTTCAACCGAGAAAAACCAAACAGAGCAGTCACCCTTACAAAGTTTAAATTGCTGCTAGATGAGCAATCCGGCTTGAGAATCAGTCACGAGAAACCATGTTACATAAGCTGACCGCATATTTCCTGAACAATTCTGAAAAAGGCAACTTGCGTGGCATGTTGTTTGTTGAACTGAGAAATGCTTCTGACCTATTTAACTCTGATCTGATTTTCCTAAAAGTGGACTTGTATAGTTACCAGAAAACGAGCTAGCTTGGCCCCGATGTCATCTTAGCAAACGTCATCAGTACATGAAATAGTTATGACAGTGTCTTGTCAGACCCTCTTCCGGTATCGATTTGTGTGCCACATGGTTCAATACTTGGATTATTATTATTATTATTACTACCATTTCTACAGCGCCATATTTCCGGGACCAGTCCGTTCATAGGCGCGTACACACATTATAAAACGTACATGAAAACAAATGTAAAAATATATAATGTATAAGGATGCCGGTAAATATAATAATTATTAAGATTACAAGATTGTATAGATATCTAATGTGTCTAAAATACATGACATATTTGCACAAATATTAATATAATTAAGTACAAGAATATGTGTTATAATATATACAATTGTATTAAAAGATAAATAATAATAAATTAGTTAAAACATATTATATAATATAAATACATTAATTAATTAAATACATGTTAATAAACAGTGTCCTACAGCACAGTTCCTCAGTCGAAGTACGCCTGCTTAAACAGATAAGTTTTAAGGCAAGTTTTGAATTTATTCAAAGTGTCTATTTGACGAACATTTATTGGCAGAGCGTTCCAGAGCATAGGTGCAGACACAGAGAAAGCTCGTCTGCCGTAGCCCTCTAAGTTGTAGCGCGGGACTACAAGCAGATGTAGATCAGCAGATCGGAGGTTGCGGGTTGGCGTATACGGTATTATAAGATCTTGGAAATACGCTGGAGCAAGACCATGTAAAGCCGTGAAAACAAGGACCAGCAGTTTGTACTGGATACGCCAGCGAACTGGAAGCCAGTGCAGTTCGACCAGCACAGGTGTTATGTGCTGGTGCTTTCGGTGTATTGAGAAAAGTTTTGCCGCCGAATTATGTACCATCTGCAACTCGTTCATAAGTGCCTCGGTGATGCCGTACAGAACCGCGTTACTGTAGTCCAAGCTCGATGTCACTAGGGCGTGGACTAGTGTCTTACACGCATCAGTAGTAAGACAATGTCTTATTTTTGAAATTGCGTAGAGGTGGTAGTACGCTGACTTGCACATCCGTGACACGTGTGACGACATTGTTAATCCAGAGTCGATTGTAATTGTTGCGGATGGTCGATAACGGAACAATGTTGCATCCGCATACACTAACGCACGAAACGTCATGCAGGTGTTTACGATATGGTGCCGTGATGATAATAGCCTCGGTCTTGTTTTCGATCAGCAGTAGATTGTGGTCTGACATCCACTTCTTCGCTTCTTCGATGCGTTGCTCGATGCGGTCAACCGCATCAGCGGCTTCTCCATCCCGCGTTCCACTCAGGTCAACTAACAGTTGCATAAAGATGGTATTGCAGCTTGTGCCTTCTGAAGATAGCACCCAATGTCAGAGTGTAGATGCAGAAGAGGATTGCGCCTAGCACAGACCCCTGTGGGACTCGATAAATGTTCTATGTGAGTCGTGGCCACTAATGCACACTGACTGAGTCCGGTTCGACAGGCAAGACTCCAGCCATTTCAGTGCGATGCCATCAATGCCTATGCTGCGCAGTTGGTTGATTAACATCGAGCGGTCAACACTATCAAACGTCGCATTCATATAGAGCAGCGCTGCCAGCTCACCTTTCCTTTTGTCAAAGGAAAGGAGGTGGTCATTCTGAATGCGCACCAGTGCTATCTCAGTGCTGTGATGTTGTCTATACGCACTTTGGAAAATGTCGATCAAATTGTTGTTGTCTAGATGCTGGCGAAGTTAGACTGCTACGTGGCGCTCCAGTAACTTTGAAACAAATGACAAGTTCGATATAGGCCTGTAGTTGTTCATTGAGTCTGAATCAAGGTTTTTGGATCAGTACTTTTTATTATTATTATTTTCATGAACGATGCAATAATCAAACATATCAGATACGTGGATTGACGTGTATGCGGATGAGCCGACACTGTATACAATCAACAAAAGTGTTGCCAATTTAAACCGGTCACTTATAAAAATAATTCGAAACCACTAAACAACTGAATACGTGAACTCAAAAGGGGCCCAACTCCACACTTTTCCGATTTTAACTTTTCGCGCGAATTGTGGTCTTCATACAGTAAGCTATCTGGTTACATTCTAACCAGGCCCAATTTCGCTGTTGAAGTGCCCACAAGGCATGGCGTACATTATGTGTTGAATTCATGAATGGCCCAATTCCAGCAATTGGGCTCTTTTTGAATTAACATTTGAATAGTCCCTAGAGGGCAGGACTACAGCTCTAACTAAGATTCCGGTTCTATTATGATTATTTTAGAGCAATCTTTAATTGTGGCTTCGGTAGGTCAAAATCAGATGTCTGTTACGAATGTACGTTGTTTGATGCTCAAATCAAAATAAAAAAAAAACAGCCACAAGGAAACAGTTATAGACTAAAAAACGCCTGCACAAACTGATGGCTAAAGTGATCTATGGAAAGTTGAAAGAGCTGTCAGAGGTAGCAAGAGAAAGAGATGATACAGATGTATATGCTTCGACTTCAAACAGATTATACCATTTACTCATTTACCCACAGGTGATATGTTTTACTTGAGGCAATTGTGGCTGTTCGTGTTTGGAATCCATGCTGCTAAAACAGACAAAACTAAAATGAATACGTGGCCAGAGACTCAAGCCAAGCGAGAGGTGTAAATGAAGTTGTAAGCATTCTGTCACATTACATACGTAGCAGTATTCCCGATACTATACGAACACTACACGTGTTCACAGATGGTTGTACAGGCCAAAACCGCAATCACACAATGGTGACTTACCGTCAGACATTGGTGCTCAATGGTAGATTCGTTAAGGTTGTACATCGTTTTCTGTCAGGAACACCGTTTTTTGTAATGTGAAAGTGACTTTGGCGTAATTGAGAAATTACAAAGAAAGAGGGAGGTTGTGAAGATATATTCCGAGTGGGAGGATACTATCAGAGAAAAGTTTGATGTCACAACCATGACAGACAAATACATGTTCAACTTTAAGAATCACTTTTCATCATTCTTCAAAAAGTATACTTAAAATGGAAATAAGTTCTTAGTCACAAAATACAAAATGTTGTCATTTTCTGTAGATCATAAATTTGACAATCAGGTTTCGCAAACGATAACAAACACTGTTACAAAATGTCGCCTGTTATAACCTGGTGTCTCGCAGGTGGCATACCTTGTGCAGCCTCTATACGTTGCGCAGTTGGCCGTCAAAGAAGCCAAAGTGAAAGATGTAAAGGCGCTCTCACAATACCTTTCTCCTGCTGCACCGCTATTTATTGTACAGCTGTCTGCCACGAATTACAGAAATGCAGATAGTAAATCAGATTACGATGATTAGGGACAGCATGTGCAATGCGTTTTAACTAACCTATGGCTGCACAGGCACATTTTAGATAAACTACCCATTTTAAAATGCATATTTACTGTTTCTGATTTAAGATTTTGCTATAATTAATGTATATAGATAAGGATATATCGACCTAAGCCAAAGTATGAAACTTGTACACTGTGTTCTTGGGTAATAAACTTTCATTAATGAAGACATTTACCTTTTCGTTACCAAAGAAAGTATGTTTAATTCCAAGAAGGCCCAACTCCGCAACTGGAATGTGTCCTTCACGTTTTTACATGAAGTGATATCATGACCATATCCTGTTCTAGAACACTGCCAATAATACTGTACACATAAATAATAAAACATGTTTTGCAAAATGTTATCCGGGCTCCGTTTGAATTCACCAATTCAACCGTATAAATGCAATGGCTATAAACGCCTATAAGACCAAATGTATGCCTTGACGGTGTTTTGTTTTGAGGTGACATGTTCCGCGTCTCTAAAATGTGTTATTTGAAAATATATGAAAATGCCCCTTCAATGAGAATGACGCGTTACTGTCTATACAGAGTTATTGTTTGTGATGACCGGCAAACCATACAGACCATGAGCCACTTTACGCTAATCTTCCTGCGACACACAACATAGTCACACAGACCCATACAGGTAATATATTTCATATTAACTTGGTAACAACATGAAGGAGTTCTACGAAGCCCTGGCAGCAGACACTTCATCGTCAGGTTCTAAATGGGTTTTGGCTTCAGGTGATTCTCCTTCTCGCCGCTAGACTTCTTGTCTTTGACACACATACGCATTGTGCACATGAGGTGAGCGTCGTCGAACTGGTCAATCTCGTAGATGGGCACGTGACGCGCGTGACGTCGCGTCGAAGTCACGTGACAACTGCCCAACGAATCCATGATGGTCCGTAGAACTGGTGCGCGTGACGCCAGGCGGATCTGATGAACGTAACGAGAAATTGGCTAGACTTATCGCTTGGATGTAGACACACGTGCAGTCACACAAACGCATACATACACGCACACACAAGAAGCACCTGCGCAGAAATGCAACCATGTTTCTCACTTGGTACTACTGAACATGGCAGTAAGATAGGTGAATTAATTAATTTCATCTTTAGAAAAAATACAAAGTAAAACCCATTAAGACGTTGTATTTGACAATAACAGGATCAACACAATGGAACTAGATTGGTGTTATATTAAATTAATTAACTTAATGCTTAACACCCGTCTTCAAACCTTCAATATGTTCAGTTTAGAGTGAATCAAGTTGCGGATGTGACGAACCTTGAGTTCGGTGCCGAGGATATCAACGTCAACGGTATCTGGCACTGGGCGGTTGTTGAGGGGCAGTTCTTTGATTCGCCGAGCAATACTCTGGCGAGAATAATAGAAAAATATTGGCTCGTAACTTGCCGACGTAACATCGAGCAACAAAATGTTACCGATTGATCACACACCCACGGAGTAATAAACTACGGGCAACGGTTAACAACATATATGTATGTTCCTATGTTAAAAGCATAACCCTAACCATGTGATTTATACGGTTGAGAATTACGTCATTTTACACAGCCGGTATTAATGGCCTGGTAGATCGAACATAATATCACATTTGAGAAACCTGGAGAATGATTCTCCAATAATTTTTTCCACTAAACAAATAAATAACTAACACGTTAGATCTGTATTTCTTCATTACTTTGTCAATTGGTAGATGGTCCAATGATTCAAAGCTGCGAGTGAACACAAAACTATTCGAGTGAATGTCGGCACATGGGAAGAAGATATACATAAAGCCTCAATAAAAAGCATTAACAGATGATTTGTGAAAGCTTAAATAATAATCAAATCAACTCAATTTATTTTGCAACAACAACAACATAGCAATACACATACACAAAAACAACCACTTAAAAAATAAAGTTGTGTTGCATGGTGGTCACATGGCATATTATTTGCCGCCGTCTTCTTGTGACCCCATAAACATATATTTCGAAATATATTTACACATACATATATGATGGTTATCACGAGTGTATGATATATTCTGTAGGACAACGGACTGGGGATACGAATTATTGTAGCAAATTACTGTTAGAAAACAATGATAAGAAATTTGTGGGGATCCAAACATAGATATAAAAAGTAAAAAAATATGTAATTGCACTCTGCACACCTAGGATTTAGGCAATCCACGCGGCTAAGATAGTTGTATAGATATTGATTGGATAATAACAATTTGAATTTTTGTCTGGATGTGACGTTTTGTATCTTATAAACAAGATTATTCCATAGTTTTATAAAATGGTGTTTAGGTAATTTAGATGAACAAATTGTTCTGGGCTTCTGTGTATATAAGAGGTTACGTTGTCTAGTAATTATATTGTTAGTGGCTAGATTATTTTTGGTATATAATGTTTTGAAGGATTTAGGCAGTGTATTATGGTGATAGTCATACATAAATAGTGAGACATGCAATCTGTGAATATCAGTTATTTTAAGTATATTTTGAGATTTAAAAATGGGATCGGTTTGACTTCTATATGTTTTTTTGTTAATTATTCGTATTACGCTTTTTTGTAAAATGTATATCTTTCTTTTGGTATTTCCATTGCCCCATGCTTGTACATTGTAAATTAAGTGGCTTTGAATTAAGGTATAATAGAGAATTTTAAAGCATTGTGTGACAAAAATGTGTTATTATATTAATTGCAAAAATTGTTCTAGATATTTTAAAATTTATTATGTTGATATGTTTTTTCCACGTTAAATATTTATCAATATGTATTCCTAAGAACTTCACCAATTCTTCTTTGTTATCCTTTCCAAATTGTTTAATAATGTAATTGTTAATTTTAATATAGTATTTGCTATTCGATGGACAAAATATACAAAAGTTTGTCTTTTTTATATTTAATGACAATTTATTGGCACAAATTAATTCGTACAAATGTATTAATTTTTGGTTTATGTTGTCAACTAAGGTATCAATATGAGGACCTGATTGGGATACAGTTGGGTCAACTGCAGTTTAATTTGTACAGTAAAATATCATGGGTTATTGTATCGAATGCCTTTGAAAGGTCCAGAAACACAGCCAATGTAGGGTCTTTTGTTATTTTATCGTTTGCATCTGCAATATCTTTGAGCAGATGCAGTATTGGTTGAATAGTAGATTGTTTTGCGCGAAACCCATATTGGTGTTTATACAAAATGTAATATTTTGTAAGAACATTATTAATCTGTTGAATACAATTGTTTCCATTATTTCAGAAATCGCGGGTAGAATACTTACAGGTCTATAATTGTTGAACAGTTTATTGTTACCTAATTTGAAGAAGGAAATGACTTTTGCAGTTTTTAAGTTTTCGGGAACAATTCCCGTGACAAAGGATTGGTTTATTATATGTTCAAGCGGAGTGGCTACTTCGTGCATGGTCGCTTGCAGTAGTTTAGTGTTAAACCTTCAGTGCTTTTAGTTTTAAGTTTTCGTACAAATAGTTCTAGTTATGTTGTCTGCGTTGGTTGCATGGGAAAAATTACGGGATCGTTTCCTCGTAGGTGTGTTTCAAATTGCTTAGCAGGAAGAGCTATTGAGTTGCTTATTGATTTACCTATTCCAACAAAAAAAATATTAAATTCGTCTGTAATTTGTTTTAAAGTTGTATTCTCTTTTTCGTTTATGATGAAGGTTTCTGGTAGTTTGGGGAATTCTTTTTGTTTATGTATTGCTTGTCGTAGTACAGCCCATGTTTCTTTGATATTGTGCTTACGTTCTTCTAGCATTTCTGTATAATAAACACTTTTTGCTGCTCGTTTAATCTCATTAAATACTCTACAATATTTTCTAAGTTTATTGATGATTTATGGATTAGGTCCGCTTAATTTCTTTCGAAATAACTGCTTTATTTAGAAATGACGTCAATATGCCTGAAGTAATCCATGGTTCTCCTTTAATGTATTTTTTCTTAACTTTCACATATTTAATTGGAAAAGATATAAGTATCATAAGCTTCATTCGCATCGGCAGTGGATAGTACATTTAGTAATCAGCTACATCTAATAGATTTATAAATGATGCAATGTTTTCGGGGGTCAACTGTCGTATCTGCCTATTTACTGATTTTTGTGGTCGAGGTGAACCATAAATTATATTAAATATTCCAAAATGATCGGCTAAATCAGTAATAATAATTCCCGATTCATAACTAGGATGAGTATGATTTGAATATAAGTGTTCTATAAGTGTTGCCGAATATGATGTTAATCGTGTTGGTTTGGTCATATGCTGAATAAATCCTTGGGATATTACATTATCTATTAAGTCATTTTTTATGGGTGACAAAATTTAGCAAATTAATGTTATAATCACCCATTAAATAAACAGTTTTATTTTCATTTGAAATGTTATCCTGGATTTATATTATTTTATTTATAGACATATCGATATCTGCACGAGGAGCAGATTATGACGATAAATTACACCTACCATAACAGGTTTACTATAATATAATAATAATAAAAATACGTGGAGACTTTCGCCTCTTAATTATATGTCTTTATTGATTCAATTGTGAAGCGCAATAGCGAAATAGCATGAACGTCGGACTCCCCTAAGGACCAGATACTGCGTTAACGCAAAGTAGGACTAATTTATGTTTACCTTTTACATCTGACGTGCATTGTGTACGCGGGGAAGCTCATATTCCCATCGCTGCTTCGGTTGATTGCCTGCTCTGTTTTTCGAATAATTATTGCCTCTATTACGTTTCGTTTGTGTCTGTTGCACTCCCTAACTACAGGTTTCACTGTTTCCAAGTAAGTTATAAGGATCTTGGTGTTGTGGTAGACTATGAAGCTAACTTGTTAATGGTGGATGACGATGACGTGATCCGACCGAGAGGTAGATCGTACAGCGGGAGCAGTTTTGTTAAATGCCGTAAGTCTGGCTACACTTACATAAATTGTATGTGTTAAGAGGCGGTAGAATGAGAAGGGAATCATCACAATTAAGACAGAATGACAGCTTAAACGACATCTCTGACGGGCAGGTACGAACAGTGTGAGTAATCATCGCTAAACACCGAAAAAGATGGAAAGAGCAATGAAGGCAAATAGAACGGTCCGAGTGAAGCGGACCGCAAATCTTACTAGGAGGGAGGAGACACGTTAACAAGACATAATTAAAAATTAACCATTCTATCAGTGTTTTGCAGTACCTGTATCGCTGGCTGTAGACTGACGGCCTTCACCATGTCTGCCACCGTGTTTCCGGTCTGCATCGCTCGCTCTTCCTTTACGTACTGCGGCGACCAAGTGCGCTTGTCTCCCTCCTCGATGTCCGTTCGACACTCCCGCGCAAAACGGTAAATCCGCGCCAGCTGAACTGGCCGATACTCCATGCGCGCCCACTCCTCCTGCTTTGGGTAGTCCTGCGCAGAAGGCACATTTATGTGTACGGGTATAATGGGTATAAAGTGTTATTGTACTGTGCTGTTGTACCAATGAAAGTAGACACCGTGTGTTATTGTCAATGTTATGGCATATGTTAGTTATGTCCGGTTACTAAATCACACACATGGTATAATGTACGCTAGACGTAGGTGTGCCAGTTTCTGATTAACAGCTACCGACATTTATAAATTATA
The DNA here is from genome assembly GCA_020002185.1 of Paraescarpia echinospica. Taxonomy (NCBI): domain Eukaryota; kingdom Metazoa; phylum Annelida; class Polychaeta; order Sabellida; family Siboglinidae; genus Paraescarpia; species Paraescarpia echinospica. The sequence continues at coordinate 45,336,944 of CM034534.1, read as the reverse complement.
CCAAGTAAAGATAATCAAATAGTTAGCTGCTCTCAATCCGTTTTCGTGATTCTGACTTAATTGATGCGTTATTCAGCGATTATCACACAAAGACTAATTGCAACTCGATTGTTATATTTTAATATTGTTATGTAGAAAGTATGATAATGTATTGAAAACAATTGGCACGGATAAATCGACAGGACAGGTAGACAGACAGACAGACAGACTGACAGGTAGCATACCCGGCAAGCAGGCAGGAGGACACGCAGGCAGGCAGACTGGCAGACAGGCAGGCCAAAGTAGATAGAAAGGGTGGTGAGTGAGTGAGTGGGTGAGTGATAGAGAGAGAGGGGGGGGAGCGTACGACAGACAGGCAGACAGACAGAGACAGAGAGTGAGAGACAGATATAGAGACACAAAGAAAATATACATATTAAAACGAAGTGAGGAAGCTAAAAATGGGATGGTTGGAAGGGGGATTGACACAAAAGGAGACTTGACAACCTTCTCTTACTCCGCTGAAATCCATTAAACCCATTGACCTTACGAAATTAAACAATATGTTATGATATAATTACACGCACTACTTTGAGTTTAGGCAGTCGGGACGTCCTGCGTCGGACAGTCGGCTGGCGACCCCAAGAGGGCTTCTGTAACGCGTCTGGTATTTGACTCGGATCGACCGGCTCCCGGATGTACTGGGGAGCTAGTCGGCTCTGAGAAGTGTGTATTGACGACGACTCGTCACTGAACGGCAGGATGCTACGCGACCGGTTGATTCTCCTGGAGGGCTTCTTCGCCGCGCGATGTAACTTCCGTTTTCGGTCTGTAGTCATGCGCATGCGCGCCTTGCCTTTACTGCCGGATTTTGCAGACGGGCCTTTGTCGCGCTGAAACAGACAGACAGCAGTTAAGCGGATATTAAGCCCACCATAAAATCAGCCTTGGTAAAAATTAAACATTTTGAGCTTAGTCGGAGCATATTTGAGTAGATATGATGTTTGATGAGTTGCTTAGAAGCGGCAACGATATTCTAAAATATTCCAGTGAATATCAGCGTGTCAACACAAAACTGAACTCGCCACCGTTTCACAATCAATTAATGACCAGTTTCTAAAATGAACAGAATAAAGTTTAAAAGTGTTTAGTTGAAAAATGAATTGACGATCTGTCGACTGAAGGTTTAGGGACCTACATGCAAGCACCAAAATGGGAACAGTTGAATTAAATCCTCGCAGCCTCGATCTTCTAATGTGTCCGTTGTATTCTGTTTACTTTAATGTACTATCAGATGAAGGTCATTGACCAAATGTCCAGTCTAGTTTGCATGTTTTCTGCTTCTTCTTCCCACTAGATGCCTCAACGCTCACCTATACCATGTTGCCACCGTCTATGTATTGTCTTTCTCTTCCTTATCATTGTATCATCTAGTTCTGTTGGGCCAGTGGCCAAACACAGGTCAGTTATCTAGTTTATGTATCTGCTGAGTGAAATCTCAACCATTGGACATGGGACATTGCACAACGCTCCACCACTTTAAGACAGCAACGTAGCGTTGTCGGGTGACACGACACGATCAGAGTTTTAGCTTGAGCCATTGTGACCACAAACCGAGTCATGTGCTATAACACAACATGATCAATGCTTATATCTATAAGTAACTATGACAACCGTCCGAGTCATGTCCAATAACACAATATCATCAAAGCTTGTAATTTAAAGTCGCTGTGGCCACCAACCGAGTTAAGTTCAGTTATTGCTTCCTTCGGCTTCTATTCATTGTTAATTATATTCTTACATCACAACTACTTATTGCGCTGCTTCAGAACTATTCAACAGGTGGTGTTTATGTTACCTTATTCTGAGTCTTTCGTCGTCTGGCCATTCTTCCAAGAAGCGGTGTACGTCTCGTCTATGACTGGCGACGAATTCACGTGATTCCAACAACGTTAACTTGTTACCATAGCAACATGTGAAAAGGCTTTCACAAACCGAACTACGTCATTTTTAGTTGACAGAGCGCATCGTGTGCAGAAATGCGATTGTTTAGTATAATTAAAACAAATTGTCTAATGTGACAATATATATATATATATATATATATATATGTGTGTGTTATAAATATATTGTACAGTAGTACTCAATGTAACATAAATTAGGGCATTCGTATTAGTTTACATAGCTCGCTTTAATAGTTTCGCAGCTACTCCACTTGCAGTTATGTGATAATGTTCTTATATATATATATATATATATATATATAGGATAACAATTTTATGTACGGTACTACAGATATTATACAATAATATAGAAGCAACATTTGTTAAATTATTTGACTTTTTAGGAGACTAACAAACCTTATTTTTCCAGTTGTCAACTTACAAATATTCACCCATACACGAATTCAAGTGATACAGACAGTAGCTATTGTGTTTAGACATAATCATAACTTTGGGCACAGAGCAGTCAACGTAATAACTAATCCATAGCTTGATGTAATCTGTATATTTGATAGCACACCCCATACGGTGCCTTGTATTTAGAGGCCTCACAGTAAAAGTATTTATTGGCCTAAAGGTGATGGTAATTATGCAATGTTATATGCTGCTTTTATTGCTTTGTACACTGTTATACTAGTATAAATTATAGCAGGAATGTATAGGTTGAGTCAGTTGATATTTGCTAGTTTTAATGCATAACGATCAATATAAGACAATATTTAGACACAGCCATTCATGTTTGTATTTAAACTGCTGTGAAATTAAATTGGGTTAATGAAAACAACGAATATGCTTGCTAAGAGTTTGTTAAATAAACTCTCATAATTAATGTAATTATATCTAAATTACTGATCATTGATCGTACAATTATGATTTATGTCCTCCCATAAAAAACACATCGAGATACAGGAGTCGTTATATGAATATAGGAACTACCCTACATATGAACCTATACATATGCATATGCATCTATTCAGTTAAAGGAAGACCGATATGAGCCACATGTATTTACATTATTGTTTTAATGTAGATAATGGAAAGTTCTGCTAAAAGAAGAAAAGGTGCTCAGGTAAATTACAAATTACTCACCAGATTAAATGCACATGGCCGGTATATCTTTATAACATGTCAAGGCATATGAGAGAAGTCACAAAAAATGGAACACTTTCATTTTCTAAACTTTTGAGCTATGAAAATATCCCATTTTTGTTATTTGTTGTTATGGATAAAACATGGACTTGACTGTCAGGAAAGACCACTTTACAAAGTTTCATCAAAATTTGCCACTTCTGTAGATATTTGAAGACTTAAAATGGGGGCATTTAGTTATATTAATATAAAAACGTTTCATAACAGCACTTCAAAGCTAAAAACAAAAATTACAGGCAGACATGGAGGCCTCCTTTTTGTTATATTGATTATGTACCCCAATGTATATTTGGGCAAAAAACTAATTCTGTACTTCCAGCCATTGCTGAGTTATTAACGTGAGAACCTGGCATTGTTTTTCAGAAGACAGAAGTTTTGGCGATAGGAGTACTCGAGTCTCTCTGAAGAAAGGAAATGAGCTAAATCAACATTAAACAAATACATTTATGCCACAGAACCCTTCCTCAGTTGATTTATTAAAAAAAAAAAATTACAAACATTATAAGTCATAGATAATGTATTTTTTGAAAACTGTGAACAAAATTCTATCCCCTTGTCTCTCACACTATTTTCCAAAAAAGTAAGAAAGAAAACAAAATATGCCGTGTACAGTGCTTGACCTATTTGCAATTCACAAATTCAAAAGTTTTAATCAGTGAATTGCAGTTAACAAACTAATTAATCAATTCCGACCCTTTGTTACCATGGAAATGGGGGTCTGAGACTGGGTGAGAAAAAAAATACAGTATATTTTTACTCACTAAGAGCCAATCTATCCTTTGGAGATAAAAAAATTGCACTATTTGCATGAATTAAAAATAGTCCCACAGACGCGAAACAAAATTGCGAATAATCTATTTGATCATTCTAAATAATAAACACCAGGCAATAAGTAATCTTCTACTTATCAATTTTTTTACACTTTCAACCCTATATTACAACATCATATAAGGACAAAATTAGTATAGGAAAGAAATGTTTCATTCCCAAATTTTACATGAGTGTTCTATTTCTCGTGTATCAAGCTGTCGAAAACAAGGAACCTGTATTCTTAGTATATTTTCTGTGAATCTAACAAAATAAGCTAAATATATATCGTATTTATTAATATCTACCAGAATATTTAATCATCTGCTATTGTCCATTGCATGGTAATGGTAACCTATATGTGTGTATATATATATATATATGTGTGTGTGTGTATATATATATATATGCCATGGAAACATTGTGCTGTGCAGACATATGTGGATCCGCACGTGTCTCCGGAGCCCTAAGCTTATATGTACACATTTTATAACACAATTATATTCTGTTTTTGAAATAATATCATAAAGACATCACAATCGGTGTTCTCTGCTTCATATAATGTTGTATAAACAACGTTGTATAAACAACATTATGATTGGTGTTCCTGACATTTCAGAAGAAATCTCTTATGGAAGAAGAGCTTTGATGTTATCTGTTTCGGATTAATAAAGACAGCTTGATGACCTCCACTAAACATGGTTTGTATTCGTTGCACATCCTACACCATATCAGCTTCTATTCCACCTGGTTATTCATACAACCATACTTAAATTTAATTTGTATTGAAGATTTAAACTGCATTGCACAAGCCAGTACAACATAGTGATCTACATATAAAATAAAGATAATTGTTCCATTGGTTTACTCAACGAAAACATTGACCCCCATGTCTGATTGTAACATTACATAAGCCATCATCATGTATTTAGTTTAGTTTCCATACACATTTTTATTAATGTAATGCTATAATTATTAGTGAAATTACATTAGTTAACAGGTAGATATAAAATAATTGTGTTTTTGTTCTTGTTTTGGAATATTTGCAACGCAAGATTACCCATATGATAGTTTCCTGCTGGAATATGCATGGAAATTGCTGGGCTGGCAAGGCGCTTCAGTAGCATACAAAGTAAAAAGGAGCGCACAACTTCATCGATTGCAAGAAAGTATCAGCAAATGGAGCCAACGATTAATATGTCTAATAAGCCTCCAGATTGCACATGACAATTCAACCAATGCATGAGCAATCATGTGTTTGTGTAATACTAATTTTTTTGCATATGACATAAGGGTCTTCGAATGCCACAGCCACAGTACAGCAGCTAGATCCATTGAGATGTGATTGTAATTTATACAGTTAATCTGTATATGGTGATTTCAATTGACAGTTAAATTGTCTAAGGAATGTTCAAATTACACATGATATAAATCGACCAATGTTAGGCATGCGTAGGCTTTGGAGCCTTCAACTATATACTCACCTGTTATGTCAAATACAGATCACATAAAACCTCATAAACATGTGTTGTGAAAAAAAGCTGAACGTCCACATTTGGACAATATCGTTTTGACCCAACTACATACACGAATCATGGCTATACCCCTAGCTAAGACTGTAAGCCACGTGATTTTTTCAGTTTATGCTTTGTTTTTACATTGTACACTTTATTCTAACAAACACTTTTCTATACAAAAATCTATGGAATATTAGGTCTCATATTTTTAAAAGAGTATGAACGATAAAGAACGATTACCTGGTTTGTTGTTCTACTTGTATACAACTAGGAAGTTTTTATCTTATCTGGGCACAATACATATTATTCCAAATTGAAAAAAAATACTATGTTTATATGTGAATGAGGTCACGAAAAATGGAACACTTTCATTTTTATATTTCTGAGCTTACCTATTGAGTTAATTATATGAATTTACCATTACATTCTAAGGGATAAAAACATGGTCTCATCTGTCAGGAAAGACACCTTTAGCATGCTTCGTCAAGATTTACCATTTCTATTGCTATTTGAAGCCCTAAACATTTTGTTATTTTGGCATAAAAATGCATAAACGTTTGTCGACAGCATTTCAACTTAAAAACAAAAACTACTGGAATATATGGAGGCCTCCTATTTTATTATATTTAATATATAGCACAAGGTATGCTTGGGTTAAAAAAACTAACTAACTACTCCTACCCATAGCTGAGTTACTGAGGTGAGAATCAGGTATTGTTTTTAAAGACAGTAGTTTTGTGCGGTAGGTGTAATCAGGTGTCTCTGAAAGAAGAAAATTAGCTAAATGAACATTACAAAATATTGTTTTGCCACAGAACCCTTCCTCGGTTGATTTATTTAAAAAAAATTAAGTTAACAAACTCATAGATAATTTATTTTGGGAAAACTTCCATGTCCTTATGTTGCGTCTGCCACAACTATTTTACACAAAAAATAAGGAGAAAAATATCAGAAAATATACTATACAGTGCTTGACCCATTTGCAATTGACAGATGCAGAATTATTAATCAGTGAGTTGCAGTTAACAATTAGCAAAACATTAATAAATTCCGTCTCTCAAAACTTCGATTATGCCACACAGTGAATGGCGGACTTGTTTTGTTACCATGGAAATGGGAGTCTGTGTGAAAAAGGTCAGTATAGTGTTTTCAGTAAGACCCAATCTATTCTTTGGGAAGAATAAAAATTGCACTATTTATATTAATTAAAAAATAGTCTTAATATAATTGATTGCTGGAAACATTTTAATAAGTGGGAGAGATGCGACACAAAAATTTGAATGATATATATCATCATCTTATACAATAAACACCAGGCAATAGGGAAAGACAATGTGTCACTCCCAATTGTTACACAAGAGTTGGAACCATGGGTTGTGACTTTGCTCATGTATTGTTATATTTTACTTCAATTAAACAACGGAGTGAGGAGGAGACCATGCTAACCACATCATATTAAAAAAAGTATGACTGATTGAGAACGATTTTCTGGTTAGTTTTTGTACTTGTATACCACTAGGAAGTTTTTCTCTTAACTAGGCACACGGCATATTATTGGAAAGTGAAGAACATGCAATGTTTATATATGAGCGAAGTCATGTAACACTTTCATTTTCTAAATATCTGAGCTTTGCTATTCGGTTATTTCCGATATCCCACTTTATTTAGCAAATACTGTCAAGATTTGCCATTTCTGTAGCTATTTGAAGATTTAAAATTTGGGGCATTTTCGCATAGCAATATGTAATTACGTTTGTTAACAACATTTCAAATTGAAAACAAAAAATTATATGAATATCTGGATGCCTCCATTTTATTTGTTATATTGAATATATACTCCAAGGTATTTTGTGAAACCATGAATTGTCTACTCCCACCTTGATTTTTAAAGTGAGAATCTGGCATTGTTTTTGCAAAGACAATATTTTTTGTGGTAGCTGTAATATTGTCTACCTAAATAAAAAACGAAAGTACCTAAATAAACATTAAAAACAGTTTTCTGCCACAGAACCCTTCCTCGGTTGATTTCTTGAAGAAGAAATTGAACAACAAGTTATTTCTTAGAGAATTGTTTTATGGAAAACTGAAACAAATTCCGTCCCCTTATGTCGTGTCTGTCACACCCTACTTTCCAGAAAAGTAAAGAGAAAATTATGAAACAAATGTATACAGTGCTATACAATGTGGTATATTTTTTCATTCCCTATTTATACACAACTGTTCCACAATTTGTGACTTCGCTCATATGCCGGTATAAAAATGAATACAAGATTACTGCTACAACAAAGTTTCATGCTAACGTTCTACTACTTAACACACGTTTATTTCATGGACGTGAGACAAAAATATGTCTAGAAATGAGAATAAACAAGGGACTTCATCGATTAACAACATATTTGTAGGCAAACGATTAATGTATGTAATACATACTAAAATGACATTAATGGTACGTGAGTCATGAGTAGTGATGGCATGCAAAGTATGATGTATGCAAACCAAGATGGTATGGATGGTATCCTATCCATGATGGTATGATTGCCTTTATAGTAGGGATGGCATGCAAGCCACGATGGTGTTGATGGTATGCAACCCATGATGGTATGCCGTGGTGATATTGGTGTTATCCTATTCACTTATGCTACCTATGATAGCATTAATGACATACAAGCCATGCTGTATTGATGCAAGCCGTGATGACGGTGATGGTATGCAAATCATATTGGAATTATATGTGTAATAGAAAATAAAAGGAACGGGATTATCGCCTTTCCTTATGCGTTAAGAATGTGGTATGAAAATAATGAGCAATTTGTGTATGCCGTTGCTCGTAACAGCAGTAGAAATAAGTCGTTTTGGGTCTTATACAATTAATATGCATTATTCTTTTTAAAAATATTGAATTACATAAAATGTTTGGTTGTACAGACTGCGTAATCAGAAACTGGCATTGTTAAATACATGTAGATCAGAGTATCAGGGGCAGTGTTTTGTGAACATGACATAGTCAAGCCGGTGAATGGTAGAATAGCCATGTTCAACTGTCTGTATTCAAATGCAAATGTCTCACAAACTGGCTCAGTTACAGTTTACTATTTGTCCATTGATAGAAACAAAGGGCACAAAATGTAATTAAGATTGTATCCAATACGAACTTCACTACAAATTTGACAATACCTTCGTTGCAGAAAGAAAGCATAGATTCTTACCAGAATACTATTTAAATGGCAACAGCCATGCTAAGTTACAATTGTTATTGTCAACAGGTAAAGCGATGAGAATGTATAATTGGGCACATTTGGTAGTAAAATCATGTTTGCAGCATTCAATTGATTCAGCATTTCATTGTTTCTAAATTAAATGATCTACAGTAAGCATGTCATTGTCAATCTAATTCACCATTCCAATGTTGATGCTAAAATGGAAATGTGTAGTGTATCAACGCTAGTTATCATATCTGCCTGATTATATATGTAATTAATAATGGCACTATTTAGGGGGGTAGTTATATATTATGTAGTAAGTAAAACATTCGTTAGAAATATCTATCACGTTAACCTTTGGAATACTGTTTTTCAAATAAAGTTGAATTGTTAAAAGGTAAAAAGGTATATAATGCGGGCACCCCTCAATAAACTTGAGCAACGAAAGGAGTTCAGCAGCCAGAAACAAATTAATGTTTATATGATGAGAAGCAACAGTATATCATTGACCAGAAACAAATTAATGTTTAGATGATGTGAAGCAACAGTATATCATTGACCAGAAACCGAAAAGGTACCGATGAAACAAAAGATTAAATAATAAATAGTAATTATTATTTGATTACAGACACAAATTAATGTGAAAATACTCACATCCACACGTTCAAGAAACATGAAAAGCACACAAGAATATTCTGGCAAAAGGCCCTCCTCCAAATGGAGTTGGTCTCGTACGCCTATGGTGTTGATGGAAAGATGTAATTGTTATTTCATCGGAAATGTGCTAATTGCTGCATTAAATTGTTTTATATACTGCAGTAGCCATTTCATTTTGGTCCTACGGGCGCTGCATGGCTAACCATAATAGTGTGCGAAATGTACCAATAGCTACATGTGTTTTACTGGAACAAATACTTTAAGTTCTATGTAAAGTTGTGTTCGAAATAAATGAGATGTATTCACGAGTATTATTTTGTATATTTTAATACAACTTATTTATTTACGAAACGTGTTGATGTTGAATGTTTGTATACAACACATATAGGCCAGGTATAGGGCAATTAAATTGAAAACTTAATTAATTAAATTACAATTAACTCGGAAATTCCCCAGTTAAGTTACATTAACTTAACATATTTATCAGGTCAATTAAATTAAACTCTCTTTTTTCTGAATTGTTGTCACTTGAGTGAAATTTGGTTACTGCACAGAATGGTCATAGCTCTAACAACTGACAGCTCGCTAGAGACTATTACCAAAGGAACACATTAAATAAGTCAAAATAAAACAAAGTTAATTGAATTTCTTTAATTAAATTAACCTCTCCCAGACAAAAATTAACTAAGTTAATTAAGTTAATTGAATTAACACAATTGAAATGATCCCATGCCTGCTACACACCATGTGTAATATTAAAATATTTCAATGTAATATATATGTTGATATTTATTAAACTATTGATTAATCACATTTGTGTGGAAAGGGCCTGATGTTATGCAAATTGAGGCAGACGTCTTCAATGTTGACAATTTATTAATAGTAATAATTAGTTAATTGTGTATATTTATCCATTATATCCAGTTATTCATACTGTTATGCAACAGTACAGAATTTAAATATTAGGTTTGTTTGCTTATTACTGAAATAGCATGAATTTAAGTTCAATAGAAGATATATAAAAATATGGGTCAAGTAGAGCTCATTCGGATGCCACATTCATATTGCTATGGATTTTATATATTGTTAGTGGTCAAACAGTGTAGCCCCTATTTCTGCTTCTGAGCCAAGTATTTAACAAAGTGTAGGTGTCGGAGTACATCGCTACATCTGCATCTAATGACGTTTATGCTGTTTTAACAAAAAACTGAACAATTCGTCTGTAACTTGTAAGAGATACATGTGCTAACTCGCTGACACATAATCCGTCAAATGTGTGCAAAGAAACTTTTAGAAAAGTTGTCTTGAATATAGTACTTACGAAAGTAGACCAATATAGCCAAAATCTCGTAAGACATCTGCCTCAAAAACTTACGCGCAACATTACACCACAAAAAAAGGATGCCATTGATGTTCATGAAAAAACTATGACGTAGGTCATAAAAGGTCAGCCAGTGGCCGTTCATTGGCTGTAATTGTATACACGTGAAATCCCTGCATTGCCTGTACATATACAGCTGTACATCTAATATGTTTTTTAGTGAAAACAACATTACCTGTACATCAAAGTTAATATTTTTATAAATATGCAATTTAAATAAAAACAACCGCCTAAATTTATATAAAGGGTTAACTAAATCGTATTGAGCATATCTGATTCATTGTCGACCGTGAACATTTATGCACGCGCTGTTGCGCGCACAGTTACACACATGACCATACACCACATACACACACACACACACACACACACACACACACACACACACACACACACACACACACACACACGCACGCACGCACACACAAACTCCACACTACTGGTGTTCATATGTCACTGAATTTCAATTCAAAACTCCACATTGGCTATAGTCAAGCACCTTAGCGCCATACTTTTTGGGATATGGGGACAGACCGGATAAAAACACCAAACTTTCTTCCACAGCTTCCTTGGCTTGGTAACTATAAAAGCATTTCTTTGCATCCTTCGGTTATTAGCTTTAGCTTTCTGAACGGAAACAGAACATTTCTTCGGTGGGTCCATTATTAATCACCTCTAATCAATTAAGAAATCGTCCGTTTTACCACATTTCTCCATTACGAACAGTGTTTCCTAGATTCCATTACTAGTAGCTTTGATTTTTGATCGGAGTCAGTAATTGTTGTGCGTGGGTCCATATCCCACCCCTTGAGCCGAGATATGTCGTTTTATTGGATTTCGCCATATTTCAGTACATCACTCCATTATATTTTTTTGGAAACTGTAAGTCTAATAGACGAAAACATGTACATATAATTTGTAGATCTTTGTGTCATAACTTAATAAGAATGTATGGCTTTTCATAGCACTCGCGTCATTATCCAATCTACACACAGAGTGACATGGCAGACCCTTCATGTCCCATTTCCAGTCCAAGACATCTGCAATGGGTGCCTGCTAGTGGACCAGTGTACTGGTCAACCAAATAAAAGCTTGGTATACAATGCCCTTTGAATGCTGCTACATAGCATCCTGGTTGGTGGAATACATGCATGGTATTATTCCTTCGGCAGAATAATTTTCTCATTGCCTCGATAACGGAGAACAGATTGTTACTCCAGCCACATAGTGCAACGGTGAAGCGTTCCAGGAGTTGAACTGTCGCGAATCCATATATAAATGGATGTATACATCCAGCGACATGTAAATTAATGCTTCGGTCACTTCAAGGTATGCATTCTACATGTCTCATGCTGTTTCCTACTCAATGCCAAAGATTGCAGACGTCGTATTGCACCTCGGCTAAACCGTGGATAATGACACTGATGTAGACTTGTATTGTCAAAGAGCATAACAGGTGCCGTTACTATTATAATGAATTCCGTTATCGCGTGTCTCAAAGGATATCCGAATATAGGCAACTAAAGAAAATGTGACTAGCTCACATGTTTAATTATAGGAATCACAAAGAATTAACCCTTGTCCACATTGCGTATCAAATATGGTGTCGGCCCCCTTTCCAAAATATTCTGCAGATGGACCAGCAGAAGTGAGTCACCTTCTTCGAAGTCAAACTATAGCATATCATAGTTGCACCTACTGATGATCGATCACCGAGGTACCTGATGTGGTGGAGATAAATGCAAATAGCTCAACTTCCTTGGTGACATCGAGATGGATGTATATCCAATTTATTGGAAGTACCTATTGTCCGAGGTTACCTTCCTCCGAGTCTCTTGTGGATTATCTAATGCTGCTGGGGGCTATATGTCCCACACAATTTCACTACTATTGGTGTTAACTACCTAGGTGCTTCATGATGTGAGGTATAATAACAGTATATGCATACTTGTCAAACGTGGTGGTATTGTTTGTGGAAAGGAGGTGGGAAGGAGGGAGGGTATGGATGTGTTTCTTGTCTGAAAAACGCACATATGTAAAGGTTCTTTGCTGCAAGACGATGTATATGAGAGAGAAGATGGCCAATCAATTATTCAGCTTTGAAATATTTCCAATCTCCTTGACTTTGGAATCTGCTGTAGGAATAAAAAAAATTTGGTGTTTTAAATTTAGCCGGCTTATCCCTTTGCTTTAAAAAATGTAAAACGGCACATATTTGTTCAGCTGGGGGTGAAAATGTATGGACCCACCTAAAAATGTGCAGACGCTAATAACAAAATGAAATGTCTGTATTACGGGAAACAGCCAAAAATGGTACATGTTCCCGGTTCAGCGGGGGTGAGAAATAATGGACCCATCCAAAATATTTGCTAATTCTGATCAAACATTGTAATCGTGTTGTTCAAGGAAGCAGCAAGAAAACAAGTTGGTGCTTTTATTTGGTATGCCCCATATAATCCAATGAAAACAATGTAGTAAACGGCATATATCCGTCCAATAAGGGGTACATTTGCTGGACTAACCCAGACAATTGGCCAACTCTAACCTAGAACCGAAATATTATTGTTTAATGAAGCAACACAAAACATTTGGCACATTTATTTGGACTGTACCACACCCCTGGGAAAATATAGTTACATAGCATATATATATTTTAAGAAGGGGTGAAAACTTGCTGTCACCAATCAAAAAGTGTAATGTTATTGTTCAAGAAAGCACCCAAAGCTGCCTTTACTCCAACCGCCTCCCTCAGCTCTTCAATTCTTCGCTTATCAGTTCTTCTCACTCCCACAATTCTTCGTACCCAGTTGTTTTTTTACGAAACCTGCACCTTCTCTTGTTGCTTCTCTATCAGTGCCTTAGTTTCTAAACCATACAGACACGTCGAGGTAACACATAAGCAGACTATCTTTACGTTGTGTTTTCGTGATATGCGCCTGCCTCTCATCAGACCTTCGACTTTCCTTCAAGGTTTGCCCCTGCCTTGATCCTCCTACGAATTTCGGTGTCTGAGTTCCCGTTCCCACATATCACTCCATCCAGGTATATAAACCTGTCTCTTTGTTTTAGCTTCTTCCCCTTAGGGTGTATTTCCACTCGGCTCTTTGGTTTGCTGCCCCACCCATATACCTCTGTCGTATCCAGGGTAACTTTTAGTCCATGTCTGCTGAATATATCCTTCCACTCTGTCAGTTGTTCTTAGAGATATGTTTCTTTCCCCGTTCACTACCACTGTCAGATCGTCTGCATTCAGTAGCTTCCGAAGGATGTCTCTTATACCAGTCTTTCTACTTATCAGTTCCACCACTGCGATGAACAACGGTGGGTTCAGGGCGCTCCCCTATCTTTGTTTCTTAATATATCCTTCCACTCTGTCAGTTGTTCTTAGAGATATGTTTCCTTCCCCGTTCACTACCACTGTCAGATCGTCTGCATTCAGTAGCTTCCGAAGGATGTCTCTTATACCAGTCTTTCTACTTATCAGTTCCACCACTGCGATGTACAACGGTGGGTTCAGGGCGCTCCCCTATCTTTGTTTCTTAATATATCCCTTCAACCATCCTGACCTCTGCCTCTGGGACCCCCATCTGCCTCATTGTCGCCATCGTCATCTCTCTTGCAAGGTATCATATGCTTTATCCAACCTTCTGTCCCTCCAATTTATTTTCCACTAACTGCCTTAGGGCAAATATACTGTCAGTTGTTCCTGTTCCTGTTCTAAACCCCTACTCTACTTCACCGATTTCCCCTTCCACTACTGCACTTATTATGTCATCCAGGATTCTTTTCAGCATCTTCAACATATGACTCAGCAGAGTAATGACTCTGTATTTCCCAGGGTCGTGCGTCTCCCTTCCTTTTCCATAGTGTCGTTCTTCACTCTTCTGAGATCGTTCCCTCTTTCATGCACGTGTTCTGAAACTACTTTTTGTCCATCAAACTCCAAATCGATCAGCCTCCACCAGCATCTCCACTCGCATTTCATCAATACCTGCCGTCCGACCTTTCTTCACCTTATTCATTGCCCTCGCTATATCAACAGCCACATTCTCTTCCACCTTTACTTCTCCTTCAACTGCACTTGGCAGATCTAGTCATATGTTTTCCTTTTGATTTAGCAATACCTAATGCTATTGGTAAAATGGTTTCTTTTGTTTATTATGACTTAAAGTGTTTACACACGATTATTCAAACAATGTATTTTATTAATTCCCAAGACGATATTTAACTTGTAAAGGCTTTCGTCAGTAATATGTATGCGTATGACCTATGCTGTCAATAAGAACGAGATAGAATTATCGTTACTTTGGAGTTTCACAACATTTAAATTGAGAAGCTAAATTACGGATAATAATCAGAAATATATCCTGAGTATGTTCCAAACGGTTGTTATTTGGTCTCAGGTATTCGATTTAGAAATGCAGCATTAGCATTGACGTTACCTCAACCACATCTAAAGAGCTATAACGTACGCCACATGAACAATGGAACAAAGTAATTCGCTACCACCGTGAGACGGTGTAGGAATTCCAATACCCTCAACCGCAAAATCATTATGCTAGTGTTTTGAAACTCGGTTCGACACACTCTACAGTGTATCAGTCAACGTCTGCACATCGTTTTATTATAAACTACAAATCGCATTTATCATCTAGTCATGTCATAACATGTTCTTCTTCTTCCAAATAACGTGGTGACCCGGATTTCCAGGTAATGTCTTCACGGTTCGTTGTGTTCTTAATCAAGTTTGGACTCAAATGTAACTCGTCGTTTCCAAATAACGATTTATTTTCACGCTAACTCGAGTGTTATAAACATAAGCTCAAAACACTTTTGCAGTTGTATATCTAAGATTTCGCTGCGGGCAAGGCCAAAGAGCAAACTTATTCGCCGATTAGTGTTCCATGCTAACATATAGGGGTGTTTGGTTATATGGGAAACGCTAAAGAAAAATTTTCAAATGTTTCCACTCTATGTGCATCACTGCACACCAGGGTGCATTTTAACGTACTTTAGAAACACCATCGAGGTGTTTTCAACAGTGGAATGTTTTGATGTTCTACTGTATCTAATAGTATGGTATTTCCTGTTAATATACAGCCAATAGTAACCTTAATTAATCAAAATAAATAATGTCTTTCGACAAACGTCCGTGTGGACATGTGGTGTCGACTTTTCACTTTGTGACTGGCGTTCTCACTCAAGAAGCCTTTGTATCATGTCTAAAAAAGAAAAATGTAATGTGTGTTATTCCTTCATATCTACACTTGAACAGTTGCCTGGAGATAGATTATCCACATAGAAAGCTGGAACAATATTTAAGTGCATTAATAAAAATGCATATTCTCCATGACAAACACACACAAACGGAGAATGTATACGTTTTTATTTTATTATTTGTATAGACTGTTTGCTTTGACGTAAATGTGAGCAGTGTTTCGCAAAACATGTTATGCAAAACGATTCCAACCGATCTACGGACGGTCCACGTTGTACTGAATAATCATTGATGATACGAGTAATATCTTTAACAATCGATCAACATCCGTCTTCCATCCGATATAAAACACTATGTTTGCCATGTTATTTTCTGCTACCCAATTCCATCAGTCCTTCGAATATCCATTGTTTTGTTGTGAGTCACTGGCTGCTTTCACGTTTCCTCAGCACATGCTTAATACATGCCAATTTTTATTTGACTTTTGTTTTCACACTCTTTTGCTGTAATTGTCTGGATGTCTTTGTTTAATGTCACCACTGACAATGTAACATCCAGTATCCTTCTTAAACACATGAAACGGAATGTAATTAGTTTTCGGTTGTCCATATC
Organism: Paraescarpia echinospica; assembly: GCA_020002185.1. Lineage (NCBI taxonomy): Eukaryota > Metazoa > Annelida > Polychaeta > Sabellida > Siboglinidae > Paraescarpia > Paraescarpia echinospica. The sequence continues at coordinate 45,320,421 of CM034534.1, read as the reverse complement.
TTTTACTTTCCACGTTTCACATTTATGCAATAGCACTGATCTACCCACAATCCCACTTGTCTTACCTTCGTATTCGATTTCACCCTCGCCGTCAATGTCAAAGTGAAAGAGCATTTCTTTGACTTCCCCTTGCGTCAGTTTGTCTCCAATGGTCGTCATCTGGTAAATGAACCACTTCTTGTTGAGACGGCCCGTGCGTCGCGGATCGAAACCGTTCACAATGCTCGACCGGAGCTCTTCCTCCGATCCCAGCATGCCCCATCGATCTCGATATATCAACGTGCAGAACTGCGCGAAGTCCACTGCACAAAACAGTTTCATTTTAAGTGACTGTTGTGCTAAAGCATATCGGTCATGCGTGCGAGCGAGTTTGCGTGCGTGCGTGCGTGCGTTCGTGCATGCGTGTATGTACGTCTACGTGTGTGTTTATACGTGTGTGTGTTCGCTCGCGTGTAGATGTTTGTGAGGAGGGGTGGGGTATGTGTATGGCTTTCGCTTTTCCAGAATCCAACTTTTTATATATGTGTATTCTGCCTTTCTGAGGTATTTCGTCATTTTTGTATTGTGCAACTCTTCCCAGTCATTTATAATCGCCTGTTTCTTCGCTACGGTTACTTAATGTTCTCTGGGCCTTCTATCTGTCACAACTAACAAGAAATACTACTATCAATATTTGTTTATAAATTAACCATTCAATATCTGTTCAATTCTATCTGATCTTCCCTTATCCTCCTGGTCTCTAGTGTTGTTATACCGCATTCCTTTTGGGCGTATTTCGTAATTAATTTGATAGTACTCAATCGCAAGTCAGGGATATTTTACACTACTCCTGGCAATGTTCGGAAGTTCACTAAATCAGCTACATAGCTACACATCGTCCAAGAACTGTCTGTCGGTCGTGCCGTGTCGAGAGAACCATGTAGAGTGCACGCCCGCGCCCCACACCAAAGTCGCAATTAATGGAAATCACAATATAATGTCCCGTTCGGTTATTCTCATGAGCAGCTTATTCACATAATTACTTCTACTTCCCAAACATTACATGTAAACTCTTGCGCACCTCCACACAGCCGAATTTTGAAAGGCAACGAGATGACTGGCTCAGCTTAACTTAAGCATTCTGTCAAGACGATTACTAGCTCCCCAGCCGGGTCGATAGTTCGCTGTATGTTTTCAAAGCTCCTCACCTAGTGCCGTGTCCCCGAACTCGTCAAAAATCTTCTGCGTCTCTGCTTCTGTCGGAAACCGTCCAAGAGCGCGCAGAGCCAAGGGTACACAGTCAATAGGGATCGTAAGGGTCACTTGTTGGTCGAAGATCATGAACACCTTCCGGATCTCTGGCTCACAAAGGTATACAACGAGGAAATACTAAAGAGAAAACAGTTAAAATTGATGTTCAAAGATGAAAGCATAGCATCTCCTCCTTAGCTGCTTAGTAATTCCACCCATTTGTAGACGAATTTTGCTATGTACACAATGACAACGCTAAATAATTTGGATTTGTTTCTCCATTATTATTAGTATTAGTAATAGTAGTAGTAGTAGTAGTAGTAGTAATTGTAGTAATAGTTGTAGTGGTAGTAGTAGCAAAGTAGTAGTAGCAGCAGCAGCAGCGGTAGTATTAGTACTAGTATTATTATTAAGATGAAAACATTAAGATAAATGTGACAATGGAGAAGAAAGCGGCACACATCCTAGTGATCATGGACTGCAACTTATGCTTTCTTCGGTATGCCACATACATGATACAAATCAATCAGTCATAATGGCTGTATTCATATACGCAGTACGCAGTACGCAGATACGTTCACGAGATTCGTCCCACACAAGCGTCTGTACCTGCAATCTGGTCGTCTGTAAAAATGCTGACTGCGGTATTCTTACGAAGATCTTCGAACATTGCCGTCTCGGTAGGATGTGTCTGTGCCATTTCGGTTAATTTGGTACCGTGAAATGAAACCCACAAGTGCAGCGGTAAGTTATGACCGCTATATACGTCATCCCGTTCTGGTCCAGAACGTCGCAGAGAACGTCTTGCGTTCGAAATCAAACGAAATTTAAGAACTACTGTGTGAAACGTATTGCAACTTCTCCTTATCCCTCTAACAATGGTTTGCCACAGTAAAAAGTATAGGTCAGTTCTTATATAGCGTTGTGTCCAGTCCTCGTGAGTGTTCAAAGCGCTACACACGTGATTCCATAGTAGATCTGTCCAATCGAGCATCATGTCGACTTCTTTAGGAAGTACACAGGTACGCTGCAATTACAGCACAAACGAAATTCGTCAACAAATATCCACCACTGTCTGTAACGATGTACTCATTTATAAAGCTAACAGAACAGCAACTACATGTAGTGAATGTTCTTATCCATCGTTCGAAACTGAATCAAAACGATTCTAATTCATAATTTATCGAACGAGAGTTCGTTGCTGTAACTTATACGCCGCTGCGCCCCACAACGAGGATGTAACGAAAGCAACACAAATAACAGAAGACATTAGCTAAAAACAACTTCGGCGATCTTTTATTTTATTTATTGAAAATGACAACCTTCAGCCGCCAAACTTCTCCACACGTATCTTACGTACATATACATTTATTAGGTTACCTAAACAATTATCTTACCTTCCCATGACAAATCAACATTCACAAAACGAATTCAAACAAAACTCGACATCACCGGCAGCGACTACCCGTAGCCTCGCGGTTACCTTTAAATAGATGACGTGTCGAGGCGTCGCGAACACGCGCACACGGAGTCCATGTGAATAGCTTTATCTTGATACAAGGACTCTACGCACACAGTAACGATAGTATCACTGTACGAATTTCTATGAAGCTAATTTATGAAGCGACGCGTCAACACAATGTAAATTTTACGGTAACCGCGGAGCTACGGGTAGTCGCCGCCAGCGACATGAATATTACCCGGAAATCAGGTTTACCCCAATATAATGAAGCACAGAAAAAGAAGAAAAGATGCATGTAGACTGTAAAAAGTGTATATTTTGTGGGAACTCATGTCCACGACAGTCGATGAACAAGAAATGCAGCGCGCACCTGGAACGGCGTACAGGCTGTATTTAACGGTTAATCAAAAGAATCCAGTGCCACTAGGATGTTAACTGCACTAAACGCTCGTGAACAAAAGGAAAGTGACAAGATTTTTGGCCTTCCATTAAGCGCTTCACAACCAAATCGTCGTCAGTTCGCCAAACTATCTTAACATGTCTACTCGCCATACAAGATCAAAGATTCGTCACCACGTCATTCCGCCATCAATTAGAACTGAAGTTTTCAAATATAGTTTCTTCCCACGCACAATTACCGACTGGAACTCCAGCAGTCCAGAAATACAAAAACTGTGACAAAAACGCATAATAGCAAATAACGTACTAGTGTATGCAATGAGAAACCTGTAGTTACCATCAAACGTAATCAACGTAATTTTACATTTTAGCTCGGATGGAGTCAGCTCCTATTTCTGCTGCACCATTTACACCCCTTAAATTAATACAAACAAATCACTCTCACCGGAAGTCTTTTCCAATTTCTGCAAAGTGCAGTCCACTGTTTTACGTATTAATCAATGTTTGTAATTGATGTACGATGCGTATTGTGTCAGGTAGAAGGGTGATTGTGTGTGCGTGTTAATAATATAAGGCTCGCACAAGATCTCGCCAGACCCCTCTGTCTTGGGCTTTCTTTGCTGCTGTGCCCCAGGTCAGCCCAGCATTCTTTAGTTCTTCTTCAATTGTTCGTCGCCAAGTTGTTTTCGATCAGTCTCTTTTCCTATTTCCTTCTGGCGTCCAGGTCAATGCTGTCTTTGCTGGAATGTAGCTGCTCATCCTGTAGACATGGCCGATCCATGTCCACGTCCTCTTTTTCAGGGTGAGGCAGATCTGTTGTTGTTTTGTTGCTTGGTGGAGTCTTGTGTTGGAAATGGTCTCTGGCCAGTATACTTTCAATATCTTCCTTAGGCAGGTGTTGTTGAAGCTGGATAGTCTATTGGTGTCTTGCTGTGTCATGCGTCAGCACTCTGAGCCGTACAGGAGCACAGAGAGGACATTGCTCTTGCAGATTCTTAGTTTTGTTTTTCTGGAGTATGCTGAGGATTTCCATAGCCGTTGAAGATTTACAAATGCTGACCTGGCTTTTCCCAATTGTGTTTTAATGTCTTCTTCTGCACCTCCTTGGATACTGATGATGCTGCCCAGGTAGGTTAATTTGTGCATATATTCGAGTGCATGATTGTTTATCATGATAGGTTGTTGTGTCAGGTTGCTGTTTGTTAATATTTTTGTCTTTTTTGCATTATTTGAAAGACCAATGGAACTGGCTTGTTGTTCTAGGTTACTTATTTTCTTTTGTACTTTATCTCGAGTGTGAGAAGGCAGAGCAAGATCATCTACATAGATTAGATCTTCGAGTGAAGAGCACAGGTTCCATCTGATTCCAGTCCGCTGATGGTTGGTCATGATTTTTGTAGTCCAATCGATGGCTAGGATGAAAAGAAATGAAGACATGACTCATCCTTGGTGGACACCGGAGTTCACAATGAATTTTGTTGTTGAGTTTCCGACACTGCAGGAGAAATTCCTGTAGAAGATCGGGATGAGTTTCACCAGCTTTTCTGGAATTCCCTAGTGCCTCAGGATTTTGTATAGGCTCTCTCTGTGCACACTGTCGAATGCTTTTTCCAAATCTACAAAATTGACATATATTTTTCTCTGCCATTCGTTGCATTGTTCTAGAATGTTCCGCAAAGTGACGTTCGGTTGTTCCTCTCCCTTTTCAGAAGCCTGCTTGTTCTGGACGGAGAAGCTTGTCTACTGTTGTTTTCATTCGTGTCATGATGATCTTAGAGAACATTTTGCTTGGTATGGAGAGTAGAGTAATTCCCCTCCAATTGCTGCAGTCTGCTAAATTTCCTTTCTTTGGTAACTTGATTATTCTCCCTTGAGACCAGTTATCAGGCAGTTCTTCTTATTCCCATATGTTGGTGAAGAGAGGGTGTAGTATCTCGGCTGCCGTTTCTGGGTCTGTCTTGAATACCTCTGCACATAATGCATCTGTTCCTGGAGACTTGTTGTTCCCCAGTGTCGCTATTGCTGCCTTAATCTCAGCCTTCGTTGGTGGGGTCACTTCTAATTCCAGGTCTCTTTATGCAGGCAGGATGTCTGCTGGGTGTTGTGGGCCTGTTCTGTTTACTATTTCATTGAAGTGTTCCATCCATCTTCTTTCTTGTTCCTCTTCATTGGTCAGCAGCCGTCCATCTTTGTCCATGACTGGGGGGTTGAACTTGTAGTTGGTGTTTCCACAAATCTGTTTAGTTATCGTGTACACAGTGCTCATCTCATGCCTGCAAGCGGCTGTTTCAGCTTTGTTTGCAAGTTCTTCTAAATGCTTTCTTTTGTCTCTTCTAGCTGACTTTTTAACAAGTTTGTTCACCTCACTGTATTGTATTCGCAATCTTTCTTTCAGTCATTCAGATTTGGTTTGTCCAATTGCGATTTTCAGTTGCTTTCTCTCTTGTATGCGCTCCCATGTTTCCGTATTGATCCACTCTTTGTGTTGTCTGGTTTTAATGCCCAGTGTCTCTTTGCTGGTTTGATAGTATGCTTTCTCGATGATTTCCCACTTCTCTCGAACGTGATCAGATGCATCTGTTTCTTCTTCCAACACTTCAAATCTGTTTTGTAGCTTAACAGTGAAAGCTCTAGCTTGTGTTGTAATCTTTAGCGACTAAAGTTAGAATTAATCAAAACAGATTTAGTTTGCAATTGAGAAGGTGGAACGGACAGGAATAAGTGATCACTACTCCCAATGTGGTTAAAAAGGCAGAATCGAAGAAACGGTATAGTTTTAAAATGATCATACTTACATATATTTAAATACAAATAAACAAATAATAGAGGCTATGCAGATGAATCCAAATCGCTCGGGTGCATAATAATTTTAGAATACTACTAAAACGTCTTCACCTATTCCTCGCCCTTTTACTAAAGAAGTACAACATATATTAATTTACTGACAATTTGACAATAATAATGATTGTATAGTACCATATCAATTATGAAAGTTGGGCCGGGCTTTAGTATGAAGCGTGAATTATATTTGAATTTATTAATATTAGACGGGGTTGTAGAAAGACTTGTACCATCTTTATGTATTATACATTATAAAACTGAACAGGTCACAGTACTATGTTTGATCACCGAAATCTTTGATATATAAATCATCAGTCAGATATATCAGTCCCAACTCAAATGCTGGGCCATTGAAGTATGAATGTACAACAATATGTATATTATAGGCCGTTGCTATTGGTCCGGACCCGGACATACTGTAAAGTAGCTATAGCGAAACTACCGGTAAACAATAGCAACAGTGCCGCCTACCGGACAGTGATTGTAGCTCCGGCAGACTGCCGAAAAACGTATAAATCGACTACAGCTCCGGCACTGATTGCCGGACGCCGTACGAACCTGCTAAAGCTCAGGCAATAATTGACTGCCGGACGCCGTGCGAATCTACTATAGGTCCGGCACTGATTGACTGCCGGATGCATCTACTATACAGTACAGGACGCTAGTACGGTTTAGGCATTGCCTGCCGGACGCCGTATGATTTGGCTATAGCTCCGGCGATGACTATAATAATTAACAGTAACAGTGGCTCTGCTACTACTAAGAGGACACCGTAAGATAATTCGCTATATGGGTGATTCCATGTGAACGCAACAAAAGTTCCTGAAATTTGTTTCCCTCATCTCTTAGATTTTTTAATAAATCAGTTTGGTGAAAGTCTTTGCTAAGAAAAGCAAGATAGATGCGCACACGCTTACTGCGCATACATTGCGGAAAAATGCCGGACCAATAGCTGCGAAATTACGCTTACGGATCCGGAGCGCTAGCCACTTCGTATATTATATATATATACAGTTTCAAATTGACAAATTGTTCAGTAATGGAAAAGGTGGCAGCACCAATATAATTTGATATACCATATAATTATATCGGCGATGGTGATGAAAACACACTCCATATTTCACTGTTTTGACAAAAACAGCTGTAAATACGTGTTATCATTACCACAGGAAAGATGCAATGTCATTGGTTCCGCCAAAGCCTGTTGTGAGTCACACAACGAGGCTATTCAAACCAGCCATAATTAATTTTGCAAATATCCTCATTTTAATAAATGTGTATTTGCTGTGAAAAATAAGAGGTTCTTTCAAAACAACCAACTATAAGAAAATCTATAGACTGTCTGGACTATAGTCAGTGTTTCAGAATTTAATAATTTTAACCAGGTCAGGCATTTTTTGAAATTTGTTTTCAAAACATCATATTCATTAGAATTATGTTTGACTGGCACAAGTAAAACGCAATTGTTGCTTACCATCCAAACACGCTGCACATGTGTCATTGTGCGAGTGTGCCACTGGATCTCATGTAGAATAATCAATAGCACAGGAAAGAAAGAAAGCCTGTTGTGAGTCACACAGCGAGGCTATTCAAACCAGCCATAATGAATTTAGCAAATATCCTCATTTTAATAAGTGTGTATTTGCTGTTAAAAATAAGAGCTTCTTTCAAAACAACCTCTGTATTGACTGTAAGAATTTGTCTGAACTGAAAATCAAATCAATCTATAGACTATAGTCAGAGTTTCAGAATTTAATAATTTTACCCATGCCAGGCAGTTTTACTTTTAGAGTTTTGTTTTCAAACCATCATATTCGTTATAATTATGTTTTGAATGGCACAAGTAAAATACAATTGTTGCTTACCATCCAAACACGCCGCACATGTGACGTGTGAGTGTGCCACTGGATCTCAGGATGAATTGCCCGTTTATCGCTCACATTAAAAGAATAGTGACGCCAACAACTCACTCAACTAACAAATTCGAGTAATGTGATGGGTTGCCATGTACAAATTAACGACAGTATTATACCGTTTATACATTGACCAACCCAATTTCTAAATTATACGTGTTAGCCCAAGAACGACCTGTGCGATTGTGAAGTCGACGCCTATAAAATCCTTGTACATGGCCTTGATCACGTGCGCTCGCGTCGTTCTGTCTGTTTACGTTCTCTCTATATATATAATATAAGTGTGTGCAACTGTTGCGGCAACCCCAAGCCAATCGCTCACCTTTTAACATCAGAACTGCTCCGTCGCGACGCCAACACCGATTATGAAGATCACAAATAAATGTTCCAACTATTGTGGTCACAATGCCAACTTTTCGTTACAAACGGATTCGTATTTATTACAAAAAAAAAGTGTTTTAATGAGTCGCGCACACATTTCGACACATTGCGGTTGGCAGCTATACCGGAAATGACCCCGTGACGCAGCCAATGCGGTCGCGAGCTCTCGCGGCACACCTCCTATACGTAATGTTCGCCCCTTTATAAAAGCAGTCGCGCGCCAAGAGACGCTCTCCACTTCAAACCCCAACTCTAACAGTTCGTTGTCACTGCAGTACGTGGATAGTGTGCATCACTCTAAGATATAAAGTTTTGGTGAGTAATTTGTACACTTCATAGAATGCACTGTTAAGTAATTGCATTTATTACGTAAAAAATACGATTTCTGCTAGCTCTGCAAGGGAAAGGTACACACGTGTAGCTGAACATAATTATGCCTTCATTACGCTCCCCTTCATTGTTCGTGAAAGTATCACACCAGGCGCGGTACGACGTTTTGTGATAACGTTAACTGCAACTCTTCTTCATGCTTATGACGATGATATTATTGTATTTTGCAGTCGTAATATCCACGTGGCAATTTTTTTGCTGTTGTAATTCCCACATCACATGTCGGTTTGCGATCGTAACTTCAATGACTTTAAAATATTCACTTTTACTTGTTAAATATTTCTTTTTTGCAATGATCTGTGCACTTTATTTGTTATAATGTTAGCATAATGAGAACATTTCTTTGCAGGACGCATTCACATACCTTTTTCATTCATCGCCCCCAGGCAAGTGTACTCATAATACATCCGAGGAGCTTGCCATTTCGCTTTGCACCAATGGCCATAATGTCATTACTACTGGTCAAGCTGGCTCTGGGAAAACGACGCTCCTTAAAAAATAAAGCATGAATGTGTTCAACTAGGGAAAACCGTTGCTGTAACAGCTTCCACGGCAATAGCAACCACTCAGTTTGATGACGACGTCATGACACTGCACAAGTGGTCAGGTGTGCAGGTGTGTATTGGTTTGTTATTCATGTTCAAGCCTCCTTTATTTGTGGTATGCCCATACATGCGTACACACGTGTACACACGCGTAGACATGCGTACACACGCGTACATACGCGAACACACGCACACACACAGACACAGACACACTCGGTATATGTTCTGGGATCTTGTAAGTACTCTGCAAAACTCATTTTTCATTCATCAGGATGGCAGATTCACTACTTCACAATTGCATGAGTTAATTGTGAATGACGAGGCATTCGGTGACATTATCTGGCGCATAACATCTACAGACGTTCTACTTATTGATGAGATATATATGGTATGTGTACGGCCATATTACATATTTATGCGATCAATTAATTTTTTTGAAAGTGTACGTAATTATAAAAATAGCAATATTTCTTATGTCGTTGATTTCTAAATGTGCATCATCATGTGGCTTACGTGTGTAAAGTTGTTGTAAAGTTTTTAAATTCGTAACTAATAAGACATACTCTTGGATAACTTTGATACACACACACACACACACACACACACACACACACACACACACACACACACACACACACACACACACACACACACACCACACACACACACACACACACACACACACACACACCACACACACACACACACACACACACACACACACACACACACATATGCACGCACGCACGCACACATTTATATTCATATATATATATATATATATATATATTTATATATATATATATACATACACATATACATATATATATATATATATACATTTTTATTCATTTATGTATTTTCAGAATATATCCGTCAGGGGCGCCATTTGACAAAAATAAGAAGCACGAATTTAGGCAGTACTGAACTTTGGTCTATATATATTTAGTTTATTAAAATTCCGCCAGATGGCACTATTGATCAAAACTAAGAAGCACATATTTAGGCACAACTCTTATGCGTAATATTCGCCCCCTATATAAATGCAGTCGCTTACAATTTCGCCCGATAAATTTAAATATTACGGTTGTTTAGATCACCGTCACCGATATGGTGCACTGTAGTCACGTGGTCTGCGTTCGCTATCAAAATATCTGTCACAAACCTGTTTGCCTCGTTTTCATTTAAGACAAATACCTTTGTTGCAAGTTTATAGTTGTCCTTTGCTTATTGTGTCCGATATATCTGACTAAAATGTATTGAATATGAGATCCAGCTATATAATCGTAATGAGGCATGATAGCTACAGATTGGATAGATATCGATGATTCAAGAGATATGGTAGAATAAGAGGGTAAATATTGTTGTTTTTATCGTACCTAAAATTATTCTTTGGTATTTATATATGTAATAAAATGACACGTTACATATTTTTATAAGGCTATAATTACCTTGTTTTTTATGCACAGATTAGTCTCGCAATATTCAACCAAGTGGACAACGTCTGCCGCAAAGTCTTTTGTGGCGTCCTCATTGCTAGCAGGGGTCTTGTACAAAGACAAAATTGTAACGCAGACGACGCCGTCTTCTTATGTGACAACAAACCTTCGCACGTTATTCAAGTATCTAACAAAAAGCGTCTCTTGGCGCGCGACTGCATTTATAAAGGGGCGAATATTACGTATAGGAGGTGTACCGCGAGAGCTCGCGACCGCGTTGGCTGCGTTCCGGGGTCATTTCCGGTATAGCTGCCAACCGCAATGTGTCGAAACGTGTGCGCGACTTATTAAAACATTTCTTTTTTGTAATAAATACGAATCCGTTTGTTACGAAAAGTTGGCATTGTGACCACAATAGTTGGAACATTTATTTGTGATCTTCATAATCGGTGTTGGCGTCGCGACGGAGCAGTTCTGATGTTGAAAGGTGAGCGATTGGCTTGGGGTTGCCGCAACAGTTGCACACACTTATATTATATATATATATAGAGAGAGAGAGAGAGAGAGCGAGAGCGAGAGCGAGAGCGATAGCGAGAGCGAGAGCGAGAGCGAGAGCGAGAGCGAGAGCGAGAGCGAGAGCGAGAGCGAGAGAGAGAGAGAGAGAGAGAGAACGTAAACAGACAGAACGACGTGAGCGCACGTGGCCTTGATCATCTACGCAACCATTTGTGTCGACTAATATAACCAGACTCCGTAAGGTAGTGCCACCGCTGGGCGCTATCGCAACCACAAGGTTTCATTTCCCCGCAGAGGAGATGTAGCGAAAAATCTTACTGCTGAAAAATATGTCCGCAAGAAATGTGTTGTCCTATTCTAGATAAGTTAATCTAATCACGGTCGTCAAGCTTTATTATGAATATTTGCATGCGATTGAATAGATGTAAAATTATTAGAATGTTGTTCATCTGAGATTGGAAGAAGGAGACATGTGGAAATATTTATACATGCTAGAAATATTCATACATGCATACATGCATACGTGCATACATCCATACATCCACACATCCATACATCCATACATCCATACATACATACATACATACATACATACATACATACATACAAAATTGTGTGGTGCACAATGCACATGCAACATTCGTCAATGTATACGCAGACATATCATTACACTAATAGTATAAAACACATCACCATCACAACATAAGGAATCGCCAAATTACTTCATGGCTTAAAAACAAACAAATGAACGGGACCCGACCAGGTGCCAGGAAGAATCCAAAATCGGTGTGGCAGTATTTTATAACGGTAGGATTTTTGCCTCTTGCTAACATAATATTTTTTTATAATAAGCCCTAGCTGAGGTCAAAAAACTGTATTTCCAAACAATCGCATTAATGGTCGGTGCGGCAGTATTTTTCAGCGGCAGGATTTTTCGCTATTGAGGTAGCCAGGGTCAACAGTACACGGACGAAATCCGAAAAAAGGTGCGTAGCTATCAATGTCATCAAATTTAGTCCGTAGCCCTAGGGTAGTTCTGCGGAATGGATAATTCTACACCAAAACGTGGCAGTAATGTAAGTTAATTCGCATGTTAGTTCCATTATTTTAATTCTTTTTAATGTATTACTTATAATAAAATGAATCATTTTGAAAACGGTATGGCATATTGCCTATACGTTGCATGGGTTTATAATATTATATATATGCATTAAGCAGAGGGCATATGATTGGGAAAAGTAATCTAATTAAGTATTTATTAATGCTTTACATTGGAAACTGATTTGAATTAAATAACATGTTAAACGTATAATATACAAATAATAATAGCAAAATGCAATATTAAACATTCCCATACAACTACCGAAACTGAAATGTTTGCGTATCAAATGCTGTGCCATGTAATGTTGTATTGAGGAATATTAAAGATTGACACACACTTCATATAATTGTGTTAAAGCAATTACAATCGCCGAGGAGTAACGATAGAAATAAAACGACTCCAAAGCACCGAACGATTAATTTTGGTAAAAAAGCCCTTCGCATATACCACATTGTTATGTTATGTAATTTTATCAAGTATTCAAAGAATGTACCATATTTAAAAATGAGCACAATTATAATTACATTTAAAACTATCAGTACTCACCCTTTTATAAAGAGAACAAGACAAACACTTAAAAGTTATATACGCTTTATGTTTGGCCGGGTGTATTTCTGTTGGCCCAGTGGAGAAAAATATATATGGATTTTTCATATCTAAGTATATATTCCATAATGATGCATTCTTTTAGGCCATGTTTTATACAAGTAAAAATTATCGCGTAATCGTAGTAGTGATTTTGTTTTACCATGCATAAGTTACACATATATTATGCAGAGGCATAATTAATATTTATAAAATTATGAAGTGTTTTTTCGTAATATTATTATATAGTTACAGAGCACATGTGATGATTAGTTTTACCTTTGATATTTATTAATATTTTGAAACTATGTTGTGTTAGAAAAATGATAAATGCATAATAATAAAAATTATATTTAATATTGCCCATGTACAATGATGCGACAAGTATTTAATGCATTATATAGCTGATTTCACGATTCATTTTCAGACAGCACTGCCCACTCTCAGACTTACATTGCCTTCACCAAGAAGGCTGTTCATTCGACAAAACTCCGGTATCATACATGGACTACTTAGGGGACAAAGGCACTGATCCAGTTTCTTGCAATGCATCGTGACCTTCATCATGCAGAGATTACATGGCCAATGCATACCAGACATCCCTACTTGAAGGAGGCGGCCATGTATGTCAAGGAGACAACTTGTGCTAAGATAGAACGTAAAGACAAGTATTTAATTCCACATTTTCACCATTTTCGCTCAGATATCATGAAGTTATTTATATAGTGAAATTAATATTTGTATTAAATATATTACATCATACAATTTATTTATTTGTTGAATAAAGTACGGTACTTTTGGTAGGTCTGTTCGGTTGCATATCTTTGCTAACTAGTTGGTAACTGTACTGTGACTAAATTGATGCAATTTTATATCAACAAGATGGCATACATTGATGTAGTAGTTATCGAGCACAATGGCTAGAGCGTCCAAATGTCAACCAAGAGAACCCGTGTTCCAATCATGTGCTGCCGTGTCGAACCTTCGGCAAGTTTATTCCTTCTACATTGCTCCAGTTCATTTAGCTGTATGAATGATTACCTGGCTATAGACAGTGATGGGTATTTGTGTACAAATAGTGTTCGCACATTAATTGCAGCGTGGCTGGATGCTTCCCAGAGAAGTCGAGATGATGTTCGATTGAACAGGTCTGCCAGGGAGTAAACTATAAAGCGCATTGAACTGTCCTGAATAACGGATACTGCGCTATATAAGAAATTACTTTTACTGCACATAGACAACAAAATGTGTGAATATTGGAGAGTTGACGCTCCCCAAATTATTCATACTGCAATCCTCTTTTGGCTCACCAGCAAACTCCAATTGCATCACCACTCGCAGATTTGTTGGGAGTTAAACTTATCTCCAGTCCGTCCACGCTCCCTTATATAATTACACACTGTTCCCGTAGGACAAACCAATTATCAAGAGTTTTTGTCCACCAAAGTAATTAAGATGGACATACTGCTTTTACGACATTTTCAAAATATTTTTTTTAAGGAAGACAATATTGTTCGACATGTATTTTTTAATGAAATACCTCTGTTTCATATTATCACTATGTTGGTTGATTTCTTTTAACATTTTTTTGTAACACGTGAAATAATTGTGGAATACATTCCTTTGTAATTGTTTAATTATTCATTGTGAACTTTTAATTTATCCTATTGTTTTAAGCTATGCTCATCAAAGAAAACTTACTGTTGCAACGTCACCATGACTTCAATTTTTATTAACCGTTATTTGCATCACTTGTCTTGACATAAAAAATTACTTTGTAAAATTTGTTTGTTGAAGTGACAACAAACATAGAGAGCCTCGAACAGAGGAGTGTTCTGAATATTGACGTTGGAGTAGAGCACCTACGAACATCGACAACGGATGACAATGAAAACTTCTTTGCAATGTGTCACCGCAACATGGGAACAACGTTCACATTGCAAGATTCCAAGCACCGGTGGCTGAAGATTGTGAAGTATGTGTATTTTATTCTTTTAAAATTAACTATTCGTAAACAAACTATAAGGAAATCCATGGTAGTAATTTGAACACTTGTTGTTTCTGAGTAATGGAACAAACACTCTTGCTTTTGTTTGTATTTTTTCATATATGACAATATGAATGTACATAACATTGTAAATTATATTAAACGCTAACACATAAACTTGACTAGCATCAATTCATGATAAATACATAACAATTTGAAGGTGATTTCAAAACACTGACGTGCAACATTAAAAAATTCCCACAGGTTTCCTAAGGATGATTCAGTGTAAGCTACGTACCTACGAGTAGAGAAGGGGAGATGTTAAATGACATTGTTTCTTAAAGATGTTTTGTGGTCATCCTTAGAGGGGAAATGAAATGCAGCTGTTTCGTGCTACAAATTAAAATATATACTCTATTATAAGTATACATTAATGGTAACAGAAACGTACTCATTTATAAGACAAACTGAAAAAACGATTTTCTTCGATGCCTAAATCGTCACTATAGAGCACAGCGTCTTGCCATCTTTGTTCCAAGCGAGTGGTTTTATTTACTCCTATCTAATCAATGTTAAATTTCGGGTTTTTCGGTCTATTTTATTAGTAGACATTTATGTGCGAAAACAAAGATATGGTGCCCTATTATACACGATAGGTGTTCTATTGGTCAACAAATAATTTGTATACGCGTTCGAAATAAAAAGGTGAAATTAAATGGCAACGATTTATAACCATTGAAAACGTGTTTAAAGTCGCACTTCCCGAACAAAGATTTTTGCTGCCAGAAGGGGGCGGGGCTTTCAAAGCAAAGGTCAGAATATTAGATGCGCGCGCATACCGGGACTATTTTTATTTTGTTGTTGATAAAGACGTCGAAGGATTTTGGTAGAGACGAGTTATTAAAAGGTATTTTTAAAACTTCCGTATCACTTGAGGAGAAAATCGATACGACAGATAAAGACTCTAGTTCGACTTGTCACTCGGAAAATACGGTTGGTACGGTTAACACACACAAAGGGCCTGTGCCATACGGGTTTCACCCAGTGTGCGATTCACCGTCCGAAAATGTCCGGCCCCGGGTTAGGTTCAGTTGAGGAAGTCGGACAGTGACAGTTGGTGTTTGTGTGGACACTGCGTCCCAATGTCGACGCACATCGAATCGCTGTGCTGTAGGGAAATAGCTGCCGTACCGCACCGTATGACAGACCTTGCAGATGCCTGCATTACCGACTATGAGTGACGACTTCGAAACGGTTTGCACCAACAGGGCGGTGTTGGAACTTGGAAGTCGGTCTGTTGTCATTGTATGATTTGCGTGTAGACCCGTTGATTCGACCAATAGCTAGTAGGTAAGTACTACGCAGTTCAACAGGTATCGAATAATTAGTCTAGGAATAACTATTTCAAACTTAAATATAGCAAATGTACTTGTTCCCACATCAAATGTTCAGGTTCATTCTATCATCATAAAATATTATGTCTATGATTTTCATCAAACCATTTTTTTTCATTTTCTTAATAAATTTACTTTTATTCTTGATAGGACGTGTGCATCCTTTTTATACAGTTGTTTAATTCCCTATTTAAAAGTGTTCAAACAACTTGCTTAATTTATATAAAAATGTAGACAAATTGCACACTACCATGCACTAATAGATGCATAATCATGATATTGTGCAATGTATTATTGATACAACAATATTTAAGTGGATTTTTTAAATATAATAAAAATGTTATATATAAATTATTATGTGTGTGTGTTATCAAGACCACATCATGAAATGTAGTCTTACACTCATAATTATTACAGCCCTTCACAAACAATTGAACCAATTCGCTGAACTCATGATGCGATATTGCTAAAACACACAGTTTTGCCAGTATAACAAGAATTATAAGATAACGGTTGTTTATTATCAACTAATGCAAATAAATGAACTTTCAGAACATTAGCCGCATATCGTCACTTCACGTTGTAGTCAATGGAGAGACTTGGGAAAGGCAACAGACGTGTTATACCAGCCTGCACTCTATCCAGAAGCGAATGTGGTTAATGAAAATTTCAGCTATGGACATTGCACTATATAGGTGAGTGTACAGTGAAAATAAAAACCCTGGACAAGTAAGATTAGATTGACTAAAGGGTAGAATGAATTACTCGGTGCCTTCTTATCCCATTTTTGGCAACAACAATGTTATCTGTAGTGTCTTTCATGTCCCTGTTCATAATTCGATTTGTAATACTTAAACCAACATGAAATATATCAACAGTTTATTCATATGGAGAAACAATTCACAAATAAATAAGACTACATTGCAGATTGTGCCAATGCATTAGTCAAATTCACACACCAGTTTTCAATGTTTCTTACAGTTGATTGACTTGATTCACTTCACACTGTGACACATTTTAATCTAACTGTATTACAATTTGGGTATGTGTCAGTCCAGTGCACATATAATACATCAATAACGTTTATTGATGATATGGGCCATCATTATGATCAAATATTGTGATAAAAAAATTAATACATACAAAATATTCCATTACATTTCCAGTTTTACATAATTGTGGGTTTCAACTTTCAACACTAGGGGCATCTGTCAAGAAAACAAGTACTTATTATTCAAGATACAGATTTATAGCTTGTAGTACTAGTTTCAAACGTTTCCCTATTTCTGCCAGTGATGTTCAAACAATGTTATTTAAGCATAGAAATCCATTGTCATTTGAAATTGGATGTTGTATCAATTTAGTGGCACTAAACCGAATTGATACGGATACAACTAGTTTTCAGTGCCTCCATGCTCAGCTAGAGCTACCTCCTTACTCGATGTCGCAACTTGGAACACACTTCACAGCTTTGGGCCACTCGTGCATCTAGCTGCAATGCCCTCTAGAATTTTTCCTCGGAAGCTGTAGTCCTTTGACGTCATCACTTTCTTCATTACATACCCAGCATACATTGGATAGCTGATACCGTTGCTTGTTGTCTGCTATTTTCACCATTTCCCGCTGACTGAACAAATGATAAATATAAAATCAGTACAACAATAGAGATATCTGAAGAATAGCTGGCTATAGCTGTAACATGCACACAGTAAACCAAACAGCTTGCTCGTATGCTCTTTCTCTCCCATTCCAATTCCATTTATATATAAAAAATAAACATTTCAAGTAACAGTAAACAAATGTCCACAATTATAACTATTTTACATGTTGTTTGCATACATACTCTTGTGCAGTGAGGTTGTATTTTCGAAACGGTATTCCTAACATTGTTTTGCTATTGAGTACAGGCAGGGATTTTCAGTCATTTCAGTTTAGTTCCTAATGCAATGCTGGATTTCTCAAGTGTGCAGCTTTGTCAAGCAACTGATACAGTATTTTGTAACATCAAATGTTAACACTATTGATATCACAAGCCTTACCTTGTATTTGTGTTGTGGTCAATGGTGGCCAAGTGAAGTCGGGCTATGATATCTTGACGGCTGAACTTGGGTGTATACTTGAGGAAGAGGGCGTGTAAGCTCTCCAGTTCACCAGTGTTAAAGCACTTCGTAACGCTCTCTATATCATACAGTAGGCGGCAATCCAGTATAGCCTTCTGGACAGTGAAGGCTTCTGTACCTTCAGTGGGCCAAGGTGTTGTTTTCACTTCTTGTTGTGTATACGTTGCATGACTGCACTACCAGTACAACTCTGCGCCTGCTGTCCATGAATGGGAATTCCTGATGTGATGGAGGAACGAGATCCACATCTCGTTCATCAAGCGGGGGTCACCACCACAAGCTGATGCGCAATACCACAGGTGGTTGGCAATTGCGCCTATCGAAGGGACAACCTCAACTTTTGTGGCACACAACAACCTTTATTTCTTGGTAATCCTCTAACAAAGTCTTTCTAATGCTGGTATGTCTGTCAGTGGCAAGTGTGGTGATCTTCGCCCCATGGTTAGTCAGGTTGTCTAAGCAGCCCTCCACTTCCATCCAGTAACTGTTCTTGACCTCTGTGACCCGAAAAGTTTCTTGACCAATGATGAGTTGGCTGTCAGTGTCCATGATGAAGTAAATGCCAAATATAGCGTTGTGTCCTGGATTGTCATATCTTGCATCGCCTGATGCGACAACGCTCTGTCCGACCAGAGCTGACATGATGGCCTCTGAATGGCATGTCCGCATGCCCTCCATCTCTGCCAGTATGTATGCCCGCTGTATGTTGTAGCACTGGCGGGGTGACAAGGCGCATAGGTTCATTAGGTTGACCAAATTGTACACAGTGAATGAATGTCCAGTCAGTAAATATCAACAAGTTACTCTCATAAATGTTACCAATCTTGGGTTGCGAGTGCTATATGAATGAGTGGCCATCAACACATTCTGTGGTCACAACCACTAAAAATCCAGTCACTGTGATGCTACGCTTTAATATAAGTGGTTTATTGCAGTTTGGTGTTTTAGCAGGTGCAGAAAAATGAAATGATGTTTTTCTCACAAATGACAAACTTTCTCTCTTTCCCATTAGTGTAAGAACACCCTTGAGTCATCATCAGTGATATCGCTGTCACCTGCTACAGCATACTCTGCATCAATCGCTTCAATGTTCCTCTTCTCACTGTTGCAGACAGAATCGTTTGAAGATGGCGATAGTGAGACTGGGACATCCGAAGGGTCGTCTACGGTGCCGGAACTGCCACGGTCAGGGTCAGTCGGAGAAGGCGTGCTGGACTGCGATGGCAACTGTGCATACCCGTGGTCATGGTGAATGTTCAATGGAACAACAGTATTGTCTGTATTAACTACACCATCAACAAAGTGTCGCACTTCCGACACGACCACCTGCTTCCTTTATGTTTTGACACTACAAGTCGATGGCGTGGCAGCGCTACAAGTGACATTTGCATTACCATGAGGGACGATGTCATCTCGCGTGCTAAATCCTTCGAAGCATGTGCTCGGTATTAGGCCCTATGGTTGTTTGGATACTTCCGTCATATATTATGAACAAAATGACACAATGTTGCAAATATTCATTAAAATTGGAGCACAAGTGCGATTTACAAGTGTCTTTTTCAACATTTTGTTAGTGGATGAATGTGTGTTATCTTTAATTGTCATGATTAAAATGCATGTGCACTCAAATGTGTTTAACATTTGAACTTTATAATACAAAATATATATTGATTAACCTTTGTGGCTTTTTCCTGTGACGTTATTATTAATCTTAGTCTTAAAGTAAAAAAAAGGAGCTCCACGAATTCGATGTAAATCCGATGAGAGACTTGTTGAAGCATCTACGCATGGTCGTGCTGCAGGTGGGCTCACGTCCATTACTGCAACCAGTTGCCCTTACGTCACCTGGCCGTCTTCTTCCAATGCCATAAACAAATAATTCGCTATACCAAAAACGACATAATTGTTTATGTTTGTCATAAGTGCACTGCAATGTGTTGTCACCAACAAACAGGAATAATGTACTGTCATGTCTACACTGCAAAGTGTTTCCACCAATTGACAATGGTAATTTATAGTAATTCATCTACTATGTTTTATCACCAACTGACAGTGATAGTATATTGCAATAATGTCACATGTCCACAGCAATGCGCTGTCACCAAATGACTGTGATAATGTACTGTTATACGTCCACTGCAATGTGTTGTCACCAACTGACAGTGAAAATGTACTGTCAAACGTGCACTGCAAAATGTTGTCACCAAATGTCAATGGTAAGTTATTGTCATTCACCTACCATGTTTTGTCACCAACTGACATTGATAATGTGCTGTCAAACGTGTTAACCAGCATTGTTAACATGTCCATCGTGTCGGCATCACTACCTGTGGCCATGAAACATGCCATAAAAACATCGCTGTTAAAGAGGAATGGTTTTGATCCAGAAGTGTTATCGAATTATCATCCAATATCAAATCTGTCTTTCGTATCGAAACTCGCAGAGATATGAATTGCAATCCAAATACGACAGCACATGGATACGAACGGCATCTTCGATATTTTCCAAAGTGCGAACCGTCGAATGCACACCTGTAAAATAGCCCTAGTACGCATACAGGACGACGTGCTGCTTTCTCTGGACAACAAGAAGAGCGTGATACTTGTGCTACTAGATCTCAGTGCCGCTTTTGATACTGTCGACCACCATTTACTGTTCAATCAACTGCACAGAATTGGCGTGCGTGACAACACACTGTGCTGGTTGAACTCGTATATGTCACAGCAAACACAGGTAGTTAAAGTTGGCAACATCATTTCAAGAAGTGACGATCTAACATGTGGTGTGCCTCAAGGTAGCGTGCTCGCACCTCTTCAGTTCACGAACTACTGCGTTGGACTCAATCACGTTTTTGAATATCAACAACTGCGCTGTCATATGTACGCTGATGATACGCAATTATATGTGGACTTTCCCCGTGACCAGCCACTTACATTGCACATCGACCGAATGTATCATTGTACCACCGATGTGAAAGCGTGGATGTCTTACCGTAATCTCCTGCTTAACGAGAACAAAACAGAGGCGATCGTCATATCTGCAATACACAATCGGAAACTTGTTCACCCGCCTGTTGACCAAGTCATTGGTGTATGTGGCTATGCTTTTTCGACGAAGCCGGTTATCCGCGACATCGGCGTTCTACTCGACACACTATGTCGATGTTGAATTAAGTGCGTCGTGTTTGCCAGGTGAAATATTGTCACCTACGAAGCGTTGATAAGGAAATGTCTTACCACTAATGTCTGCGGAACCTTTGTGAACGTCTTAGTCATGTCACGTATCGATTACGGCAACACAATGTTACATGGTCAATGGGAGACGCACTTCCAAATGTTGCTGAGGGTACAGAATTCCGCAGCACGTCTCATTACTTGGACCAGGAGACGAGAACACATAACACCTGTTCTGTACCGTCTACGTCTACGTCAGCGGATATAAATTCAAGCTGTTACTGCTAGTATATCGTGCGATGCACCATCTCGGCCCTGCTTACATCTCATCGCTCGTGACATTCAACACGCCGATCACTTAGATCGGCCGAACAAGGTCTGCTGACTGTTCCGATATATAACCTTGACCATTATGGCCGTCGTTCCTTCTCGGTGGCTGGCCCGATCCTGTGGTGGTGGTGGTGGTGGGAGACGTCCACGTTCGTGCCACTGGAAGTGCGTGGGCCTTGTAACGGTCATCACCTGGTCTATGGTGACCCGCCCATGTACAGCTAACCTTATCTCACCTTTACCAGCGATGCCATAAAACGGCATCCTGGTGAAATGCTTGTGTGGGGCCTGACCAACCCAGCACAAGCACCATTGGTTACACAAGTCACATCAAATTCTTTACGATCGGACATTCTACGGAATCGACCTCGAACCGCCAACGGACATGATTACGGACATGATATTGACCTTCGCAAACACACTCGAATAGCTACGTGGAATGTGTTGACACTCAACACTCCAGCCACAACATCTCTCCTATCAAGAGAACTAAAGAAGTACAACATTAGTCTTGCTGGCCTCACATAAACTCACTGGCCTTTGATTGGCGAGCAAACAATCGATGGCTATACCTTCCTCTGGTCTAGTCTGGTCCTGACTGTCGTTCCCAGGGTGTCGTCCTAGCCCTCAATCTGACGTCATACGATGCCCTCATTAATTGGGAGCCCATTTCGTCTCGCCTCCTCAAGGCTCGTCTGCATCATTGACATGACAAGTTGACTGTCATTGTGTGCTACGCTCCAACTGATGTGTCCTCCGATGCTGACACAGACAGATTTTATAAATTACTCTCGGACATTCTCTCAACCGTTAGCCGGCATGACGTCACTCTCATTCTCGGTGATCTCAATGCAACTGTCTCCACATCGCCTGCTTCAAGAAACCTCTGGCACAATGTTATTGGGCCTATCCCGACGAAACAAACGACAACGGCGAACGACTTCTTCAAACGTGCTTCTCAAATGGCCTCGTCACAACAAACACCTGGTTCCCTCGTAAAGAGATCCACCAAAACACGTGGTACAGCAACAATGGCAGGACAAAGAAGATGACTGATTACATCATAATAAGTCGCCAGTGACTCTCATCAATACACAATTGCCGTACTTATCGTGGTGCTGAACTCTCCGACACGGATCATCGCCTACTGATTGCCAAGCTCAAACTGAAAACGCCTGCCAAATGCAAACCTGCACCGCGGTATAAAACTAGTCGTCTATGTGAACCAAATATTCAAAATGCCAATGCTATTGAGATCTCTAACCGTTTTGGCGCGCTTGCTTCTCTCGACGAAACATATCTCGAAGACAATTGGAATACTTTCAAATCAGAAGTATCCCAAAATACAGAAATTACCATCGGCCATGTCAAAACTGCTCGTCAACCATGGATCACGACCCATACACTCTCAGTCATCGACGAGTGTCGTGAAGCATGTCTCTCTGGCATCACTGACTCCTACCGAAAACTGAAACAGTCTCGAAAACGCGCCCTCAAACAGGATCAAGAAACCTACTGGAATTGTAAAGCTAAATGCATCGAGAATGCCGCCATTCACAACAATCATGCCACCATGTATCGGGAATTCAGAACCCTGGCAGCTGGTCACACAATCCACAACAATATAAATCATGTTAAGGATAAAACCGGCTCTAATCTTACAAACAAACAAGACTGCCTCAATCGTTGGAAAGAACGCTTCGGCAATCTCCTCAAGAAGCCCCCGCCGAAACCGGATCCATGTGACAACACGTCTCATACTCCTGTTAGTGTACACCACAGTCCCCTATCTTAGAGTCTCCTGCGACCATCGAGGAAGTGACAATGGCTCTCTCCAAACTGAAGAATGGACGAGCAGCTGGAATATGCAATGTCACCGCTGAAATGCTCAACGCAGGCGGACCCTCTATGATTGTGTGGCTTCAAAATATCATAAACTGTGTTTGGGTAAACGAAGAAATCCCTATTGATTGGAGACGTGGTATCATCGTGCCATTCGGAAACACAAGGGCAACCGCCTGGTATGCAGCAATCACAGAGGAATAACACTTCTATCGATACCTGGTAAACTTTTCGCACTCATCTTGCTACATCGTTAAATTGACGTTATTTGGTCAACATGAAGAGTCCAGCAGGCTGGTTTCGTTCCGGGCCGTTCCACGGTTGATCAGATATTCTCTCTACGCCAGATTATCGAAAAGTTAAATGAATTTCGTTAAACCACCTTGATTGCTTTTATTGATTTTAAAGCTGCTTTTGATAGTATTGGCCGCAAGAGCCTCTGGTTGCTTCTTCAAAACACTGGCCTGCCCCCAAAGTTATGCCGATTGTTAAAGCTACTGTACAGCGACAATGAGAGTTGTGTCCGCCTCGGTAATGATTCCTCGGATCTTTTCTACATTAGCTCCGTTTACAACAAGGCTGTGTGGTTGCCCCTGACCTGTTCAATCTCACCATAAACCATATCATGGTTCAACTTGAGAGAAATGCCGGTTCTTCCGTCGGCATTATACTTGGAGACACTGTCGTGACAGATGTGGATTATGCAGATGATATTGCCATCTTCTGCACATCGCGTGCTGACCTCGTCCTCAAAGAACTCTGCTCTAAAACCAGTGTTGTTGGCATTTCCATCGGCTGGGCCAAAACGAAAGCGATGGCAATATGCGCAGACATCGATTTACTCAACCCCATTACCGTCAATGGCGAAATCATCGACTTTGTGGATGAGTCTACTTACCTGGGTTCCATCATATCTGCTGATAGCTCTGTCGACCACGAGGTCGCAGTTAGAATCGGCAAAGCAGCGGGTGCAATGAAACGACTGTCAACTGCTCTGTAGCGCAGAAGTTCCATCTCGCGAGGTACCAAGCTAAAAATGTTCAATGCTCTCGTCATTTCCATCCTTCTATATGAATCTGAAACCTGGCAACTGACCATTCAACAGGCAAAGAAAATCGATGCTTTCGTCTTGAAGCGCCTCCGACGCCTCGAGAACATAAAGTAGTTCAACTGGCATTTCATGTAATTATTTGTATATGCTACGTTTACTTCATTTTCTTTTACCTTTATATATAATAATTATATTTAATATGTTTAGGTCATTTAATGTATTTTTATTTATACTCTACGATTGTCAGCGCCTTTGTGCAGATTTGTTATCCGGACACACGGCGCTCTATAAATGCTTTATAATAATCATGATGTAGACAATTTTACGACCAGCTAACTTTTAATAAGGTCGATTGGGTTGTTGAAAACACAAATTTATTCTGGTGGGCCTATGCATTGACAATTACCCTGTTTGACAACCTTGTCCAGGAACCCCTTGCCTACAGTAAGATATGAGAAATCAGACAGTTCATGTCACGTCACCAACAAATGTTGTGAGGCGTCACACAGACGAACATATTCAAAGAAGCATTTTTACTGTGAAAATCACAGGCCCGAACACTATTTTCTATATGTGCCGCATTTGAAACATTCACAGCGGTACAATTATCCATAAACAACAACCATATTTAACATACTACTGTTTACGATATGTTGTCAACACGTATCACATCTTAAACGTGATGTCCGAATGTCAACACGTTTTTTTTCCTGAACCATTCTTTAAAAATTACTGCGCCCCAAAATATGTTATATCTCAATCATTTGTTAACATTGCGAGTGCGCATGTCTGACTTAAAATTGCCACTTGTTGTGAACTGGAAGCCACACGTATCACGTCGGCTCCGGTTAATTATGAGAACAGCAACGTGATTTCAAATCGCAACTGTATGCAAACTGTGCCCCGCAGATATCACATTTGTTTCTCCCTGGTGTGGATACGGACATGCTTTTTCAGAATTCCACTTGCGGAGAACA
Organism: Paraescarpia echinospica; assembly: GCA_020002185.1. Lineage (NCBI taxonomy): Eukaryota > Metazoa > Annelida > Polychaeta > Sabellida > Siboglinidae > Paraescarpia > Paraescarpia echinospica. The sequence goes on along the minus strand of CM034534.1, from coordinate 45,294,743 downwards.
GTGCACCACAGGTATGACATGTGTATGGTTTTTCCCCCGTGTTGATACGGACATGATTCTTCAGATTTCCACTTACTGAGAACCATGCACCACACGTATCACATTTGTAAGGTTTCTCTCCGGTGTGGATACGGACAAGTATCTTCAAATGATCACTTTATGAGAACCGTGCTCCACAGGTATCACATTTGTAAGGTGTCTCCCCGGTATGGATACGGACATGCGTCTTCAGATTTCCACTTTTTGATAACTGTGCACCATATGTGTCACATTTGAATCGTATGTCTACAGTACACGTGTGCACATTGACAAACATAATTACACTTTATTTGGTTCGATCCTTTTTACACACACACTATTTTGTATTATACTGTTGTCCTCAATGCACTATTGCATACAAACACATAAACGTGTTATCACTAGTGTACATCACATCTCAAGAGTTTCTCACTAGTAGTAGTGTTTACCAAGGTGGAACAATATAGTTTCAAAACAACATCTTGTTAAATTTTCCACAGGTGTCACATTTAAAAATCTCTCTCAACGTGCAGTTTCAAACCGTTCGTCGGAAAAGAATGTCTTCCACGTATGTCAAACAGAGTTCTCTCAACTGTCTGATAAATCAAACTAACCTTTACATTTGCTGCACAACTGTCACATTTTAATGGTTCCCTGTCACAGGGAGTTGGTGTCTTCATAAACGCTAAATATTGTGCCATGAGTCATTCATTCACATATTTCTCTTCTTTGTGTTGACATTGTGTGACGTTCTTCGATGTCTTATGTCGTGTTGGTGCATACAACGTGACAGTTGTTGTTGTCAATGCCTGCGAGTTTTTGCAGCTTTGATACTTTATTGTTAACAGTTCTGTCACAAACATTTTTGAGTTCTGAAATAAAATAAAAGTAAGTGCCATCATCAGAGATCGTTTGAAGCAAGCTAAGCATAAAAAATAGAGTATAAAAAAAACAGTGTGTAAGACGGGGACAATTTTATTTTGGAGAAATAGGAAATATTTATTTGTCGCAAATACACAATACAGAATAAACGTACTAAAAAACATACAATATGTTTACATTCGAGTCGACGACGTGGCAAATATAAAATGTATCGTAGGAAAACAAAAGAACGTGTAGTATAAGGGACGGGAGTCTCCTACAAGGACTAATTATAGTCGATGTCGTAGGAGCCACCCTGAAAGGCAAATTCATCGATTATTTGATTTCTCAAGAAAACAATCCCTTGTACAATTGATGCATTACTACAAGATAAATGTATATCATATTATGTCTTATGTATATTATATATTACACTTTTTACTAAATACACAAACGTACAAACAACTGGTTTTTAAATTAAGTAATTTATAACAAACGAGGCACAATTGGCATCCAAAAATATCCCTCTTACATAATATATATAACAGTTTTGAATTGTACACTGCTCAGCAAGAGTATTCAGATAATACAGCTTGGAATATGTTGCAAAGGCATATAAACTGTGAGTGGTGATCTTGTCCTTAATTAAATCTGGTGCATTATTTATTGTGTGTGGCAAACAATACATGAGGCTCCGTTTGACTAATTCATAGCGTACCCTAATTGTATGGATTTTATATTGACCAGGTGTGCAAAAGTTGCGATACTGTTGTTTTGAACTAATGATAAGTTTTATAGAGATACTGGTAATTTATTGTGTGAATATTTATGGAATAGTTTTAATTCGTGAAAAGTTAGAAGATGTTCTACTTTTAGTAATGTAAGACTTCTAACGATTGCATTGATGTGAACGTTATATTTACTTACTTATAACAACATATTTACAAACAGAGCATCATAGTATACAAAATGATTTGGTTTATATTACTTGGTGAAAACATAAACAAAAAAAGTGTAAAGAAAATCAATGGTTTGGATTGATCCGGCGTCGCCCGATTGTAAAATAAATGACAAGAAAGCAAAGCGTCTACCAACTGAGCTAGCGACATCGACGGAAATTCACTGACTGGTTTAAGTTGTTATGATAAATTGTATAACTCCTCCTTCATATATCGATATTCTAGTGATATTATGAGATTATGCACGTTACTTTCTGTAGCTGGATACAATATAGGTTTGCTATGCATGTTTACTGGTGTAGGTTATCTCCGGTTGGTTGCATTCGATATAATTATTCTGAAAACGAGCCCAAGCTCGGCGAAACCGAGTCGACTTGTAAGCCGATTCGCATTCATTGTTTTGAATAAAATTGGATTCATGTGGAACCGTAAAATAATTGCTTGTTCCTCTATGATGACTAGTGTTTGTATTACATCGGAATATCGCACAATAACTCATTTTGACGATCGGTTCGACCCAAAATCTATCCTTGTAAACATGCTCTGAATACATGGAAAGGGTCAGCCTGATGCGAGTATGGGTCATATGTGTGACGTCACATCTCGGCATCACAAAAAGCGCGCACAAAAATATACATATTCGAAAATGTTCGGCTGCACAGCATCAAATGTGGAATTTCTTTGATTTTTTTGGCTTGATGGACATGGAACTAGACAGCAGGATATAATATAACATGACTTCAAGCAATAGGTGTTTTTATTCCCATTAAGGAACATTTTAAAGATGGTGTGTGTGTCTTTCATTCAGAAACTCCACTCTCGCTACTGAACTCCATGTGGTTTATAATAACAATGTTTCTGGGACTGAGAGGCAGAGATGAACTCCATGTGGTTTGTAATGACAATGTTTCTGGGACTGAGAGGCAGAGATGAACTCCATGTGGTTTGTAATGACAATGTTTCTGGGACTGAGAGGCAGATATGAACTCCATGTGGTTTGTAATGACAATGTTTCTGGGACTAAGAGGCAGAGATTAACTCCATATGGTTTATAATAACAATGTTTCTGGGACTGGGAGGCAGAGATGGACATGTGAAGATGTTATGGGGAGATCTGGAGTTGAGGCAATGTGCAGACAGAAGGGGGTACGTTGAATTTACTGAGAGGACAACCAAAACCAGGACGGGGACCAACATCAAAGACAGGAGGGCTTATAATCCCAAGATGTTTCAATCTCCCATTCAAATTCAAGTGGCCCTGAAGTCCTTTGGACTAATACGTCTATATGTGACCCCGGCTGACCAAATCAGTGATAAGTTGAAAAAATTGTAACATTGTTTTCTTACATTCTTGTAAAGGTTGGGTATGGTGCTTTTACATGGTTTCAAAAATTATGACTGCTACAAAAATTGGCGAAGTTATGGAGCATTGAACATGGTAGGGGTCAAAAAGTGAAAATGAAGAAAACGGCTGTTGAAGTTTTACATTACATATGCAAAAGTATTGCATGGAAATATTACATGCATGACATTCAAATGTGGCACACAGTATGTATGTTATGTTGCAACGATACACTGTAAGTATGAATGTGCTGCTACAAAAATGTATCAAGTTATGCCAGATTATGTCTTTATGTGTAAAACTAAGAGGACAGATTATTTGAGAGCAAAAGGTAGACTCACTGTTTGACACAGTTTAAAACATACAGGAAACTGTCCAGCTTAACAGGGGTCTAGTGGCTTAATGCTGCCTGTTGACACAAGCTTGTCTGCTCTGGCTGTGTGTGACCAATTATATATTAGTCAAGGCCTCAATGATACAAAGCAGAGTAGACAGTGGGCCAGGCAGTTTCTGGCACATTACACAAATCTACTACTCTAGTGGGCTCTGTCAGTTGAAGCAAGCCTCTGCCAGTGTCCAATTACAGATTAGTCACACCAGTCAGGCAGCCACAGTGAGGTGAGATTTTATGCGAAAGGGAATAGTTGAACAAAAGGACTGTTATCATGATAGATCATCTGCTGCAGCAGACAGTTTAGTTGGCAAATTTAGCATTTTAGGGGACCTTTGGTGCCCTTAGAATGATTCAATCAAATAAAAATTTCCTGTGTACAGGTGCACTGCCACATGAAATGTCTATACAAAATTAGAGAAAAAGTTAATGAAGAGTTTTTTTTTTAATATGCAAAATGTGAAAATTTACCAGTTTTTGGGTCTTTTTGGGAGTCATTTGGTGCCCTTAGAATGATTCAATCAAATACAGATTTCTTGTGTACAGTGACACTAATCTAAGGAATGTCTATGCAAAATTAGAAAAAAAGTTGCTGAACAGTTTTTGAAAAAAATAGGCCAAATGTTACACGTTTACCAGTTTTGGGGTCCTTGGAGGCCCTAGGGAGCCCTTAAAATGATTCAATCAAATACAGATTTCTCGTGCATAGTGGCAGTGTCCTAAGATGTCTATGCAAAATTAGAGAAAAAGTTGCTGCACGGTTTCTGAGATACGGCAGCTAACGGCGGACGCAGAGTGATGGCAACAGTCCTTTGGACCTTCGGCCAAAGGACTAATAAAAATGATGATGATAATAATATTAATAATGTTTATAATAATAATAACAACAGTAATATTAATAAAAATTTCTTGCAGATGATCCCCTATGTCCCGTTAGGGTTTACAAGGAATGTAGGAGAAGGAGACCCACGGAGGCTTTGGTTCCTGGAAGCAGGGTGTATTTGGCACTGAACTCCGATTGGAAGGAGACGGGTTTATGGTACAAACGGGCACCGATCGACAAAAACCGGGCACCGATGGACAAAAACAGACTGGGTTACTCTGCAGATCAATGTGTGAACAAGCAGGACTGACTGCGAGGCAAATCAATCACAATGTACGCAGAACAGCAGTTTCGAATTTGTTTGAATGAGGGATGCACGAAACAAAAGTGCAGCAATTATCTGGAAATAAGAATGTAGAGAGCCCGAATACTTACCGCACAAACTCCTTCAACCAGCAATATGATGTCATCTACACTATCAACAACGCTAACAAGTTCAACAAATCTCAACCATTTCCAACAATTGATTACAGATCAGTCCAAGCCTTAATATTTTCAGAACCGACACCAGCGTTTACCACTCCCCGTACGATCACTTCACCTCCTACCACTGACCCTCACCTACTCTGGCTATTAAAGCTACACCACCTGCACAACATTTCGTCGCCACAAGCACACAGTCAATGGACCTGATGGACGTTATTAATGATGATGTTCTCATGGACTTTGCCAACGACCTATTCATGGATCTTTCGACTTCTCCCACAAATGTCATCCCTCGCTTTCCTGTTATACAGAACTGTACTTTCAATGGAGCCGTTACCATACAGTTTGTTACTGGATCGAAATAAGAACGTTGGTTTTTATTAAAAGAACTTCTGTTGCCAAAATTTATCATACAATATTTGTAATATGATCTCATATTGTTTGATTGTCATTATTCGTATTAAATTAATTAATTTTACGAAGCTTTTTATTGTTGATATGTGATAAATAAGTTATTACATGTCTTGTTCTGTATCACGCCCTGTACAATGCCCCTCGTACCTGTATCAGCCCGAGTCCGAAGGACGAGGGCTGATTCAGATACATCGGGACATGATACAGAACAAGACATGTAATAATATATATACTTATCATGTTGTAGACAATTCAACGTCTAGCCACCTTGTAATAGGGTCGTGCAACCAGTAAGATATATCCAAAGAAGCATTTTTATTGAGAAAATCACATTCCCGAACACTGTTTTATGCATGTGTCGCATTTGAAACATTTCACATCGGTACAATTACCCATAAACAACCATATTTAACATACTACTGTTTCTGATCTAATGTCCACACGTAACACACCTTAAATGTGATATGCGAATGTCAACATGTTTCTTTCCTGAACCATTGTTTAAAAATTACTGAGCCCCCACATATTATATCTCAATTGTTTGTAAACATTGCGAGTGCGCATGTCCGACTTAAAATTGCCACTTGTTGTGAACTGGAAGCCACACGTATCACGTCGGCTCCGGTTCATAACGAGAACAGCCACGTGATTTCAAATCACTACTGTATGCAAACTGTGCCCCCCCTCCCGATATCACATTAGTTTCTCCCCGGTGTGGATACGGACATGCTTCTTCAGAATTCCACTTGCGGAGAATTGTGCACGACAGATATGACATTTGTAGGTTTTCTCCCCGGTGTGAATACGGACATGCGTCTTCAGATTTCCACTTACTGAGAAGCGTGCACCACGCGTATCACATTTGTAAGGTTTCTCTCCGGTCTGGATACGGACATGCGTCTTCAGATTACCACTTTTTGAGAACTCTACACCAAACGTATCACATTTGTAAGGTTTCTCCTCGGTGTGGGTACGGACATGCGTCTGCAGACTTCCCCTTTCTGAGAATTGTGCTCCACACGTACCATATTTGTAAGGTTTCTCCCCGGTGTGGGTACGGAAATGCTTCTTCAAATTACGACTTGTTGTGAACTGTACACCACACGTATCACATTTGTAAGGTTTCTCCCCGGTGTGGATACGGATATGGGCCTGCAGATGTCCACTTTCTGAGAATTGTGCTCCACACGTATCACATTTGTAAGGTTTCTCCCCGGTGTGGGTACGGAAATGCTTCTTCAAACTACGACTTGTTGTGAACTGTACACCACACGTATCACATTTGTAACGTTTCTCCCCGGTGTGGATACGGATATGGGACTGCAGATGTCCACTTTCTGAGAATTGTGCTCCACACGTATCACATTTGTAAGGTTTCTCCCCGGTGTGGATACGGACATGATTCTGCAGATTTCCATTTTGTGAGAATTGTGCTCCACACGTATCACATTTGTAAGGTTTCTCCCCGGTGTGGGTACGGACATGCGTCTTGAAATGACCACTTTTTGAGAAACGTGCACAACACGTATCACATTTGTAAGGTTTCTCCCCGGTGTGGATACGGACATGATTCTGCAGATTTCCATTTTGTGAGAATTGTGCTCCACACGTATCACATTTGTAAGGTTTCTCCCCGGTGTGGGTACGGAAATGCTTCTTCAAATTACTACTTGTTGAGAACTGTACACAACACGTACCACATTTGTGAGGTTTCTCCCCAGTGTGGACACGGATATGGGCCTGCAGACTTCCACTTTGTGAGAAGTGTGCACCACACGTATCACATTTGTAAGGTTTCTCCCCGGTGTGGATACGGACATGATTCTGCAGATTTCCATTTTGTGAGAATTGTGCTCCACACGTATCACATTTGTAAGGTTTCTCCCCGGTGTGGATACGGACATGATTCTGCAGATTTCCATTTTGTGAGAATTGTGCACCACAGGTATCGCATTTGAAGGTTTTTTTCCCAGTGTGTATACGGACATGCGTCTTCAGCTTTGTAATTTTTGAGAACTGTGCACCACATGTGTCACATTTGAATGGTTTCTCTGCAGTACTCGTGTACACATTCACAGACATAATTAAACTGTTTTGTTTCGAACCTTTTCACACACACGTTATTTTGTATTGTGCTGTTGTCCTCAATGCACTTTTGCTACAAACACATAAACGTGTTGTAACTAGTGTACATCACATATGAAGAGTTTCTCACTGGTCGTAGGTTTCTCAACTGTATCAGAAAGCAAACGAACCTTTGCATCTGCTGCACAACTGTCACACTTGAATGGTTCCCCGTCACAGGGAGTTGATGTCTGCATAAACGCTAAATATTGTGCCATGAGTCATTCCGTCACATGTTTTCTCTTCTTTGTGTTGACATTGTGTGACGTTCTTCGATGTCCTATGTCGTGTTGGTGCATACAACGTGACAGTTGTTGTTGTCAATGCCCGCGAGTTTTTGAAGCTTTGTTACTTTATTGTTGACAGTGCTGTCACAAACATTTGTGAGTTCTGAAACAAAATAAAAGTAAGTGACACCATCAGACGTCGTTTGAAAAAGGCTAAGCATAAACAACAGAGTATAAAGAACAGTGTGGAAGACGGGGACAATTGTATTTTGGAGAAATAGGAAATATTTATTTGTCGCAAATACACAATACAGAATAATCATAATAAAAACCATACAATATGTTTACCTTCAAGTCGACGAGGTGGTAAATATAAAATGTATGGTAGGAAAACAAAAGAATATGCAATATAAGGGAAGGGAGACTCCTACTGAGAATAATTATAGTCGCTGTCGTAGGAGCCACTCTGAAAGGCAATTTCATCGATTATTTGATTGATAAAAGAAGACAATCCCTAGTACAATTGGTGCATTACTACAAGATGAATGTACATGATATTATGTCTTATATATATTATATGTTACACTTACTAAAAACACAAACGTTGGTTTTTAAATTAAGTAATTTATTACAAAAGTGGCACAGTTGGCATCCAAAGATATCCCTATTACATATATATACATATATATATATAACAGGTTTGGATTGTACACTGCTCAGCAAGAGTTTTCAGATAGTAAAGCTTGGAATATGTTGCAAAGACCTATAAACTGTGATTGGTGATCTTGTCCTTAATTAAATCTGGTGCATTATTTATTGTGTGTGGCAAACTATACCTGAGGCTCATAGTTTGGCTAATTCATAGTGTACCCTGATTGTATGGATTTTATATTGACCAGGTGTGTAAAAGTTGTGATACTGTTGTTTTGAACTAATGGTAAGTTTTACAGAGATACTGGTAGTTTATTGTGTGAATATCTATGGAATAGTTTTAATTCGTGAAAATTTAGAAGATGTTCTACTTTTAGTAATATAAGACTTCTGAATAGTGCATTGGTGTGAGCGTTATATTAACTTACTTTTAATTCTCTCACACCCTTGGCTGTTAAACCATAATTTAGATTTGAAAATTTGGTAAGTTACCTTCCAGAGTCCTATGTTGCTAAGAACGGAGCTTTTCGACCTTACCGCGATCTTTCCGGAAGTGTTGTCACGTGACAGTTACCAACATGACGACCGTGAGTGGCGCAGACCAATGCTGATGAAGACGTCGGGAACACATCGAAAGCTCCGTTCGGAGCAACATAGGACTCGGAAAGGTAACTTACCATATTTTCAAAACTATGAATGTAACCGAGTCCGGAAGCAATTTACATGCAAACATAATTTAGATGTGATAATATCAAAGAGTTGTATAACGTAATCTTTATATTCAGAGGTAACAATCGTTTAAGTATAGTTAGGGTACCTGTAGTTCTGGAGCATCTATTTGAGATTTTCTCCATATGACTGTGTCTGTTTAATTATTCATTAAAGCACTTAGGCCTAGGAAATTTAACTTATCTACCATATCAATGTTTGTGTTATATATTTGTAGATTTGATGGGTTTGTCATATTAATATTTCTTCTACTTGCTTTAAAAATTATATATATTTTGATTTATTTACATTTGTTGATTAGAGATTCCACATTTTCATTGTTTTGACATTGTACAAAAGAATATAGAGTCCTTGAGAGAGTCTTGTCATGAGCATACATAATATGGTTGAATTTTTGATTAGATTGGGCAGTCATTAATCAAGACTAAGAATAACAAAGGGCCCAGAATTGATCCTTGATGTGCGCCTGTTGAGATATTAAGCATTTCAGATTGGGTTTCTTCAATGTCTTTCTTATATTTTTTTTAAATAATTTTTGAATAGATCTAGAGCTATTCGTTTTATGCCATGAAACTCAACTTATCTATTAATATTGAGTGGTCCAAGGTATCAAATACTTTTGAAATGTCCAGGTAGATTATTAATAAGTATGGATAGTAAATCCATCGTTGTTAATTCGAGAGCGGCAAATGCAGGTGAATGATCCTGTCTAAATCCATATTGGTTATCGTAGATCAGTTTGTCTTTGAAAGAAATATTCAAGCTGGTTATAAATAAATGTTTCGATTGCTTTTGAAAATGCAGGTAAGATTGATATTGGTCTGTTGTTGCAGAATAGGGTAACATCCCCTTTTTTTTAAATTGATATTACTTTGGCTAATTTGAGTTTATCAGGAAAGATACCCGAAGTTAATATTTGGTTTCTGATTAAAGTTAAAGATTTAATCAAAACAGGTTTAGTTTACTTTAATAGTAGTGAGGAAACACCATCAAATGTTGTCTTTATCATCAATTGTTTCAGAGATTGTTTCTTCATTAATAAGTTGAAAATTAAATATTTTGTTATGTTTCCATTAAGATAATGTCTGAACGTTTTGTTGGTAGTGTTGGTTGGCTAAATTTGGGCCAATATTGGTAAAATATGAATTAAATATGTTTGCAGTTGATGAATTAAATATGTTTGCAATTGAGAGGGTGGAGCGGAGTGGAATAAGTGCCCACTATCCCAATATGGTTAAACAGGCAGAATCGAAGTACCGGTATAGTTTTTAAATGATCATACTTACATATATATATATGTATGCAAGTAAAATAAACAAATAATAGAGGCTACGCAGAATAATCCAAATTCCTCCGGTGCATAATAATTTTATATTTGGCGGAGATAGATCGTAGAAATTGGTGGTGCAGAAAAGTCGATAAACAAGTGGAATTACTGATTGATAAGTATTATTCTTGCCTTAATATAATTCATAAAGTTGCAATAAACATATATTGAGTAGCAGTTGTGCTTAAAGTTAGTTAGTTAAAGTATTTTAGAACACCTTAGTATAGTGAGTGATAATAGGGTAACTCACTTACTTAGGCTTAGCCTTCGGTAAGTTGTAAACAAGATTTAACAAACCTGATTATGTGGTAGAATATATAGGAGATAAAGTAACAACCATCAAACTACTTACATAAGATAATATCTGTGTAAGCCAGTACTTGCTAGATATTTTGATTAGGTAGCATTGTTGTTAAAATTAAGCAAGGGCGATAGTCGGGCGGCGTAACCTAAATAAATAAAGCAGCCTAACGTAACGTAATTGATTGTATTTAAATTAGGTCACTACCGGTAATGTTAGCGTTCGTGTCAGGATAAATAGTCGGCTGTGTAATTGAAATGTGTAACCTAAAGTGTGCTGTAGTACACAGGAAAGTTAAGTTATTAAATAAATTCTGATCGGGATATGGCGCCTTGCAAGCGGCAAGTCAAGGCAAAGCGACATTTGGTGTGCGATCACTGCCACAGCTGGGTAGATTTTGCATTGTCCAGCTGTGGGAAGTCATGGGCAGAAACCATGGAGGAAGGATTCACCTTTCAGTGCATTGGGTGTTGGAAGGTGGAGTGTCTGCAGAAGGAGATAGTTAGGTTGACAGATATTGTGAAGGGAATGGAGATGGGAATTAGCAAGGAGGCAGGTCGAATGGAGAGAGACGACAGGGAGAGAGGTGAGAATACTGCAAGACTGAAGGAGAATAGCAGTGGCAAGAAAACTGAGGAAAGGAGATTGAGAGGAGGGAAGGTGATTGGAGGGGAAGAAATTGGAAAATCGACAACAGAAAACGTGACAAGCGTGAAGGTGACAGGGAAGAAAGTGACCGTAGAGAAGGAGAGAGGGAAGATGGGACGGGAGAGGAGAGAGGAAAAGGAGATGGGACGAAAGGAAGTGAGAGCAAATGTGATAGAAGAGAAGTCGATAAAAGGGACGCTGACAGAAGGAAAGGTGACAAGAGAAAAAGCGACAGGAAAGAATGGATCGGAAGAGAATGTGACAAGAGAAGACGACAGGGGGAAAAGACAACAACCAGACAGATGCAAACCGAAGAAGGAGCTATTCTAAGGCAGTGATTGAGGGGGCAATGAGGAAAGAGAGGGTGTTTATGGGCGACTCCATTATGAGAAAGACGGACAAGACACTGAGCGAGGGAAAGGACGTCGTTGTTTGTTTACCGGGGGCTAGGATTGAACATGTAACTGACAGGGTAGAGAAGGTATTGGGACATGGCAAGGGGGGTCTATACTGGTACATGTAGGAACAAATAATGCAGACCGGGAGGGGACAACTGCGACAGTACAGAAGTATAGACAGTTAGTGAGGAAGCTAAAGAAGACGAGAGTTGAACAGGTTATTCTGTCAGGAATTTTGCCAGTAATGGGAGGAAGGGGGGCAACGTATAGAAACTGCAAGAGGATGGCGATCAACGCACTAGTTGAGCAGAAGTGTGAAGAAGAGGGGGTGGGATTCACAGATTTATGGGGATACTTTGTTGGGAGGGAAGATATGTACATGAGAGATGGCCTCCATCTTAGTGGAAAGGGGGCAGCAGTTTTCTCAGAGAACCTGCTGCGATCTGTTGACAGTGGGACAGGTTGCATCTATTTAAACTAGATTCGCAGGGGGGACTCACAGAAAAGCCTGAAAATGGAGGCATATATAAAGACAGCACAAATGAATCAGCAAGTAACAGTCTGGAAAACTCTTCTGAAGCTGGTTATAAATGTGTTTGTTTAAATGCAAGGAGTATAGTAAACAAAAGAAATGAACTAAACATTATGGTAGAAGATATTGACCCTCATATAATAGGTATAACCGAATCCTGGACCACCACCGATATATCAGATGCTGAATTGGGACTGACAGAATATGTAATGTTTAGAAAAGATAGAATAGGAAGAAAGGGAGGTGGAGTTATTTTATATATTAAAGAATCTATTCAGGCTTATGAAATAAAATTAGAAAAAGAAGCAGATTGCGAAGAAGCTGTTTGGTGTAACATAGTTACAGGAAACTCAACGTTAACAGTTGGGTTAGTTTATCGAAGTCCAAACATAAGCATAGAAGAGAATAAAAAAATACAAAACGCTATAAGGGAAGTAAGCAAACGGGACTGTATTATTATGGAGGATTTTAACCACGGGCATATACAATGGAAATCTCTACAGAGTATGGGGGGTGAGGACCACAAGTTTTTAGTTTTAGTTCAAGATACATTCCTTTCTCAACATGTGCTAGAACCAAACAGGGGTGATAATGTGTTAGACATAGTTTTGTCTTCACAGAATGAATTAGTTGACAATGTCAAGATATGTGAGCCACTGGGGAGTAGCGATCACAACCAGATACACTTTACCATCAAAGTAAAATCAGAAAGGAATAGTAAAAAGTAGTATAGGAGAAATTTCCACAAAGGAAGGTATAAGGACATGAGGAAATATTTAGCAAAGATAGACTGGAATAACACACTGAAAAATAAGACGGCAACAGAATGCTGGAATATATTAAAGAGTGAAATTAAGTGCATAGTCGATAAATTTGTACCCTTCAAAAAACAAGGAAAACGGTCCAAAAAGAAACACTTATCGAAAGAAGCCATTAGAAAAATTAAGTATGAACAAAAGATGTGGAAGTCATATAGATGTACTGGAAATGATGAAGACTACAACAGTTATAAAGAAGCACTTAACCAAGCTACAGCTGCAATTAGAAATTCAGAGAAGCTATGAACAACAATTAGCTAGTAATATAAAACAGGACAGCAAGAGTTTTTATGCGCATGTTCGAAGCAAACAGAAAGTTCAACATAAGGTCGGTCCTCTAGAAGACAGTGCTGGAAATATAATATTAGAGGGATTCTTAATGGCAGAAGACCTGAATGAGTACTTTAGTTCAGTGTTTACCAGGGAAGATATTAGTTCACTGCCAGTACCAGAGGCTAAGTTCAAGGGGACAGATTCAGACTATTTAGGACAATTAATTGTAACCCCGGAAATGGTAGCTAAGAAAATAAGGGCTATGAAGGATAATAAATCACCTGGAGTGGATGGTATTCCACCCAAACTACTATTGGAAATTGTAGAACAAATTAGCATACCGCTTGCAACAGTTTTCAACTTGTCATTAGAAGAGGGAGTGGTTCCTTTAGAATGGAAAGAAGCAAACATTATACCGTTATTCAAAAAAGGTTCGAGAAACAAGTCAGAGAACTATAGACCAGTGAGTTTAATATCAGTGATTTGTAAATTATTAGAAAGACTAATTAAAGATCACATGGTGGATTTTCTTGTTAAACAAAACTTCATAAACCCATCTCAACATGGTTTTTTTAAAGCGAGGTCATGCTTAACAAATATGTTATGTTTTTTGGAAGACATCACTAAGTGGGTAGATGAGGGATCACCCGTAGATATCGTCTACTTAGATTTTCAAAAAGCTTTCGACAAAGTACCACATCAAAGATTACTGCTTAAACTAAAAGCCCATGGCATAGGAAATGGTATAATAAACTGGATAGAACAATGGCTGATTGACAGAAGACAACGTGTAGTAGTTGATGGGGTGGCTTCAAACTGGAAATCGGTATTGAGTGGGGTACCACAGGGATCAGTATTAGGACCTATATTATTCTTAATATATATCAACGATTTGGATGATGAAATAACAAGCAAGGTGTTGAAATTTGCGGATGATACAAAAGTGTTTAGAAGGATTAAAAGTGATGGAGATAGACAGCATTTACAAGATGATCTTGACAGGTTGATCAAATGGTCTGAAAAGTGGCAAATGCTGTTCAATTTTGTGAAATGTAAATGCCTCCACACAGGACATGGGAACGAAGAGGTAGAATATACAATGGAGGGTACTGTTCTAAGTACTACTCAAAAAGAAAAGGACTTAGGGTTAACCATTATTGCTGATATGAAGGTTTCAGAGCAGTGCGGAATTGCAGCTTTAAAGGGAAATCAAATCCTTGGATTAATTAGGCGAAACATAACGTATAAGGAAAAAGAGCTAATAATACCGCTGTACAAAACAATAGTTAGGCCTCATTTAGAATATTGTATTGAAGCATGGAGGCCGTATCGCAGGAAGGACACAGATATGCTAGAAAGAGTGCAGAGGAGAGCAACTAAAATGATACCAAAACTGAGGGATCTTAGTTACGAAATACGCCTAAAAAAATGCGGTTTAACAACACTAGAGACCAGGAGGTTGAGAGGAGATCAGATAGAAGTGTTTAAAATATTGAAGGATTATGAAAATATTGATAGACATTTTTTTTCTCAGTTAAGAAAGATAGAAGGACTAGAGGACATGAACTTACATTAGCAAAGGAGCAGTGTAGATTAGATATAAGAAAGTTCTCATTCTCACAAAGGACTGTAAATGAATGGAACAGATTATCTGCTAATTGTGTGGGTGCTAGTAGCGTGAATATGTTTAAAAATAAATTGACACATACCTCAGACGGGCTGGATACACATAGATAAAAGGGTCGGACTCTCGATAAGCCAAAGGGCTTCCTTGTCCACCTGCCACCTAGAGTTAATTCTCTGTGTGGCAATCTTGTTCAATCTTGTTAAATATTACTAAAACGTTTTCACCTATTCCTCGCACTTTTACTATAGAAATAAAATATATATTTATTTAATGAAAATTTTAGAATAATAACAATGGTATAGCACCACATAAATTATGAAAGTTGTGGCGCGACTTACTATGAAGTGTGAATTATATTTTGATTTATTAATATTAGACAGTTGTAGTAAGATTTGTTTCATCTCCAAGCATTATACATCATCAAACTGAACAGGTCAGAGTAGTCTGGTTGATCGTAGACATTGCTGTTCAAAATAATTATATATTTGATTTATAATGGTTTGTATAACTTTTGATAATGCTGATTAGAACAATTATATATATTGTTGAAATTTGATATACCGCGTTTATATATTTCATTGCCATATATATTATTAAGATTTTATTATATGTTTTGTTTTTAGGCAATGACATTATGGTACATGTAGTAGTAATAGTCATAGTGGTAGGTTTGTATACTCTCCAGGAATTCTTTCTGAGCATTTGTTTGATATTGACATCAAAGTCTTTGATATATAAACCGTTAGTCTGATATATCAGTCACTACTCAAATGCTGGAGCATTGGAGTATGAACGTTCAACAAGAATTATATATATATATATATCTACATATATATATATATGTATATAATATGCATTAAGCACAGGGCATATGATTCGGAAAAGTAATCTAATTAAGCATTTGTTTCTGCTTTATAGAGGAAATTAATTGTGAAATAAACAACATGTTAAACCTATAATATACAAACAATAATAGTAAAATACAATATTAAACATTCCCATGCAACTACCAAAACTGAAATGTTTGCTTATCAACTGCTGTGCCATGTAATGCTGTATTGAGGAATAATAAAGCTTGACACACATTTCAAATAGCTGTGTTGATGGTTACAGTAGCCAAGGTGTAACGATAGAAATAAAATGTCTTCAAAACACTGAACGATTAATTTTGGTAAAATCCCTTTGCAGCAGTTATACATGTATATCAAATTGTTACATTATGTAATTTTACCAATTATTGCAAGAATGTACTAGATTTTAAAATGAGCACTAGAATAGTTATATTTAAAACTATAAATACTCACCATTTTGAAGGGGAGAAGAGAACAAAACAAACACTTAAAACTACATAAATCTTTATGTTTGCCGGGTGGATTTCAATTCGTCCCAGGGAGAACGATATTTGGATTGTTCATATCTAAGTAAGTTATATATATTCTATGATGGTGCATTATTTTTAAGCTATGCTTTATACAAGTAAAAATTATCTCGTCATCATGTTGTGGTTTTGTTTTACCATGCATCAGTTACACATATGTATGCACCGGCATAATTAATGTTTATAAAATTATCAATTGTATATTTTGTAACGTTATTATATAGTTACAGAGCTCATGTGATGATTAGTTTTACCTTTGGTATTTACTAATATTTAGAAAATATGTTGTATTAGAAAAGTGATAAATGCATAATAATAACAATTATATTTAATATTGCCCATGTACAATGATGCGACAAGTAGTTTATGCATTATGTAGCTGATTTCACGATTCATTTTCAGGCAGTAGGCTAGGGCTAGACTATAATTTTTTATAGTCAGTGTTTCAGGCCAGGCAGTTTTTAGATTTGTTTTTTAAACATTATATTCATAATTACGTTTGACTGTTTGAGTATCATGGTACAAGTAAAACACAATTGGGTCAATTGTTGCTTACCAACCAAACACGCCGCACATGTGACGTGTGAGTGTGCCACTGGATCTCAGGATGAATCACCCGTTTATCGCTCACATTAAAAGAATGGTATCGCCAACAACTCACTCAATTAACAGATTCGAGTAATGTGATGGGTTGCCATGTACAGATTAACGACAGAATTATACCTTTAGTACATTGACCAACAATGTTTCTAAATTATACGTGTTAGTCCAAGAACGAGCTGTGCGATTACAAAGTCGACGATTACAAAATGCGTGTACATGACCTCGATAATCTACGCAACGTGGCGCCACCATTTGTGTCGACTAATATAACTAGACTCCGTAAGGTTGAGCCACCGCTGGGGGCTATCGCAACCACAATGTTTCATTTTCCCTCAGCGGAAGTGTAGCGAAAAATCCTACTGTTGATACAGGCGAACCAACCCTTAATGGGCATGTCCGCAAGTAGAAGTTCGTTGTATAAAGAAATGCTGTCCTATTCTAAAGAAATCTAATCGCGGTCTTCAAGCTTTATTATGAATATTTCCAATTGGATGGCTGTAAAATTATTAGAATGTTGTTCATCTGAGACATTTGGAAGAAGGATATATGTGGAAATATTTATACATGCTAGCCAACTAATGCACTGTATGTTGTATTCAGCACAAATAATCTACAAACTGCCAAAACACATATGTGATGCAAAATAATTTAGATTTGTTTAGAGTTAGGTAAAATATTTTACCAAAAAATAATAATGTGTTCTTGTAGACGTATAAAATAACACACACACACACACACACACACACACACACACACACACACACACACACACACACACACACACACACACACACACACACACACACACACACACACATTATATAACATGTATATACATACATACGTTATACACATACTAAATTGTGTTGTGCACAATGCACATGCGACATTCATCAAAGTATACACAGACATAATATAATTAGACTACTAGTGTAAAACACATCACCATCACAAAAAAGGTGTCGCCAAATTATTTCATGACTTAAAAACAAACATATCAACAGGACCCGACCAGGTGCCTGCCAGAATCTAAGGTCGTGCGGCAGTATTTTATAGCGGTAGGATTTTTCGCCCCTTGCTAACATATATTAAGCCCAGTCGTCTCCTCGCGAAAAACTGTACTTCCGGACAAACGCATTACTGGTCGGTGCGGAAGTATTTTTAGCGGCAGGATTTTTCGCTACAGAGGTAGCCAGACTCTAGTCATGCGCACTAAATGTTGATAATTTCAGCTCCGCCCACTCGATATATTTTTGAGGCTCTTTTTCAATTGCTGCATGTTATACATTTATATCGTTTTCTGATACCTGGAGACGTATTCACTTATTAATAACCAAGGGAGCGAACCATTGTAACCGTTACGTTTTAAGGATCTGATTAGTTAATATTGAATGACACTAGAACACAGAAATTTTTGAAAAAAAATCAAATTGCAAAATATTTATCTATTGTTAGATATCTAAATGCCATTAAAGCGCTCTCACATTCTATATTAACTTTAGAATCTAAGTTTTAAAAAGAACAAAAAAGCGGAACTTTTAGTTATCAATTTGACATTGATAACAGTGAACGTGAAAGTATGGCAAGGCCTACAGTACACTGTTTACACTGCATTAAATTGACTTACTTACTTACTTACTTACTTACTTACTTACATGCATATATGTGCTAAAGGTCAACAGTAAACGGACGGAATCGAAGTTGTGTAACTGTCAATGTCATCCAATCTAGTCCGTAGCCCTAGGGTAGTTCCGCAGAATGGATATTTCTACACCAAAATGTGACAGTAATATCAGTTAATTCACAAGTAAATTATATTATGTTAATTCTTGTTAATGTATTACTGTTATTAACATTAATCATATTGAATACGGTATAACATATTGCCTATAGAATGTTGCACAGATTTATAATATTATATATGTATGTATATATATAATAATGTACAAATCCCAGGGTTGGGTGACAGTTTGTATATATTTAATTAAGCATTTAAAAAAAAATTTTTTTTAGCATGTATCAACTTGTCCAATATAATATAGTACTGGGCGTTTTTAAATTGTACTTAAAATTATAAGATATACATTTGGTGTCGCCCAAAGGATGTCGCCCTAAGGTAACGTTCAAAATGTTCGTGATAAAAATCGACCGTCAGGCGACACAATATTTGTCGCCCAAAGGTGAATGTGTGTACATGTCGTCCAAAGGTAAATGTGTGTATATGACGCCCAAAGGTGAATGTGTTTAAAGCGGGTGTTACACGATATGATTGGTTCTTTTGAAACTATCCGACTGCCCCGTAAACAATAAAATGATATAATTTGTCTTTCTGCCCGTGTCACGTAATCGTATACGATTCACCCGTACGTGTCGAGGTTTAGTCCAGTCAACCTACGCCCAAAACGGGGTCAACCTCAAAACTAATTGAAATAATAATTATATCTTTAAGATGGTGTTTTTTGTACTACACATGTAAATATTATCAGAAAAATGTCTTCCGAAATTCACATGGTAGAACTTTGTCATTTTTTACAATACTAACTATAGGACAAGTTCCAAATTAGCTCCGATTCAATCGAACGAGCAGTGGTATTGACCAATAAGAGCACATTACATTACTTCCTTTGGTATGTAGCCAGCCTACTGTACGAACAGGTTAGAGCATGCTCATACGATGCCGCAACACATATCACGCTAGGTAAGCACAAACAGTGATAACATTGTGTTTGAACATTGGCGCTACCGTTCAATAACTGGATAAATGTACTTTATTTGCGTAAATTATTTACGTTGCTAAACGACAATTTTATCTAATTGTATCGATGCAAGTGCGTTGCTTTTATCACTGTATATCGTTTAAGGTACAAAAAGGACATATTAATTATATTCATTCATATTATTGTGTTTCAACGGCCGGACCAACACTCCGTGTCATGAAGTTATTTACTCGATGTGGTTACGTAAACCAGCGGAAGTGCCACCTTTTCTGTGTGAAATCGAGGCTGTTGCGCTTGTGGGTTATCCTCCCGGATAATTTGTTGTAATACCATGAGTAGTTAAGGTTTAATTTTGGGTTATGGTTAAGCTTAGGGTTAGGTTTCAGACCTATACACAGTCCAATTGGCTGTTTTAGCTTGTAGGTGCTTGGATATTTGATCGCTGAGCTTATCAGCTTTTACGATACATTACTGTAACTCACTATGATCACTGCCAACAAAGTATAACAATTGTTCTAATTAATTATTGCTGTAATTATTATTCTTTGTTCTTAAATGCTTGTTCTTCTATTCTATTAATGAACAGGTGTAGACTGCAATTAAGATGAGAAGACTGCATACAGAAAGATGTGAGAAAAGCTTACGAACATGACACGTTGCTTATAGCAAACTGGATAACCAGAAACAACATATATTTATGTTAATTAATTATTGTTATTGTTTTATGTTCTTTCTGGTTAATTGTTACTGTGTAAAGAGTACACTTATAATATGGGCCTGTAAGCTACCAATATTACAACATACAGCACAAAACCACGATACGACCCATTGCAAACATTCGTTCATCCTTTATTTGAGAAAAAAAATCATAACAGATTGGCTGTTAGCGACAGACATACAAAGACAAAGGAGAATATGTTTTATTTGCCTCCAATTCGATATATATATCATTTCGTCTATATAAAAACTATATAATGTTCATTATAAACAACACAAAATAAACACTAACACACCAGCAACGTCGGTAGAATGAAGATTATTCGCGCAAATATAAGATGTTCAAAATAACATATTAAGGAACAATGAACACAAACAAATAACAACGATCATGCACTATTTTGGCACGCTAGTGGTCTCTCTACTGTAGAGGAACTATTGTAGAAGTCACTGTCGCATTAGGTGACAGGTCCGATCTAACAATAAACGGTTAAATTCAGTTTCTGATGACTGTCTGGCAGAACTTTCGTATCACTTAGACTCCAATAAGATGGCATGTGGTGCAAGTCCTAAATGCATTACTATATTCACCACGTACATGTTTCGAATATTGTGCTTTGTGAGATTCCACCACATACGAGGTGACAAACAACTTTCAAAATAAAGTGGTTTTCATCACAGTGGATCACATTTGATCGCCTAAAATCAAGTTCCCTAGCGCATTGTCGCGTGATGTCACTATTGACTTTCAGATCATTGCGTACCCAATATACATCATGTGGTATGGTCGGAAGCCATGAGTAAAAGTAAATGTAGATAAATACATAGCTCGTATAATCATCCATCGTTTCGTACAATGTTCAATATGCTCGGCAACTATATCAAACGGTCACATGATTTTTTTATATCCGATATATTGTTTAGCCGATTCCAAGTGTAGGCCCTATTACTGGACACTCTCTTTCCATGAATATAATATAAAAAATACTTCTTAATATTAAGGCATCACAGTAGTTCTGTAAATTAAGCTTACACGAAAAACTACATAAAAAAGAAAGCATGCGTTAACCAACGGAATCTTTACATCATTATATAAAACATTTTAACTATGTCAATTATCGTGTAGATTGTTAATGTACACAGAATATCTTGGGGCGTAACGCCCACCCTATATCTAGATATACGGCTCGAAAATATACTGCGTAAAAAACTTAAAACATGCGATTTTTACATCAAATGTTCAAATGTGATCACCGCAAAACTGGTTCAGTTATCATATATGCGAGTCTGGAAGGGAGTAACCGAGATATGAAGCTCTGTCTACGCAACATAGTTTGTAATAAATGTACTACATAAAACGCATTTGTTGAATTTCAGATAAGGGACTGATTAATTAACAATTGCAGTCTCGGTTCTTAAGAAGATTATTATAATAACACTCATGATTATCATAGGCTGTCATTTCCGGCAATACCTAAACGTATCAATAATACAATCACTTTGGTAATATGAAATAAGTAAACTAATACCTTAATTAGACTAATTAATACATCAATCTGTAACCTGTTTTTTAACATGTGATATTTACTTATGATAATGAATCGGCGATGCATCAGACATCATATAGATATATATATATATATATATATATATATATGTAACGAAAGGAGGTAAATATCCGATGACAAGTGAGCGTTATGCTCCACGATACTGTCAGTCAGCAAACTAATCACGTGTGCATAGACAACCACCTTTACTTGAACAGCTGTTGTTGCTTCTTTTGCTCATTCATCACTTTAGTTCTGAGTTGCGTTATAGTGCAACCGAGCTGCCAGTCAGCAATAAACTTGACAAGTTGTGTCTTGCCTGTAGAAGAAATATTGTATGATTAGCTTTCATGAGCTAATGTTAACTATTCGAAACAATTATCTGTATAAATAGCATGTCATATACCAACTAAATTACTAAATTAAGCATTTATCACACGCCATGTATCCGAGTAAAAAATACTGTTCAAAACCGATATAACAAAGTAAAATATAGGTCAAGTTTCGTTTATATTAATTAAGAAAAAAACAATAAGATTAAACTAAATTTGATTAAGACGAGATGAAGCAAGTTAACAAATTAATAATGAATAGTTATTAAGCATCACTTAAGTAGCATTGACTTTAAATTAAGTGATATATACATAATTTGAGTTAATTAAATGGACTAAAATAAATGATGGCGTCAAACAGTTAATAAGTTAAAAAATAGATACATCGTCGATATGATGCAGTGCAGTTAATATGGTAATTAAGGTGTGTTAGTAATATTAATGCATCAACGCTATGAAAGAATAATAACAATAATAACAGAAACAATTGCCTCTAGTTAGAATATTACAGAATGACATTGTAAAAGGCTTCGTATTCTGCTTACTTGGCAGTCTCGTTCCTTCTCTCAGTGAGATCCACTCGGCAAAGGTCTGTTTGACATTGCATGTCATTTCATTTGACCACCTATAGTAGGTCCTCTCTGGAACAATATAGCGGATACATGTTCTTCATAATCACATATAATCCTGAAGAAGCGGTAAGAGAAAACGTTAATGTTGTGGAAATTACAATTTAGGGGTCATTCAATAACATTGAGCATATTAAATTAAAATACAACAAATTGTATTGGAACTCCCGCCCGCCCGGTTGGACTCCAGGATTAAGATATTGGGGGTAAACTACAACGGGTTACGTATTAATTGCGGACAATCGCAAGTAAGTATTTCGGCGTAGTCACGTAGTATAACGATTATCGGCAAGCGGCGCTCTCGTTGAATATACGCGAGATGCACAATGACATGTGGCGGGATTTCGCGTTTATTTGAAAGAGCAGTACTATTTTATTATGTTTACTATTGATCATAAGGCACTAATTACAATTTGGGTTTAAACTCTGGGAACAAAAACTCAATAACTCACCAGGTTTCAAAGAGACAGTTCTGGAAAGAACAAAACAATTTTTTATAACATGTGTTACAACATATGTCCTCGAGAAATGTGTAATCAAAATGTATATAATATCGTGATAACTTTTATTTTTTTGTAATGAAAGCCATGTTAATTTTAACATAATTTCAAAATGTTAACTAATTGAAACGTTTAGGTAACATAAGGTAAATTGTTTTGCCAACAAAAATTAGAACATAATTAATAAGGTGCATAGTATAATATGTTTGCACGTGAAAGGTTCAAATATCAGATAACGTTATACTTGATAGATGAGCTATTCAAGCAGATAACTGCAAATGTAATACGCCGCTATCACTCCAATATACCGTCTGCAAGTCAGTTCAAGTCAGTGAACAAAGCAAAACGGAAGTAAACGTATTCTTCGAACCTTGTTTTACTAGATGAAGCTTGGTCAAGCGACTCTAACCGTCTGCATCCTTCATCAGTCATGCACTGAGCACCATCAGCTGTTTCAGGTTGTGCCGTGCCGTGTGAGTCTCTCGGAACGGTGCGACTCGAACTGCCTGCTGCACAACACATGTTGTTAAGTTTAACTACTCACAACATTTCAAAATGGCTGTAGCAGAAGTTGCAACGTTGATATATTTTCATGTAATTGGAAATGTAATAATGCTATCTACAATTATGTCACTAGATATACGCAGCAATTGCTATTACTTTATCAAGTTATCGCCGTTTAAAACATCGTGCTCTCGTTGGATTGACCGCGTCCGGCTCTGTTGTTCGACATTACATACAATGGCAGGGTGCGGCCTTCATACAATTTTTAGGGGGATTTCCAAACGTAAAAAAACTACAAAATATTAATAGCTGCTTCTGTTCCGGGGCAAGGCTGGGAAACTAAGCTAGTTTATAATATAATGTACCATCTTTACCTTCGTCAATATCCTTCAAGTGTTTTCCAACTTTGGTCATCTCTAGGACCGGCAGTGGATATTGGTACGTGCCAAGATTGACGCTCTTCGAATGCCCCATGAGTCTATAGAAGTGTTCGCGTTCTGCTTCGGGCACTCCGAGTGCTACATACATGGTAGATATCCGGTGTCTCTGTTTGGAAGCTGTGAGCAGCTCAGGTTTATCAACGTTGGCATCTTCGCACATTTTCCTTGTCGTGTTCCAGCCTGACACATGGAACTGAGATTGCTCTGTGTTGGGGAACACATAGGGGTTACCCTCCAGTACCCCAACGTCCTTCCGCACCTGAGGATCTACAAGTTTTCCAAGTCCGGCGACACAGTCTCTTGGTATTAGAACAGGAACCAGGTGATTCCCCTTTCCTGTCTGGTACGCGATCATCATCGATTTGAAAAGCTCTTTCTCGTACTCCGCCATGGTTTCTATTCTGGACTTGTCGATCCACCGACCTCCGATAGCATCCGACCAGTTCTTGATCTTAAGCCGGCTGGGCTCTCCACCCCTACGAGCGTTAAACAGAGTATGCCTACTGCAGATGGCATCTCGTAGTTCGACATAGGTTTGCCGAGTGATGACCTGGTACTAATCTGATAGCACCCGGATCCTTCGTCCAGTGTAGTCTTTTAACGCTCGCACTTGCTGTTCGTCAGCCCGTTGTTCGGGCAACCTCAATCTTTCTTGTCGACTTTTGTTGATGGCATACACGGCGTCAGAAAACACTGCGTCTCGATTCAGTTCCAGGTAGTGGATGAATTTTTCTACCTCTGCAGCCTTGCTGTCGTTTTCTGAACCCAGGTAGGTTGACATGACAATAGTGGCGGAATTTTTCAGTAGATAGTAGAGGCCATTCTTAACTCCGTGTTTCAGAGTACTTCTTTCCTCTGCGATCGTGATTTTTTCGATGGCTGCTTGTAGTACACTGAAGTTTTTTTCGGACGAACATATACTCAGCTGCGACCGAAGCTGCATCGTTAACATCCGAGAAAGCAAGTAGCAACTTGCTAAGTAGCCTCATTTCAGTCATCGTAGATTTGTTTACCTCCATCAGTTTGTCGACCTTTCCTCGATTTCTTTGAAATCGCCTCCTTCCGATCATGACAATTGTGGGATCCGATCGGCACATTTTCCCGACTTCATCGTTGTAGAACTTGGCAAGGATTTCAGTGGTGAACTCATCTTCAATTGCGTTCATCGACTTGAACGCATCCACAGGAACCGAAGATAATGTATCGTCACAACTGTTGTGTTCGCATGTCTCTTTATGCTTGTGAAATTGTTTCTTGCTGTAGAATCCTTTACATTTGAAACAACAACACAGATCACTGGCACCTTTCCTTTCCCTTTGGTATGAAGGTACAGCTTGTGTAGCTTGGAACATATTTTCTTCATAAATGGATTCTTTCCGGAACTGGGCAAATTTGTGCATGCGTTCTACAGAAGTCGAGGGTAATTTCAACGCTTCTTTGACTTTCGGCTCAGCTTTATGTACTGTGGAGATATGCCGCGATAGACGAGATTGCCACGCTTTACAAAAGGGGCACTGGCGATGAGACTTCACATATTTCACATCTACAAAAATGACATAAAACATGTAGGCGTAATAAGTTTGTTGCATAAAATATCAACAACATACAGCACATTACGTGAAGTGTTTATCGTTTTCTTCTTAAACGCAGTATTTCAGAAATAGTGATAGCACACTATGTAGGTTTGTGCTCATCTAAAACAATGTAAATAACAATAAGGCAATTAAATGTCAACATAAAGAATGGCAACATCACTTAAACATATGAGCATGCATTTATAACGTAACATTCCATGCCTACGGGAAAACAAAACGCTCCGGATTCGTTGAAATGTGGATTCTCGTGCATGCATGCGCGTGTGTATGTTAATAGTATTTTTACATAACGAACACATGCCTTTCTTCTTTGAATGCGTCTTACGAATTATGCCAATACATTTTAGTTTCAGTTTCAAAATCTACGATGTTCAATGTAGGCCAGGTAGTATTCATAACCACGTATGCATAAAATGGTAACCTGTAACATGTGCGTCGTGTTCAATCCGTTCTTCACTTTAACGAGTACTCCCGCCTACGTAGCTAGTTGTTACATTTGGCCGCGCTTTGAAAGCTTCACGTCAGTGCCGGATTTAGGACTGTGGAAACCCCTGTGTAGTGATTGACCTGACATGGTATCATAATAGTTCCCACTCCTCACTAACTTCTACTGTATAGAGGTCACTGTAAACTATGACATTTGTCCAATTAGAACACCATATTAAAACACTCAAGGTACGTGTAAAAACGTTTCGACCCAAAGGAAATTACCCCTAAAACGTTATGTGGAAGCCCCCATAAACATTATATTGTGAGGGCACCTGGACACTTTCCCGGTCTGCCCTAAATCCGGCACTGCCTCACATATATAACTAGTAGAGAATATCGCTGGCATGGTAAATTTTATTAAATCGAATAACGAGTTACATGCATACATTGAAAAACATGTTTCGAACGTACTTTTCATATAATAAGTAGAGCAATAGAGTTAGGGTTAGGGTTAACCCTAACCCATAATTAAACTTACAGATGGCCTGCTTTTGTTGTTGCTGCTGCTGCTGCTTCTGCTGCAATCTTATTGGAGTCTGGCTGAGAGCGTCATCTCGGCCGACGGGCGATGGTGATGCATGTAAGCTACCACTTTGTCTGGCAGCAATGTCAGGAAGTGGGGACACTGATCTAGTGTCTACGTCACGAGCTGAAACAAAACAGATGAATTTTCCACTTTGACGTTTGCAGTTGCGTATACACAGTAGTTTCATATAAAACAAATAATGATATTATGTATTATTTTTATTTCCGATGACCATTCGCTACGTAGGGCCTATGTATGGCAATCAATGCCACGAATATGGGTGTTAAATAATAATACGCATTCTATTATAGGCCACAATTTATTCACCACAGGTCAAATGAGGCGGACCCTAGCGTAGCTAAACGTTGAAATAAATTATATACCATGGCTCTTGACATAGTTTTCTTCGATTTCTGAAGTTGATGCAACTGATTCAGATGCAAACGGATTGTAGTCATCGTCATCTGCAATGAAGCAGCATAAGTTCCGCAAGATATACAATGTAGGTGTCGTTTCAGTTGATTATTAAGTGATGGGGAGTTTGTTACACAGTTTGGTTGCTAAATCTGTAACGAGGCAGCCTTGTAGCGTTGCTAAACGTGTAAATAAATTATTTATCGTTGTTTTCATACATTCCTGACGCTGCGTGCGTCGTCTCTGGCGGTTCATGGCGTTCGTCCTAGGGAAATTTTCTCACATTAAACGGGTCATTGAAATAAAAAAAATAACGTATGCCTTATTATTTGTTTTGATGACTGCGCTTGAAAGCTGAATATATTGTCTCAACTATGCCCACGTTTATTGCGACATCCCGTTTCGTCTAAAATGTGTTCGTGATATAAAACATGTTTAAGAAACTGGATATTTACTTACATATGTCCTGTTGACGTAGGCCTTCTCTGGTCGGAGTCTTCTCGACGCTGCGAGCGTTGTTTCTGGCGGCTGATGTTGTTCGTCCTAGGGAAATTGTCGTGGGTCATTGAAATTACACATATACCATATTATTTTTGTTCGACGATTGTATGAAACACGTAAATAGGTAATGATTATGTTCCAGCCAGTGTTTTGATAGGAATTATAAAACAATTATTCTAATTGCCATGATTTTAAAAACTGTGTCCTCCGTTATTATTGTTTAATACTTGAATGTATTTGCACAGATGCTGCATTTGAATGCTGAAAATATCATCAACGTATTATCATATTATTATTATCAACATTTCATACCAATTAACATAACTAAATAAATGTAAAGTCAATAAAATAAACTCACCTTTAATTTCAAATCCGTCTTTGTCGAGGCCCACTTTGGTCCGCCACAAGGAATTTTCGCTGGGCGACTTTTTTCTCTTCTAAACAACATTCATCAACTATGCATAGGCCTTAACCACAATCATGTTGACCGTTTTAAATTACTGTTTGTAATGATCTTAAATCAGTGTTAACGTTTTGCAGCTGAGTCAATTTTCGTATCGTCTGAAAACAATGTTTACATAGCAAGATTCAGTAACAATAAGCAGATTATTCAGGACCCAAGTTTGACCTTTGGGACATCCCTATAATGATGGCAAACGATCAGAGAGATGGCTATCCACCGAAACTGACTGTGACCTACCTGCCAGTGAGGTAGCTCCAAAAACACATATGTTCTATACCAATAACTGAACATGATTTTTTTCTGGAAATTTGTATAGTAATGCATGATCGGGAGACCATGAAGACTTCAACAAATGTGTTAGAAGTGACACTTATGCATCACCTTACAATTGCCAGCGATGTCGAACAGAGCATATGTGGTTAGGAAATTGCCATCCCTACACACAATACATCCTCATTCTCTGATAGCCATGAGTCCATGACCATGATACCCTAACATGGCAACAGGCAGCATCTTTCCCCAGTCAGAAACACCCTGTTAAGCAAACAATAATTGTAGGCTATCAGTTCAGGCCATAAAACAGTTTAATCAAGCCACCAGGATGTCCATAAAGAGTCAACTACTAGTAGCAGTTAACCCACCTGTTAGACAGGGAATGCATTTAATGTAGTCTGGAGACCATGCCACTTGGCACTGGCCGACAGTGCTAACTGCTAAGAACAAGAACTGCCAGTCTTCCTGTGTAGAAGTAAGGTGGCTCAAGTCAGACATCACCCTACACTAATATAATCCAGTGCCAACTTAGTGTGACACCAGTGAAGCCATGTGGCATGATAGTCTAGGTCAGAGAGAACATGCACTGAGGGAGCAGAGGTAAGATAAATGCTAAACAAAGACATGTAGCCAGTGGGATGCCAGGTAACAAATCCTCCTGTTGGTTGCTTTGTTTTACATGCTTAACATGGAGACAACCAGCAAAGTTCAAATGATTGGCTGGGGGTATCCACTGGTCAGTCTCTTTTACCCACTCATTTGTGATCATTAAAGACAGATATCAAGTTGATTGGCTAAGTTTTTTTCTCAAATGTCAATCGTACTTTATGATTGGTTTACGTGTGCCTAGTTGGTCGGTGACTCAATATTGCCCCTAGATATATCATGACAGTGATACCACATGCCTACATTGCAGAGAGATCCACTAAATTGTCGATTTTACGATACGTTATTATTTAATATTTATATTTACAAAAATGTACTTGTACTCGTGAGAATGTACTCGTACTCAGCTTTCCATCGTCAAAGTACTCGTACTCGTACTCATAAAAATTTACTCGGCCCCAGGTCTGATATATATATATATAACAGTTTTGGACTGTACACTGCTCAGCAAGAGTTTTCAGATAGTAAAGCTTGGAATATGTTGCAAAGACCTATAAACTGTGATTGGTGATCTTGTCCTTAATTAAATCTGGTGCATTATTTATTGTGTGTGGCAAACTATACCTGAGGCTCATAGTTTGGCTAATTCATAGTGTACCCTGATTGTATGGATTTTATATTGACCAGGTGTGTAAAAGTTGTGATACTGTTGTTTTGAACTAATGGTAAGTTTTACAGAGATACTGGTAGTTTATTGTGTGAATATTTATGGAATAGTTTTAATTCGTGAACATTTAGAAGATGTTCTACTTTTAGTAATATAAGACTTCTGAACAGTGCATTGGTGTGAGCGTTATATTTAATTACTTATAATTCTCTCACACCCTAGGCCGTTAAACCATAATTTAGATTTGAAAATATGGTAAGTTACCTTTCAGAGTCCTATGTTGCTAAGAACGGAGCTTTTCGACCTTCCCGCGATCTTCCTGGAAGTGTTGTCACGTGACAGTTACCAACATGACGACCGTGAGTCGCGCAGACCAATGCTGACGAAGACGTCGGAAGACATCGAAAGCTCCGTTCGGAGCAACATAGGACTCGGAAAGGTAACTTACAATATTTTCAAAACTATGAATGTAACCGAGTCCGGAAGCAATTTACATGCAAACATAATTTAGATGTTATAATATCAAAGAGTTATATAACGTAATCTTTATATTCAGAGGTAACAATCGTTTAAGTATAGTTAGGGTACCTGTAGTCCTGGAGCATCTATTTGAGATTTTCTCCATATGATTGTGTCCTAGGCCTAGGAAATTTAACTTATCTACCCTATCAATGTTTCTGTTATATATTTGTAGATTTGATGGGTTTATCATATTAATATTTCTTCTACTTGCTTTAAAAATTATATATATTTTGATTTATTTACATTTGTTGATTAGAGATTCCACATTTTCATTGTTTTGACATTGTACAAAAGAATATAGAGTCCTTGAGAGAGTCTTGTCATCAGCATACATAATATAGTTAAATTTTTGATTAGATTGGGCAAAGTCGATAATCAAGACTAAGAATAACAAAGGGCCTGTTGAGATATTAAGCATTTCAGATTGGGTTTCTTCAATGTCGTTTTTATATATTTTTTTAAATAGTTATTGAATAGATCTAGGGCTATTCGTTTTATGCCATGAAACTCAACTTATCTATTAATATTGAGTGATCCAAGGTATCAAATACTTTTGAAATGTCCAGGTAGATTATTAACAAGTATGGATAGTGAATCCATCGTTGTTAATTCGAGAGCGGCAAATGCAGGTGAATGATCCTTTCTAAATCCATATTAGTTATCGTAGATCAGTTTGTCTTTGAAAGAAAGATTCAAGCTGGTTATAAATAAATGTTTCGATTGCTTTTGAAAATGCAGGTAAGATTGATATTGGTCTGTAGTTGCAGAATAGGGTATCATCCCCTTTTTATAAATATGTATTAATGTGGCTATTTTTAGTTTATCAGGAAAGATTCCCGAAGTTAATATTTGGTTTGTGATTAAAGTTAAAGATTTAATGAAAACAGGTTTAGTTTACTTTAATAGTAGTGAAGAAACACCATCAAATGTTGTATTTATCATCAATTGTTTTAGAGATTGTTTCTTCATTAATAAGTTGAAAATTAAATACTTTGTTATGTTTCCATTAAGGTAATGTCTGAACGTTTTGTTGGTAGTGTTGGTTGGCTAAATTTGGGCCAATATTGGTAAAATATGAATTAACTATGTTTGCAGTTGATGAATTAAATATGTTTGCAATTGAGAGGGTGGAGCAGAGTGGAATAAGTGGCCACTATCCCAATATGGTTAAATAGGCAGAATCGAAATACCGGTATAGTTTTTAAATGATCATACTTACATATATATATGTATGTAAGGAAAATAAACAAATAATAGAGGCTACGCAGAATAATCCAAATCCCTCCGGTGCATAATAATTTTATATTACTAAAACGTTTTCACCTATTCCTCGCACTTTTACTATAGAAATAAAATATATATTTATTTAATGAAAATTTTAGAATAATAACAATGATATAGCACCACATAAATTATGAAAGTTGTGGCGGGACTTGCTATGAACTGTGAATTATATTTTGATTTATTAATATTAGACAGAGTTGTAGTAAGATTTGTTTCATCTCCATGCATTATACATCATAAAACTGAACTGGTCAGAGTAGTCTGGTTGATCGTAGACATTGCTGCACAAAATAATTATACATTTGATTTATAATGGTTTGTATAACTTTAGATAGTGCTGATTAGAACAATTATATATATTGTTGAAATTTGATATACCGCGTTTATATATTTCATTGCCATTTTAAAGTAGGTTGAGATTATTCGCTTATATATTATTAAGAATTTATTATATGTTTTGTGTTTAGGCAATGACATTATGGTACATGTAGTAGTAATAGTCATAGTGGTAGGTTTGTATACTCTCAAGGAATTCTTTCTAAGCACTTGTTTGATATTGACATCGAAGTCTTTGATATATAAACCGTTAGTCTGATATATCAGTCACTACTCAAATGCTGGCGCATTGGAGTATGAATGTTCAACAAGAATTGTATAAATATATATATATATATATATATGTATATAATATGCATTAAGCACAGGGAATATGATTGGGAAAAGTAATATAATTAAGCATTTGTTACCGCTTTACAGTGGAAATTAATTGTGAAATAAACAACATGTTAAACCTATAATATACAAACAATAATAGTAAAATACAATATTAAACATTCCCATGCAACTACCAAAACTGAAATGTTTGCTTATCAACTGCTGTGCCATGTAATGCTGTACTGAGGAATAATAAAGCTTGATACACATTTCAAATAGCTGTATTTATGCTTACAGTAGCCAAGGTGTAACGATAGAAATAAAATGTCTTCAAAACACTGAACGATTCATTTTGGTAAAATCCCTTTGCAGCATTTATACATGTATATCAAATTGTTACATTATGTAATTTTACCAATTATTGCAAGAATGTACTAGATTTTAAAATGAGCACTAGAATAGTTATATTTAAAACTATAAATACTCACCATTTTATAGAGAACAAGACAAACACTTAAAACTACATAAATCTTTATCTTTGCCGGGTGAATTTCAATTGGCCCAGGGAGAACGATATATGGATTGTTCATATCTAAATAAGTTATATATATTCTATGGTGCATTATTTTTAAGCCATGCTTTATACAAGTAAAAATTATATCATCATCATGTTGTGGTTTTGTTTTACCATGCATCAGTTACACATATGTATGCACCGGCATAATTAATATTTATAAAATTATAAATTGTATATTTTGTAACGTTATTATATAGTTACAGAGCACATGTGATGATTAGTTTTACTGGTATTTACTAATATTTAGAAAACATGTTGTATTAGAAAAGTGATAAATGCATAATAATAACAATTATATTTAATATTGCCCATGTACAATGATGCGACAAGTAGTTTATGCATTATGTAGCCGATTTCACGATTCATTTTCAGGCAGCAGGCTAGGGCTAGACTATATAGTCAGTTTCAGGCCAGGCAGTTTTTAGATTTGTTTTTTAAACATTATATTCATAATTACGTTTGACTGTTTGAGTATCATGGTAAAAGTAAAACACAATTGGGTCAATTGTTGCTTACCAACCAAACACGCCGTACATGTGACGTGCGAGTGTGCCACTGGATCTCAGGATGAATCACTCGTTTATCGCTCACATTAAAAGAATGGTATCGCCAACAACTCACTCCACTAACATATTCGAGTAATGTGATGGGTCGCCATGTACAGGTTAACGACAGAATTATACCTTTAGTACATTGACCAACACTGCTTCTAAATTATACGTGTTAGTCCAAGAACGAGCTGTGCGATTGCAAAATCGACGATTACAAAATGTGTGTACATGACTTCGATCATCTACGCAACATGGCGCCACCATTTGTGTCGACTAATATAACCAGACTCCGTAAGGTTGAGCCACCGCTTGGCGCTATCGCAACCACAGGGGTTAGACACTGTTAGACTTCCTGCTTGGTTACAGATGAAAAAAAGTGCAGTATATTTTTGAGAAATGATTTTTTACAATATTCACTTGCTCTGACATAAGTGCATTTGAGTTGTCAGATTTCTAGAAGTGATTGTAG
Source organism: Paraescarpia echinospica (assembly GCA_020002185.1). NCBI lineage: Eukaryota > Metazoa > Annelida > Polychaeta > Sabellida > Siboglinidae > Paraescarpia > Paraescarpia echinospica. The sequence goes on along the minus strand of CM034534.1, from coordinate 45,260,836 downwards.
AAGCTGTTGACAGTACAATGGTGTCTTTTTAGCTGATTTTATTAAGCGGAAGGGTATTTGGCAGCAACTTGGCTAGTTGACACTTTAGCCGGATTACTGCCTGCATCCTTTTGTAAATATTGACGGGTGTCATACATACAGGCATTTTGTATGAGCTAGAAATATTATATTTTGACTAAACTCGACCAGCATGTCAAAGAGATGATGATAACGGCAGGTGAGAAGTTTAATACAGTTTCCTGTTCACGTTTTCTTACAATCAGACAAAACGTTAACATGGTCGCCAATGGGAAACTATCAGTGTGCTGACCCCCACAATGTTTCATTTTCCCTCAGAGGAAGCGTAGCGAAAAATCCTACTGTTCATACTGGCGAACCGACCCTTAATGGGCATGTCCGCAAGTAGAAGTTCGTTGTATAAAGAAATGTTGTCCTATTCTAAAGAAAATGCTTCAGTTTCTGAACTTTGCAGAGAAAATTATACGCTCGTTCACCAGCCGCGTGGAGGCGCTTGATGCGGTGGAGGCGTTGGAGTTCTGTTCAGTAAAACTCTGCAGTCACTGTTGACATGCACGCTTCAGAAACACTCTCCGTAACTATACGCAATGCCCGCATTGACTGCACAACAATCGTGATGTACAGACCGCCAAATACGTGTTTTGGAACTTTCCTGGACGAAGTCTCCAAAGTGTTATTTATCGTTGATGCTCATCCTAGAGATACGGTCGTGTGCGGTGACTTCTACACGATATATAACAATTCAACTTCCACCCTCGCTTTGTGCAACATGTCAATGGCTCTACTCACGGCGAAAACATCACATCCACTGCTGCCGTGCCCATCTGTAGTATCAAACACACTTCTTGGTCGAGATGCTGCCAGGACCCTACCCGAAGTGGTAGACGTATCCCATGCGGCACTTGCTACCAGACTCCAGCGAAGCTTCACGGAAAAAGAGAAAGCGCTGTCTCGTAGTCGGTCTCCGCTGCCAGATGATAACACGACCACACTTCTGACTGCTCGCTTAGATGTCTTTAAACCTGCGATGCCATCGGATCTGAAGCGTATAGTGCTAGCACCTGCTGTGAAGTCGTGTGAACTCGACCCACTGCCAACATCGCTTGTGAAACGTCATATTGACGCTCTGTCTCCTGTCCTGGCCCGCATCTTCAATGCCTCGTTATCGTCTGCTGTGGTTCCTCCATCTATGAAGCATGCTTTTGTACTACCAATATTAAAGAAACGAGGCTCTGACGCCAGCGTAATCACCAATTACCGCCCAATCTCGAACATCACGTTTGTGGCGAGGACGACTGAGCGCTTCGTTGCACAACAACTACAACAGTTCACGGAGGAGAACGGTATCTACGGAATTTACCAGTGTGCGTACCGTGCACACCATAGTGCCGAAACAGCACTCGTGCGTATACACAACGACGTTGCACAATCGATTGATAGTCGCCGGGGTGTGCTCCTAGTGATACTGGATCTTACTGCGGCTTTCGACACCATCGATCACACCATACTGCTGCGACGGTTGCGTGGATACGGGTTATCTGGCGACGTCCTTGATTGGCTGACAGCTTATATGTGTGATCGAACATAATATTATGTAGTACGTGTAAAGAATGGCGTGTCGGAAATAAACACCATAACGACAGGAGTGCCTCAAGAGTCAGTCCTGGGACCGATACTTTTTAACGCGTACATCGCACTTTTAACCAAACTTCTACAACAGCACAACATTCAACACCACCTATATGCAGACGACACTCAACTCTACATCACTTTCCCACCAACCGACCACACACAAGCCTTTGCACGTATGGAGGCCTGCATACAGGAAGTGAAAATATGGCTCAATGACAACGGACTCGTGATGAACGACAGCCAATCAGAAGCCGTTGTCAACCGTTTGCCAAGTCTGCGTACTCCTATATCGTTAAGCCGCGTCAACATATGTGACTAGTTCGTTGTCACCTCCTCCGTTATCCGAGATCTCGGATTTGTTATTGACACTGATCTATCGATGGCGTCACAAGTAGCGAACGTATGTCGCAACGCCTATTATCAACTGTCACAAATTGCAAAGATACGATATTATGTTGCCACCAGTGCATGTAAGAGTCTGGTCCACGGACTGATGACATCGCGATTAGACTATGGTAATGCGATGCTTTTCGGAATAAACGATCGTCACCTGCACCGTCAGGAAATGGTTCAGCAGTTTGCGGGCTCGAATTGTCATGCAGATTCGGCAGACGATCGACAGTCCATGACGACAATACTGCGGAAATTACACTGGCTGCCTATTGGGAGGCGTATTGAGTTTAAGATACTCGTGTTTGTGCACAAAGCATTATACTATGGTACGCTTGAGTACCTTGCGGCACTATCACACCAATATACACCACGCCGTTCCCTACGCTCTGCAAGCGTGTTACTCTTGGAAGTTCCTAGAGTGAACTTAGAACGATTCGGCCGCCGAGCATTTGCTTGTGTTGGCCCCACTCTGTCGAACAAACGTCCCATAAACATGCGCAACAACGGCAATCTCCCCCAATTTAACAAACAACTAAAGACATTGTTCTTCTCCACTTAATGGTTTTACATGATTGACTTTTAACACACGTATTACATATTATCTTATTTATTATCATTGTAGTATTCATGGTATTAGTTTTTTTTTTATTTCATACATTTAGTATTACTTTTAAGGAATGCAGTTTAATTTGTATATATGTAAATATATATTTAAAATAATTTACACACGGGGGCATTCTACTGTTTTAACATGTTTTACAGCGTATCGTTATTATTTTATTATTTACCTGGACTAATTATAATGTTAAGCTATTTAGTATTTTAATGCTTGTACACCCGTAAATGGGGTAGCCGTCCCGGATTTGACAGTGTCAAAATAAAGTTTTATTATTATAATTTTGGTAGGTCTGTTCGCTTGTATATCTTTGCTAACTAGTTGTTAACTGTACTGTGGCTAAATTGATGACATTTTATATCAACAAGATGGCATACATAGATGTAGTAGTTGTCGAGCACAGTGGCTAGGGCGTCCAACTGTCAACCGAGAGAACCCGGGTTCGAATCATACGCTGGCGTGTCGAACCTTCGGCAAGTTTATTCCCTCTACATTGCTCCAGTTCATTTAGCTGTATGAATGATTACCTGGCTATAGATAGTGATGGGTTTTTGTGTAAGATTAGTTTTCGCACATTCATTGCAGCGTGGCTGGATGCTTCCCAGAGAAGTCGAGATAATGTTCGATTGAACATGTCTGCCAGGGCGCAAAGTGAAAAAGCGCATTGAGCAGTCCTGAGTACTGAATACTGCGCTATATAAGAACGTACCTTTACTTTAGTACATTGGCATCAAAATGTGGTGAATATTAGAGAGTTGAGGCTCACCAAAATCTTCATACTGCAACCGTCTTTAGGCTCACCAGAAAACTCCAATTGCATCACCCCTCGCAGATATGTTGTGGGTTAAACTTATACCCAGTCGCTCCAAGCTCATCTCCTGACACCTATGTAATAACAGACTGTGCTGGTAGTGCAAACACATTTTTCAAGAGTTTTGTCCACCAAAGTAATTAAGGTGGACATACTGCTTTTACGACATTTTCAAAATCTTTTTTTAACTAATAGTACATTATTTTTATGAAGTACCTCTGTTTTTTATTATCATTATTTTGGTTGATTTCTTTTAACTTTGTGTTGCATTACGTGAAACAGTTGTGGCATATCATCCTTTGTAATTAGTAAATTAGTCATTGTGAACTTTTCAGTTCTCCTAATTTTTGAAGCAATGCTCATCAAAGAAAACTTACTGGTGCAACGTCACCATGACGTCAATTTTTATTAACCGTTATTTGCATCACTTGTCTTGACATAAAAATAAACTTTGTAAAATATTTTTGTTGAAGTGACAAGAAACATAGAGAGCCACGAACAGAGGAGTTTTCACATGTACTCGACGATCCAAAAGAAAAGTCAAACAATATGCTTCTGCATATACCGATATAATTGCAACTAGTCTTAAAGTCAAGAAAACGAGCACCACGAATTGAATGTAAATCCAATGGAAGACTTGTTGAAGCATCTACGCATGGTCCTGCTGCTGGAGAGATCGCTTCCAACATCTGGCCGTCTTCTTCCGCTACGATATACAAATAACTTGTTATACCAAAAATGACACAATTGTTGATTTTTGTGTTAGTGGTCATTGAGAGTATTAATATACTGTCATACGTGCACTGCGATGTGTTTTCACCAATTGACAATAGTCATTTATTGTTATTCATCTACTATGTTTTGTCACCAACTGACAGTGATAATTTATTGCAATAATGTCAAATGTTCACTGCAATGTGTTGTCACCAAATAGCAGTGATAATCTACTGTTATACGTCCACTGCAATGTGTTGTCACCAACTGATAGTGATAATGTACTACACGTGCAAAAAATAAATTCCTTATTGTCATTTATCTATTAATATGTTTTGTCACAAAACGGACAGTGATAATTTAATGTGAAATGTTTACAGCAATGTGCTGCCACCAATTTCTACCCCGGGTAGGAATGAACAGGATTTCGTCATATTATGCATAACGCAAAACAATGAAAGCCTTAAATATAAGTCAGCAGTGGAGGGATGATTTACTTGTACAAATATTAATTAATGCAAGCCTTGTTTTTTGACATATATTAAATCATATAACAACATATTAAACATTATACAATGTATAATATAATATAATAATATAATGTACACAATAATTATAAAAATACTGTATATCAATGGAACATAATGATATATCATCACACAATATATATATATATATATATATATATATATATGTAACTTCACTTACAAGAAATCTCGATCCCAAACTTATCATGCAGTGCACTGCTTGATTATTTCAAGTGATGCTTTAGGTGCCATTATCATTCAAGGTGTAGGGCTTTTGTAATTACATGAAACAACCACCATTATTATTAAGATGTTGTGGCTATCATCCAAAACACATACTATTAAATCATAAGGGCATCTGTATATTTAAAAAATACAACTAATATCCATATATATTTTTAGTTGGCCTCAAATGATCATAACTCTTGTACAACAGTTTATAATTGTGTGTTTTCTATATTATTCCATTCTCATTTACGATTATGTTTTTATACATGATGCGTACTAATAAATGTACATGTTGAATAAATCGTGTAGTTGTTGAAGCCATTACGTAAACCCGTTTCTGACTCTGAACACATTATACTGTAGCCAGACTGTACGCCTAGTCCAGTGGTTCTCAAACTTGTTTGAGCCATTATTGTTACAGAGTCATGTTAGAAATTCACCATACCACCTGAATATTGCTGGAGTCGCAGAAACTCTGTCTGAGAAGTAGCATTGTTATCAGCGGGACATTGAATGGGCCACTTAATACTAGCCAATATGTTTGACTCAGTGTTTCACACAATTATCTTACACACTCTGAGTTCTAATATTGTTTACAACATTACAAAGATACCAAAATCAATGTTGCACCTCCAATTTTACGAGTTATGGTTTTGAATTTTTCAAAAAAGAAACCTATTATCAAGAATTTCCACTGAAGTTCCAAGATTTGAGCAGTCGAACATATCAATCAGGCAGGTCAGTTGTAATTCTCAATCATGTTCTGGCCAAGTTAAGACAAGTTAAACAATTTTGTGATACTGGTAAAAGCTAGATTTCCTCTCTGATGGCGACAACATTGTCAGCTAATCAACTTGTGTGTAGAATATAAATATATCATGAACAGAGTTCGTGTCCATTCACAGGTTCTTGAAACGGTGCGAATTCAGGGCATTTGTTTCCAGGGCATATCCTGTTTACAAACTCCCACCTTTCAGCTTCAAGATAATATCCTTTGCAATGGAAATTTCAGTTTGTCAACACTTCTCCAAAACATGATTGATCACGCCTTAGGCATAAAGTACTGATCCCCATTTACACAATGACAATGCCATTAGAAGAGACTTTTGAAATTGCCAAACGATCCCTGGCCCAGGGAGTTGTGACCCTCTGTTTGAGGCGTGACGGCAACAACAACAAGGACCACTGCACAGCCATTCTTCACAGCATGTTCGCGGACTATCGAACTGACCTACTGCGGATTGGACGCGCGATTGTGACCAGAATTCACCTTACACTAGACGCTTGTGTGGTACCACTTGGATCACTTGGACGCTTGAACAACGGTCGGACTCGCGAGGGCTGTACGGCAGGGATATCAATGCAAAGTCAAATTACTGTGCTAATTAATCACCGCCTCCCTCCATCGTTTGCCGCGAGACGTAACATCTGCATGCAGAATCTGATTCGACTTACGTTTGACAGCCCAGCTACTGCTACGATTGGGCTGTTGAACGTAAGGTCTCTTCGTAACAAAGTAGACTTTGTCACAGACTACAATTATGTGAAAATGACATCGACATTCGGTGCCTGACAGAGACGTGGTTGTACAATAATGACCAGATTGTCACTTCTGCGATGGTCCCTCACGGTTACAATTTTGAACATCTCCCGCAGAGCAATCGACGGGGTGGGGGAGTTGGGGTCTTTTAAGACCTCCTTCCACCTTTCCCTATCCAGACCATGGCCCGCGGAATCTTTCGAATGCCTTGAAATGGTGTTACGTTGGTCGAGAGTTACGGCACTGGCACGCATCTTTATAATTTACCGACCACCATCGTCTGGTCGCAAGTCGAAGTCCTTTCGCCATTTCCTCGTAGAATTCGGCGAATGTCTTAAATGCGCTTCGAAACACCGGAATCGTCATTCCCGGTGACTTCAATGTTCGCTATGGAAACGATGACGACAAAGGTGCACGTGGCTTAATTGAACGATGTAAACCTAAACAACATGTGATATCAGTAACACACTGCCTGGGTAACATTCTCTACCTCGTTATCACCCCGGTGAGTATGAATGATGAACTTCGAACGGTAATTGACATACATGCACCAGTCATCCAACGATTAATAAACGTGCGTTCAAGACAACCATGTCGTACTGACTTACAGCTGATGAGACAGCAAGTGCGACGAGCAGAGCTCAAGTGGCTAGCTGTCCATCGTGAAATTTACACTGACTTGCTTGACGCATTTAAGCAAAACATCGCCTCAACCAAATCTGCATATTACTGTGCTGAAATCGAAGCTACATCTCACGATACCAAAGCAATGTATCGCATCACGAACAATTTGATGGGTCGTACTAGTACGCTTGTGCTCCCCGAATGTGACGACGACCGGATGCGCTAGCTGAGCGATTGGTCTCTTATTTCACAGATAAGATCGCTGATATCAGTACACGGCTGGTGACTGCACGCTCGCAATGACAACTGCCCGCATTCCTACACGACATCGAATGCCGTATTGAAGAACCATTGTGCGACGTTCAACTTGCTACAGTCACCGCCATCTACGGTCTGGTTGAGAAGACATCCAGCAAATCTTCTTCCAGCATTGACGTCATTTCTGGAAGCATGCATAAATCTAACATTGATATTCTTGGACCAATGCTAACCAGCATTGCTAACATGTCCATCGTGTCGGTATTACGACCTGTCGCCATGAAACATGCCGTAGTAACACCGCTGTTAAAGAGGAATGGTTTTGATCCAGAACTGTTATCGAATTATCGTCCAATATCAAATCTTTGTTTCGTATCGAAACTCGCCGAGAGATGCATCGCTATCCAGAGACAAGGAAACGGATGCGAACGGCATCTTCGATATTTTCCAAAGTGCGTACCGTCCAATGTACAGCTGTGAAACAGGCCTAGTACGCACAGGACGACATCTGGATAACAAGAAGAGCTTGATACTAGGGCTACTAAATCACAGTGCCGCTTTTGATACTGTCGACCACTATTTCCATTTCAAACAACTGCAGAGAATTGGCGAACATAGGCAGTTAAAGTTGGCAACATCATTTCAAGAAGTGTCGAACTTACATGTGGTGTGCCTCAGAGTAGCGTTGCTCGGACCTCTTCTGTTCACGATCTACTGCCTTGGATTCAATCATGTTTTTGAACATCATCAACTGCGCTATCATATGTACGCTGACGATATGCAATTATATGTGAACTTTCCCCGTGACCAGCCATTTACAATGGCCACCGACCGAATATCTCGTTGTACCACTGATGTGAAAGCGTGGATGTCTTACCATAATCTCCTGCTTAACGAGAACACAGCTGAGATGATCGTCATATCTGCAGTGAACAATCGGAAGCTTGTTCACCCGCCTGTTGACCAAGTCATTGATGTATGTGGCTGTTCTGTTTCGCCGAAGCAGGTTATCCGCGACATCGGCGTTCTACTCGACAACACCATGTCGATGACGAATCAAGTGCATCGTGTTTGTCAGGTGGCATATCGTCACCTAATAATAATACTAATAATTTACTGCATTTCTCTGCGCCATAAATCTGGCAGTTACTACCATTCAGAGGCGCATTACAATCCTAAAAACATGGCATGTAGCTATTAAGATTATTAAATAAAATAAAAATATATAAATAAATAAATAAAATAAATAAATTAAATAAATAAATAAAATAATTACCATATACATACATATACTTTTAAATAGTAAATAGATGAGGATAGTAATAATACTAATACTAATTAAAACGACAAATTAAGAGAGTGATAATAATAATAGTTAAAGGTAGATATTGAAAAGTCCGGAGTTCGCCACTGTCCACACATATAATTTAAAGAGAAAAGGCACGTTTAAAAAGAAGTGTCTTTAGTTGCTTCTTGAACACGATAAGGCAGTCTGTAGCACGCATGGCAAGGGGCAGATTGTTCCAGAGGCGTGGCGCGGCGCGTGAAAAAGCTTTGTCGCCTTGAGTACAAAGCTTGCTGCGCGGGACCTCGAGCAGGTGAGCGTCGGCGGAGCGTAACGTGCGAGTGGGCTGGTATCGAGTTAGCAGGTCCGCTAGGTATGACGCACTCATGCCGTGCAAACTGCGGAACGTAAGCAGGAGTAGTTTGTACTCGATGCGCTGTTTAATCGGCAACCAATGAAGCGCAATTAGAGCAGGAGTGATGTGGTCGTGCTTCTTAGTTTTGGTTATGAGACGGGCTGCAGCATTTTGCACTCTCTGGAGTCTGGTGAGGAGATGGTCAGAAACCCCGTAAAGCAGGCTATTTCCATTGTCTAGACGAGACGTCACGTAAGTATGCACCATCATCTCTGTCGTTTTCCTATCTAAAAGATTTCGAATTCTTCCAATACTGTGTAGATGGAAATATGCTACACGACACATGTAGTGTACATGGTTGTTCATGTTTAGGGCATCATCGAAAAAAACACCAATGTTCCTGGCCACAGTGGAAGTAGGCACGATGTTATTGGCAACTTCTATGTGCGGCATAGAAAGTTTGTTCTTGATGTGCGGCGAACATATCACAATAGCCTCTGTTTTGTCAGCATTGAGTTTGAGTTTATTCATGCGCATCCAAGCTTGTATTTCAGTGACACATGCTTGTATGCGCTTCACAGCTTGGGTTGTGTCTTCCTCTGAGAGAGGACTGAAGGCGATGTAGAGTTGGGTATCATCAGCATATAAATGCATGTTGATTCCATGCCGACGTGCGATATCTCCGAGAGGTGCCGTGTAACAAATGAACATGAGCGGGCCGAGAACGGAACCTTGCGGGACTCCGTACATCACTGGACTTTCCGCTGATTCTCTTCCGTGCACTTGAATACTCTGACTTCGGTTGGCCAAATATGAATCAAACCAAGCAAGAGATGTTCCAGTTATTCCATAACGATCTCTGAGGCGTGATAACATGATCCCGTGGTCGATCGTGTCGAATGCTGCTGAGAGATCCAGTAGCACAAGTATGGCAGCCTTGCGCTCATCCAGTATACAAAGCAGATCGTTGCATACTCTCAGCAATGCAGTCTCAGTGCTGTGGTGCGGACGATAAGCAGATTGCATTTGCTCATAGAGTTCGTTGTCAGATAGGTGTTTGGAGAAACGGGCAGCAACGACCTTCTCTGCAATTTTTGACACAAAAGACAAGTTCGACACTGGACGATAGTTCTTTAGGTCATTTGGGTTCAGTTTTGCTTTCTTCAAAACAGGAGTTACGACAGCCTTTTTAAAGGCAGAAGGAAAGACTCCTGTCATAATAGATAAGTTCTCAATGTCGGTGATGACTGGTGCCAAAGTGGATATGTTGGCCTTCAGCAGATTAGTCGGAATCGGATCCAACTTGCACGATTTACAAGCCGACTTGCCGACCAATTTGGTGATCTCCTGTACCGTGGTCGGCAGGAACGATGATAGATGTGACAGGACAACACAGGGCTCGTCCGGACGCAGCAATGTGTGTTTGTCGTGGGTATCAAGATCGCGCCTGATAATGTCAATTTTGTCCGTGAAGTAGTTGCTGAAGTTGTCAAGCAATTGTCCGGGGCGGTTATCGGGCAGTGCTGTTGGCAAGTCTTTTGTATGCAGCAGAGAACCAACTATCCGATACAGAGTTTTTGGGTTGCCAGCCTGTTCGTTGATTTTGTTGGTATAAAATGTGGCTCTGGCAGTGTACAACATCTTCTTCACTCGTTCTCTCTGGTTGATGAAGATTTCTCTGTCGATGGTCAACCTCCAAAACATCGCTTTAATTAGGAAATGTCTTATAGTGAATGCCTGCAGAAACATTGTGAACGCTTTGGTCATGTCACGTATTGATTACGGCAATGCAGTGTTACTTGGTCTGCCGGAGACGCACTTGCGATAGTTGCAGATGGTACCGAATTCCGCAGGACGTCTCAATACCGGGACAAGGAGACGAGAACACATCACACCTGTTCTGTACCGTCTACACTGGTTGCCTATACGCCAGGGGATCGAATTCAAGATGTTACTGCTGGTATATCGTGCAGTGCTCCATCTCGGCCCTGCGTACATTTCATCGCTCGTTTCATCCTACACGCCGACCAGATCACTTAGATCGGCCGAACAAGGTCTGCTGACTGTTCCAAGATAGGTCTGGAGGTGTGCCATGGTCAGACTGCACGATTTCTTCGCACTCCTCGATTTGGGGGTGAGAATGTAAGAGAAATGCTCTGAAAGGTCCCGTGTTTTTGCTGAAGTGAACAAGGTCGACTAGTGGACACTCAGGAACGCGGTGGGTGTTAAATTGTGATAATTTCTTGAGCTTGCACGCCGGTAAAATATATCGGATCGTGTAACAACCATATTGTCGCCCACGACACGCTCAAAACCGCCAACGTTTGCTGCTTAGCCTGTGATTAGACCCTACTATTGCGTAACAGACAACCACCAGCAACAATGAGCAAGAAGAGACCGACCTCGACCACCGTTGAACTTGTAGAACAAATCAAGCTAGCGCTAAGTGACGATGACGTAATCGCGGCCCTTGCTACCCGGATTGCTACAATAGTTGCTGACAAAATAAATAGAAGGCTCGAAAATCTTGAAAAGGAGTTGACAGACAAGGATGCACGAATTGAACAACTTGAGCAAGCTGTTGATAATCTGGAGCAGTACAGCCGTCGGTCCTCGGTGCGCATTACAGGAATAGTTGAAAACAAAGACGGTGAACAAATTGATAAGATTATCACTGACTTGTTTAACGATATGGACGTGCCATTAAAAATGGACCATATCAACAGGGCCCATAGGATTGGGCCAAGAAAATCCGCCACAAACAAAAACCACTCGCGCCAAATAATAGTCCAGTTCAAAGACTATAAATCGAAGAATGACTTCATTAAAGCTCGAAAACGGCTACGCACTAAACGATCAAATGTTTACATATCGGAAGATCTCACTCAGAAGAGAGCAAGACTACTGTTCTTGTGCCGGACATTAAAGAAACAGCACAAGATTCTCGACTGTTGGTCGTATGATGGAAGGATTGTCATAAAGGACCTAAAGGGAACAATCAAAACCGTCAGTCGAGATGATGAACTAAATGCACTGTAATTGCGTTGGACATTGGCCCAAGTCACGGTGGATATTTTGTATCTCTAGTCGGCCTATCATGGTGCTTGTTCACATAGGGACTGTACCATTCATGGACTCATTCATGGACACCTTCGTATTCTACATATGGTTCGTGTCTTATTTAATTACTCATATATACTTTATTACTATATGTTATCGATACATATCATGTATTCTAACTAACCTACTACAACTTAACAGATGTCACATAACGTTGTTTTTTATAAAACGGTCTGTAAATGTTATATGCACCTATAGAAGCATTATTGTGTACCGTGTGAATATGTATGTATATACTGCATTTCATTGCTATGAGCCAATTACGTAATACTACCTTAGGTGATGTAACTGTATTTTCTTATTACAAAAAAGAGTAATCCGCATTATATTTGGTGCAAGATGGTTGGATCATACAAACTCACTTTTCCAACAATTACATGTTCTAAAATATCCAGATATCATAGAACTGAAAACATCGTTATTTATGTACAAAGCTTACTACAGCTGTTTGCCATCAAATATTCAGTGTTTGTTTACTAGACGGGAAATAGCATACTCAATGCGAGCTAATCATGACCTAGAACGACAGAGAGTCTGTTCTACCATGCGATCAATGTCTCTTTGTGTAAAGGGAGTGCAATTATGGAATTCTCTATGTGATCATTTAAAAACTACTAATACTATTACTGAATTTAAGCATAAATGCAAGAACCTTTTATTTGAGAAATATCTGGTTGTGGAAACCTAAATAAAATCAAACACAAATGTAATCATGCCATTGAGGAAATTACAATATGTGTAAAGATGTGTACTTATGGCATACTTTAAATTTTGAATATGCACATATTCCATTGCATGTTTTCAATTATTGTAGCTAGATGGTTAGATGAATAGCAAATTCCAATAATATAATATTGATGTCTCAAAATACATGTATGTATGTATGTGAATATATGTATGTATATATGTGTGTATATGTGTGTATACATCCATGTATATAAATATATATATAAATACATGTCAGGGGTAAATTTACACAAAAGTCAATGACTTCGTATTTACCCCCTTCAAACATTGTATATTCTCACTTGTATTATAGTTAAACTTGTTTGGTTGTCTTGTCTTGTATATTGTTATCAATGTTCTGAATAAACGTTCATTCATTCATTCATTCATTCATTCATTCATGTACAAGATTATGAAACTGGCAATGCTGCAATGCGGAATATAGATCCCGATTGTAATTTACTCACAACAGATAGCTTTGTAAATACTAAATATTATATCTTGAGGATGATATAAATGAAGTTATAACAAGAAATAATATCTCTGATGAAGAGTTTTCACTTATGCATTTAAATATCCGTAGCTTGCCAAAGAACATTAGCAAATTGGGTGATTTCTTGTCACTGATCGATAACAGGTTCTCGGTCATCGGTCTAAGCGAAACTTGGTTACATAATGACAATCTTGATCTGTATGAATTGCCAGAGTACAAAAGTATACATTTGACTAGGCCCTCCAAGAAGGGAGGTGGTGTATCCTTATATGTTCGTAAGTCCATTGAGTGTACTGAATTACCAGAAATGAGTGTCATAACTGAATATCTGGAATGCGTTTTTATTGAAATCAAGACTCGGTCTAAGACATGCAATAACAAAACAACTGTAGGTGTTGTCTATCGACCACCTAATACAAACATTACTGCTTTCACAGAACATGTTATCAATATTATACAAACTCTCAAGGTTGATAATAAACAGTGTTACATAATGGGTGACTTTAACATTAATCTACTTAATTATGGTAGTCACACGGAAACTCAAGATTACATAGATGCAATGTTCCAACAGGCATTTATACCCCTTATCAGCAAGCCTACTAGAATAACAGCAACAACTGCCACTGTCATCGATAGCAATGATTTAATTGGTGCAAATTATCAATTGCATGGAATAATATATACAGATATTTCTGACCACCTACCAATATTTTTGCTCACTAAACATACTGATAGCACAAAGGTAGAAATTACAATAGCGACTAGAATATATAATGCGCAGACTACTGCTACATTCAAAGAGAGTATAGATAACATATGCTGGGATGACGTTTATGCATGCAGAGATCCACAAGAATGTTATTCTGTATTCATTAATGAGATATTAGTTGCATACAATAATTCATTTCCGTTAGCTAACACAACTATTAGGAAAAGAAAACATAAACCGACTGTCTTCAATGAAACTAATTATAAAATATATAGAAATAAAATAAATTGTCTTATTACTGTAGCAGAAAGAGAATACTATCGACATGAGCTTCAACAGCACAAGGGTAATTAAAAAAAAACCTGGATAGTCTTAAAGAGTATTATAGGAAGGAAGGAAGCATTTTTATATAATGACAAATTACTAATTGACGGTAAATTAAAAAAAAAAAAATGCATAGCTGATACATTTAATGAATATTTTACAAGTATAGGTCCAGAACTGGCTGATAAAATACCAGTCATATCAGAGAGACCTGATGACTACCTCCAAAGAGTCTATAAAAATTCAATGTATTTGTCGCCAACCACACCAGATGAGATAAAGGGAATTATTAAGAATTTTAAAAACTCTAGTCCTGGATGGGATGGCATAAAACCTATTATTGTCAAACAGGCCTTCTCCAACCTACTTGATCCTTTAAGTTACATTGTAAATTTATCATTTGATCAAGGATATGTTCCTGATCAACTAAAAATAGCTGATATAGTTCCTGTTTTTAAAAATGGCGATACATCATTAATTAATAATTACAGGCCTATTTCTGTCTTGCCTGTATTTTCAAAGGTTTTTGAAAGATTAATGTACAATAGATTAATGAATTACATAATGAAACATAACATCTTGTCTAATTCCCAATTTGGATTTAGGAAAGGATATTCTACTGATATGGCTATTTCACTGCTAATTGACCAAATTAGTAAGGCAATTGATACCAAAGAGCACGTAATTGGGTTATTTCTGGATTTAGCCAAAGCCTTTGATACCGTTAATCATAATATATTATTGAGAAAATTAACACATTATGGAATCAGAGGAAATATACTCCAATGGATTCGTAACTTTTTAAGTAACAGACAACAACGAGTAAAATTCTATGGAACAAAATCTTCCCTTAAAAACATAACATGTGGTGTTCCGCAGGGTTCAATTCTGGGACCTTTACTCTTTCTTATCTATATAAATGATTTATCTACTTTATCTGACACAACGTTTACCATTATGTTTGCTGATGACACGAGCATCTTTATACAAGGCAACAATATAGATGAAATGGAAAATGTTTTGAACTCTGAAATAAAAAAATTATCTTTATGGCTTAACATTAATAAACTTTCTTTGAATATACAGAAAACTCACACAGTGACCTTTAGTAATACGATCAGTATAAGAGAGAGGTGTAATAACATTTGCATAGACGGCATACAAATTAACACTGTACATGAGATAAAGTTTTTGGGTTTGCTTATAAATAATACATTGAATTGGAGCACACACATTAAATATATATCAAATAAAATTTCTAAGAATATTGGTATTATAAAAAAGGTGACAAACAAATTAGATAACAAATCATTGTTAAACCTGTATTACATGTTTATATACCCATATATTACTTATTGTAATGTCGTCTGGGGAAGGGCCCCGAATATATACCTTGCTAAAATTCATTTACTCCAAAAACGAGTTTTGCGTGTAATAAGTCATGTAGGATTTATTGAACATACGCAACCTTTATTTACATCTTATCAAATAATGAATATTTATGACGTAAATAAATATTTATGCTGTATTCTAATGTACAAGCATAATAGGGGTATGTTGCCAGATATATATAATGATGTATTTGTCCTGCAAATATCCACACATAAATATAATACAAGACAGGAAGTAACATATAAAATACCATACTGCAAGACTAATTGTAGCCAACTGTCTTTGGCTTATGTTGGTCCTAAAATCTGGAATACATTTATTACAAATAACTATTTACAATATTGTACATCTATTCATATGTTCAAACAAAGGACCAAGCGTCTAATTCTAGCAAACATATGCTAAATGCTGCTTTAATGTAATTTTGTCATGTTAAAATGTACCCGGTGTTCAGTGTTAGGTACTCGTATAATGTTGTCGTGTTAAGATGTACCTGGTGTTCAGTGTTACGGTACTCGTGTAATGTTGTCATGTTAAGATGTACCTGGTGTTCAGTGTTACGGTACTCGCATAATGATGTCATGTTAAGATGTACCTGATGTTCAGACTTACGGTACTCGTATAATGCATTATTAAATAAATTGTTAGTTTATTACGAAGATGTTTTTTTTTTTTTTTACACGAATCATAGATTTCATTGCATATATGACATGAATAAGGAACACAAGCAATGTGTTGCTTCGTTCCATTTGATACGTAATGTATACATTTTTCATATTACTGCTACATCTGATATACTTAACATTATGTATCAATAAAGATTATTATTATTATTATATCACCGTGAACATTATGGCCGTATTTCCTTCTAGGTAGCTGGCCCGATCCTGTGGAATGCCCTGCCTCATGCAGTCAGGCATGTAAACTGCGTTGCCACTTTCAAATCACTCTTAAAGACATATTTGTTTCGAAAGGCTTTCAAAGAACTTTGTAATCCGCAAGTGACATTTATGCAATGTTGACATTCGGTTATGTACTTAGGATGCAGATATTTATTACTATTATTTTTTAATTAGCCTATTATATGTATTTATTTTATATATATTAAGCACCTTATTTATTTTTGGTATTTAAACGGCTAATTCATTTAATTTATATATGTATAGGCATATATATGCACTTGTAAATATATATATGTATTTATTTTTATTCAGGTTTATTTAACTGACATTTCATGTAATTTTTATATGCTACTTTTAAATCATTTTATTTTACCTTTCTATTTAATATTTCTATTTAATATGTTTTAGGTCATATAATGTATTTTACTTACACTCTACGATTGTCAGCGCCTTTGAGCAGATTTGTTATCCGGACACACGGCGCTCCATAAATGCATTATAATAATAATGATATAGACAATCTTACGACCAGCTACATTTTAATAGGGTCGATTGGGTTGCCGAAAACACAACTATATTCTGGTGGGCCTGTGCATTATCAATTACCCTGGTTGACAACGTTGTCCAGGAACATATCCAAAGAAGCATTTTTATTGTGAAAATCACACACCCGAACACTGTTTTCTACGTGTGTCGCATTTCAGTCATTTCACATCGGTACAAGTATCCACAAACAACAACCAAATTTAATATACTACTGTTTCCGATCTGATGTCCACATATATCACATCTTAAAAGTGTTGTGCGAATGTCAACACGTTTCTTTCCTGAACCAATCTTTAAAAATGATTGAGCACCCAAATATGTTTTATGTCAATCGTGTGTTAACATTTCAGTGCGCATGTCTGACTTAAAATTGCCACTTGTGAACAGGAAGCAACACGTATCACCTCGGCTCAGCTTCATTATGAGAACAGCCAAGTGATTTCAAATTGATACTACATGCAAATTGTGCCCCGCATATATTACATTTGTTTCTCCCCGGTGTGGATACGGATGTGCTTCTTCAGAATTCCACTTGCGGAGAACTGAGCACCACATATATGATAAATGTAGGGTTTCTCCCCCGTATGGATACGGACATTCGTCTTCAGATTTCCCCTTTCTGAGAATCGTGTACCACAGGTAACACCTTTTTATAAGGTTTCTCCCCGGTGTGAATAATGACATGCGTCTACAAAAGACCACGTTTTGAGAACTGTGCACCACACTTATCACATTTATAAGGTTTCTCCCCATTGTGGTTACGGACATGCGTCTTCAAATGATTATTTTTTTAGAACTGTGCACCACACGTATCACACGTAGAAGGTTTCTCCCCGGTGTGTGTACGGACATGCGTCTTCAGATTTCCACTTGCAGAGAACTGTGCACAACAGGTATCACATCTATAGGGTTTTTACCCGTATGTATTCCGACATGTTTATTTATATTACCACTTTTTGGGAACTGTGCACCACTGGAATCACATTTGTAGGGTTTCTCCCCGGTGTGGATACGTGCATGCATCTTCAAACAACCCTTGTGAAAACCTTGGACCAAACGTATCACATTTGTAAGGTTTCTCCCAGGTGTGGATACCGATATGCGTCTGCAGATTTCCACTTTGTGAGAATTGTACACCACAGGTATAGCATTTGAAGGTTTTTTTTCCCAGTGTGTATACGGACATGCGTTTTCAGATTTCCACTTTTTGAGAACTGTGCACCACATGTGTCACATTTGAATCGTTTCTCTACACTACTCGTGTGCTCATTCACAGACATAATTAAACTGTATTTGTTTTGAACCTTTTTATAAACACATTATTGTGTTTTTTGCTGTTGTCCTCAATGCACTTTTGCTACAAACACATATACGTGTTATCACTAGTGTACATCACATCTGAAGAAATTCTCACTATTCATAGCGTCTACCAAGGTGGAACAATATAGTTTTAAAACAACATTGTTAAAATATTTTTTTAACAATGCGTTACATTAAAAAATATATCTCAATGTGCAACTTTAAACCGTTCCTCGGAAAACAATGTCTTCCACGTGTGTCAGAGTTTTCTGAAATGTCTGAGAAAGCAAACGAACCTTTACATTTGCTGCACAACTGTCACATTTGAATGGTTCCCCGTCACAGGGATTTGGTGTCTGCATAAACGCTAAATATTGCGACATGAATCAATCAGTCACATGTTTTCTCTTCTTTGTGTTGACACTGTGTGACGTGCCTGTGTCATGTCGCACACAACGTGACAGTTGTTGGTGTCAATAACCGCGAGTTTTTGTAGCTTTGTTATTTTATTGTTGACAGTTCTGTCACAAACAGTTGTTTGTTCTGAAACAAAATAAAAGGAAGTAACACCATCAGACGTCCTTTGAAACAGGCTAACCATAAACAATAGAGTGTAAAGAACAGTGTGGAAGACTGGGAAAAATGTATTTTGAAGAAACAGGAAATATTTATTTGTCGCAAATACGCAATATAGAATAATTGTACTAAAAACAATACAATATGTTTACAATCGAGTACACAACGTGATAAACATAAAGCTGATAGTAAAAAACAAAAGAACGTGTAATATAATATTTTCCATGTGAAATATATCGCAAGATGTTAACGCATGACGTGTGCATTTACGCGGGAAGACCGTATGTAGATAGATTGTTTAGTTCTTGTATAATATCTCCGTTTTTTTAACTATTCACAATTGTCCTCTCGGTGTGTGTCATAAGAGAACGGCATCTAGATCTGGCAAGCAAAATGAACATTTTCCCTAAATCGTCAGAAAGTGTATTCGGCGTGTCTGACCGATCCTAACATGAAATAGTTAGAGGTGATGGTAATTATGCAATGTTATAGGCTGCTTTTATTGCTTTGTAGAATGTTATACTAGTATAAATTATAGCAGGAATGTATAGCTTGAATAAGTTGATATTTGCTAGTTTGAATGCATAACGATCAATATAAGAAACTATTTAGACACTGCCATTCGTGTTTGTATTTAAACATCTGTGAAATGAAATTGGTTTAATGAAAACAACGGATGTGCTTACTAAGAATTTGTTAAATAAACTCTCACAATTAATGTAATTATATCAAAATTAGTGATCATTGATCGTACAATTATTATGTTTGTCCTCCCATAAAAAAAAACACACCGAGAAGAGAAAAGTGTTGGCGATAGGAGTATTTAAGTCTCTCTGAAGAAAGGAAATTAGCTAAATCAACATTAAACAAATACGTTTCTGTCACAGAGCCCTTACTCAGTTGATTTATAGATAAACATTTTGATACGAGTACTTGAGTCTCTCTGAAGAAAGGAAATGAGCTAAATCAACATTAAACACATACGTTTCTGCTAAAGAACCCTTCCTCAGTTGATTTATAGAAAACATTGTTTACAAATATTATAAGTCATAAACATTTTATTTTTGGAAAACTGTGAACAGAATTCCAACCCCTTGTGTCGCGTCTGTCACGCACTATTTTCTAAAAGAGTAAGAAGGAAAACAAAATATGCCATGTACAGTGCTTGACCTATTTGTAATTCACAAATTCAAACATTTTAATCAGTGAATTGCATTAATCAATTCTGACCCTCAATACGTCGCATCTATCACCGTGTGAATGGCGGAAATTATCTTTGTTACCATGAAAATGGGGATCTGACACTGGGTGAAAAAAATACAGTATATTTTTACTCACTAAGACACAATTTATCCTTTGGACAAACAAAATTGCACTATTTGCATGATTTAAAAATAGTCTCGCTGACGCGAAATATAATTGCGAATGATCTATTTGATCATTCTAAATAATAAACACCAGGCAATAAGTAATCTTCTACGTATTTCAACCTTATATTACAACATCATATAAGGAAAACAATTGTTTAGGAAAGAAATGATTAAATTTTTTTACCCTAGTGTTCTATTTTTCGTGTATCAAGGTGTCGAAAACATTTTCTAAATTTACATTGTTTCTTTTCCCAGGAACCTGTAATCTAAGTACATTACCTGTGAATCTAACAAAATAAGCTGAAATTATATCGTATTTATTAATATTTATTATTTATTAATGTCTACCAGACTATTTTCTCATCTGCTATTGTCCATTGCATGGTAATGTTAACCTATATGTATATATATATATATGTACCTGTATATATATATATATATATATGCCATGGAAGACATTGTGCTGTGCAGACATATGTGGATCCGCACGTGGCTCCTGAGCCCTATGCATATATGTATACATTTTATAACACAATTATATTCTGTTTTTGATATAATATCGTAAAGACATCACAATCGGTGTTCTCTGCTTCATTTAATGTTGTATAAACAACATTATGATTGGTGTTCCAGATATTTCACAGGAAATCTCTCATGGAAGAAGAGCTTTGATGTGATCAGTTTGGGATTAATAAAGACAGCTTGATGAACTCTACAAAACATGGTTTGTATTCGCTGCACATCCTACATCATCTCAGCATCTTTTTCACCTATTATATATATACAACAATACTGAAATTTAATTTGTATTGAGGATCTAAACAGCACTGCTGGGCATACATAAACCGGTAAAACATAGTGATTTACATATACAATAAAGATAATTGTTCCTTTGGTATATTCAAGGAAAACATTGACCCCCACGTCTGATTATAACATTACATATGCCATCATCATGTATTTAGTTTAGTTTCCGTACAAATTTGTATTCATGTAATGCTATAATTATTGGTGAAATTACATTAATTAACAGGTAAATATAAAATAAATTATGTTCTTTTCTTGTTTTGGAATAATTGCAACGCTAGATTACCCATATGATAGTTTCATGTTGGAAAATGCATGGAAATTGCTGGGCTGACAAGGCGCTTCAGTAGCATAACAAGTAAAACGGAGCGCACAACTTCATCGATTGCCAGAAAGTAGCAACAAGTGGAGCCGCTGAGAGATGTAATGTCACAAATCAACGATTAATAGTTCTACGAAGCCTCCAGACTGCACACGACAATTCAACCAATGCATGAGCAATCACGTGTTTGTATAATACTAAAATTTGAAAATTTGACATTTGTAGGCTTGAGCGGGTCTTCGAATACCACAGCCACAGTACAGCAGCTAGATCCATTGAGATGTTATTGTAATGTCTTCAACTGACAGTTAATCTGTATATGGTGTTTTCAATTGACAGTTAAACTGTTTATGGAATGCTCAAATTACACATGATATAAATCGACCAATGTATGGCATGTGTAGGTTCTGGAGCATCGTCAACTGTATACTCACCTGTACTGTCAAATACAGATCACATAAAACCTCATAAACATGTTGTGTTTTGAAAAAAAAGCTTAAAGTCCATGTTAGGACAATATCGTTTTGACCCAACTACATACACAAATTATAGCTATACCCCTAGCTAAGACTGTAAGCCACGTGATTTTTGTTCAGTTTATGCTTTGTTTTTATATTTCACCCTTTAATCCAACAAATACTATTATGTAAATAAATATGTGGAGTATTAGGTATCATATTTTTAAAAGAGTATGAACGACAGAGAACGATTACCTTGTTAATTATTCTACTTGTATACAACTAGGAAGTGTGTTACTTATCTGGGCACAAGACATATTATTCCAAATTGAAAAAAATGCTATGTTTATATGTGAGTGAAGTCACGAAAAATGGAACACTTTCTTTTTTATTTCTGAGCTTACCTATTGAGTTAATCAAATGACTTTACCATTACATTGTAAGGAATAAAATTTATAAAATGGTATCATCTGTCAGGAAAGACCCCTTTAGCATGTTTTGTAAATATTTACCATTTCTATACCTATTTGAAAACCTAACAAGTGTGGTATTTTGGCTTAAAAAACGATTTGTATAAACGATTGTCGACAGAATTTCAAACTTAAAAAAAAAACTACTGAAAATATGAAGGCCTCCTATCTATCTACTTCTACCCATAGCTGAGTTACTGAGGTGAAAATCAGGTATTGTTTTTAAAGTAATGTTGTGCGGTAGGTGTACTCGGGTCTCTCTGAAAGAAGGAAATTAGTTAAATGATCATTACAAAATATGTTTTTGACACAGAACCCTTCCTCAGTTGATTTATATAAAAAAGTAAAGTTAACAAACTCGTAGAGAATATATTTTGGGAAAACTTCCTTGTCCTTATGCAGCGTCTGTCACACCCTATTTTCCAAAAACATTAGGAGAAAAATATCAGAATATACAGTGCTTGACCCATTTGCAATTCACTGATGCAGAATTATTAACCAGTGAGTGCAGTTAACAATTAGCAAAACATTAATAAATATCGTCTCTCAAAACTTCGATTATGCCACACAGTGAATGGCGGACTTGTTTTGTTACCATGGAAATGGAAGTCTGTGTGAAAAAGGTCAGTATAGTGTTTTTAGTAAGACCCAAACTATTCTCTGGGAAGAGAAAAAACTGCACTATTTGTATGAATGAAAAAGTAGTCTTAATATAATTGATTGCTGGAAACATATTAATAAGTGTGCGAGATGCGACAAAAAAATGTGATTGATCTGTGTCATCATCTTATACAATAAACACCAGGAAATAGGAAAGAAAATGTCTTATTTCCAATTGTTACACAAGTGTTGGAACCATGTTTTGTGACTTTGCTCATATATTGTTATATTTTACTTCAATTAAACAACGGAGTGAGGAGGAGACCATGCTAACCACATCATAATTTTAAAAAGGTATGACTGATTGAGTATGATTATCTGGTTAGTTATTGTACTTGTATACCACTAGGAATTTTCCTCTTAACTAGCCAAAGGCACATTATTGGAAAGTGAAGAAAATGCAATGTTTATATGTGAGTGAAGTCACGTAACACTTTCATTTTCTAAATATCTGAGCTTTGCTAGTCAGTTATTTCCCATTTTATTTAGCAAATGCTGTAAAAATTTGCCATTTCAGTAGCTATTTTAAGATTTTTAATGTGGGGCATTTTCGCATAACAATATATAATTACCTTTTTTAACAACATTTCAAATTGAAAACCAAAAATTATATGAATACCTGGAAGTCACCTTTTATTTGTTATAATTGAATATATACCCCAAGGTATTTTTGTGAAACAATGAATTGTCTATTCCCACCTTGGTTATTAAGGCGAGAATCTGGCATTTTTTTGTAAAGACAATAGTTTTGTGTGGTAGCTGTAAAATTGTCTACCTAAATAAAAAAAGGAAAGTACCTAAATAAACATTAAAAACGTTTTCTGCCACAGATCCCTTCCTCGGTTGATTTCTTGAAGAAGAAATTGAGCAAAAAGTAATTTCTTAGAGAATTGTTTTATGGAAAACATAAACAAATTCTGTCACCTTATGTCGTGTCTGTAACACCAAACTTTCCAAAAAAGTAAAGAAAAAATTATGAAACAAATGTATACAGTG
Organism: Paraescarpia echinospica; assembly: GCA_020002185.1. Lineage (NCBI taxonomy): Eukaryota > Metazoa > Annelida > Polychaeta > Sabellida > Siboglinidae > Paraescarpia > Paraescarpia echinospica. The sequence goes on along the minus strand of CM034534.1, from coordinate 45,236,662 downwards.
CTATACAATGTGGTATAATTTGTTTCATTCTCTATTTATACACAACTGTTCCATAATTTGTGACTTCGCTCATATTTAACAAGACAATAGTTTAACAAGATTGCCTCCATTAGAATTAACTCTAGGTGGCAGGTGGACAAGGAATCTCTTTGGCTTATCGAGAGTCCAAACCTTTTATATATGTGTATCCCGCCCTTCTGAGATATGTGTCGATTTAATTTTTAAACATATTCACGCTACTAGCATCCAAACAATCAGCAGATAATATGTTCCATTCATTTACAGTCCTTTGTGAAAATGAGAACTTTCTTATATTTAATCTACACTGCTCCTTTGTAACTTTGTAATGTAACTTCATGTCATCTAGTCCTTCTATCTTTCTTAATTAAGAAACAAATATTGCTATCAATATTTTGTTAACCATTCATTATTTTAAACACTTCTATCTGATCTCCTCTCAATCTCCTGGTCTCTAGTGTTGTTAAACCACATTCTTTTAGGCGAATTTCAATACCTTGCTTGTTATTTCATCATCCAAATCGTTGATATATATTAAGAATAATATAGGTCCTAGTACTGCTCCCTGTGGTACCCCACTCAATACCGATTTCAATAAACTATCCAGTTTATTATACCATTCCCTATGCCATGGGCCTTCAGTTTAAGCAGTAATCTTTGATGTGGTACTTTGTGGAAAGCTTTTTGAAAATCTAAGTACACGATATCTACTGGTGATCAATCATCTACCCAACTTAGTGGTGTCTTCCAAAAAACATATTTGTTAAGCAAAACAAGAAAATCCACCATGTTATCTTTAATTAGTCTTTCTAATAAATTACACATCACTGATGTTAAACTCACTGGTCTATAGTTCTCTGACTTGTTTCTCGAACTCTCGGTATAATGTTTGCCTCTTTCCATTCTAAAGGAACCACTCCCTCTTCTAATTACAACTTGAAAACTGTTGCAAGCGGTACGCTAATCGTCACTTTGGAGTTTCAAAAAAATCGCATTTATCACCTAGTCATGTTATAACATGTTCTTCTTCTTCCAAATAACGTGGTGACCCGGATTTCCAGGTAACATCTTCACGGTTCGTTGTGTTCTTAATTAAGTTTTGACTCAAATGTAACTCGTCGTTTCCATGTAACGATTTATTTTCACGCTAACTCGAGTGTTATAAACATAAGCTCAAAACACTTTTTTCAGTTGTGTATCTAAGATTTCGCTACGGGCAAGGCCAAAGAGCAAACTTATTCCCCGATTATTGTTCCACGCTAAAATATAGGGGTGTTTGGTTATATGGGAAACGCTAAAGAAAACATTTTAAAATGTTTCCACTCTGTGTGCACCACTGCACACCAGAGTGCATTTTAACGTACTTTAGTAACACCATCGAGGTGTTTTCAACAGGGGATTTTTTTTGATGTTCTACTGTATCTAATAGTATAGTATTTCCTGTTTATATACAGCCAATAGTGACCTTAATTAATCAAAATAAATCATGTATTCCGACAGACGTCCGTGTGGGCACGTGGTGTCGACTTTTCACTTGGTGACTGGCGTTCTCACTCGAGAAGCTGTTGTATCATGTCTAAAAAATAAAATTGTAATGTGTGTTATTCCTTCATATGTGCACTTGAACAGTTGCCTGGACATAGATTATCCACATAGAAAGCTGGAACAACATTTAAGTGCATTAATAAAAATGCATATTCTCCTGGACAAACACACAAACGGAGACTGTATACGTTTTTATTTTATTATTCGAATAGAATGTTTGCTTTGACGTAAATGTGAGCAGTGTTTCGCAAAGCATGTTATGTAAAACGATTCCAACTGATCTACGGACGGTCCACGTTGCACTGAATAATAATTGATGACACGAGTAATATCTTTAACAATGGATAAACATCCGTCTGCCATCCGATATAAAACACTATTTTTGCCATGTTATTTTCTGCTACCCAATTCCATCATTCCTTCGAATATCCATGGTTTTGTGTTCAGTCACTGGCTGCTTTCATGTTTCCTGAGCACATGCTCAATACATGCACATTTTTATTTGACTTGGTTTTGCTTTCACACTCGTCTTTTGTAATTGTCTGGATGTCTTTGTTTAATGTCACCACTGACGATATAACATTCAGTATCCTTCTTAAACACATGAAACGGAATGTAATTAGTTATCGGTTGTCCATATCGTTTACTTTCCACGTTTCACATTTATGCAATAGCACTGATCTACCCAGAATCCCACTTGTCTTACCTTCGTATTCGATTTCACCCTCGCCGTCAATGTCAAAGTGAAAGAGCATTTCGTTGACTTCCTGTTGCGTCAGTTTGTCTCCAATGGTCGTCATCTGGTAAATGAACCACTTCTTGTTGAGACGGCCCGTGTGTCGCGGATCGAAACCGTTCACAATGCTCGACCGGAGCTCTTCCTCCGATCCCTGCATGCCCTATCGATCTCGTTATATCAACGCGCAGAACTGCGCGAAGTCCACTGCACAAAACAGTTTCATTTTAAGTGACTGTTGTGCTAAAGCATGTCGGTCATGCGTGCGGGCGAGTGTGCGTGCGTGCATGCGTGTATGTACGTCTACGCGTGTGTCATCAAATGTGTGTGTGTCCGCGCGCGTGTAGGTGTTTGTGAGGAGGGGTGGGGTATGTGTATGGCTTTGGCTTTTCCAGAGTCCAACTTTTTTTATATATGTGTATTCTGCCCTTCTGAGGTATTTCGTCGGTTTTGTATTGTGCAACTCTTCCCATTCATTTATAATCCCCTGTTTCTTCGCTACTGTTACTTAATGTTCTCTAGGCCTTCTATCTGTCATAACTAACATGAAATGCTACTATCAATATTTGTTTATACACTAACCATTCAATATATGTGCAATTCTATCTGACCTTCCCTTATCCTCCTGCTCTCTAGTGTTGTTATACCGCATTCCTTTAGGCGTATTTCGTAATTAATTTGATAGTACTCAATCGCAAGCCAGGGATTTGTTTACAATACCCCTGACAATGTTCGGAAGTTCACTAAATCAGCTACACAGCTACACGTCGACCAAGAACTGTCTGTCGGTCGTGCTGTGTTGAGAGAACCATGTTGCGTGCACGCCCGCGCCCCACACCAAAGTCGCAATTAATGGAAATCACAATATAATGTCCCGTTCGGTTATTCTCATGAGCAGCTTATTCACATAATTACATCTACTTCCCAAACATGACATGTAACCTCTTGCGCACCTCCACACAGTCGAATCTTTAAAGGCAACGAGATGACTGGCTCAGGTTAACTTCAGCCTTCTGTCAAGACGATTACTAGCTCCTCTGCCGGGTCGATAGTTCGCTGTGTTTTTTCAAAGCTCCTCACCTAGTGCCGTGTCCCCGAACTCGTAAAGAATCTTCTGCGTCTGTGCTTCTGTCGGTAACCGTCCAAGAGCGCGCAGAGCCAAGGGTACAAAGTCAATAGGGATCGTCTGGGTCACTTGTTGGTCGAAGATCATGAACACCTTCCGGATCTCTGGCTCACAAAGGTATACAACGAGGAAAATACTAAAGAGAAAACAGTTGAAATGGATGTTCCAAAGATGAAAGCATAGCATCTCCTTCTTAGCTGCTTAGTAATCCCACCCATTTGTAGACGAATTTTGCTGTGTACAAGACATTGACAACGCTTAATAATTTGGATTTGTTTCTCCATTATTATTAGTATTTGTAGTAGTAGTAGTAGTAGTAGTAGTAGTAGTAGTAGTAGTAGTAGTAGTAGTAGTAGTAGTAGTAGTAGTAGTAATATTTGTAGTGGTAGTAGTAGCAGCAGCAGTAGTAGTAGTACTAGTATTATTATTATTAAAACAAAGATGAAAAAATTAATGTAAATGTGACAAAGTAGAAGAAAGCTGTACACAACATAGTGATCATGGACTGCAACTAAGGCTTTTTTCGGTATGCCACAGACATGATACAAATCAATCAGTCATAATGCCTGTATTCATATAAGCAGTACGCAGTACGCAGTACGCAGTACGCAGTACGCATATACGTTCATGAGATTCGTCCCACACAAGCGTCCGTACCTGCAATCTGGTCGTCTGTAAACAAGCTGACTGCGGTATTCTTAAGAAGATATTCGAACATTGCCGTCTCGGTAGAATGTGTCTGTGCAATTTCGGTTAATTTGGTGCCGTGAAGTGAAACCCACAAGTGCAGCGGTAGCTAGCAATGTTAGGCAAACGTTTTACAAAGCAATGAAACTACGTAGCAACTACAGTAAGTTATGACCGCTATATACGTCATCCCGTTCTCGTCCAGAACGTCGCAGAGAACGTCTTGCGTTCGAAATCAAACGAAATTTAAGACAGGGTTTCGCTTCACTAAGCATTCGTACGCGCAAAAAGGCCACTGAAAACCGGCCCCTATTCAGATGTGTTGAATCCTGCAGTAAGAACTACTGTGTGAAACGTATTGCAACTTCTCCTTATCCCACTGGCAATGGTTTGCCACAATAAAAAGTATAGTTAAGTTCTTATATAGCGTTGTGTCCAGTCCTCGTGAATGTTCAAAGCTCTACACATGTGAATCCATAGTAGATCTGTCCAATCGAGCATCATGTCGACTTCTCTAGGAAGTACACAGCTACGCTGCAATTACAGCACAAACGAAACTCGTAAACAAATATCCACCACTGTCTATAACGATGTACTCATTTATTAAGCTAACAGAACAGCAACTACATGTAGTGAATGTTCTCGTCCATCGTTCGAAACTGAATCAAAACGATTCTAATTCATAATTTATCGAACAAGAGTTCGTTGCTGTAACTTATACGCCGCTGCGCCCCACAACGAGGATGTAACGAAAGCAACACAAATAACAGAAGACATTAGCTAAAAACAACTTCGGCGATCTTTTATTTTTGGACCTAACCATGAAAATGACAACCTTCAGCCGCCAAACTTCTCCTGACGTATCTTACGTACATATACATTTATTAGGTTACCTTCTCTTACCTTCCCATGACAAATCAACTTTCACAAAACGAATTTAAGCAAAACTCGACATTACCGGCAGCGACTACCCGTAGTCTCGCGGTTACCGTTAAATAGATGATGTGTCGAGGCGTCGCGAACACGCGCACACGGAGTCCATGTGAATAGCTTTATCTTTATACAATGACTCTACGCACACAGTAACGATAGTATCACTGTACGAATTTCCATGAAGCTAATTTATGTAGCGACACGTCAACTCAATGTCAATTTTACGGTAACCGCGGAGCTACGGGTAGTCGCCGCCAGCGACATGAATATTACCCGGAAATCAGGTTTTCCCCAATATAATGAAGCACAGAAAAAGAAGAAAAGATGCATGTAGACTGTAAAACGTGTACATTTTGCGGGAACTCATGTCCACGGCAGTCGATGAACAAGAAATGCAGCGCGCACCTGGAATGGCGTCCAGGCTGTATTTAACGGTTATTCAAAAGAATCCAGTTCCACTAGGATGTTAACTGCACTAAACGCTCGTGAACAAAAGGAAAGTAGCAAGATTTCTGGCCTTCCATTGAGCGCTACACAACCAAATCGTCGTCAGTTCGCCAAACTATCTTAACATGTCTACTCGCCATACCAGATCAAACATTCGTCACCACGTCATTCCGCCATCAATTAGAACTGACGTTTTCAAATATACTTTCTTCCCACGCACAATTACCGACTGGAACTCCAGTAGTCCAGAAATACAAAAACTGTGACAAAACGCATAATAGCAAATGACGTACTAGTGTATGCAATGGGAAACCTGTAGTTACCATCAAACGTAATCAACGTAATTTTACATGTTAGCTCGGATGGAGTCATCTCCTATTTCTGCTGCATCATTTACACCCCTTAAATTAATACAAACAAATCACTCTCATCGGAAGTCTTTCCAATTTCTGCATTGCACAGTCCACTGTTTTACGTATTACTCAATGTTTGTAATTGATGTACGACGCGTATTGTGTCAGGTAAAAGGGTGATTGTGTGTGAATGTTAATAATAATATATCATGTATGCGGTTTTTAGCATAATTTTTCTTTTATCATGGTCTTTTCTATGCCATATATACATGTCTGTATAATAGTACGGAGAATAATATGACCAGTACATTAGTATCAGTAAAATGTCTGCAGATGTTACCATATAGTAAAAAAGTCAAGCTAAATTTTGCATACAGCATATATATATATATATATATAATCGTATATATATATATATATATATTATCATGTATGCAGTTTTGAGCATGTTTTTTCTTTCATCGTTGTCTATATATATATATATATATGTATATATATATATATATATATATATATATATATACATATATATGCGTCCGTACATATACGCTCTCGATACCTTATTTTATATTAATTTGGTCACTCCATCTACTTGGATATTACTGTGGATTGCCTGTGTGGTTAATGTATTAAAATATGATATGTGATCATCTATGAGCCTGAGGGGACGTGTCCCCTAGACCATTGGAATTTGGCGTGTCCCTAGACCTTTCTTTGAATGTTCCCCCGATATTGCACCCGTACACCTTTGGAATGTGTCCCGGTCATTGTTAGAAGAAACTGAAGTTAAGTCGGCGCGACGACGAAAACAAATGAACAATACCCCATATATGTCAAGACTCTCACGGAATGTATAAAGTAAATAAGTTGTTCGAAGCGTAAATCGTAATGTGCTCTTAATACGAAACCTAACAATCGCAGGAACCACGAGAGCGTGGCGAATACTTCAACAAAACGACCCCTGCGTCATGGACTTGACAACATGGAGTAGACGCAGACAGAATAACGATTATGTGTACCCTCATATAAAAATAGCATAGCAAGACGAATATAATTTGACAATTCAACTCTATCATGACTAGGGCCTATCGGTAAACAAACAACGAGTATCTGCGAACACGTCATGATGCTTTTATACATGTAATGATGAAGTTTGTTTTCATACATTTAGTAAATATTTGTAACGGTATTGCTTGCATATAGCTGAACAATATAATAAACAAAACGTCATTATCATATATGTTTATTACGCAACTATCTAGCTACACGTGCGCACTAATCTAACCCTAGCCTAGACTTGTTCACTACTTTATACAACGGCAGCGCCCACTACTCTATACAACGGCAGCGTCCACTACTCTATACAACGGCAGCGTCCACTACTCTATACAACGGCAGCGCCCACTACTCTATACAACGGCAGCGTCCACTACTCTATACAACGGCAGCGTCCACTACTCTATACAACGGCAGCGTCCACTACTCTATACAACGGCAGAGCCCACTACTCTATATCGTGGTTACGCAGTGTCATGCGTCTTGCACATGGTTCGTCTCGCTTCGGCATATCGTTCGTTGTCGCTTGCGGCGTGTTCGCGCGATGACATGGCGATATCGGAATGTTAACAACAGCTGTTTGTCGTTGACCGGTCGGGTTGGAGATCGGTGCTGGAGGCATGGGCACTCCCTCGCCTGGGGTCAGGTCATCAGCTGCAGTCCCGAGGGGCGCCAACTCTTGGTTGCCCTGAACTGCTGTCTGTTGCGCCGATATATATGACCGGCGACCTCGATGCCGTATTGTACAAGATATCGCAGCTAGGTGTCCTCCCTACTTCGTTCAGGAGTCTCACATTAAAAATGGCAGAAGTTCAGACTCGACCTATAGCATAGGCTTTTATTGCACAACGTACAACAGCATGACCTCTGGCAACAAGAAAGAGATCTCCCCAACTCTATAGTTCTGTCTCCTTTTATACCGTCTACAGATAATCATCTATGTCCCACGGACATCAATGTCCCACATTACTCATCAATCAACACGCTGTCGGACAAGCAGTTATCTGACATACATCATTACTGACAAACAATGATCTCCAGCAATGAAATATGTGCAACCTTAACTGATTCCGGTGCCAATTGTCCGGCAGCTATTAATTGGGAGCACTAATCCGGGCGGAACTAAAATGCTTCAATTTGTAGTATCTATTGACAGTAATTATTCAAACCGGCTATCCCGGCAATAATTTTACAGCTGACCGCTCAATGTTTCCCTAGCCACCATACAACTGATATATTAATCGTTGACTATTCGCTTCTCTACTGACAGTGTTTATTCAGATCGGCTATCCCGACAATCTTTATGGAAGAAGCTATTTCCCAATCTCGCTCACTGTTTCCTTAGCCACGTACGATATTCTATGAATAAGTTTCTACCAACTATTCCAATTATAACACCGGTGCCATTCGGTTTAAACATGATCGACCTTTACATCCCTCCGGCACTTACCAGTTGAGACCCCGATCAACTACAATAAATCAACAGACATAAAGGAAGAACATTGCTAACATAACATACAATATCATGAACCGTAGCAGACAAAGCATATACCGCGGTGTAAAAACTTTTACCGTAAACATCTAAATCCAGGCATATGTGCCATGGAGTGTTATATATGCTAGTAACATCGCAAGTAATTAATATGACAACATCAACACGGATTTACGTTACGCAAAACCAACATAGCGTACAAAATGGCAACTACTGCCTTCCTGGAAAAGCACGATAGCATAGCGGCAATATCGAGAGGTTAATGAACACTGATTAATTTATGAACGTTCACAGGAACAACATACAATACAGGCTTGTAGGTATAGAACGCACAGCTAACCTACACCCAATGTTACAACATGCACAACAATATTAAAATGCCAACACCCTTAGTTAAAGGTGCATGAAGTACCAACACCCACGTCTAAGAAAGACGTAGTCGTAGTGGAGGCAGACCTTCACTGGTCTGCGTTGTGCTGAACTGCCACTGTCCTTGTCGACGTTCGAACTGGAGAGGTGGGACTGTCAAGCGAGCTTGCAGAGAGCGTGACAATATATCAGAATAGAGTACCCGGTGTACCGGCTATTCCTCGTTCAAAGTAGTATGCTGATCTCAATCTAGAACAACTGGTGAGACTGGGAGAAGTGCACCATCACCAGCCCAATAAACACTGTCTACTTGAGCATCGAGACATACTCGTATAAGAATGTGTAACAACATGAACCGAGTTTACTACAATTCCAATTCCTTCCCGATGTCGTTCATTCAGTAAACTATATCAGCGAAGTTTTCGTCATCCATAAGTATATCAGAAAACCTAGATAATCCCAAATCGTCCGGCCATATGCTCGGCAAGTTTTTGGTTTATATACGTTGGTGGAACATAATTATTTCCCGGAATTAATCCTTAATTCCTGTTCACATAAACCCTTTCTTCATCTCCGAGCACTAGTCTGCTTGGTCTAAACATGGCGTCCCCTATATTTAAATTACCAGACTACCTCTGATTCGATAAACCAACGGCTTGCGTTTATCGAATCTCCTGCAACTGGTTTCAACCAGCGGCACGGTTTTATGCAACATCTTCCTGTTGCTAACTCTTCAATTTGATCAAGCTCTGATCAATAAACCCATCGATGAAAATAAATATTTTTTGACATTAACATACGTGCGGTTATAAGCTAAAATAACAAATGCAAAATGTTGAGTAACAATTTCCCCCAGTGGCAGAACACAACACGTTCCTGCCATAGTGTACTGCGATAGACGTCATGTATAAGTGTAGCTACAAACTGAAAGCTAAGCCTATATCCTCGCTGTCAGCTTGGATGCGCTGGACGAGTCATGTAGTCCTCTACACTAAATACCATCACATGGACATGAGAAAACAGTATCAATAAACCTATGAAAGAAACAATGCCTGGGTGTTCGGTCGAGATGAGCCATTATTAAAGTTTTTGAGGTAATAAAGTTGAACATTTTGAAAATTAGTACTAACTCCCCCTAATCTATGGAAACTTTATGATCCTGTTTCAGAAATAAATGTTTCAGAAATAAATGTTATCAACAAACTTTGTATTATGTTCTTATCGACATCATCTTATTGACCCCTTCATGTTGTGGGAAGGTTGTGGGAATGTTGTAGGAAGGTTATGGGCATGTTGCTGGAAGGCTGTGGGAATGTTGTAGGAAGGTTGTGAGAATGTTGTAGGAAGATTGTGGGCATGTTGCTGGAAGGTTGTGGGAATGTTGAAGGAATGTTGCTGGAAGGTTGTGGGGAGGTTGTGGGAAGGTTGTGGGAATGTTGCTGGAAGGTTGTGGGAATGTTATGCATAACTTGTTGATGAAACGATTTGGCAACGTAACAGGGACCATCCATTTTAACGTTGCCACAACCAAAGTGTAACGTAATGGCAACGTTGCTGCAACGTAATTTTGTTAGCTGAGAAGATACCTACCAAGACGCATGTGGAAGGACCAGTGACCCGCTGTCCTGCGGTGCAAGACTTTTTAGTCAAGGAATAATGGAGTTAACCATACACAAACCAGCGGAAAGCAATGGGCAACTACCGCTGTATTAGCCCAAGAAACCTTGATGGAGAAAACAGACTGTAAGAGAGGTCCTAGTCGTGAGCCCACCAGGCTGGATAGAACGACACATACTGGGGAAGAGCTTGGAGATGTTGAAAGTATCGCCAGAGCTGATGACGGTAGTATGCCCGACTGTGCGGGAGGTAAAACCAGCAGCAAAAAACTAAAAGGGAAAATCCATGTGGCAACATGGAACATCAGAAAAACGAGTCATGGGTCACTACGAATGGTAACATCGGAAGCAGAAAGATATGGAGTAGATATAATATAGGGAATGCGGAACACAGGTTGACCTGACAAGGACACTTTCGCCCGGATTCAGGAGGAAAGTTTGTATACTCACGAGCAACTAAACCAGGGATGAGTGGTGTTGCGTTTTATATGTCAAAGAAAACTGAAAATGCACTCTTAGGATACAATCCGGTCAACGATATAATTATTACCATACGAATACGAGCAAAACACACGAATATAACATGTATTCAAATGTATGCACCAACGAGCACTGCAGACGACGATGTAATAGAAACGTTTCATGATACATTGCAACGAACAGTGGACGATGTAAACAGAAGAGTCATGGTAGTACTGATGGGCGATTTCAATGCAAAAGTTGGCAGGTGTCAAAACGAAGAAGATAATGGAACTATCGGGAAATGTGGACTAGGCGAGATAAATGGGAGAGGAGATAGACTTATTGAGTTTATCATAGAGAATGAACTGATGATCACTAATACCCTATTCAAACAACATCAAAGAATAGTGTACACTGGGACAACATCAGATGGTCGGAACAGCAATCAAATCGACTTAATGCTGATACCAAAATGATGGAGGACGTCTGTGTTTAATGCAAAGACATTACCAGGGGCCGATTGTGACTCTGACCATGAATTGCTAAGCGCCAAGATTGCGATAAAATTAAGAAAGATGAAGAGAGGGAAAGAGATAGTGAGGCGTGACACGATCACAGAAGGATACCGAGTAGAGGTCAGGAAGTATTACAGACAGTGGCTGACGAGAAGGTACCAGAGGAATTGCCAGTAGAAATTAGGAACACCATTATGGAATCAGCTGACAAACACATCACTAAAAGGAGGAGGCAGAATGAGTGAGAATTATCATGAGAAATACAGAGAAAAGTGCAAGATGATTAAACGAATGTGTAAGGAAGACAAGAAGAAATTTCTAGAGAAGAAATGTGAAAAGGTAGAACTATGTATCAGAAGGAATGATAGTCGCAGTATATTCGAGGAAATCAAGTCTATGACACAGTCGTTCAAACCTAGACTTGGCGTTATTAAAGATGAAACGGGAATGACTCTGACAGAAAGCAATGACATATTTAAAAGATGGAAGCAATGATTTGAAAGCATGTTTAAAAAAGAAGAAATAGAACAGGTAGACATGGATGAATGCAGGGAGTGGATAGATCCAGACGATGAACTTGAGCCTTTCCGTTCAGAGGTGGAGTGGGTAATAAAAAGACAAAAAGACGGAAACTCTCCTGGCACATATGACATCACTGCAGAGCTAATAAGAGCAAGTGGCGTAGCAGGCGTGGATATATATCACACACTATGCAAGAAAATATGGAAACGAGGAATGTGGCCCATGGACTGGAAACGAGCCATCCTTATACCAATACCAAAAAGGTGACATACAAGAATGCTCAAACCATAGGACTATATCCCTCATCAGCCATGCGATCAAAATTATGCTAAAAATCATAATTAAGAGAATCACAACAAATTAGTATGTGAAGTCAACAGAACACAAGCTGGTTTTCGTACTGGAAGAGGAACAAGAGATCACATTTTCAACCTGAAGATGTTAATTCAAAAATACAAAGAATTCAACCATGAACTTAGGATCTGTTTCATAGATTATTCAAAAGCTTTTGATAATGTTAGTCATCAACAACTCTGGAAAACCTTGACACACATGGTATTTGACCAGAAAATGACATCACTTATCAAAAATGTATATGTTAGATAGCAGTCTGCAGTGAGATTAGAGTGTCCTACCACATATCGGTTCGCAGTCGGCACGGGAGTGAGACAGGGTGCATTTTGTCCCCCCACACCTATTCAGTCTATACCCAGAGAATATCATGAGAGAGGTCGAGACTGACACAAGAAGCAAGCATTTTAATGGATTGAAAGTGAACGGACAGGAGATATATGAATTGAGATATGCCGATGACACAGCGTTACTATCCGATACACAAGAAGGATCACATCAACTGATAACTACTGTTAAAGAGCACAGCGAGATGAAAGGATTGAAACTAAACGTAAATATGACTAAGATTATGGATGTGAAGGGATGTCGAGAACCATCAGAAGTCACAGTAGATGGAGAGGAAATAGAATGAGTGGAAAGTTTTGAATATCTGGGGTCACTGATAGAAGCGGATGGAGATGGAACGAAAGAGATCAAGCGGAGGTTTATAATGGCGAGTTAAAGTTGACGGAGATGAAGAAGCTGTGGAAAGCAACGAACAAAGGTACGAAACTACGAATTATCCGAGTCTGCATATTTCCAACTGCTACGTATGGATGCGAAACCCGGACTCTTAATAAGAACATTACTAAACTTATACACGCATTTAAAAACAAGTGTTATAGAACGATATTACGAGTTTGGTGGACTGAACGAAGAACTAACGAATCCATCGCAGATGAGCTTGGTGTTATAGCCGGGACTTCATTGACCTTTGTAAAGAAACTAAAACTAAGTTATTTCGGCCATGCGAAACAGCATCATTGTCTAGTGATACTAATAATGGAAGGAAAAGTGGAAGGCAGCAGAAGCAGAGGAAGACCTAGGAGACAATGGGAGAAGGACATAGAGGAATGGATGGGAGCAGACGTATGGCGAGTGTGGTGACTGGCAAACGAAATAGTTGTCTATAGACAATCCATCAAGGCTGCAACGTGCGGAAATGGATACGCAAACCCAGCAACAACAGACTGTATCTTGTTGGCAACAGCAATATGGCGTGCTGGTCCGGCGTGACATTGGATTCAGTGGATCACATCTATCCAGTTTGACCTTCTTGAGCAAAGATTTAGCTGTTTTCACAGCGTTCTCAGCTTTCCCAATGCTTTGCGGGTAGTGCGTGCTGTTTGATGTTCTGTGCGCAAATTCCTGTGATCGATATTGTGAAGTGTTCTCGCTGATCAAAATCTAAGGAACCCCGTGACGCACGAAATATGGCGGCAAAGCATTGGTAACAACCTCTGCCATGGTTTTCTTCAGCTGATTGATCTCGAAGACGTTACTGTAGTAGTTTACCAGTATGACATAATGCTGTCCGTCGAGCTCAAACAAGTTCATTGCAACCTTTAACCATGGCAGATTGGGGAACTCGTGCGTTTGCAACTTCTCGCGTCACTGTTCCGGTCAACGTGCGTTGTAATGCTGATGTGGTTCTTCACCTCAGCGTTCATACAGGGTCAATAGACGGCCTCGCGTGCCCTGCGCAGGCGTCCTTCTAGAACAATGTGTCATGGTGTATTAGTTTCACTAGCCTCGCTCCCATCCTACGGTAGATTATTAGCATGCCGCCCTTGAAGATCATGCCATCTTAAACAAACAGTTCGTCTTTGAACTGGAAGTACGGCTTTAGTACTTAATTGCCGGTACTCTCGGCTGGCCACCCTGTCTTGATTGCCTTCTCGAGTTCCCGCAACACCGCGCCGTCCTTGGTGGCGTGCTGCAGCTCGATCATTTTCTGTTCAGGCAGCATGATGATGACACTGAACGTAATTATTCTCTTCTGAGTCGTCAACTTCATTGACATCGGTATGAATACATCGTTTGGCTTTAGTGTTGTAAGCTCGGCTCAACGTAACGGTCACATACATTTCTAATTTGTTCTTGTACCTCCCCTCTAGTGGTTATTGCTGCAGTCGCAGTATCATACGTTGCAGGCGCTTCGGTGCCATGTGAATTTATATCTTGAAGATACGTTCTAGCAGCTTGTGGACTGATTCCACTTGAACTATATCCTGTCCGTAGATGTATTCGTTGAAACCCCGCTCACACGGGAACACCATGACCAACAGTTCTTTATCGATCTGTGCGTAATTGTGTTCGGAGTCCATCATGGCTCTGCTTGCTAACATATCGGCTGTTCGTCCTGCATGAGCGCAGCTCCCAGCCCTGTCTGCGACGCGTCTGCGTTGTTAGGTCTTTATTCACGTCGCAGTAATGCAGCACTGGGGCGTTACTGAGCTTGTCGTGTATCGCACGCACCGCGTTGGTGTGGAATTCATTCAATGTGAATTCGTGTTTTTTTGCGTAAGAGTTCATGCAACGGGGCTTAGAGGTCGGTCAATCCCTTCGCAAACTTGCCTAGGTACTGTACGGTGCCAATTAGGCGGCGTACTCCTTCGACGTCGGGGGGCATTGGCATGTCGAGTGTTATCTTTACGGTACCTATCACAACTACAGTCCCATCAAAGAGAATAATGAATGTGCGTAAGTTCAAAATTATCAACCATCAGAAAATCAGCCATGACATTACTTGCTCTGATCTGATTGTTCAGCAAGCCAGCGAATCGGCAGCAGCAGCATTTTCTCGTTACAACAACGCTTTGTTGTCAATACTCGACCAACATGCTCTTGCTAGAGAGTGCACCATCACCGTGAAAAAACAACGTGTCTTGGTACAACGCGGACATCATAGTTGCAAAAGCTAAACATAAGCGGCTTGAACATCAATACAGAAGGACACAATTAACAGTGAACCGAGACATGTATGTACAGCAAAGACACACAGTTAACAACATGTGCCCTGAAGCGAAAAAGATCCATTAAGAGAACAAATTGTCGGACGTCCGGAACCAAGCGCAATTCTACAACATCGCAAACAAGCTGCTGCATCGGGGTAACACAGCAACACGACCAACCTACGAATGTGCCGAGTCGCTCGCCAACGACTTTGCACACTACTTTGAGGATAAAATCCTGTGTATTCGCACCACACTACAAGCGCCATATGTCCAAGGTGTGAGTACCGACATTGTGAGCACAAATCACTCTGTCACAGACTGTCATCTCTCTACTTTCGTGCCTGTCACACAAGAAGAAACCGCGCAACTACTGAGCAAGTCATCATCGAAGACTTGCAAACTTGACACGATGCTTTCAAACTTGGTAAAAGAGTGCTCTGATGTCATGACAAAGCCTAGTATTAACATCATCAACAAGTGTTTGCTGGAAGGAATGCCTGATGAAATGAAAGTTGCTGTCATCACACCCATATTGAAAAAGGCAAGTCTTGATAGTGACATTTTGAAAAGCTATCGGCCTATTTCTAACATGTGCTTTTTATCAAAGTTAGTCGAGTGGATTGTGGCAAACCGGTTGATTGCACACATGCGTGAAAACAACCTGTATATGCCGTTGCAATCATCGTACCGACAGGACTGTAATACTGAAACTGCGCTTCTGCATGTGCATGACAATATTATTCGGTACATGGACGAACGCAAAGGTGTGGTGCTGCTGCTAATTGATCTGAGCGCAGCATTTGATACAATTGACCATGCCATTCTTTTAAACACACTGAGCAACATCATCGGCGTCGACGATCACTGTTTGTCATGGCTCGCTGCCTACCTACAACACAAATAATACACGGTGTTGATTGCCGGTGAGCAGTTTAAACCTCACAGACTGACTTGCGGTGTCCCGAAAGGGGTCAGTTCTTAGACCATTACTGTTCACTATATATATATATATATATATATATATATATAAATAAATATATATATATATATATATATATATATGACTCCTCTCGCGTCGCTACTCAGCCACCATGGCATGGCTTACCATCTAAATGCAGATGACATCCAACTTTTACAAGAATTTAGCCTGAGCGATAATATGTCACCCGACATTGCCATCAAGATCATCCTTCAATGGATGAAAACCAACATGCTAAAACTCAATGATGACAAAACGGAGATCATTATCGTCCAACCGAAATCAGCAACCGAAAATGTTCTTCCTGATGGTGTAACTATCGTAAACGTTCGCGTGTTACCCAACACTTGGTTGTGACCTTTGATTCTATTATGTCCCTTGAGCGACACGTAACTAACATTTGTAGAAATGCGTATTACCACCTCCATAGCATTGGACGCATTCGTCGATATTTAGACAAAGAACACACAAAACAACTTGTGCATGCGCTAGTCATTTCGCGAATTGACTGCTGCAATAATCTTCTTAATGGATTGCCAGCGACAGTAACTGAGAAACTACATCGTGTCCAAAATGCATGTGCTCGTATCATAACGATGCTCTTTGAGCTGCACTGGCATCCAGTGAAGAGTCACATTATTTTCAAGACCCTACTTCTCACTTTCAAATGCCTTCATGGGCTCGCACCTCCATATCTATCAGCACTTCTCTCTCCGTATCGCCCAAAACGCTGTCTACGCTCCTACGATCAGCTACTCCTTAAACAACCCACAACCCGAAATAAAATCGGCGTACGAGCATTCTTTTTGCAGCTCCAAGAGCATGAAATCAACTATCACTTACAGTGCGCCAATGCACTAGTGTCAATACATTTAAAGTGGCACTGAATACGCATCTTTTCACAAATTATTTTAACTTTCGATGATCGATGATCATCATTATTTATACCTTTATTTTAATAAATTTAGTATTATAATTTATCTATTTTATTGTTTTAATGGTTTGCATAATTGTGTTTATTTATATATTTTAAGACAGTGTAGTGGATTTTACTTAGTACTAATGATTGCATAGTATTTTTAAACTATATATCGTATGATGTTATTTATTTATTTATTTATTTGCATTAACCACTGTATAGCGCCCCAGAACAATTATTTGGATGGGGCGTTATATAAGAAATACATTATTATTATTATTCGGGTCAGGTTTTATGCCCTCGTCTGTCAGCAGACATCCCATAAAGCTGATTTCATGTAGATGGTAGCATACCTTTTCCGCGTTGAGAACTATGTTTCTCTCATGACATCTGTCGAGAAATGCGTGAAAAGAAGAAATCGTGCACGATTACCTCGGTACCCTCCAATTCTTCGATGGTCTGATGCATCTTCCTCTGCCAGACTTCCGGTTTGCTGCAAATGCCAAATGGCATACGCTTCCATCTGTAGTGTCCAAATGGCATGTTGAATGTTGTGAGTCTACTTGATTCCTCATCTAATTATTCCTGTCAAAATCCGTGTCTGGTGCCCACAACAGTGAAGACCAATCTCTAGAAAACGTTTGCATACTGGTGGTGTATATCGGCTTTGCCAAAGCAAGACGCCTTCACTGCCTGCTTTGCACCAATTGTGTTTAAGCTCGGGGGCTGCAGCGAGTCTTCAAACGGTCGAATAGTGTCCACATTAACACACTTGAGCGAACCGATGTCAACGCATGCCTTACGGCTTAGAAGTGGTTGATAATGTTTACCGGTCATCACTTTAAAATGCAGATTGTGTTACGGCCGTTTCTGTGGACTTGAAGTGCTGTGATCGCCGTCACTTTAAATTTAATTCCTCCTTACACAGTGTCTGAGATTCGTGTCAGATTCTGAAAGTTAGTGTCTCCTGTAGCTAACTTGTAGTCACTCAGCGACAGGATATTACACTGTGATCCGAACATTAGAACTGTACTTTGTGCGACCCGATCCCAAATGTTACGTAACCAGCACCCGTCTGCCGTCCGTCCACACGGATAACCAACTGTCGCATAGCCGAATCTTTCAGACTACTCACACCATATTCTTCATTTCCGACAGTTTTAACGTATCTTTTGTTGACTCTGAAGTTGCGACAGTTCGCGACGAAATGATTCAAACCCTGACAGGTTCTGCATTTCTGGCATGAAGCTGGACATTTGCCTCTGTCGTGTTTTGCCGCAAAACGAACGATTCACAACAGTACCAGTTTTTGCGTGTGATCTTTCTCGAGGTCTTGCGCGTTCTGCCTCGTTGCCACGCTTTCCAAATCGTCTCGTTCTTGTGCGTTTTCTCATCACGTGTACCTCTATGTCACAGTTGGAACTACATGCCTTAGCTCGTTCAGCTTTCACTTCTGATCAAGCCTAAGGCTTTCTTCAGCGCTACGTCGCGTTGCTCGAGTAGTTTATCGATTAGTTTATCTTGTCCAGAACAATCCATGATCACAGTAAATCTCATCCGTCGTGATCACATCAAACGCACAATTTGTTCCGATCCTACGCAACTCGTTGTACCATGTCATAACATCTTCACCGGCCCGCTGTTTCCGTGATTGAAGTGCACGTCGCTCATTCGGTACATTTACCCTGGACCTACAGTAATTGCCATACATTTGTGGCACTGGCGCAACTTTGTACCGATCCTCATCATCAATCTACAGGTGATTTTGCCAGATGTCCTTCGCATCTTCACAACAACGTACACCCTCGTTTCCGTTCTATGTTTTCGTCCAGGTCTGTGGCAACTTCATATTCGATCCAGGCGCTTTTCCATTGACGCTAAGAATTCGTGGCGGTTACTGGGTCGATTTGCTGCTGCGGCGGCGGCGGCGGCGGCGATGGTATACTTATACTATTGTGCGTATTCACATTACGATTAAGAAGAGGCGATGGCGGTGGCGTAGCTATGACCGGATCCTCACTTAACGGAGTCTAGCTGATATGTTATTAGGCACAGTTTCCACAATCCCGCTAAGCTTGTAGTTCAGCAATCTAGATTACGTAATCCAGTCAACACGTAACGATAGGTCACTTCCTGACACCATGTAACGGCATTGTTTGCACATATCTGAATAATATACACACAAAATATCATGATCTTACATGTTTATCACACAGCTATCTAGCTACACGTGCGCACTGATCCAACCTTAGCCTTGTTCACTACTCTAAACAACAGCAGAGCCCACAACTCTATATACTAATTTACTGTCCATGCGGGTACTGCCTCGAGTCCAAATATAACCCTCCCATCAGCTGGGGCATCTCATGACAATCTCGTGACACTGGGGCCTATCGGTGAACAAACAACGAGTATCTGCGACCATGTCATCATGCTGAAATACATGTAATAATATAGTTTACAGTTTTGTAAATATTACTGTCACGACTGACAATTAACTACCAAGGCATAATTTTTTAGTTGTGATAATTATTTTGAAACTATTTGGCAGCTCGTTTCTACTGTTAAACCCAGGCCCATATGGCATACTTTTCTGACTGCACCTAACGTGGAATCTTTTGAGCATTATCAGTCATTCGTTGACAGCTAAACAAGCTACCACATATTCGTTCTATTCATTAAGTAAGGCGCACCCGGACACCCCCATCTCCGCGTAAAGCATCGTCACGTCGACCCGTAGATCTACACCACAATACCCAAAGAGTGAGATAGGCTACACGGTTGACCGCAACGGTGTTGCTAATTAATGGCGTATATGTCTTATTATATTGCAGACAATTCTACGTCCAGCTACCTTTTAATAGGGTCGATCGGATTGCAGAAAACACAACTTTATTCTGGTGGGCCTATGCATTAACAATTAGCCGGCTTGACAACCTTGTCCAGGAATCTTGTGCGTACAATAAGATATGAGAAATGAGGCTATTCATGTCACATCATCCACAAACGTTGTGAGGCGTCACACAGAAAAAACATATCCAAAAACGCATTTTTATTGTGAAAATCACATTCCCGAACACTGTTTTCTACATGGGTCGCATTTGAAACATTTCACATCGGTACAAGTATCCACAAACAACAACCATATTTAACATACCACTGTTTCCGATCTGTTGTCCACACGTACCACGTGATATGCGAATGTAAACGCGTTTCTTTCCTGAACCATTCTTTAAAAATGACTTAGCTACCACATATGTTATATCCCAATCGTTTGTTAACATTGCGAGTGCGCATGTCTGACATCTATCGTGAACTGCAAACCACACGTATCACGTCGGCTCCGGTTCATTGTGGGAACAGCCACGTTATTTCAAATCGCTACTGTATGCAAACCCTGCACAGCAGATATCACATTCGTTTCTCCCCGATGTGTGCACGGACATGCATCTTCAGATTTCCACTAGCGTAAAACTGTGCACCACAGGTATCACATCTATAGGATGGATACGGACATGTCTATTTAAATTACCACGTTCTTAGAACTGTGCACCACAGGTATTACATTTGTAGGTTTTCTACCCGGTGTGGATACGGATATGCATCTTCAGGTTTCCACTTCGTGAGAATTGTGCTCTATAGGTATCGCATTTGTAGGGTTTCTCCCCGGTGAGGATACGGACATACGTCGTCAAATGGCCACTTTCTGATAACTGTGCACCACATGTATCACATTTGTAAGGTTTCTTTCCGGAGTGAATAAGGACATGCGTCTTCAAACGACTACTTTTTGACAATTGTGCACCACACGTATCACATGTGTAAGGTTTCTCCCCGGTGTGGATCCGGATATGTATCGTCAGATTTACACATTGTGAGAACTGTGCTCCACGCGTATCACATTTGTAAGGTTTCTCCCCGGTGTGGGTACGGACATGCGTCTTCAAATGGCCACTTTCTGAGAACTGAGCACCACACGTATCACATTTGTAAGGTTTCTCCCCGGAGTGGATACGGATATGCGTCTGCGTACTGTCACTTCGTGAGAATTGTGCACCACAGGAATAGCATTTGAAAGGTTTTGCCCCAGTGTGTATACGGACATGCGTCTTCAGGTTTCCAAATTTTGAGAACTATGCACAACATGAGTCACATTTGAATGGTTTGTCTAAAGTACTCATGTGTCCATTCACATACATAGTTAAACTGTATTTGTTTCGAACCTTTTCACACACACACACACACACACACACACACACACACACACACACACACACACACACACACACACACACACACACACACACACACACACACACACACACACACACACACACACACTATTTTGTATTGTGCTGTTATCCGCAATGCATTATTGCACACAAACACAAAACCGTGTTGTCACTAGTGTACATCACATCTCAAGAGTTTCTCACTAGTCGTAGTGTTTACCAAGGTGGCACATTATAGTTTCAAACAACATCTTGTTAAAACATTTTTTTTACATGTGTCACTTTTAACAATCTATTTCAATATGCAGCTTTAAATCGTTCCTCGGAAAAGATTGTCTTCCACGTGTGTCAAACAGTTTTCTTAACTGTCTGAGAAAGCGAACGAATATTTACATTTGCTGCACAACTGTCACACTTGAATGGTTCCTCGTCACAGGGAGTTGGAGTCTACAACACGCTAAATATTGTGCCATGAGTCATTCAGTCACATGTTTTTTCGTCATTGTATTGATATTGTGTGACGTGCCTCGATGTCCAACGTCGTGTTGGTGCACACGGCGCGACAGATGTTCTTGTCAATGCCCGCGAGTTGTTGCAGGTTTGTTCCTTTATTGTTGACTGTTCTTACACAAACATTTGTGATTTCTGAAACAAAATAAAAGTAAGTGACACCACCAAACGTCGTTTGAAGCAGGCTACCAGGCTATGCAAAACAATAGATTGTAAAGAACAGTGTGGAAGACCGGGAAAAGTGTATTTTGGAGAAACAGGAAATATTGATCTGTCGTAAATTCACAATACAGAATAATCGTAATAAAAAAACATAATACATTATGTTTACATTCGACTCGACAACGTGGTAAACATAAAATGTATGGTATGAAATAAAAGAATAGGGAGACTCCTACTGAGACTAATTATAGTCTGTCGTAGGAGCTACTCTAAAAGTCAATTTCATCGATTATTTGATTCATAAAAGAAAACAATCCCTAAAACAATTGGTGCATTACTACACTATAAATGTATATTATATTATGTCTTATATGTATTATATATTACACTTACTAAAAACACAAACGTACAAACAGCTGTTTTTTTTTATTAAGTAATAATTTATAACAAGAGGCACAGAGTCAGCCAAACATATTCCTATTACATTTAGAACAGTTTTGGACAGTACATTGCTCAGCAAGAGTGTTCAAATAGTAAAGCTTGGAATATGCTGAAAAGGCATGCAAACTGTGAGTGGCGATCTTGTCCTTAATTAAATCTGGTGCATTATTTATTGTATGTGGCAAACTATACCTGATGCTTCGTTAAGCTAATTCATAGTGTACCTGATTGTATGGATTTTAATTTCACCGCGTGTTTAAAAGTTGCGTTACAAATTGTTTTGACTAATGGTAAGTTTTGCAGACATCCTGGTGGCTTATTGTGTGAATATTTATGGAATAGTAGTTTTATTTCGTGAACATTTAGAACATGTTCTACTTTTAGTAATATAATACTTCTGAACAGTACATTGGTGTGAGCGTTATATTTACTTACTTATAATTATCTCACACCTACAGCCCTAGGCCGTTAAACCATAATTTAGATGTGACAATATCAGAGAGTTGTATGACGTAATCTTTAAATTCAGAGGTAACAATCGTTTAAGTATATTTAGGGTACCTAAAGTCCCGGAGCGTCTATTTGAATTCTTTTCGACATGACTTTGCCTGTTTAATTATTCAGTAAAGTACTTAGTATTGTACAAAAAAATATTGAGTACTTGAGAGGGTCGTGTCATCAGCATACATAATATCGATGAAATTTTGACTAGATTGGCCGAAGTCATTAATGTAGACAAAAATAACAATGGGCCTAGAATTGATCCTTGATGTATACCGTATATGCCTGTTGAGATATTAAGCATTTCAGATTGGGTTTGTTCAATGTCTAGTTATTATTTATTTTGTTGAATAGATCTAGGCTACTCGTTTTATGCCATTAAACTAAACTTATTTATTAATATTGAGTGGTCCAGCATATCAAATACCTTTGAGAAGTCCAGGTAGAATATTAAATGGATTGTAAATCCATACTCGTTAATATCCTATCAATTAACTCGAGAGCGGCAAATGCAATTAAATGATCCTTTCTAAATCCATATTGATTATTATACATCAGTTTGTCTTTTAAAGAAATATTTAATTTGGTTATAAATAAATATTTCGATTGCTTTTGAAAATACAGGTAAGATTAATATTGGTCTGTAGTTGCAGAATAGGGTATCGTCCCCTTTTTTATTAATTGGTATTACTTTGGCTATTTTGAGTTTATAATATTTGGTTTGTGATTAAATTTAAAGATTTAATCAAAACAGGTTTAGCTTACTTTAATAGTAGTGAGGAAACACCATCCAATTCTGTCTCTGTTGATCATCAATTGTTTTAGATATTGTATCTTCATTAATAAGTTGAAAATTAACTACATTTTTATGCTGTCCATTATGATTATGTCTGAACATTTTTATTGGTAGTGTTTTATTTGGTTGGCAAAATTTGGGCCAATATTGATAAGATATGAATTAAATATGTTTGCAATTGATGAATTAAATGTTTTTAATTGAGAGGGTGGAGCGGAGTGGAATAAGTCGCCACTACCCCAATATTGTTAAGTAGGCAGAAGAGAAGTACCGGTATAGTTTTTAAATGATCACACGTACATATATATACACGTATGTATGCAAGTAAAATAAACAAATAATAGAGGCTACGCAGAATAATCCAAATCCCTCCGGTGCATAAACATTTTAGATACTACTAAAATTTTCTCACTGATTCCCCACACTTTTACTATAGAAATACAATATATATTTATTTAATGAAAATGTTAGAATAATAACGATGATAAAATACCACATAAATTATGAAAGTTGTGTTGGGATTTACGGTGAAGTGTGAATTATATTTTGATTTATTAATATTACACAGAGTTGTAGACAGATTTATATCATCTCCATGCATTATACATCACAAAACTGAACAGGTATTCTGGTTGATCGTAGACGTTGCTGCTCAAAATAATGATACATTTGATTTATAATGGTTTGTATAACTTTTGATAGTGCTGATTAGAACAATTATATATATTGTTGAAATTTGATATGCCGCGTTTATATATTTCATTGTCATTTTAAAGTAAGTTGAGATTATTCGGGTATCTGTTATTAAGATTTTATTATACGTGTTGTGTTTAGGCAATGATATTATGGTACACGTATTAATAATGTAGATTTGTCTACTCTCCAGGAATTTTTTTGGAGCACTTACTTGATATTGACATTGAAGGCTTCACCATTAGTCAGATATATCAGTCACTGCTCAAATGCTGGGGCATTGGAGTATGAGTGTTCAACAAGATGTATATACAGTTTCAAATTTATAATTTTTCAGTAATTCAAAGGGTGGCAGCACTAATATATAACATATAACTTTTTGGGTACTTTTGTAGTTTAGGCCCGCACCTAAAAAAAAACATGAAATCGGTCACCTACAGTCACCAAACTTCACATGACATATATACAACACCTATTCTACACATATACACATGTCAGGTGATCGAACAATTACATTTATTCTCTTTTATTGATTAAAATGTACAAGAAATTCACTTGTTTTTGTGTGTATTTATTAGTTCCACAGGATACTCCTGTAGATGGCGACACTTTATGGTTGACTCCAGACGTGGGGATAGATCACAATTCATAGTTCAATAATAATTGTAAAAAAGTTAATCAATTACGGGATATTTCATTAAATCAATTAATTAAATAAGGTTACGTTAAATTTTATTTTGACAGCAGCTGATAGTATTTATTAAGGTTATTGTTTTGACTAATTATTGCTGTTTTTTAATATTGTCCACCAGAGGTAATTTATGGTATGATACAATATATACTATTTTATTTTTACTAACAATTTATTTCTTGCAAAATTAAATAATGCATATTATTTTATATGTTGTACTGTTTTCCCTGTTATATACATTAACAATAATAAACAATAATAGTATAATTTAACATGGACAATAGTAGTGGTCGGATTTAAGTTTGAGCGGCCATTATATCACGTTGCTACATTTTACCAGACGGCCATTATAACGAACGTATATTCGGATGCCAGTAAAATAAGTCAATGCCCATTGGTTAATAATTTATATGACATTTCTGTAATTTACTTGATATTATCATCCTCTAAATCATTTATTTATATATATTTAAGAATAATTTATGTGAATGTCTTGTGCAAAGGTACACTGTAAAGATATACTCTACAGATAAACTTATATTGTATAACGAAATTGTGTAAAGAAACAAATGAGCCTATTCTGGTTGTTGGACGAGTTTTTGAGTTCTATTATTTTAAATAAAAAAAACGGGTGAAATCAATAATATAATGGTTTGTATAATCCACACTCGGTGTTGAACGTAGGCTTCCAAAAGGCCCTTAAGTTGGGATATGTTATGGGTGCATACGCACCACCTCGCTAAGGTAGAAGAGTTTCACTTGTGGGAAACCAGTTTCGTTGAGGTTTAAATGAGGGGTACATTATGATGTCTCAAGCTAGGTTTTTTGGGAGCCTGCAATTGCAGATTGATAAAATAATGCACCTCCAAAATCATTATGAGTCTGACTTAGTTGTAACCTATAGGTCCAGGAGGATATCACTTCCACGCCAACATAGAAAGCTTTGAATATAATAACATATAAGAAAAAAACTTTATGTCGATCAAGGCGAAATGTCGAAACAAGTGTGGCACGGCGATATGTAAAATTCAGAATGGATCCATTCCAGGACATCCATCCTCTAGGACATCTGAAAGGTGTATCCAGTTTGACCAGCTACACGAACATGGTGGACTGCATCTATCGGAAAAAACAACAACACCACACGGTTCTTTTCAGAGCCGACCAACACATTGCAAAATATATTGAGACATGAGGGTTTATTAATAAGTATAAGTTCTCCAAACATTCACCAATTCATCTTTAAAAGGGTCACATTGTGACGTAACACATCATTTACAAATTTACAAACAACTTAACATTATCATGTTTTACCAATAAATACAATAATCTGCCAAATAATATTTCATACAAAGGTTTTCATGATCATTACTACTATATCAATATTATAATAAAGTAGTTTTATATAGCTATTTTTTAATCCGCATATCAAAATATCAAATCAAATCAAAATCAAATACTTTTTTTTGCAACAACGAAAACATAACAGTATACGTACACAAAACAACCGTTTTAAAATGTTTAGTTGTGTTGCATAGTGGTCACATGGCCTGTTATATGCCGTCTTCCTGTGACCCCATAACCATATATTTCGAATTATATTTACACACACGTATACAATGATTATCATGAGTGTATGATATATTTTCTGTGTGACAACGGACTGGGGATGCGATGGAGAAGGAAACGAATTAGTGTAGGAAATTACTGTTAGAAAACAATGATAAGAAATGTGTGCGGATCCAAACACAGATATAAAAAGTAACAAATTATTTAATTGCACTCCGCACATCTGGGATTTAGGCAATGCACGTGGCTGAGATAGTTGTCTAGATATTGATTGGATAATAAAAATTTTAATTTTTGTCTGGATTTTACGTTTTGTATTTTATAATCGAGATTATTCCATAGTTTTATAAAATGGTGTTTAAGTAATTTAGAAACAAAATGTGTTCTGGGCTTCTCTTTATATATGAGGTTACGTTGTCTAGTAATTCTGGTGTTAGTGGCTATATTCATTTTTGGTATATACTGTTTGAAGGATTTAGGCAGTGTATTATGGTGATAGTCATACATAAATAATGAGACAAGCAACCTGTGAATATCGGTGATTTTTAGTGTATTTTCAGATTTGAAGATAGGATCGGTGTGACTTCTATATTTTGTTTTGTTAATTATTCGTATATTGTGTTTTTATAAAATTTCAATTTTTGTTATGGTATTTCCATTGCCCCATGCTTGTACACCGTAAGTTAAGTGACTGTTAATTAAGGTATAATAGAGATTTTTTAAAGCATTGTGGTGCAAAAAATATTTAATTATATTAATTGCAAAAGTTGCTCTAGATATTTTAGAACTGATTATTTTGATGTTTTTTTCCATGTTAAATGTTTATCAATATATATTCCTAAGAACTTCACCGATTCTTCTTTGTCATCCTTTCCAACATGATTAATAATTTCACTTTTTATTTTAATACAGTTATTTATCTGGTATTTGCTATTCGGTAGACCGTTTTTTTTAAATATTTAATGACAATTTATTGGCACAAAGCCAATCGTACAAATGCATTAATTATCGGTTTACGCTGTCAATTAAAGTATCAATAAGAGGACATGATTGGTATGCAATTGTGTCATCTACAAAATATAATAAATTCAGAGACGTAGAGTTAATTATACCATTGATATCAATTAAAAATAAGATTGGTCCAATTATGGATCCTTGGGGCACTCCATTTAAAATGTTTTTGGAGATGATTGACATTTGTGTATCTCAGTATATTGTTTTCGATTTGATAAATAATTTGCAAACTATTTGCTGCTTATTCCCCGAATTCCATACGAGTTTAATTTATACAGTAAAATACCATGGTTTGTTGTATCGAATGCCTTTGAAAGGTCCAGAAACACAGCCAATGTAAGGTATTTTATTATTTTATCATTAGCATCTGCAATATCTTTGAGTAGATGCAGTATTGGTTGAATAGTAGAATGTTTGCACGAAACCCATAATGGTGTTTATACAAAATGTTATATTTTTCTAAGAACATTATTATTCTATTGGATACAATTTTTCCATTATTTTAGGAATCGCGGGTAGAATACTTATAGATCTATAAATGTTGAACAGTTTACTGTTACCTGACTTGAAGACGGGAATGACTTTTGCAGTTTTTAAGTTTTCAGGAACAATTCCCATGACAAAGGATTGATTTAGTATATGCTCAAGCGGAGTGGCTATTTTATGTGTGGTCGCTTGCAGTAGTTTAGTGGATAGACCGTCGAAACCTTCAGTGCATTTAGTTAAAAGTTTTCGTACAAGTATTTATATATCTGTTGTCTGTGTTGGTTGCATGGAAACATTTACGGGATAGTTTTATCTTAGGTGTGTTTCAAATTGCTTAACAGGAAGAGTTATTAAGAGGTTTATCGATTTACCTATTCAAACCACAAAATTATTAAATTATTCTGTAATTTAAAAAGGATCAGAAAAAAATCCCATAAAATATTTATCAAGACCTTTATACAGTATTTCATACTGCTGACATTATTGATGTTAAAAACTTTTAAAACTGTTGAACCATTCAGTAATTGCATGGCAAGCACACATGTTAATATTTTTTTATTCACCTGTCACTGTTTATAATAAAGCTCACTTATTATTTTCAGGAAATAAAACAATATTTTGTTTGCAACATAAAATGTTTGTAAAACACAAAACATTATTTTATGCAAGCACCAACACAAGTCATGAACAGTGATGAAAGAAGGCCAAATGAATGACGTTTATTAAGAGATTAAGTTAGAGAGAGAAATGTGGGCTCTACATCCCAAGGCCAGGCCTGTGACTGAGCCCATACTAGTCTCCTGTCCCTCAGGTTGACAGAGCCCACATTTCGGCATATACAACATTAGCAGTATTGTTATAGATATATACAACATCATTACTACTGTAATCACAGTAGACCTTAGGCACCGTACCGTACTAACCAAGCACACCATTCATTCACCTAACTATAATCCCAACTACCTGCTGAAGAGTTACATTGTATCAAGATTTAGTCTAAACCTATAAGTGGGGCCATTACGCCCCACTTACTAAAATCACCGGTGGAAGAGAAGCGAGCTGTCTCGGCGTTAAAACCCCGTGAACACATTGTCCACCTGCACTAAGAAAACGGGGAAAGCTTTGAGATTTGCTATCAACCCCTCTTCCACCAATGATGTACATGGTATGTCCCTAACGCTATCAAAAATTTGGGAGGGATGGGAGGGCCAACATTTGTTGATGCGACCACTCCGTCTGCTTTCACAAAACGAAGTGACCAAGAGCTCGTTGTAATCTGTGACTGCGCGCCACTACCACGCGGTGATTGGCTCCTTGCGCCAGAGACAACGAGGTAATTAGCATAATAATTAGCATCAGACATTAGGCCAATCATCACTTGTCCTGCGTTGTTGCCAGCACAAAAACCCATATGCAGCACAGTGCCGTGGCCGCATATTCTCATATATGTATTGTATCATAGCTATGATGAATTGCCTCTGATAAACAATATTAAAATGCACCAGTATTTACACAAACCAATAGTCGTAATAAAAAACCCACTTGCTGTCAACACTTAATTCAACGTAATCTTATTGAATTGAATATCGCATATTTTATTGACTTTATTTTACAATATTATTGAAATATTAATTGTGATCTATCCCCGTGTCTTAAGTCAACCATAAAGTAGCGTCACCTACCGGAGTCTACGGTGGAATTAATAAATACGAGCAAAAACTAGTGAATATCTTGTTCATTTTGATCGATAAAAGAGAGTAAATGTAATTGTTTGATCACGAGACAAGTATGTATGTGTAGAATTGGTGTTGTAGATATATGATGTGATGTTTGGTGACTGTAGGTGACCGTTATCATGGTTTTTTTCGAGGTGCGGTCCTAAACTACAAAAGTACCACTTTTTGTACCCAGCCAGGACCTCATAATGAGCAGTTACTTATACTAGACACATATATAATTACCTTCACCGACATGCTCTGCGTGCTGACGAGTCGCAGACGTTTTCTGAAGCAGACAAAAAAAGCAACAACAAAATAAACTTGGCACTCGATAGAGGGTGTTTTCAAATATTGTTTACTAGTAAACCACTGGCGTTAAAAATATAATTACAGTTGGAAATAGTTAATTTGCATTAACTCTTTTAGGTGCTTAATACAAAAAAGTGCCCTTATGTTTCCCTTTAACATTCACGGTCATATTCACGATCAGCAGATGTAACAAGGGTATTCTCTATAGGGTTCACCCTATGTAGTAGGGTGTCTTAAGATTGCTATAAGTAAATTAAAGTGCAATACACATGATAAGGCACAACAGTTTAATTGGTACCAAGTGTTTTATTAGAATGCACGAATATGGAAGCCAGGAGTGTGAAGGTGAAGAGGAATACCTCAATTTTATTATGTATCAAAAGTAATGTTTTTTCTTTATAATGTTAGCATACCAAACATTCGGAAAACATGTTCAATTAAAAAGCATATAAATTTGTATGAAAACTATTTGCATGGGACAAGAAACCTATTGTCTAATATAAACATCAAGCGATTTTCTTCCTAACTAGTTTTAACACAGATTGCAAAGTCACTGATATAGTAAATAAATAAGTTAATCAACATTTTGACCACATCTCAGAAAGTAACAAGACAAACCCTTAACACTGATAATATGTTTCTTACATTTGTTTAATGTAGAAAAGCATCTGTATATAACATATTTAAGTTTGTGGCGCCTTTTGTCAATTAAGTCTGTTATGTGTTATTAATAGTTGCTTATGAATTTATAAATTTGTTATCGTTAATCTTACCAAAATGCATCTATTAAACAATTACTGGTGTATAAATATTACAAACTGGCCAAAGTGAACGACCACTACAGTTTACGATTGCAAGAAAAAGAGGGATCTTTTGCTGGCCATTTCCCAGTTTCCAAAAGGCAGACATAAGTTGTTAGCAAAGACTTTCCCTGCTGAGGTCGGTGTTAAACAAGAATTTCGTTGATGTTTGTGGAACAAAACGTTTTGTAGGCTTTGTGTACTTTAGGCAAATCCTGCACTGGTATATAACGAATAGACTGAGAGACACCACCAATCTCTACTTTAATTTTTTAGCTCTGGTTCCAGAAAGACTGTAAGGAATCCCATTTCATCGCCAAACGTACGGAGTTTCTGGAGCAGCGGCTGAAAGTAATAAAAATAACTGCCAGCACAACTGACGACTATACTGTAGTCATCTTCCTACTCACACTCCACGTCGGACTCATCGTCTTTGCCGGAATGATCATGGGACAAGTTTCTTGTTCCGGGTTCACATGTACTCGACGACCCAACAGAAAATTCAAGCAATATGCTACTGCTTATCTCAAAACAATTGCATCGAGTCTTAAAGTCAAGAAAATGAGCACCACGAATTGGACGTAAATCCGATGGAAGACTTGTTGAAGCATCTACGCATGGTCCTGCTGCAGGAGGGATCGCCTCCATTACGGCAATCAGTTGCGCTTCCATCATCTGGCCGTCTTCTTCCGCTACGATAAACAAATAATTTGCTATACCAAAAACTAAGTAATTGTTGATTTTTGTGTTAGTGGTAATTAACAGTATTAATGTACTGTCATACGTGCACAGCGATGTGTTTTCACCAATTGACAATGGTAATTTATTGTCATTCATCTACTATGTTTCATCACCAACTGACACTGGTAATTTCGTATGTCCACTGCAATGTGTTGTCACCAAATAGCAGTGATAATGTACTGTTATATGTCCACTGCAATGTGTTGTCACCAAATAGCATTGATCATGTACTGTTACACGTCCACTGCAATGTGTTCTCACCAACTGACAGTGATAATGTATTGTCATACGTCCACTGCAACGTGTTGTCACCTACTAACAATGGTAATAATTACCATACATTATTTATTTTCATTCATCTACTAATGTGTTTTGTCACAAATTGACAGTGATAATTTAATATGAAATGCTTACGACAATGTCCTGCCACTAATTTCTACCCCGGGTAGGAATGAATCAGGATTTCGTCATATTATGCATTAGGCAAAACAATGAAAGCCTTAGATACCAGTTAGCAGTGGAGGGATGATTTTCTTGTACATAGATGAATTAATGCAAGTATTGTTTTGTTGACATATACTAAACCATATAATTACATATTAAACATTATAATAACACACATTATTATAATATATTATTTAAACAATATATAAGAGAACATAATAATATAACGTACACAACAAAATGAAACATCATCTCATATTATTTATATACTTCCACTTACATGATGTAATATACAAATGAAACATATCGTATATTTGTGGGTAACACAGCCTCCTTTTTATTATATGCCAGTGAAAAAAGAAAACAATTTTAAATAAGAAATCTTGATCCCAAACTTGTAATGCAGTGTACTGCTTCATTATTTCAAGTCATGCTTTAAGTGGCATTAACAGGGTATAGGGCTGTAGCTCTTACATAAAACCACCACCATGATTATTAAGATAATCTAGTATGTGGTGGCCACTATCCAAAACACTTACTATTAAATCATATGGGCATACGCCTCATGTGAAAATTTACCAGTTTTGGGGTCCTTTTTTAGGGGGTCATTAGGTGCCTTTAGAATGATTCAATCAAATACATATTTCTTGTGTACAGTGACACTACCACATGAAATGTATATGCAAAATTGTACAAAATGTTGCTGAACAGTTTTTGAAAAAATAGGCAAAATGTTAATTTTTTTCCAGTTTGTGGGGCCACAGGGCCCTAGGGAGCCCTTAGAAAGATTCAGTCAAATACAGATTTATCGTGTATAGTGCCAGTGCCCTAAGATATGTCTATGAAAAATTAGAGACAAAGTTGCTGAACGGTTTCTGAGATACGGCTGCTAACGGCGGACGGCGGACGGCGGACGGCGGACGGCGGACGGCGGACGGCGGACGGCGGACGGCTTACGCAGAGTGATGGCAATATTCCCTTGGTGCTTTGGCCAAAGGACTAAAAAATACAACCAAGAACCATTTTTTTTACTTGACCTCAAATTATCATAACTCTTGCACAAAAGTTTACAAGTGTATTTTTTCTATATTATTCCATTCTCATTTATGATTATGTCTTTTATACATTATGCGTTAAAAAAACGTGCATGTTGAATAAATCGTGTAGTTGTTGAAGCCATTATGTAAACCCGTTTCTGAATCTGTAGCCATTATACTGTAGCCTAGTCCATTGGTTCTCACATTTTTTTTTTATTACTGTTACACTTCAGATTTAAAAGGACCTGAATGTTGCTGGAATCCCGGAAACACTGTATGAGCACTACCATTGTCATCAGGTGTAGGTGTCTGTGGGACATTGAATGGGCCATCTAGTATTTGCCAATATTCAGTGTTTCACAGAATCATCTTGCAAACACTTAGTTATAATATTGTTTCCAACATGACAAAGATACCAAAATAAATCCTGCCCCTCCAATTTTTTTAAATTATATTATGATTTGATAAGTTAATAATTCAAATGTTTTTTGGTGAATCATTGTTACGGATCATTAAGGGTTATAGTGGAAGAAAAATGTTGACATATTTAATATTCATATATTGCACCATGTCTTGTGTTTAGAGGATTAATTGTAATATAAACTAAAACGTTGCAGCACCTATTTTTAAATGCATGCATTGCTGAAAAACAGGGAATTGCTTTTCTGTGACCTCACAAACGTCCTGCTTATAATGACATAACAGTCACATTGCAAAATGTCAAGCACCGCTGGCTGAAGATTGTGAAGTATGTGTATTTTATGCTTTTAAAATCCACTGTTCATAAACAAACTATACATAAATCCATGCTAATAATGTGATCACTTGTTGTTTCTGAGTAATGGGACAAACAATCTTGCTTTTGATTGTAAATTATATTAATCGCTAACATGTAATCTTGACTAGCATCAATTCATTTATACATAACAAGTTGGGGATGATTTCAAAACATTGACATGCAACACTACATACATATCTTACCATCAGAGATAACAACAATTCCCACAAGTTTCCTGAGAATGATTCAATATAAGCTACGTATTAAGGAATAGAGGAGGGGAGATGTTAAATGACATTGTTTCTTAAAGATGTTTTGTGGGCGTCTTTATCCATACTTAATTAATACGTGCATGTAATACTATTGTTTTCAGTGATTGTTGATTTTCGCAAAAAGGAGACTCCCATCCGCCCTCTTTCGATAAATGGCGCGGAGGTCGAGAAGGTTGAATCTTTTAGATTCCTTGGAACAACAATTTCAAGCGATCTAAGTTTTTAAATGATCACACTTACATATATATACACGCATGTATGCAAGTAAAATAAACACGCATGTATGCAAGTAAAATAAACAAATAATACTGGTAATAAAATTGGGCCAGTAGTGGTAAAATATGATTAAAATATGTTGGCAGTTGATGAATTAAATATGTTTGCAATTGAGAGGGTGGAGCGGAGTGGAATAAGTGGCCATTACCCCCAATGTGATTAAATAGGCAGAATCGAAGTACCGGGACAGTTTTAAAATGATTATAATTACTATAGAAATACAATACATACTTATTTACTGAAAAATTTAGAATAATAACGATGGTATAGTACCACATAAAATATGAAAGTTGAATTGGGATTTACTATGAAGTGTGAATTATATTTTGATTTATTAATATTACACAGAGTTGAATAAATATTTGTATAATCTACAAGCATTATATATCACAAAACTGAACAGGCATTCTGGTTGAACGACATTTGATTTATAATGGTTCGTATAACTTTTGATAGTGCTGATTAGAACAATTATATATATTGTTGAAATTTGATATGCCCCGTTTATATATTTCATTGTCATTTTAAAGTAGGTTGAGATTATTCGGGTATATGTTATTAAGATTTTATTATACGTGTTGTGTTTAGGCAATGACATTATGGTCTGCGTGCTGACGAGTCGCAGCTGTTTTCTGAAAGCAGACACTCCTTTCAGAACCAATATATCAACTTGGCACTTTCCTCAGCGACAACAGTCGCCAGTCAGTTACGTCTCGGCTTGTTAGTCGCCTCTGCATTTCTACTTCTCGCGCGTTTTCTTTATCATGCTTACGGTCACCAGAGCGCTCTGGTCTATCTTGCAATACTGGCCCTTGTCTTTGCGGTTAAAACCGATATCCAGCTACTTCTGAATCCATTTCATCAGACGAAGAATCAGAACCGTAACGACACGCCATCTTGTCTAAACTCAGTGGGTAACATCGTATAGCGCCATCTGACTTTTTTTTTAAACACCAGTACACACAAAGTCTTAAAAAGTACGCAACATTGCCTACGTCATTTTCTGTTCAAGAATGGCGCGATTGATGAAATTCGATAGAGGGTGTGTTCAAATATATTTTACTGGTAAACCACTGGCGTTAAAAATATGATTATAGTTGGAAATAGTTAGTTTGCATTAACTCTTTTAGGTGCTTAATACCAAAAAGTGCCCTTATGTTTCCCGTTAATATGCACGGTCATATTCACGATCAGCGATGTAACAAGGGTATGCTCTGTAGGGTTCACCCTATGTAGTAGGGTGTCTTAAGATTGCTATAAGTAAATTAAAGTGCAATACACATGACAAGGCACAACAGTTTAATTGGTACCGAGTGTTTTATTAGAATGCACGAATATGGAAGACAGGAGTGTGAAGGTGAAGAGGAATACGTCAATTTTATTATGTATCAAAAGTAATATTTTTTCTTTTCAATGTTAACGTACCAACCATTTGGAAAACATGTTCAATTAAAAAGCATATAAATTTGTATGAAAACTATTTGTATGGGATAAGAAACCTATTGTCTAATATAATCATCAAGCGATTTTCTTCCTAACTAGTTCTAACACAGACTACAAAGTCACTGATGTAGTAAATAAATAAGTTAACAAACATCATTACTATAACCCAGAAAGTAATACGACAAACCCTTTACACTGATAATATGTTTCTTAATTTGTTTTTAATGTAGACAAGCACCTATATATAACATATTTAAGTGTGTGTTTCCTTTGTGGTCAATTGAGTATGTTAAGTGTTATTAATAGTTGTTGATGAATTTATCAATTTTTTTTCGTAAATCTTACTAAAATTAATCTATTAAACAATTACTGGTGTATAAATATTACAAGTTGGCCAAAGTGAACGAGCACTACAGTTTACGATTGTAAAAAAAGAGGGATCTTTTGCTGGCCATTTCCCAGTTTCCAAAAGGTAGACATAAGTTTTTAACAAAGACTTTCCCTGCTGAGGTCGGTATTAGACAA
Organism: Paraescarpia echinospica; assembly: GCA_020002185.1. Taxonomy (NCBI): domain Eukaryota; kingdom Metazoa; phylum Annelida; class Polychaeta; order Sabellida; family Siboglinidae; genus Paraescarpia; species Paraescarpia echinospica. The sequence continues at coordinate 45,200,099 of CM034534.1, read as the reverse complement.
GAATTTCGTTGATGTTTATGGAACAAAGTGTTTTGTAGCTTTTGTGTACTCTAGGCAAATCTTGCACTGGTATATAACCAACAGACTGAGAGACTCGATCAACCTCTACTTTAATAAGAACATCATTCTTGTCCTTTACATTTTCTAGCTCTGGTTCCAGAAAGACTGTAAAGACTCCAATGTTCTCGCCAAACGTACGGACTTTCTGGAGTAGCGGCTGAAAGTGATCAAAAGAATTGCCAGCACAACTGACGACTATACTGTGGACATCCTCCTCCTCACCCTCCACGTCGGACTCATCGTCTCTGCCCGAATGAGCATGGGACAAGTTTCTAGTCCCGGGTTCACATGTACTCGACGACCCAACAGAAAGTTCAAGCAATATGCTTCAGCATATATCGAAACATCGAGTCTTAAAGTCAAGAAAATGAGCACCACGAATTGGATGTAAATCCCATGGAAGACTTGTTGAAGCATCTACGCATGGTCCTGCTTCCGGAGAGATCGGCTCCATTACGGCAACCAGTTGCGCTTCCATCATCTGGCCGTCTTCTTCCGATACGATCAACAAATAATTTGCTATACCAAAAACTAATAATTGTTGTGGTAGTGGTCATTGACAGTATTAATGTACTGTGATACATGCACTGCGATGTGTTGTCACCAATTGACAATGGTAATTTTTTGTCATTCATCTACTATGTTTCATCACCAACTGACACTGGTAATTTCATATGTCCACTGCAATCTGTTTTCATCAAATTGCAGTGATAATATACTGACATACGTCCACTGCAATGTGTTGTCACCAAATACAAGTGATAATGTACTATTACACGTCCACTGCAATGTGCTGTCACCAACTGACAGTGATAATGTACAGTCATACGTGCACTGCACTGTGCTGTCACCAACAGACAGGGATAATGTATTGTCATACGTCCAGTGCAACGTGTTGTCACCTATTAACAATGGTAATAATTACCATCAATTACTTATTTTCATTCATCTACTAATGTGTTTTGTCACAAATTGACTGTGATAATTTAATATGAAATGCTTACTGCAATGTGCTGCCACCAATTTCTACCCAGGGTAGGAATTAATCAGGATTTCGTCATATTATACATTAGGCAAAACAATGAAAGCCTTAGATACCAGTCAGCAGTGGAGGGATGATTTAGTTGTACATAGATGACTTAATGCAAGCCCTGTTTTGTTGACATACACTAAACCATATAACAAAACGTTAAACATTATAATAACACACATTATTATAATATATTATTGTAATAATATATATACTAGAGCATAATAATATAATGTACACAACAAAATGAAACATCATCACATATTATTTCTATAACTTCACTTACATGATGTCATATACATATGAAACATATCTCATTTTGTGGGTACCACAGCCTCCTTTTTATTATATGCTAGTGAAAAAGAGAAACTTTTTTTGATAAGAAATCTCGATCCTAAACTTGTTATGCAGTATACTGCTTGATTGTTTCAAGTCATGCTTTAGGTGCCATTAACACTCAGGGTGTAGGGCTGTAGTACTTACATAAAACAACCACCATGATTATTAAGATGATCTAATATGTGATGGCCATCATCCAAAACACTTACTATTAAATCATAAGGGCGTACGCCTAAAATTATCATAAATCTTGCACAATAGTTTACAATTGTAAGTTTTCAGTATTATTCCATTCTCATTTACATTGATGTCTTTTATACATTGTGTGTTAAAAAAACGTGCGTGTTGAATCAATCGTGTAGTTGTTAAAGCCATTATGTAAACCCGTTTCTGACTCTGTACAAACTATACTGTAGCCAGACTGTACGCCTAATCCAGTGGTTCTCACACTTGTTTGTGCCATTACTGTTACAGTTCAGGATAGAAATTCACTATAGGACGTGAATGTTGCTGGAGTCCCAGAAACTATGTCTGAGCTCTACCAATGTCATCAGGTGTACGTGTCTGTGGGACATAGAATTGGCCATTTTGTACTTGCCTATATTCAGTGTTTCACAGAATCATCTTACAAACACTTAGTTATAATATTGTTTCCAATATGACAAAGATACCAAAACAAATCTTACGTCTCCAATTTTACAAATGATGGGTTTAAATTTTTTTTAAAGAAGTATGTTATCAGAATTTCCATTGGAGTTAAAAGTTCGAATATTTAAGCAGCAAAACATATCAATGAGGTAGATCAATTGTAATTCTCAGCCATGTTCAGCCAGGCTATATTATAATTGTAATAGGATAATAATGCCACTATTACAATATTATCAATTCCTTATTAGCCCGGCTTTCCAAGGCATGGGCCCACAACATTATCTCCAATATTTCTCTTAATTTCCCTACAATATTTATATTTTTTGTTTATATTAAAACATATTCGCGTGTCATAACCAAGCAACTACTATACATATTACATACTGGCTTACATGTAACAAAGATGAACTGCGGTCAAGATCGGTAATAATAACTTGGCTAACATTGACACTGGGAAGGGCGAGTCCAGTAAGTATATCTTTCGTCTAGCCTTCAAAGCATCGAAGAATGAAACGTGCGAAAAACACGCTTTTATGTATAAATATGAACACGACGGAAGAGAAAAGTAATCATAGTTGCTGTAAACACAATATAAGTAAAGGAAATCTGATCAATCTTCTTTGCCATTGCATACAAAGAGGTAGGCTACCATCGTATAGAGACAATAAAACGGCGATGCTAATCAGTTCGCATTCGTTGACTGAATGAGGCCGGCTTCAGGTCGATCACTAATAGGATTTGATTTTTGCGTATGTGCGGAGTCTGGCTACCTCTTCTGATGTTCCGTTGTGATGGAACTTAAGGCAGAGCGAATGTCTGCATTGAATATGAGTAGTTCCCCAGGGACTAGCCACAAAAAGAAACTGTGCATGATACAAATGTCATTATATTGTTAAAAAAAAGTGGTTTAAACTGTCCACACAAAAGTGTGATCTAAGTGTAACATTTATGCCATTATTTTCACGTGACAATAACACGATGGATTTAATGTTTATGCTTAGTCTTTAGTGTCAAAGTTTCAGCGGCAAACTTTAAAGTCACAAGATTACTAACGGGTGTGTCCTCCATATGCGTTGATCACTGCAATGCATCGGCACCTCGTTGATGAAATAAGATGGGTTCGGCACATTTGTGGAATGTCAGGCTTGTGCTTCGTGTGTTTTTACAGTTGGTTGTAACAGCAGCTCTCCAAACATCTGCTTTGTGTAGCTACAGGCGCATTTTCTTTGTTTTTTACACAATGGCGTTGCCTGACCTTGCATTATGTAACTTTCCAATGAAAGTATAGTATAGTCTACATGTTCCTGTTTCATGCTAATCGACATTAAGCAAAATCAATCCATTGCATTACATTTCGGTGCCCCCCTTCCTATGCACAGTTTCTATTTGTTGCTAGTATATATTTTTAGCTGTGAATACTGTCGTTGATTTCCAAATGTAATATTTGGTATTTTCGACATAAATTGTGTACACTCGTTGCATATCGCACAGGTGTATCCAGAGAGCCCGAGGTGCACGTGTCCCTAGACCTTTATAATTTGACCAGTCACTAGACTTTTTTCAATGTGCCCCCATAATGCCCCATAATCTTTTCGAATGTGTTCCTTTCAAGATAAACAAAAGGTGAAGTTACGGAGGGATGGCGGCGAAAAAATCAACTGCAAATAATATAATTATGTAAAGATGTTCCCGTTTATGTGGATAATGAGTTGTTCGAAACGTAAAATGCAACGTGCTCGTAATCAGTAACCTAACAATCGCAAGAACCACGAACATCTCACGAATTTTTCGACAAAACGGCCCTTTTGTTATGGATTTGGCAATATGGAGAAGATACAGACAGAATAATGATTATGTCTACCCTCGTAACAATAGCACAGCAAGACACATATCGTTTAACAATTCAAAACTGTGGTCGTTAGTGCCTATCAATGAACAAACAACGAGTATCTGCGAGCACGCCATGATGTTTAAATTATTATTATTATAAAGCATTTATAGAGCGCCGTGTGTCCGGATAACAAATCTGCTGAAAGGCGCTGACAATCGTAGAGTATAAGTAAAATACATTAAATGACCTAAAACATATTAAATATAAATATTAAATAGAAAGGTAAACGAATATGATTTAAAAGTAACATATACAAATTACATAAAATGTCAGTTAGATAAACCTGAATACAAATCAATATATATATTTACAAGTGTATATATTATACATAAATTAAATGAATTAGCCGTTTATATACCTAAAATAAATAATGTGCTTAAATTAAATTATATAAATGCATATAATATGCTAATAAAAAATAAATAAAAAAATAAATAAATAACTGCAACCTAAGTACACAACCGATTGTCAATATTGCACAAATGTCACTGATGCGGACGGCAAAGTTCTTTGCTGCGGAATTCTGTACCATCTACAGCTTTCGCAAGTGCAAGTGCATCTCCGGCAGACCATATAACACTGCGTTGCCGTAATCAATACGTGACATGACCAAGACGTTCACAATGGTTCTGCAGGCATTAGTGGTAAGACATTTCCGAAATAACGCGATGCTTCGGAGATGACAATATGCCACCTGGCAAACACGACGCACTTGATTCGTCTGTTATCAGAATTTCCATTGGAGTTAAAAGTTTGAATATTTAAGCAGCAAAACATATCAATGAAGTAGATCAATTAAAATTATCAGCCATGTTCTGGCCAAGTTGAGAGAAGTTTCATTTTATTTGTGATACCGGTAAAAGCTAGAGTTCCTCTCTGATGGCGGCAACATATCCTTTGTACTTGTCAGCTAGTCGTCTTCTGTGTAGAACAGAAATATACCATGAACAGAGTTCGTGTCCCTTCAAAGATTATTAAAACGGTGTGAATTTAGGGCATTTGTTTACAGTGGATATCGTGTTCCCAAACTCCCACGTTTCATCTTCAAAATAGTATCTTTGCAATAGAAATTTCAGTTTTTGAAAACTTCTTCACAACATCATTAATCATGCCTTACGCAAACAAAACACAACCAGATGATCCCCAATTACACAATGACAATGCCATCAGAAGAGACCCCTGAAATTGCCAAACGACTACTGACCCAGGGAGCTGTGAAACTCTGTATGAGAACCACTGGCCTAGGCTATATTATAATTGTAATAGGATAATAATGCCACTATTACAATATTATCAATTCCTTATTAGCCCGGCTTTCCATGGCATGGGCCTACAACATTATCTCCAATATTTGTCTTAATTTCTCTACAATATTTAAATTTTTTGTTTATATTAAAACATATTCGCGTGTCATAACCAAGCAACTACTATACATATTACATACTGGCTTACTTGTAACAAAGATGAACTGCGGTCAAGATCGGTAATGATAACTTGGCTAACATTGACACTGTGAAGGGCGAGTCCAGTAAGTATATCTTTCGTCTAGCCTTCAAAGCATCGAAGAATGAAACGTGCGAAAAACACGCTTTTATGTATAAATATGAACACGACGGAAGAGAAAAGTAATCATAGTTGCTGTAAACACAATATAAGTAAAGGAAATCTGATCAATCTTCTTTGCCATTGCATACAAAGAGGTAGGCTGCCATCGTATAGAGACAATAAAACGGCGATGCTAACCAGTTCGCATTCGTTGACTGAATGAGGCCGGCTTCAGGTCGATCACTAATAGGATTTGATTTTTGCGTATGTGCGGAGTCTGGCTACCTCCTCTGATTTTCCCTTGTGATGGAACTTAAGGCAGAGCGAATGTGTGCATTTAATCTGAGTAGTTCCCCAGGGACTAGCCACAAAAAGAAACTGTGCATGATACAAATGTCATTATATTGTTAAAAAAAGTGGTTTAAACTGTCCACACACAAATTTGATCTAAGTGTAACATTTATGCCATTATTTTCACGTGACAATAACACGATGGCTTTAATGTTTATGCTTAGTCTTTAGTGTCAAAGTTTCAGCGGCAAACTTGAAAGTCACAAGATTACTAACGGGTGTGTCCTCCATATGCGTTGATCACTGCAGTGCATCGGCACCTCGTCGATGAAATAAGATGGGTACGGCACATTTGTGGAATGTCAGGCTTGTGCTTCGTGTGTTTTTACAGTTGGTTGTAACAGCAGCTCTCCAAACATCTGCTTTGTGTAGCTACAGGCGCATTTTCTTTGTTTTTACACAATAGCGTTGCCTGACCTTGCATTATGTAACTTTCCAATATAAGTATAGTATGGTCTACATGTTCCTGTTTCATGTTAATCGACATTAAGCAAAATCAATCCATTGCATTACATTTCGGTGCCCCACCTTCCTATGCACGTTTTCTGTTCGTTGCTAGTATATATTTTCAGCTGTGAATACTGTCGTTGGTTTCCAAATGTAATATTTGGTATTTTCGACATACATTTTGTGCACTCGTTGCATATCGCACAGGTGTATCCAGAGAGCCCGAGGTGCACGTGTCCCTATACCTTTATAATTTGATCAGTCACTATACTTTTTTTCAATGTGCCCCCATAGTGCCCCATAATCTTTTAGAATGTGTTCCTTTCAAGATAAAAATAAGGTGAAGTTACGGAGGGATGGCGGCGAAAAAATCAACTGCAAATAATATAATTATGTAAAGATGTTCCCGTTTATGTGGATAATGAGTTGTTCGAAACGTAAAATGCAACGTGCTCGTAATCAGTAACCTAACAATCGCAAGAACCACGAACATCTCACGAATTATTCGACAAAACGGCCCTTTTGTTATGGATTTGGCAATATGGAGAAGACACAGACAGAATAATGATTATGTCTACCCTCGTAACAATAGCACAGCAAGACACATATCGTTTAACAATTCAACACTGTGGTGGTTAGGGCCTATCAATGAACAAACAACGAGTATCTGCGAGCACGCCATGATGTTTAAATTATTATTATTATAAAGCATTTATAAAGCGCCGTGTGTCCGGATAACAAATCTGCTGAAAGGCGCTGACAATCGTAGAGTATAAGTAAAATACATTAAATGCCCTAAAACATATTAAATAGAAAGGTAAACGAATATGATTTAAAAGTAGCATATACAAATTACATAAAATGTCAGTTAGATAAACCTGAATACAAATCAATATATATATTTACAAGTGTATATATTATACATAAATTAAATGAATTAGCCGTTTATATACCTAAAATAAATAATGTGCTTAAATTAAATTATATAAATGCATATAATATGCTAATTATAAAATAATAATCAATAAATAACTGCAACCTAAGTACATAACCGATTGTCAATATTGCACAAATGTCACTGATGCGGACGGCAAAGTTCTTTGCTGCGGAATTCTGTACCATCTACAGCTTTCGCAAGTGCATCTCCGGCAGACCATATAACACTGCGTTGCCGTAATCAATACGTGACATGACCAAGACGTTCACAATGGTTCTGCAGGCATTAGTGGTAAAACATTTCTGAAATAACGCGATGCTTCGGAGGTGACAATATGCCACCTGGCAAACACGACGCATTTGATTCGTCATCGACGAAATACATGTAGTGATGTAGTTTGTTTTCTAACATTTGGTCAATATTACTGTCGCGACTAACAATTAACTACCAGACATCATTTTGCTAGAAGTGATAATAATATTGAAGGTATGTTGGAGCCGGTTTTTATTGTTACCCCGATAACCCTAAAAGACATATCTAATTTTGTATATTTTCAGCATTATCATTCAAACGTTGCAGCTAAGCAAGCTAACGTACACTCCCACCTCCGCGTAACGCTTCGTCACGTCGACCCGTAGATCTACATCCCAACTCCCAGAGTAGCGTGGGCTATGTGGTTGACCGCAACGGTGTCGCTGTTTAATGACATACTTGTCTTATCATGTTGTAGACAATTTTACGAGCAGCTACAATTGAATAGGTTCGAACGGGTTGCCGAAAACACAAATTTATTCAGGTGGGCCTATGCACTAAAGATTAGCCTGCTTGACAACCTAGTCCACGAAACTCTTGCCTACAGTAAGATATGAGAAATCAAGCTGTTCATATCACGTCATCAACAAACGTTGAGAGGCGTTACACAGACAGAACATATCCAAAGAAGCATTTTTATTGTGAAAATCACATTCCCGAACACTGTTTTGTGTATGTAGTGCATTTGAAACATTTCACATCGGTACAAGTACCCACAAACAACAAACATATTTAACATACTACTGTTTCTGATCTGTTGTCCACACGTATCACACCTTAAATGTGATATGCGAATGTCAACTTGTTTTTTTCCTAAACCATTCTATAAAAATGACTGAGAAAATATGTTACATCTCAATCATTTATTAACATTGCGAGTGCGCATGACCGACTTAAAATTGCCACTTGTTGTGAACTGGAAGCCACACGTATCAAGTTGGCTCCGGTTCATTATGAGAACAGTCACGTTATTTCAAATCGAACCGTGCGCCACATGTATCACATTTGAAAGGTTTCTCTCCGGTGTGGATACGGACATGCTTCTTCAGATTTCCACTTTGTGACAAGTGTGCTCCACGGATATCGCATTGGTAGGGTTTCTTCCCGGTGTGGATACGTACATGCGTTTTCAAATGATCACTTTGTGAGAACTATGCACCACACATATCACATTTGTAAGGTTTAACCCCGGTGTGGATACGGACATGCTTCTGAAAACTTCCACTTCGTGAGAATTGTGGTCCACACTATCACATTTGTAAGGTTTCTCCCCGGTGTGGATACGGACATGCTTCTGAAGACTTCCACTTCGTGAGAATTGTGCTACACACGTATCATATTTGTAAGGTTTCTCCCCGGTGTGCATACGGACATGCGTCCGAAGACTTCCATTTCGTGAAAATTGTGCTCCACACGTATCACATTTGTAAGATTTCTTCCCGGTGTGGACACGTACATGCTTCTTCAGATTACCATTTTTTGAGAAGTGTACACCACACGTATCACATTTGTAAGGTTTCTCCCCGGTGTGGATACGGACATGCGTCTGCAGACTTCCACTTTGTGAGAATTGTGCTCCACACGTATCACATTTGTAAGGTTTCTCTCCAGTGTGGATACGGACATGCTTCTGAAGACTTCCACTTCGTGAGAATTGTGGTCCACAAGTATCACATTTGTAAGATTTCTCCCCCGTGTGGATACGGACATGCCTCTGCAGACTTCCACTTCGTAAGAATTGTGCTCCACACGTATTACATTTGTAAGGTTTCTCCCCAGTGTGGATACGGACATGCCTGTGCAGACTTCCACTTCCTAAGAATTGTGCTCTACACATATCACGTTTGTAAGGTTTCTCCCCGGTGTGGATACGGACATGCGTCTGCAGACTTCCACTTTGTGAGAATTGTGCTCCACACGTATCACATTTGTAAGGTTTCTCTCCAGTGTGGATACGGACATGCTTCTGAAGACTTCCACTTCGTGAGAATTGTGCTCCACAAGTATCACATTTGTAAGATTTCTCCCCCGTGTGGATACGGACATGCCTCTGCAGACTTCCACTTCGTAAGAATTGTGCTCCACACGTATTACATTTGTAAGGTTTCTCCCCAGTGTGGATACGGACACGCCTGTGCAGACTTCCACTTCCTAAGAATTGTGCTCTACACATATCACGTTTGTAAGGTTTCTCCCCGGTGTGGATACGGACATGCGTCTGCAGACTTCCACTTTGTGAGAATTGTGCTCCACACGTATCACATTTGTAAGGTTTCTCCCCGGTGTGGGTACGGACATGCGCCTTCAAATTACCACTTTTTGAGAACTGTGCTCCACACGTATCACATTTGTAAGGTTTCTCCCCGGTGTGGATACGGACATGCGCCTTCAAATGACCACTTTTTGAGAACTGTGCTCAACACGTATCACATTTGTAAGGTTTCTCCCCGGTGTGGATACGGACATGCGTCCGAAGACTTCCATTTCGTGAAAATTGTGCTCCACACGTATCACATTTGTAAGGTTTCTCCCCGGTGTGGATACGGACATGCGTCTGCAGACTTCCACTTAGTGAGAATTGGGCTCTACACGTATCACATTTGTAAGGTTTCTCCCCGGTGTGGATACGGACATGCGTCTGCAGACTTCCACTTAGTGAGAATTGTGCTCTACACGTATCACATTTGTAAGGTTTCTCCCCGGTGTGGATACACACATGCCTCTGCAGACATCTACTTCATAAGAATTGTGCTCCACACGTATCACATTTGTAAGGTTTCTCCCCAGTGTGGATACGGGCATGCGTCTTCAAATGACCACTCGTTGAGAACTGTGCACCACACGTATCACATTTGTATGGTTACTCCCCGGTGTGCGTACGGACATGCGCCTTCAAATGACCACTTTTTGAGAACTGTGCTCAACACGTATCACATTTGTAAGGTTTCTCCCCGGTGTAGATACGGACATGCGTCCGAAGACTTCCATTTCATGAAAATTGTGCTCCACACGTATCACATTTGTAAGATTTCTTCCCGGTGTGGACACGTACATGCTTCTTCAGATTTCCACTTTGTGAGAAGTGTGCTCCACACGTATTGCATTTGTAAGGTTTCTCCCCTGTGTGGATACGGACATGCTTCTGAAGACTTCCACTTCGTGAGAATTGTGCTCCACACGTATCACATTTGTAAGGTTTCTCCCCGGTGTGGATACGGACATGCGTCTGCAGACTTCCATTATGTGAGAATTGTGCTCCACACGTATCACATTTGTAAGGTTTCTCCCCGGTGTGGATACGGACATGCGTCTGCAGACTTCCACTATGTGAGAATTGTGCTCCACACGTATCACATTTGTAAGGTTTCTCCCCTTTGTGGATACGGACATGCTTCTGCAGACTTCCACTTTGTGAGAATTGTGCTCCACACATATCACATTTGTAAGGTTTCTCCCCGGTGTGGATACGGACATGCGTCTGCAGACTTCCACTATGTGAGAATTGTGCTCCACACGTATCACATTTGTAAGGTTTCTCCCCAGTGTGGATACGGACATGCCTGTGCAGACTTCCACTTCGTAAGAATTTTGCTCCACACATATCACATTTGTAAGGTTTCTCCCCGGTGTGGATACGGACATGCTTCTGCAGACTTCCACTATGTGAGAATTGTGCTCCACACGTATCACATTTGTAAGGTTTCTCCCCGGTGTGGATACGGACATGCGTCTGCAGACTTCCACTATGTGAGAATTGTGCTCCACACGTATCACATTTGTATGGTTTCTCCCCGGTGTGGGTACGGACATGTGCCTTCAAATGACCACTTTGTGAGAATTGTGCTCCACACGTATCACATTTGTAAGGTTTCTCCCCAGTGTGGATAAGGACATGCATCTTTAAATGAACACTCGTTGAGAACTGTGCACCACACGTATCACATTTGTATGGTTTCTCCCCGGTGTGGGTACGGACATGTGCCTTCAAATGACCACTTTGTGAGAATTGTGCTCCACACCTATCACATTTGTAAGGTTTTTCCCCAGTGTGGATACGGACATGCATCTTTAAATGAACACTCGTTGAGAACTGTGCACCACACGTATCACATTTGTATGGTTTCTCCCCGGTGTGGGTACGGACATGCGCCTTCAAATTACCAATTTTTGAGAACTGTGCTCCACACGTATCACATTTGTAAGGTTTCTCCCCGGTGTGGATACGGACATGCTTCTGCAGATTTCCATTTTGTGAGAATTGTGCTCCACACGTATCACTTTTGTAAGGTTTCTCCCCGCTGTGGATACGAACGTGGTTCTGTAGATTTCCACTTTGTGAGAATTGTGCACCACAGGTATCGTATTTGAAGGTTTTTTTCTCAGTGTGAATACAGATATGCGTCTTCAGATTTCTAATTTTTGAGAACTGTGCACCACATGTGTCACATTTGAATGGTTTCTCTACAGTACTCGAGTACACAATCACAGACATAATTAAACTGTTTTTGTTTCGAACCTTTTCACACACACATTATTTTGTATTGTGCTGTTGTCCTCGATGCACTATAGCAAACAAACAAATAAACGTGTTATCACTAGAATACATCATATATGAAGAGTTTCTCACTAGACGTAGTGTTTACGAAAGTGGCACATTACAGTTTCAAAACAAAATTGTCAAAACATTTTCCACAAGTGTCACATTTAAAAATCTGTATCAATGTGCAGCTTTAAACCGTTCCTCGGAAAAGAATGTCTTCCACGTGTGTCAAACAGAGGTTTCTCAATTATATGAGAAAGCAAACAAACCTTTATATCTGCTGCACAACTGTCACACTCGAATGGTTCCCCGACAGAGGGAGTTGATGTCTGCATAAACGCTAAATATTGTGCCATAAGTCATTCCTTCACATGTTTTCTTGTTTTTGTGTTGACATTGTGTGACGTTCTTCGATGTCCTATGTTATGCTGGTGCACACACCGTGACAGTTGTTGTTGTCAATGCCCGCGAGATTTTTCAGCTTTGATACTTTATTGTTGACAGTTCTGTCACAAACATTTGTGAGTTCTGAAACAAAATAAAAGTTAAGTGACCCCATCAGACGTCGTTTGAAAAAGGCTAACTATAAACAACATATAATAAAGAACAGTGTGGAAGACCGGGACAATTGTATTTTGGAGAAACAGGATATATTTATTTGTCACAAATACACAATACAGAATAATCGTAATAAAAACCATACAATATGTTTACATTCGAGTTGAAGAGGTGGTAAATATAAAATGTATGGTAGGAAAACAAAAGAACATGTAATATAAGGGAAGGGAGACTCCTACTGAGAATAATTATAGTCGTTGTCCTAAGAGCCACTCTGAAAGGCAATTTCATCGATTATTTTTAGAAGAAGAAGAATTTGTTTTATTTGACCCAGACATTTCAAATAATACATACAATACATCCATGTAAAAATTAAATAATACAAATACATAACCTTATGGTAAACATGGTATAATGTATGACAAATAACGAAAAGTAGGGTCAGGAGACTCCTCTAAGACTGTGGTAGTCGCTATCGAGGAGCCACCTTTTGTAATAAAACTTTAACTGAATCAATACATCACCTAATCAAATTCTTCCAGAATAAAAAAAAACATATGTATGCATGTGTGTAGTGTAAGCAAGCTTATATGATTATTGAGTTTGTCATTTAGGCACTGTTTTTTTGACAAGTTGACAGGTGGTTGTCGGTTCTTAATTTTGCATACATATATAGCCATTTTGACTGGTGCATATTACTTGATAGTTTTGTAAAAAATAAAGTTTAACATACTTGGCAAATCCTTGTGAACTGTGTGTACTAAGCTTTTCTTTGACAATATCAGGAATGGCATTTAATAAAAGTGGCAAATTATTGTATGTGGCAAACTATACCTGAAGCTTCGTTGGGCTAATTAATAACGTAACCTGATTGATGAATTTTATGACAGTGTAAAATTTGCGATAACTGTTGTTTTGAACAAATGGCAAGTTTTATAGAGATACGGCTAGTTTATTGCGTGAATATTTATGGAATAGTTTTAATTCGTGACAATTTAGAAGATGTTCTACTTTTACTAATATAAGACATCTGAACAGTGCATTGGTGTTAGCGTTAAATTTACTTACTTATAATTCTCTCACATCTATAGCCCTAGGCCGTTAAACCATAATTTAGCTTTGAAAATATGGTAAGTTACCTTTCAGAGTCCTATGTTGCTAAGAACGGAGCTTTTCGACCTTCCTGCGATCTTCCTGGAAGTGTTGTCACGTGACAGTTACCAACATAATCACATGACGACCGAGAGTGGCGCAGACCAATGCTGATGAAGACGTCGTGAAGAGGTCGAAAGCTCCGTTCAGAGCAACATAGAACTCGGAAAGGTAACTTACCATATTTTCAAAACTATGAATGTAACCGGGTCCGGAAGCAATTTACATGCTAACATAATTTAGATGTGATAATATCAGAGAGTTGTATATTCAGAGGTAACAATCGTTTAAGTATAGTTAGGGTACCTGTAGTCCTGGCGCATCTATCTGAGATTTTCTCAATATGACTGTGTCTAGGAAAATTAACTTCTCTACCCTATCAATGTTTGTGCTATATATTTGTAGATTTTATGGGTTTATCATATTAATATTTCTTCTAGTTTCTTTAAAAATTATATATTTTGATTTATTTACATTTGTTGATTAGAGATTCCACATTTTCGTTGTTTTCACATTGTACAAAAGAATCTAGAGTACTTGAGAGATACACACGTAATATAGTTTAATTTTGGATTAGATTGGGCAAAGTCATTAATCAAGACTAAGAATAACAAAGGTCCTAGAATTGATCCTTGAAGTGCGCCTGTTGAGATATTAAGCATTTCAGATTGGGTTTCTTCAATGTCTTTTTTCTATTTGTTTAAAATAGTTTTTTAATAGATCTAGGGCTACTCGTTTTATGCCATGAAACTCAACTTATCTATTAGTATTAAGTGGTCCAGGATATCAAATACTTTTGAAATGTCCAGGTAGATTATTAACAAGTGTGGATAGTAAATCCAGTTCTTAATTCGACAGCGGTAAATGCAGTTGAATGATCCTTTCTAAATCCATATTGGTTATCGTAGATAAGTTTGTCTTTTAAAGAAAGATTCAAGCTGGTTATAAATAAATGTTTCGATTGCTTTTGAAAATGCAGGTAAGATTGATATTGGTCTGTAGTTGCAGAATAGGGTATCGTCCCCTTTTTATAAATATGTATTAATTTGGCTATTTTGAGTTTATCAGGAAAGATACCAGAAGTTAATATTTGGTTTGTGATTAAAGTTAAAGATTTAATCAAAACAGGTTTAGTTTACTTTAAAAATAGCAGTGAGGAAACACTGCAAATCAAATGTTGTCTTTATCATCAATTGTTTCAGAGATTGTTTCTTCATTAATAAGTTGACAATTAAATACTTTATGTTTCCATTAAGGTAATGTCTGAACGTTTTGTTGGTAGTGTTGGTTGGCTAAATTTGGGCCAATATTGGTAAAATATGTTTGCAGTTGATGAATTAAATATGTTTGCAATGGAGAGGGTGGAGCAGATTGGAATAAGTGGCCCACTACCCCCAAAATGGTTAAAAAGGCAGAATTGAAGTACCGATATAGTTTTTAAATGATCATACTTACACACATATATATATATGTATGCAAGTAAAATAAACAAATAATAGAGGCTACGCAGAATAATCCAAATCGCTCCGGTGCATAATAATTTTATAATATTACTAAACGTGTTCATCTATTCTATTCCTCGCACCTTTACTATAGAAATACAATATATATTTATTTAATGAAAATTTGAGAATAATAACGATGTTATAGTACCACATAAATTATTAAAGTTGTGGTGGGATTTACTATGAAGTGCGAATCATATTTTGATTTATTAATATTACAGATTTGTAGAAAGATTTGTATCATCTCCATGCATTATAATTCATTAAACTGAACAGTTCACAGTATTCTGGTTGATCGTAGATGTCGCTGTATAAAATAATTATACATTTGATTTATAATGGCTTGTATAACTTTTGATAGTGCTGATTAGAACAATTATATATATTGTTGGAATTTGATATGCCGCGTTTATATATTTCATTGCCATTTTAAAGTAGGTTGTGATTATTCGCGTATATATTATTAAGATTTTATTATATGTTTTGTGCTTAGGCAATGAAATTATGATACATGTAGTAATAATAGTCATAGTAGTAGGTTTGTATACTCTCCAGGAATTCTTTCTGAGCACTTGCTTATATAAACCGTTAGTCTGATATATCAGTCACTACTCAAATGCTGGGGCATTGGAGTATGAATGTTCAACAAGATGTATACAGTTTAAAATTGAGAAATTGTTCAGTAATGCGAAAGGTGGCAGCACTAATATATAACACATAATTATATCGGCGATGGTGATGAAACCGTACTCTATATTTCACTGTTTGAACAAAAACAGCTGTAAATACGTATAATCATCACCACAGGAAAGAAACAGTCAATGTCAATGGTCCCGAGAAGCCTATTGTGTGTGGCATCTTCCCAAACAACGAGGCTATTCAAACTTGGCATAATGAATCTTGCAAATATACTCATTTTAATAAATGTGTATTTGCTATAAAAAATACGAGCTTCATTCAAAATAACCTCTGTATTGACTGTAAGAATTTGTCTGAACTGAAAATTAAATCAATATAAATAAAGCCTGCCTAGGCTAGGGCTAGGCTATAGTCAGTGTTTCAGGCCAGGTAGTTTTTAGATTTGTTTTCAAAACATCATATTCATAATTACGTTTGACTATTTGAGTATGATGGTACAAGTAAAACACAATTGGGTCAATTGTTGCTTACCAACCAAATACGCCGCACATGTGATGTGTGTGTACCTCTGGATCTCAGGATGAATCACCCATTTATCGCTCACATTAAAAGAATAGTAACACCAACAACTCACTCAAATAACATATTCGAGTAATGTGATGGGTCGCCATGTACAGATTAACGACATAATTATACCTTTAGTACATTGACCAACACTGCTTCTAAATTATACGTGTTAGTCCAAGAACGAGCTGTGCGATTGCAAAGTCGACACTTACAAAATGCGTGTACATGACCTCGATCATCTACGTAACGTGGCGCCACCATTTGTGTCAGTTAATATAACCAGACTCCGTAAGGTAGAGCCACCGCTGGGCGCTATCACAACCACAATGTTTCATTTTCCCTCAGAGGAAGTGTAGCAAAACATTCTACTGTTGATACTGGCGAACCGACCCTTAATGGGCATGTCCGCAAGTAGAAGTTCATTGTGTAAAAAAAAATGTTGTCCTATTCTAAAGAAATTAATCTAATCGTGGTCTTCAAGCTTTATTATGAATATTTCCGATTGGATGGCTGTAAAATTATTAGAATGTTGTTCATCTGAGATATTTGAAAGAAGGATATTATACATGCTAGCCAACTAATGTATTGTATGTTGTATTCAGCACAAATAGTCTACAAACTGACAAAACACATATTTGGTGCAAAATAATTTAGATTTGTATAGAGTTAATTTAAATATTTTACCAAAAAATAATAATGTGTTCTTGTAGACGTATAAAATAACACACACACACACACACACACACACACACACACACACACACACACACACACACACACACACACACACACACACACACACACACACACACACACACACACACACACACACACACACACACAAACACACACACACACACACAAACACACACATATATATATAATTTTTTTTACAGCGGTAGGATTTTTCACCCCTTGCTAACATATAATAAGCCCAGTAGTCTACTCGCTAAAAACTGTACTTCCGGACAAGCGCATTAATAGTGGGTGCGGCAGTATTTTTAGTGGCAGGATTTTTCGCTACACTAAATGTTGATAAGTTCAGCTCCGGCCACTCAATATATTTTTGAGGCTCTTTTTCAAATGCTGCATATTATACATTTATATCGTTTTCTGATACCTGGAGACGTATTCACTTATTATTAACCAAGGGAGCGAACCATTGTAACCGTCATGTTTTAAGGATCTGAGTAGTTAATATTGAATGACACGAGAACACAGACATTTTCTCAAAAAAATCAAATTGCAAAATATTTATCTATTGTTAGATAACTAAATACCATTAAAGCGCTTCCACATTCTATATATACTTTAGAATCTAAATTTAAAAAAGAAAAAAAAATGGAACTTTTAGTTATCAATTTGACATTGATAACAGCCCAGCTAACACTTAACGTTTTCACAACGTTGCTGGAATGTCGTATTAAGGTTATGTCAGAAATAACGTTGTGGCAACGTTGTGGCAACGTTTTGTTATGGTCCATCTTCCACATTTATCAGAATAGTTCTGTATAACGTTGCAAAAACGTTTTAAAAACGTTTTATTAAAACGTTTCAGTCCAACGTTTTCTAAACGTTGTGATGAAACGTTATCCATATGTTGTGGGAATGCTCTTCAAAAACGTCTCAGGGAAAACGTTTTTAAAACGTTTAAACTTGGTAATTTTTTTTTAATCTACTAGTTTAATGAAAAATCAAAAAATAAATAGTTAATTTAATGCAAATTTTGTTATGGCCCTCTTCCTCATTAATATAAACAAATTTACGTACAATGTTGCAAAAACATTTAATTTTTTTTTTAAATATCAATTATAACGTTACAAAAACGTTTTAAACACTTTTTTATGTTTCAGTTATAAAGTACTTTGCAAAATGCTTTTAAAATAAATTCTGACCCCACAAAGACTGGTCCAAACAAGTTTGACCCCTCCTTGAAATTTAAACCCCTCTGGTCCAAAAATTAATGTTTAACACCCCCTCCCACCGCAGCCAGCACGCCACCCTCGGCCCGCGGGCGGATCTGAGCGGCTGGCAGGCGGAGGAATGCGCCGGACGTTTGCCGATAATAGCCCGCTTGATGCCAGCCGCGCATGAGGCGATCCCGTTAGCTGGAGGTGATTTATCAGTCCTCGGACCGAGGGAGGCCGGAGCACTATCATGTGATGTTCCTTACATCTATTACGTGCATCAAGTTTCACAAGCAAGATAATGTTTTCCGCGCAGTAACGCACCGTGCGGGAAGTGTAATCTAAACGAAACTAAAATTCGTTCTACTTGTGTTCTTACATTTACAAAAAGAGCTCCACAATATATAATAAATTTTATTGTAAACTAGGCATGTTGAATTTATATAAAAGCATAACAATTGTAAATATTATTGTTAATACAATATTATTATGAATTTTTTTACTGCGAGTCTACGTCGTCCATATTTGAACACTCAGCTAATTTTTACAGTTACGCCCGCAACTAACTATCCACAAGACAAGGTACATCTTCAGAAATTAAATTATGAATATTTGGTACATATGAAATATAGTAATTTTGGCATGTTTCCGTAAGCACACATTTCGATTATTTACTGCCAAATCCCGGCTAGCATCGTAACATTGTTTACGCGTCATGGACATGGGGACATGGATGATGGAGCGTTTTCATGCACTATAGACAGTCTCGATCTACTGTACCTCGACCAACAATATTTATATTTGTTGCCAATAATTAATTTATCAGAACATAATTAGGCGCGCCCATAATTACATTGTTATACACATAATTTTTATATAATTATAATCTGTGAAATCTTCTATTAATTAATAGTGGTCTGCCCGGTCTCACTCTCAGTTGTTTCGGGTTTGGCATTTGATCGTTCACAATCATCTTTGCCTTTATTTGCTTCCCCTAAATTTGATTGAATGTTCCAATTTTAGTGAAGAAAATACTATTACTGTATATTATATTTATAGGAACCCAAAAGGGTTAGCTCGGTCTAGTGCCACCTAATAAATAAAATAGATAAAAATAGTTACATATATAAAGCATCATCATCAAAACATAATTACAAATACTGGTAGTATTACATATTAAACAAACAACTGCATGATTTACACATTTTTATATTTGAATATTAAACTTGGCTAGATTGTTTTCTTTAAATATTTCATTGAATATTTAAAAAAAACATTACAAAGATTGCTGACAGTTACATCTACCAGTATATTTACATTTATATTTGTTCTTCCTCAGCTTGCCTACCTCACATCCCTGGAAGCAGTAAACTTGGGGACCAGTGTTCGGACTATGCTTAGGAAGGTGGGGACAAACTCACTTTGGTCCCTCTATTCCCTTAAGGGGAGGAAGGGCAAGAAGAAGTTTGCTGATATGTCTATCTGCAATCTTGTGATTAGTAAGTATTATACAGCAACATAAATCGGGGAAATACTCAGCAGCTGAAAAATTCAATATAAATATGTTTTGGCATTGGAGCAAATGTTTCTCAACTTTAAAGCAGGGGATGGTGAAAGGTTAAAGATATAAATCTTAGCACAGGATTTCAATAAGTTTGTAGATTAGACTATTTTATAACAAATTATATGCATCTATTATGTAGACTACCCTACAATATTTCATATATTAAATAATATTTTGTTATCTTTTATTTTAGGGACATATCTGAAGAACCATCCCAGGGCGAAGATTGGGGATGTAGAGTTGGAGCTTGGGGAGACGTTAAAGCATGCACCCAACAAAGTGGGAGGAAAGAACAAGGTGAGAGAAACTTAGATACAAACACATGTGTTGGTGTATGTTACATGGTGAAAAGCATGTTTTAAGGTGTGACACTTTAGAAAACACCTCAATTTATGGGGTCATCATCATTATTTACGGAATGGGGGTCAACGATTTAGGGAAATAAGATAATGTGAATTTTATCACCCCCCCTCCCCCATCAGATGCCCCGGGTATCTTTCACCCCCCCCATTGAACACACACAATATCTTTTACACACCGCAGCCCCCGTCCTGTCAGACATGCGAGCTTGATTTACTGATTTGCATCATAATGACCAAATCACTGTTTTAATAGCATTGATATTTGGATTTATAAAACTACTATTGACGTATTTATTAGTTAATAGGATCAGAAAATATACTAAAACTTATAAATTTTTTATAAATGTTGATTTAATGGTTGTGGAAGTATGAATGCTTTGTTAAGCTGAGAAAGATGGTGTGTAGCGCCAAACATTTTAGTAAAAATTGTCTCATTTATGGTATATAATGCTGTTTTTGACCATTAATAACAAGTTGATTTTTATCCACTACCGACAAGTTGATTGTTATCACCCCCTTCCACCCATCAGAGGTTGCATGATTTCTTTCATTTCTCCCTTCCGGAAATAATGATGGCCCCCTTAGTATAAATATCCCCACTGTCTTTGATTTTACATAGTAAAATTTAAAGGTCACATTATGTGTCGGAAAGTACAACCCCAAAATTACGACGTGTGATTTATCAGAACACACCTATGCTTGTGGTGCTCCCTGGAGCGTCACATTGGACAGGTGCATTAATAATATTATAGCATTAGGGGCTGTTCCAGAATTTCTGATTTGGGGATGGATTGGGAGATTTTTATATGGAGAACCCATCAAAAGTTAATTATTACCCCCTTGAATTTTTGTCAAAAGTTAATACCCCTTGTAAACAAGTATTACCCCTCTCAGAAATTCTGAACAGCCCCTAACAGAGATGATCAATTATTAATGTTTTTGAGCTACTAAAGTTGAACATTTTTGAAAATTAGTATTAATTAACTCCCTCTAATCTATGGAAACTTTGTGATCCTGTTTCAGAAGGCAGCTGCAGGGAATGCTAGCGTAACAGAGCCAAGTCAGACGCCTTCGATGGACTTGACTTCTGATGAAGATGAAATTTAAATTGATACCTGTGTAATAAAAACAGAATAAATGTTATAAAAAAGCTTTATATTCTGTTCTTATCGACATCATATTATGACCCCTTCATATTGTGGGAAGGTTGTGGGAATGTTGTAGGAAGGTTGTGGGAATGTTGTAGAAAGGTTGTTGGAATGTTGTGGGAATGTTGGTGGAAGGTTGTGGGAATGTTGTAGGAAGGTTGTGGGAATGTTGTAGGAAGGTTGTGGGAATGTTGCTGGAAGGTTGTGGGAATATTGTGGGAATGTTGCTGGAAAGTTGTGGGAATGTTGTAGGAAGGTTGTGGGAATCTTATGCATAACGTTTTGATAAAACGTTGTGGCAACATAACTGGGAACATCCGTTTGAACGTTGCTGCAACGTTTTGTCAAAACGTTGCCACAACCAAAGTGTAACGTTGTGGCAACGTTGCTGCAACGTTATTTTGTTAGCTGGGAGTGAACGTGAACGTATGGCCTGGCCTACAGTACACTGTTTCCACTGCATTAAATGTACTTACTTACTTACTTACTTACTTACTTACTTACATGCATATATGTGCAAAGGGTCAACAGTAAACGGACGGAATCGAAGTTGCGTAACTTTCAATGTCATCAAATCTAGTCCGTAGCCCTAGGGTAGTTCCGCAGAATGGATACTTCTACACCAAAATGTGACAGTAATGTAAGTTAATTCGCAAGTAAACTATATAATTTTAATTATCTTTAATGTATTACTGTTATTAACATTAATCATATTGAATGCCGTATAACATGTTGCCTATATTATAATGTTGCACATATTTATAATATTATATATGTATGTATATATATATATATATATATTATATATATATATATAATATATATATATATATATATATATATAATATACATTAAGCAGAGGGCATATGATTAAGAAAAGTAAATTAATTCAGCATTTGTTACCGCTTTACAGTGGAAATTAATTATAAAATAAACAACATGTTAAACCTATAATATACAAACAATAATAGTAAAATACAATATTAAACATTCCCACGCATCTACCGAAACTGAATTTTTTGCTAATCAACTGGTGTGCCATGTAATGCTGTATTGAGGAATAATAAAACTTGACAAACATTTCAAATAGCTGTGTTAATGTTTACAGTCGCCAAGGTGTAACGATAGAAATAAAAAATTACTTCAAAACACCGAACGATTCATTTTGGTAAAAGCCCTTTGCAGCAGTTATTCATGTATATCAAATTGTTATATTAAGTAATTTTAACAATTATTGCAAGAATGTATTAGATTTAAAAATGAGCACGAGAATAGCTATATTTAAAACTATAATTACTACACCATTATGCAAAGAGAACAAGACAAACACTTAAAACAACATAATGCTTTATGTTTGCCCGGTGGATTTCAGTTGGCCCAGGGAGAACAATATATGGCTGTTCATATCTAAGTATATATATTCCATGATTTTTAAGCCACGCTTTATACAAGTAAAATTATCTCTTTATACAAGTAAAATTATATACTTTTTGTAATAAACGATCGTTACCTGCACCGTCTGGAAATGGCTCAGCAGTGTGCGGCTCGAATTGTCATGCAGATTCGGCGGGGCGATCGGCAGTCCATGACGACAATACTGCGGAAATTACACTGGCTGCCTATTAGTAGGCGTATTGAGTTTAAGATACTCGTCCTTGTGCACAGAGCATTATACGATGGTACGCCTGAGTACCTTGCGGCACTATCACACCAATAAACACCACGCCGTTCCCTAAGCTCTGTAAGCGGGTAACTCTTGGAAGTTCCTAGAGTGAACTTAGAACGTTTAGGCCGCCGTGCATTTGCTTGTGCTGGCACCACTCTGTGGAACAAACGTCCCATAAACATGCGCAACAACGGCAATCTCCCTCAATTTAAGAACCAAAAAAAAGACATTGTTCTTCTCCACTTAATGGGTTTTACATGACTGACATAGGACTTTAACACACATATTACATATTATCTTATTTATTATCATTGTAGTATTCATCGTATTATAGTTTTTTTATATTTCACACATTTAATATTCCTTTTAACGAATGCAGTTTATTTTGTACATATGTAAATATATATTTAAAATAATTTACACACGGGAACATTCTACTGTTTTAACATGCTTTATAGCGTATCGTTGTTATTTTATTATTTACCTGGACTGATTATAATTTTAAGCTATTTAGTATTGTAATGCTTGTACACCCGTGAACGGGGTAGCCGTCCCGGATTTGACAGTGTCAAAATAAAGTTTTAGTATTATTATTATAATTTCGGTAGGTCTGTTCGCTTGTATATGTGTGTTAACTAGTTGCTAACTGTACTGTGGCTAAAATGATGCCATTTTATATCAACAAGATGGCATACATAGATGTAGTAGTTGTCGAGCACAGTGGCTAGGGCGTCCAACTGTCAACCGAGAGAACCCGGGTTCGAATCATGCGCTGCTGTGTCGAACCTTCGCCAAGTTTATTTCCTCTACATTGCTCCAGTTTATTTAGCTGTATGAATGGTTACCTGGCTATAGATAGTGACGGTTTTTTTTGTAAGATTAGTTTTCGCACATGCATTGCAGCGTGGCTGGATGCTTCCCAGAGAAGTTTAGATAAAGTTCGATTGAACAGGTCTGCCAGGGGGTAAAGTGTAAAGCGCATTTAGCAGTCCTGAGTACTGAATACAGCGCTATATAAGAACGTACCTTTACTTTAGTATATAGGCATCAAAATGTGGTGAATATTAGAGAGTTGAGGCTCCCCAAAATCTTCATACTGCAACCGTCGTTAGGCTCACCAGAAAACTCCAATTGCATCACCCCTCGCAAATATGTTGTGGGTTAAACTTATATCCAATCCCTCATCTTCTGACGCCTGTGTAATAGCAGACTGTTCTTGTAGTACAAACACATTTTTAAAGAGTTTTTGTCCACCAAAGTAATTAAGGTGGACAGACTGCTTTTACGACATTTTCAAAATATTTTTTTAAAATAAGAGTACTTATTTTTTTTATGAAGCACCTGTGTTTTTTATTATCATTATTTTGGCTGATTTCTTTTAACTTTGTGTTGTATTACGTGAAACAGTTGTGGCATATCATCCTTTGTAATTATTAAATTAGTCATTGTGAACTTTTCAGTTCTCCTAATTTTTGAAGCAATGCTCATCAAAGAAAACTTACTTCTGCAACGTCACCATGACGTAAATTTTTATTAACCGTTATTTGCATCACTTGTCTTGACATAAAAATAATCTTTGTAAAATGTGTTTGTTGAAGTGACAACAAACGTAGAGAGCCACGAACAAAGGAATCTTCACATGTATTCGACGATCCAAAAGAAAAGTCAAGCAATATGCTTCTGTATATCTCGAAATAATTGCAACGAGTCTTAAAGTCAAGAAAAGGAGCACCACGAATTGAATGTAAATCCGATGGAAGACTTGTTGAAGCATCTACGCATGGTCCTGCTGCTGCAGGGATCGCCTCCATTACTGCAACCATTTGCGCTTCCATCGTCTGGCCGTCTGCTTCCGCTACGATAAACAAATAATTTACTATAGCAAAAACGACACAATTGTTGATTTTTGTGTTAGTGGTCATTGAGAGGATTAATATACTGTCATACGTGCACTGCGATGTTTTGTCGCCAATTGACAATAGTAATATATTGTTATTATCTACTATGTTTTGTCACCAACTGAGAGTGATAACTTATTGCAATAATGTCAAATGTCCACTGCAATGTGTTGTCACCAAGTAGCAGTGATAATGTACTGGTATACGTCCACTGCAATTTGTTGTCACCAACTGATAGTGATTATGTATTGTCACACGTGCAACACTAAATTCTTTATTGTCATTTATCTACTAATATATTTTGTCACAAAACGGACAGTAATAATGTAATGTGAAATGCTTACAGCAATGTGCTGCCACCAATTTCTACCCCGGATAGGAATGAATCAGTATTTCGTCATATTATACATTAGGCAAAACAATGAAAGCCTTAGATACCAATTAGCAGTGGAGGGATGATTTAATGTACATATATTAATTAATGCAAGCCTTGTTTTGTTGACATGTATTAAACCATATAACAACATATTAAACATTAAACAATATATAATAGAATATAATAATATAATGTACACAACAATTATTAATATACCGTATATCAATGGAACAGAATGAGATATCATCACATAATATATATATAACTTCACTTACATGATGTCATATGAAAATGAAACATGTTATATACTTGTGGGTACCACTGCCTCCTTTTCTATTATATGACAGTGAAAAAAGAAACAGTTTTTTGTCAAGAAATTTCGATCCCAAATTTGTCATGCAGTTTACTGCTTGATTATTTCAAGTCATGCTTTAGGTGCCATTATCACTCAGGGTGTAGGGCTGTAATAATTACATAAAACAACCACCATTATTGTAAAGATGTTGTGGCCATCATCCAAAACACATACTACTAAATTATAAGGGCATCAGTATATAAAAAAAAACCAAGATCCATATATATTTTTACTTGGCCACAAATGATCATAACTCTTGTACAACAGTTTATAATTGTAGGTTTTCTATATTATTCCATTCTCATTTACGATTATGTTTTTTATACATGATGCGTACTAATAAATGTATATGTTGAATAAATCGTGCAGTTGTTGAAGCCATTACGTAAACCGGTGTCTGACTCTGTACACACTATACTGTAGCCAGACTGTACGCCTAGTCCAGTGGTTCTCAAACTTGTTTGAACCATTATTGTTACAGAGTCATATTAGAAATTCACCATTCCACCTGATTGTTGCTGGAGTCGCAGAAACTCTGTCTGAGAAGTATCATTGTTATCAGGTGTAGATGTCAGCGGTACATTGAATGGGCCACTTAGTACTAGCCTATATGTTTGACCCAGTGTTTCACACAATTATCTTACAAACTCTGAGTTCTAATATTGTTTACAACATGACAAAGATACCAAAATCAATCTTGCGCCTCCAATTTTATGAGTTATGGTTTTGAATTTTTCAAAAAAGAAACCTATTATCAAGAATTTCCACTGAAGTTCCAAGATTTGAGCAGTCGAAAATATCAATCAGGCAGGTCAGTTGTAATTCTCAACCATGTTCTGGCCAAGTTAAGAGAAGTTTACTTTTTTCTATGATACTGGTAAAAGCTAGATTTCCTCTCTGGTGGCGGCAACATTGTCAGCTAATCGACTTGTGTGTAGAATATAAATATATCATGAACAGAGATCGTGTCCATTCACAAATTCTTAAAACGGTGCGAATTCAGGGCATTTGATTCCAGGGCATATCTTGTTTACAAACTCCCACCTTTCAGCTTCAAGATAATATTCTTTACAATATAAATGTCAGTTTGTCAATACTTCTCCAAAATATGTTTGATCATGTCTTAGGCAAAAAGTACTGATCCCCAATTACACAATGACAATGCTATCAGAAGAGACCTTTGAAATTGCCAAACGATCCCTTGCCTAGGGAGCTGTGACCCTCTGTTTGAGGCGTGACGGCAACAACAGGACCACTGCACAACCATTCTTCACAGCATGTTCGCGGACTATTGAACTGACCTACTGCGGATTGGACGCGCGATTGTGACCAGAATTCACCTTACACTAGACGCTTGTGTGGTACAACTTGGACCACTTGGACGCTTGAACAATGGTCGGACTCGCAAGGGCTGTAGGGCAGGGATATCAAAGCAAAGACCAATTACTGTGCTAATTAACCACCGCCTCCCTCCATCGTTTACCGCGAGACGTAACATCTGCATGCAGAATCTGATTCGACTTACGTTGGCAGCCCAGCTACTGCTACGATTGGGCTGTTGAACGTAAGGTCTCTTCGTAACAAAGTAGATTTTTTGTCACAGACTACAATTATGTGAAAATGACATCGACATTCTGTGCCTGACAGAGACGTGGTTGTACAGTAATAATGAGATTGTCACTTCTACGATGGTCCCTCACGGTTACAATTTTGAACATCTCCCGCAGAGCAATCGACGGGGTGAGGGAGTTGGGGTATTTTAAGACGTCCTTCCACCTTTCCCAATCCAGACCATGGCCCGCGGAATCTTTCGAATGCCTTGAAGTGGTGTTACGCGGGTCGAGAGTTACGGCAATGACACGCGACTTTGTAAGTTACCGACCACCATCGTCTGGTCGCAAGTCGAAGTCCTTTCGCCAATTCCTCGTAGAATTCGGCGAATGTCTTAAATGCGCTTCGACATACCGGTATCGTCATACCCGATGACTTCAATGTTCGCTATGGAAACAATGAAGACAAAGATGCACGTGGCTTAATTGAACGATGTAAACCTAAACAACATGTGATATCAGTAACACACTGCCTGGGTAACATTCTCGACCTCGTTATCACCCCGGTGAATAGCTCTATTGTGACTGACGTGTCGGTGGAGTCCTTGCTCACAGACCACCACATCATCATGTGAAAGTTGGTTTCATCTAAGCCACGGCCAGAGCTTAAGGAAGTGATTTATCGTAAATACGCTGCAATCAACATGCAGCAGTTTCAATGCGACTTACGCGCTTTCCCACTGATTATAAACTCCGCCGACAACATTGAGAGTCTATTTGAACAGTATAATGATAAACTTCGAACGGTAATTGACATACATGCACAAGTCATCCAACGATTAATAAACGTGCGTCCAAGACAACCATGTCATACTGACAACTTACAGCTGATGAGACAGCAAGTGCGACGAGCAGAGCGCAAGTGGCTAGCTGTCCATCGTGAAATTTACACTGAATTGCGTGAAGCATTTAAGCAGAGCATCGCCACAACCAAATCTGCATATTACGCTGCTGAAATCGAAGCTACATCTCACGATACCAAAGCAATGTATCGCATCACGAACAATTTGATGGGTCGTACTAGTACGATTGTGCTCCCCGAATGTGACGACGACCGGATGCGCTAGCTGAGCGATTTGTCTCTTATTTCACAGATAAGATCGATGATATCAGTACACGGCTGGTGACTGCACGCTCGCAATGACAACTGCCTGCATTCATACACGACTTCGAATGCCATATTGAAGAACCATTGTGCGACGTTCAACTTGCTAGAGTCACCGCCATCTACGGTCTGGTTGAGAAGACATCCAGCAAATCTTCTTCCAGCATTGACGTCATTTCTGGAAGCATGCTTAAATCTAACATTGACATTCTTGGACCAATGCTAACCAGCATTGTTAACATGTCCATCGTGTCGGTATTACGACCTGTCGCCATGAAACATGCCGTAGTAACACCGCTGTTAAAGAGGAATGGTCTTGATCCAGAACTGTTATCGAATTATCGTCCAATATCAAATCTGTGTTTCGTATCGAAACTCGCCGTGAGATGCATTGCTATCCAAATACGACAGCTCATGGATGCGAACGGCATCTTCGATATTTTCAAAAGTGCGTACCGTCCAATGCACAGCTGTGAAAGAAGACTAATACGCAAACACGACGACATCTGGATAACACGAAGAGCTTGATACTAGGGCTACTAAATCACAGTGCCGCTTTTGATACTGTCGACCACCATTTGGAGTTCAAACAACTGCAGAGAATTGGCGAACACAGGCAGTTAAAGTTGGCAACATAATTTCAAGAAATGTCGACCTAACATGTGGTGTGCCTCAGGATAGCGTGCTCGGACCTCTTCTGTTCACGATCTACTGCCTTGGATTCAATCATGTTTTTGAACAACATCAACTGCGCTATCATACGTACGCTTATGATACGCAATTATATGTGAACTTTTCCCGTGACCAGCCATTTACAATGACCACCGACCGAATATCTCGTTGTATCACCGATGTGAAAGCGTGGATGTCTTACCATAATATCCTGTTTAACGAGAACACAGCTGAAATGATCGTCATATCTGCAGTGAACAGCCGGAAACTCGAACAACCGCCTGTTGACCAAGTCATTGATGTATGTGGCTGTTCTGTTTCGCCGAAGCCGGTTGTCCGCGACATCGGCGTTTTACTCGACAACACTATGTCGATGACGAATCAAGTGCATCGTGTTTGTCATATTGTCACCTCCAAAGTATCGCGTTAATTAGGAAATGTCTTATAGTGAATGCCTGCAGAACCATTGTGAACGCTTTGGTCATATCACGTATTGATTACGGCAACGTAGTGTTATATGG
This sequence comes from Paraescarpia echinospica, assembly GCA_020002185.1. Classification (NCBI taxonomy): domain Eukaryota; kingdom Metazoa; phylum Annelida; class Polychaeta; order Sabellida; family Siboglinidae; genus Paraescarpia; species Paraescarpia echinospica. Next base: position 45,170,394 of record CM034534.1, on the reverse strand, counting down.
TCTGCCGGAGACGCACTTGCGTTAGTTGCAGATGGTACGGAATTCCGCAGGACGTCTCAATACCGGTACAAGGAGACGAGAACACATAACACCTGTTCTGTACCGTCAACACTGGTTACCTATACGCCAGGGGATCGAATTCAAGATGCTACTGCTGATATATCGTGCAGTGCTCCATCTCGGACCTGCGTACATTTCATCGCTCGTTTCATCATACACGCCGACAAGATCACTTAGATCGACCGAACAAGGTCTGCTGACTGTTCCAAGATATCACCGTGAACATTATGGCCGTATTTCCTTCTCGGGGGCTGGCCCGATCCTGTGGAATGCCCTGCCTCATGCAGTCAGGCATGCAAACTGCGTTGCCACTTTCAAATCACTCTTAACGACATATTTATTTCGACAGGCCTTCAAAGAACTTTGTAATCGGCAAGTGACATTTATGCTGTGTTGACATTCGGTTAGGTACATAGGATGCAGTTAGTTATTACTATTATTTTTTAATTAGCCTATTATATGTATTTATTGTACATTTATTGTATTGTATATTGTACACGGCGCTCTATAAATGCTTTATAATAATAATGATACAGAACATTTTACGACCAGCTACCTTTTAATAGGGTCGATCGGGTTGCCGAAAACACAACTTTATTCTGGTGGGCCTATGCACTGTCAATTGCCCTGTTTTACAACATTGTCCAGGAACATATCCAAAGAAGCATTTTTACAGTGAAAAACACAGACACTGTTTTCTACATGTGTTTCATTTCAGTCATTTCACATCGGTACAAGTATCCACAAACAACAACCATATTTAACATACTAATGTTTCCGATCTGATGTCCACACATATCACATCTTAAAAGTGTTGTGCGAATGTCAACACGTTTCATTCGTGAACCAATCTTTAAAAATGACTGAGCACCCAAATATGTTTTATCTCAATCGTGTGTTAACATTTGCAGTGCGTATTTCTGACTTAAAATTGCCACTTGTGAACAGGAAGCCACACGTATCACCTCGGATCAGCTTCATTATGAGAAAAGCCACGTGATTTCAAATTGATACTATATGCTAACTGTGCCCCGCAGATATCACATTTGTTTCTCCACGGTGTGGATACGGAAGTGCTTCTTCACAATTCCACATGCGGAGAACTGAGCACCACATATATGACATATGTAGGGTTTCTCCCCCGTATGGATACGGACGTTCGTCTTCAGATTTCCACTTTCTGAGAATCGTGCACCACACTTATCACATTTGTAAGGTTTCTCCCCGGTGTGGGTACGGACATGCGTCTTCAAATAATTTTTTTTTTTAGAACTGTGCACCACACGTATCACACGTGTAAAGTTTCTCCCCGGTGTGTGTATGGACATGCGTCTACAGATTTCCACTTGCAGAGAACTGTGCACCACAGGTATCACATATATAGGGTTTTTCCCCGTATGTATTCCGACATGTTTATTTAAATTCCACTTTCTGGGAACTGTGCACCACACGTATCAAATGTGTAGGGTTTCTCCCCGGTGTGGATACGTACATGCATCTTCAAACAACCCTTTTGAAAACCTTGCAACAAACTTATCACATTTGTAAGGTTTCTCCGCGGTGTGGATTGCCGACATGCGTCTGTAGATTTCCACATTTTGAGAACTGTGCACCACGTGTGTCACATTTGAATCGTTTCTCTACACTACCCGTGTGCTCATTCACAGACATAATTAAACTGTATTTGTTTTGAACCTTTTTATAAACATATTATTTTGTATTCTGCTGTTGTCCTCAATGCACTTTTGCTACGTATACGTGTTATCACTAGTGTACATCACTTCTGAAGAAATTCTCACTCTCCAAGGTGGAACAATATAGTTTTAAAACAACATTGTTAAAACATTTTCTACAGGTGTTACATTTAAAAATCTGTCTCAATGTGCAACTTAAAACCGTTCCCCGGAAAAGAATGTCTTCCACGTGTGTCAGAGTTTTCTGAACTGTCTGAGAAAGCAAACGAACCTTTACATTTGCTGCACAACTGTCACACTTGAATGGTTCACCGTCACATGAATCATTCAGTCACATGTTTTATCTTCTTTGTATTGACACTATGTGACGTGCCTCGATGTCCTATGACGTGTTGTTGCACACAACATGACAGTTGTTGATGTCAATGCCCGCGAGTTTTTGTAGCTTTGTTATTTTATTGTTGACAGTTCTGTCACAAACATTTGTTAGTTCTGAAACAAAATAAAAGTAAGTAACACCATCAGACGTCCTTTGAAACAGGCTAAGCATAAACAATGGAGTGTAAAGAACAGTGTGGAAGACTGGGAAAATGTATTTTGAAGAAACAGGAAACATTTATTTGTCGCAAATACACAATATAGAATAATCGTAATAAAAACAATACAATACGTTTACAATCGAGTACACAAAGTGATAAACATAAAACTTACGGTAACAAAAACAAAAGAACGTGTAATATATCATTTTCCATGTGAAATATATCGCAAGATGTTTACGTATGACTTGTGCATTTACGCGGGAAGACCGTATGTAGATACATTGTTTTGTTTTTGTATAATATGTCCGTTTTTGAACTGTTCACAATTGTCCTCTCGGTGTGTGTCATAAGAGAACGGCATCTAGATCTGGCAAGCAAAATGAAAAATTTTCTTTAAATCGTCAGAAAGTGTATTCGGCGCGTATGACCGATCCTAACAAGAAATAGTTGCGAGTATTTACATGTTTCAGTCTTGTGAATAAAATATTATCCGAAAAGTAATTGTGTTGCGTCATATGTCATTAGCAACACACTTGTGTCATCATATTTGTCATTGGCGTCACGCTGGCCTACAAATACAATGACTGAAAATTCGTTTAACTAGGCAAAACTGTGTTGTATGCCTACACTTTGATCAAAAGTCTGAATACAAAAAACAGTGTTGACAAAGATTGAATTGCATGAACTATATGGTGAAAGATAAGCACGTGACGCTAATGACTCTAGGGAGTACAGTGTACATGTCTAAACTGTTTATTTTCCCTGAATCCCAATTTGTACGATAAGGCGTGGACATGGACAATTTTATGAACGGTACTACATATATATTATACAATAATATACAAGCAACATTTATTAAAGTGTTTGACTTTTTAGGAAACCAGCAAACCTTATTTTTCAGTTATCAAATTACAAATATTCACCCGTATACGAATTCAAGTAATACAGACAGTGGCTATTTATACATAATCATAACTTTGGGCAGAGAACAGTCAACGTAATAACTAATCCATAGCTTGCTGTAATCTGTATATTTGATAGCACACCCCCATACAGTGCCCTTGCATTTAGAGGCCTCCCACTAAAAGCATTTATTGGGCTAAGGGTGATGGTAATTATGCAATGTTATAGGCTGCTTTTATTGCTTTGTAGAATGTTATACTAATATAAATTATAGCAGGAATGTATAGCTTGAGTAAGTTAATATTTGCTAGTTTGAATGCATAACGATCAATATAAGAAACTATTTAGACACTGCCATTCGTGTTTGTATTGAAACTTTTGTGAAATGAAATTGGGTTAATGAAAACAACGAATGTACTTACTAAGAGTGTGTTCAATAAACTCTCATAATTAATGTAATTATATCAAAATTATTGATCATTAATCGTACAATTATTATTTTTGTCCTCCCATAAAAAAACACATCGAGAAGACAGTTTTGGCGATAGGAGTACTTGAGTCTCTCTGAAGAAAGGAAATGAGCTAAATCAACATTAAACAAATACGTTTCTGCTACGGAACCCTTCCTCAGTTGATTTATATAATTTTTTTTTACAAACGTTATAAGTCATAAACATTTTACTTTTGGAAAACTGTGAACAGAATTCCAACCCCTTGTGCCGCGTCTGTCACGCACTATTTTCCAAAAGAGTAAGAAGGAAAAAAATATATGCCATGTACAGTGCTTGACCTATGTGTAATTAACAAATTCAAATATGTTAATCAGTGAATTGCAGTTAACAAACTAATTAATCAATTCCGACCCTCAATACGACGCTTCTATCACCGTGTGAATGGCGGAAATTATCTTTGTTACCATGGAAATGGGGGTCTGAGACTGGGTGAAAAATATACAATATATGTTTTACTCACTAAGACCCAATTTATCCTTTGCACAAAGTTTCACTATTTGCATCAATTAAAACTAGTCCCACAGACGCGAAAGATAATTGCGAATGATCTATTTGATCATTCTAAATAATAAACACCAGGCAATAAATAATCTTCTACGTATAATTTTGGTACACTTTCAACCCTATATTACAACATTATATAAGGAAAACAAATGTTTAGGAAAGAAATGTTTCACAATTTGTACACGAGTGTTCTATTTTTCGTGTATCAAGGTGTCGAAATTTTTTTCTAAATTTACATTGTTTCTTTTCCCAGGAACCTGTAATCTAAGTACATTACCTGTGAATCTAATAAAATAAGCTGAAAATATATCGCATTTATTAATATTTATTATTTATTAATGTCTACCAGAATATTTTATCATCTGCTATTGTCCATTGCATGGTAATGGTAACCTATACGCATATATTTGTACCTGTATATATATGTCAAGGAAGACATTGTGCTGTGCAGATATATGTGGAAGTCTCTTCTTCATTCTCTTTATTATACTTATGTTTTGTCTCACGTCCATGAAATAAACGTGTGTTAAGTAGTAAAACGCTAGCATGAAACTTTGTTGTAGTAGTTATCTTGTATTAACTTTTATACATGCATATGAGCGAAATCACAAATTGGGGAACAGTTGTGTAAAAATAGAGTATGAAAAAATTATACCACATTGTATAGCACTGTATATATTTGTTTCATAATTTTCTCTTTAATTTTTTGGAAAGTAGGGTCTGACAGACACGACATAAGGGGACGGAATTTGTTTCAGTTTTCGTAAAACATTTATCTATGACATAATTTTCAATTTCTTCTTCAAAAAATCAACTGAATAAGGTTTATGCGGGATAATTTTTTTTTTAATGTTTATTTAGGTAGACAGTATTACAGCTACCATAACAAATATTGTCATTAAAAAAAAAAAGCCAGATTCTCAACTTAATAACCAAGGTGGGAGTAGACAATAAATGTGTTCACCAAAACATATACACACCTTGGTGTATATATACAATATAACAAATAAAAGGAGGCATCCAGATATTCATATAATTTTTGGTTTTAAATTAGAAATGTTGTTAACAAACGTAATTACATACTGTTATGCGAAAATACCCCAATTTTAAAATCTTCTGATAGCTACAGACATGGCAAAACTTGACAGTCTTTGCTAAATAAAGTGGGATATTCGAATAAATAACTGAATAGCAAAGATCAGATATTTAGAAAATGAAAGTGTTCCATGACTTCACTCACATATCAACATTGCATTTTCTTCACGTTCCAATAATATGTATTGTGCCTAGTTAAGAGAAAAACTTCGCAGTGGTATACAAATATAATAACGAACCAGATAATCGTTCTCAATCAGTCATACTTTTTTTAAATGATGTGGTTAGCATGGTCTCCACCTCACTCCGTTGTTTAATTGACGTAAATATAACAATACAAGAGCAAAGTCACAAAACATGGTTCCAACACTTGTGTAACAATTGGGAGTGACACATTGTCTATCCCTATTGCCTGGTGTTTATTGTATAGGATGATGATACAGATCATTCACATTTTTGTGTCGCATCTCGCACACTTATTAATATGTTTCCAGCAATCAATTATATTAACACTATTTTTCAATTCATACAAATAGTGCAATTTTTTCTTCCCAAAGAATAGATTGGATCTTACTGAAAACAATATACAGACCTCTTTTCAACCAGACTCCCATTTATATGGTAACAAAACAAGTCCGCCATTCACTGTGTGGCATAATCGAAGTTTCGAGGGACGGAATTTATTAATGTTTTGCTAATTGTTAACTGCAACTCACTGATTAATAATTCTGCGTCTGTGAATTGCAAATATTTTCTGATATTTTTCTCGTTATTTTTTGCAAAATAGGGTGTGACAGACGCTACATAAGGACATGGAAGTTTTCCCAAAATAAATTATCTATGAGTTTGTTAACTTAATTTTATATAAATCAACTGAGGAAGGGTTCTGTGGCAGAAACATATTTTATAATGTTCATTTAGCCAATGTCCTTCTTTTAGGGAGACCCGAGTACACCTACTGCACAAAACTACTGTCTTTAAAAACAATATCTGATTCTCACCTCAGTAACTCAGCTATGGGTAGGAGTTGACAGTTTTTTAACCCAAGCTTACCTTGTGCTATATATTCAATATAATAAAGTAGGAGGCCTCCATATATTCCAGTAGTTTGTCTTTTTAAGTTTGAAATGCTCTCGTCAAAATAAAACAATTTTTACGTCTTCAAATAGCTATAGAAATGGTAAATCTTGACGAAACATGTTAAAGTTGTCTTTCCTGACAGATGAGACCTTATTTTTATCCCTTAGAATGTATTGGTAAATTCATATAATTAACTCAACAGGTAAGCTCAGAAATTAAGAATATGAAAATGATCCAATTTTCGTGACCTCACTCACATATAAACATAGTATTTTCTTCAATTTGGAATAATATGTCTTGTGCCCAGATGAGAGAAAATCTTCATAGTTGTATACAAATAGAATAACTAACCAGGTAAGCGTTCTCTTTCGTTCATACTCTTTTAAAAATATGAAACCTAATATTCCATATATTTATGTACAGAATAGTATTTGTTAGATTAAAGTGTAAAATATAAAAACAAAGCATAAACTGAAAAAAAATCACGTGGCTTACATACTTAGCTAGGGGTATAGCCATAATTCGTGTATGTAGTTGGGTCAAAACGATATTGTCCAGATGTGGACTTTAAGCTTTTTTTCAAAACACAACATGTTTATGAGGTTTTATGTGATCTGTATTTGACAGTACAGGTAAGTATACAGTTGAAGATGCTCCAAAGCCTACACATGCCATACATTGGTCGATTTATATCATGTGTAATTTGAACATTCCATAAACAGTGTAACTGTCAATTGAAAACACCATATACAGGTTAATTGTCAGTTGAAGACATTACAATCACATCTCAATGGATCTAGCTGCTGTACTGTGGCTGTGGCATTCGAAGACCCTCTTAAGCCTACAAGTATGCACACATTTTAGTATTATACAAACACATGATTGCTCATGCATTGGTTGAATTGTCATGTGCAATATGGAGGCTTCGTAGAACTATTAATCGTTGATATGTGACATTATATCTCTCAGCGGCTCCACTTGTTGCTACTTTCTGGCAATCAAAAACAAAGTAGTGTCCTCCTTTGTACTTGTTATGCTACTGAGGCGCCTTTGCCAGCCCAGCAATTTCCTCCATCCATATTCCAGCAGGAAACTATCATATGGGTAATCTTGCGTTGCTATTTGCTGTGCTGTTTAGATCCTCAATACAAATTAAATTTCAGTATGGTTGTATGAATGAACAGGTGGAATAATAAGTAGAATATTACTTATTGCCTGGTGTTTATTATTTAAAATTATAAAATAGATCATTCGCAATTTTGTTTCGCGTCTGTGGGACTATTTTTAATTCATGCAAATAGTGCAATTTTGTCTGTCCAAAGGATAGATTGGGTCTTAGTGAGTAAAAATATACTGTATTTTTTCACCCAGTCTCAGACCCCCATTTCCATGGTAACAAAGACAATTTTCGTCATTTACACGGTGATATAAGCGACGTATTGAGGGTCGGAATTGATTAATTAGTTTGTTAACTGCAATTCACTGATTAAAATGTTTGAATTTGTGAATTGAAAATAGGTCAAGCACTGTACATGGCATATTTTGTTTTCCTTCTTACTTTTTTGGAAAATAGTGCGTGACAGACGCGACACATGGGGATGGAATTTTGTTCACAGTTTTCAAAAAATTAATTTTCTATTTCTTGTAATGTTTGTCAAATTTTTTTTCTATAAATCAACTGAGGAAGGGTTCTGTGGCAGAAATGTATTTGTTTAATGTTGATTTAGTTCGTTTCCTTTCTTCAGAGAGACTCAAGTACTCCTATCGTCAAAACGTTTGTCTTCTGAAAAACAAAAGGTTCTCACGTCAATAACTCAGCAATGGCTGGAAGTACAGAGTTAGTTTTCTCACCCAAACATACGTAGGGGTATATAATCAATATAACAAAAAGGAGGCCTCCATATATCCCTGTAATTTTTGTTTTTAGCTTTGAAATGCTGTTGTCAAACGTTTTTATATTAATATAACTAAATGCCCCCATTTTAAGTCTTCAAATATCAACAGAAGTGGCACATTTTGATGAAAGTGGTAAAGTAGTCTTTCCTGACAGTCAAGTCCATGTTTTATCTATAACACAAAATAATAAAAATGGGATATTTTTATAGCTAAAAAGTTTAGAAAATGAAAGTGTTCCATTTTTCGTGACTTCCCTCATATGCATTGACATTTTATCCAGATATACCGGCCATGTGCATTGAATCTGGTGAGTAATTTGTAATTTACCTGAGCACCTTTTCTTCGCTTAGCAGAACTTTCTATTATCTACATTAAACAATAATGTAAATACATGTGGCTCATATCGGTCTTCCTTTAACTGAATAGATGCATATGAATAAGTATAGGTTCATATATAGGGTAGTTGGTATATGCATATAACGACTCCTGTATCTCGATGTGTTTGTTGTGGGAGGACATTAATAATAATTGTACGATAAATTATAAATAATTATGATATAATTACATTAATTATGAGAGTTTATTTAACTAACTCTTAGCAAGCACATTCGTTGTTTTCATTAACCCAATTTAATTTCACGGAAGTTTAAATACAAACATGAATGGCAGTGTCTAAATATTTTCTTATACTAATCGTTGTGCATTCAAACTAGCAAATATCAACTGACACAATATATACATTCCTGCTGTAATTTATACTGGTATAAGATTCTACCAATCAATAAAAACAGCGTATAACATTGCATAATTACCATCATCTTTAGGCCAATAAATGCTTTTACTGGGAGGCCTCTAAATGCAAGGGAACTATATGGGGTATTCTATCAAATATGCAGTTTACAGCAAGCTAGGGATTAGTTATTACGTTGATTGTTCTGTGCCCAAAGTTATGATTATGTCTAAATAGAGTAACAAGTATAGGTAAGTTCTTATATAAAGTTGTGTCCAGTCCTCGTGAGTGTTCAAAGCGCTATACACGTGAATCCTTGGTAGATCTGTCCAATCGTGCATCATGTCGATTTCTCTAAGAAGTACACAGCTACGCTTCAAATACAGCGGAAGCACAACTCGTAAACAAATACCCACCACTGTGTGTAGTGATGTACTCATTTATAAAGCTAACAGAATAGCTACAACATGTAGTGAACGTTCTTGTCCATCGTTCGAAACTGAATCAAAAGTATTCTATCACAGAATTTATCGAAAGAGAGTCCGTTGCTCTAACTAATACGCCGCTGCGCCCCACAACAAGGAAGTAACGAAAGCAACACAAATAACAGAACACATTAGCTAAAAAAACGTCAGCGATCTTTAACTTTCGGACCTAACCATGAATATGACAACCTACAGCCGCCAAACTTCTCCTCACATATCTTACATACATATACACATAAAGATACATGTCTCCATTAAATACCTTATTAATAATTATTAGTATACATGCATCTTCTAGTCTCTTTTGGGAATAGGGGAGACGGTTTAGTCTATGTTTTACTTTAGTAAAGGGGTGATTGGGTTGTAAGGCCGAACGTATTTCGCGCGCTTTCTTTTGGGGCGGATATTACAGGGTTGCTTGTGTCGGCTTCTGATTTGATATGTTTAAAACAATAATTTAACGGAAATAAAAACAAGACATTAGCTAAAATGCATTTTCCATGTGTACATAAAGTTTAACATTGTATGTAACATTTGAGAAAATAAATGTAATAAGCATCAATTCAATTAAAAACCCGTCTGTTTAGCGATTTCCGCGGAATAAAAAAATGTAATGAGCTAGGCGATCACGTGGTAACGTGACATCATATATGAGCCATACTCGCATCAGGCCGACTATTTCCATGCTTTCAGAGCATGTTTACAAGGATAGCATTTGGGTCGAAACGAGCTTCAGAATGAGTTATTGTGCAATATTCCGATGTAATTCCAACACAAGTCATCATAGAGGAGCAAGCAGTTATCAATTCAAGTTCCACATCAATTCAATTTTATTCAAACAATGAATGCGAATGGGCCTACAAGTCAATTAGGTTTCGCAGAGCTTCTGCTCGTTTTCAGAATAATTATATCGAATGCTACCAACGGGAGATAATCCACACCAATACACATACATAGCAAACATATTTTATCCAGCTACAGAAAGTAACGTGTATAATCTCATAATATCACTAGAATATCGATATATAAAGGAGGAGCTGTACAATTTATCATAACAACTGAAATCTGTCAGTGAATTTCCACCGATGTCGCTAGCTCAGTTGGTAGATGAATTGGTTTCTGATCATTTATTTTACAATCGAGCGACGCCGGTTCAATCCTGACACAAAATGATGACTGGTGTTCATATTATATCGGAATATCGCACAATAACTAATTTTGACGATCGTTTCGACCCAAAAGCTATCCTTGTAAACATGCTCTGAATGCATGGAAAGGGTCGGCCTGGTGCAAGTATGGGTCATATGTGACGTCACATCTCGGCATCCCGAAAAGCGCGCCAAAAATATGCATATTCGAAAATGTTCGGCTGCACTGAATAAAATGAGGAATTTCTAATTTATTGTAACAAATTGTTTGGCTTGGTGGACATGGAAATAGATAGCAGGATGCAATATAATATTAATTCAAGCAATAGGTGTTTTATTCCCTATCAGGAACATTTTAAAGATGGTGTGTGTATCTTTCATTCAGAAACTCCACTCTCGCTACTGAACTCCACGTGGTTTGTAATGACAATGTTTCTGGGACTGAGAGGCAGATATGAACATGTGAAGATATTATGGGGAGACATGGAGTTGAAGCAATCTTCACACAGAAGGGAGTATATTGAATTTACTGAGAGGACAACCAAAACCAGGACGGGGACCAACACCAAAGACATACATACATATTATAATCCCAAGATGTTTCAGTCTCCCATTCAAAGCATGCTTCCATGTTATAACAAGATAAACAAATGTATGATCAGATTGTATCGTTCAAAGCAATAATAATATCAATAATGATGATAATAATAATGATAGTAATAAAAACAGTAATATATAAGTAATATTAATAATAATAACAATAACGATTTCTTGCAGATGATCCCCTATGTCCCATTAGGGTGTACAGAGAATGTAGCAGAATGAGACCCATGGAGGCTTTGGTTCCTGGAAGCAGGGTGTAGTTCGCATTGAACACCGTGTGGAAGGAGACGGGCTTGTGGTACAAACAAGCACCGAAGAGCAACAACAGACTAGGCTTACTCGACAGATCAATGTGTGAATGAGCAGGGCTGACTGCGAGGCATACCAATCAGTGTACGCAGAACAGCAATTTCGAATCTGTTGGAAAGAGGGGTGCACGAAAGAAAAGTGCAGCAATTATCTGGGCATAAGAATGTAGAGAGCCTGAATACTTACCGCACAAACTCCTTCAACCAGCAATATGATATGTCCTCTACACAATCAACAACGCTAACCAATTCAACAAATCTCAACCAATGTCCAACAATTGATTACAGATCATTCCAAGCCTTAACATCTTCAACCGACACCATAGTTTACTGCTCCGCATACGATCACTTCACCTCCTACCACCGACCCTCACCAACTCTGGCTGTTGAAGCTACACCACCTGCACAAAATTTCGTCGCCACGAGCAGAGAGTCAATGGACCTGATGGAAATTATTAATGATGTTCTCATGGACTTTGCGAATGACCCATTCATGGATCTTTCGACTTCTCCCACAAATGTCATCCCTCGCTTTCCTGTTATACAGAACTGTACTTTCAAAGGAGCCGTTACCATACACTTTATTAATGGATCGAAATAAGGACGTTGTTTTTATTAAAAGAACTTCTGTTGCCAAATTGTATAATACAATATGTTTAATATGATCTCATATTGCTTGAACAGTTATTTTTCGTATTAAATAAATAAACTAATTTTAGGAAGCGTTTTGTTGTAGATATGTGATAAGTTATTACCTGTATCAGCCCTTCGGACTCAGACTGATACACGTACATCTGGGCATGATACAGGGCGTGATACAGAACTAGACAATTATACGTCTCTTTATTCTGGTTGGCTTATGCATTAAGGTAGCAAGGCACTCCTAATGGACTTTTTCCCTATATGCCATTTGGAAGGGTATAACATGGACATTTAAATAAATGCAAAATGTGCATAAATTGTGCTAATTAGTCTCCAATACAAAGCCATGAAATCAGCCATTTTTTAAGACAGGATTTCTCCAAAACATGTTATGTGATCAATCTGCAATTTTCACAGGTTCTTTATAACACAATGGCACGTGTCCTGATCAGAGGAAATCTTGAGAAAACATTTTGGAGGAAATAATTGTCTTTTATCAATTTTTTTGTCATTTCCGTCATTCCGTCATTCCGTATATTAATAGCAATAAAAGAACCACATAGAATTGTTCTTGAGTTCAAAAAAATGAGATTGATAACTAAAAAAATGAGCGATTAAGGATGTCTCAAGTGATGCCCGGTAGGCCAAAATTAGTTTTTTTTTAAAATGACAAACACTGAAACTCAATGTACTTTCACTTCATCTCACATGTATGAAATGCACAGCAGTGTTCATATCACACATAAATATACTCAGTGTGCTCCAGTTTCATACAGATTGCCATCTACTTCACCAGTTTTGTCTTTGGAGCACTTTTTACTGCCCGAATGTGCTTTCGCTTCACCTTTCCCACCTCGGACGACTTTCGCCCGGCACCGTATAGTCTCTTCACATCACTGGCAAGGGCAGAGTTCAAAGTGAAATAGCCTGGGGACAGTCCAAGGAGTTCAAAAACTCTTAAGACAGCAACATTTCCATCATTAAATTGTGCCACTGCCTCTTCAAGTGTTAGTTTACCTACAAACACCCCTTTGCTACATCTGTTCCAGATCAACTTGTTGAGACACTCATTATTATTCTGGGTTTTGCCATGTAAACATTTACACAAGAGCCCTGGATCACTCATATCATCAAATATTGGCTCCAGAAGCTCTACAATGCACTGAGGCAGGTCAAGCTTATGTCTGTAAGTTTCTGGATCAATGTTGTAGCCACACCACGAATCATCACCAGAGGGACACATATTATGATTTGGCTCGTCGGCTGTACTAGCAACATGACACAGGCTACCAAATACAGCTAGCTGCATATAAATAAAGTCTCCTTTGTTTTGACGAATTTTCCTGAATTTTGCTTGCATCCCATGAAAGCTCAATTGTGAAATATACAAGTCTTGCACATTTATGATAATGGTGATATCGGATGGTCACTTTGGTCAAAGATATTAGTGGAACGAATTGAGAAAATTTCAACTGCCTGAGCTTTGATATCTACAATAGGAAGTAGCTAAGACCATGTGCATTTGTAAGACTTCCTATGATTGGTCAGTTTCAAAACATGCTATAGACTTTTCTGAATTCATTGACACTCAGTTTTACAGATTTGACGAGATATTAGGGCATGTATCCAAGGACAAAATCCGTTGCTAGGGAGAGTAAACAAACACATTATTCCCAAAATTAAGCTAAATAACCCCATTTTAATTGGTTTTGAATGGAAATTGTCCTAAAATAAGCTTTAGATGAATAAAATGTATCAAAATGTATATATATCTAAAACATTATTTGTTTAAAAAGAATAATATTTTGGGAGTGCCTTGCTACCTTAACAATTAACCTGCTTGAAAACTTTGTCCAGGAATCTCGTGGCTACAGTACGATCTGAGAAATCAGATTGTTCATGTCACGTCATCCACAAACGTTGTGAGGCGTCAAACGGACAGAACATATCCAAAGAAGCGTTTTTATTGTGAAAATCACATTCCCGAACACTGTTTTCTGCATGTGTCGCATTTGAAACATTTCACATCGGTACAATTACCCACAAACAACCATATTTAACATACTGCTGTTTCTAATCTGATGGCCACATGTAACACACCTTAAATGTGACATGCGAATGTCAACATGTTTCTTTCCTGAACCAATTTATAAAAATTACTGAGCCCCCACATATTATATCTCAATTGTTTGTTAACATTGCGAGTGCGCATGTCTGCCTTAAAATTGCCACTTGTTGTTAACTGGAAGCCAAACGTATCACGTCGGCTCCGGTTCATAACGAGAACTGCCACGTGATTTCAAATCGCTACTGTATGCAAACTGGGCCCCGTCGATATCACATTAGTATCTCCCCGGTGTGGATACGGACATGCTTCTTCAGAATTCCACTTTCTGAGAAGCGTGCACCACGCGTATCACATTTGTAAGGTTTCTCCCCGGTGTGGGTATGGACATGCGCCTGCAGACTTCCACTTTGTGAAAATTGTGCTCCACACGTATCTCATTTGTAAGTTTGCTCCCTGGTGTGGATACGGACATGCGTCTGAAGACTTCCACTTCGTGACAATTGTGCTCCACACGTATCACATTTGTAAGGTTTCTCCCCGGTGTGGATACGGATATGCTTATGAAAACTTCCACTTACTGAGAATTGTGCACCAAAAGTAACACATTTGTAAGGTTTCTCCCCGGTGAGGATACGGACATGCATCTGAAGATTTCTACTATGTGAGAATTGTGCTCCACACGTATCACATTTGTAAGGTTTCTCCCTGGTGAGGATACGGATATGGGCCTGCAGACTTCCACTTTGTGAGAATTGTGCTCCACACGTATCACATTTGTAAGGTTTCTCCCCGGTGTGGATACGGAAATGCTTCTGCAGATTTCCACTTTGTGAAAATTGTGCACCACAGGTATCGCATTTGAAGGGTTTTTTCCCTGTGTGTATACGGACATGCGTCTTCTGATTTCTAAGTTTTGAGAACTGTGCACCACATGTGTCACATTTGAATGGTTTCTCTACAGTGCTTGTGTACACAATCACATACATTATTAAACTGTATTTGTTTCGAACCTTTTCAAACACACATTATTTTGTATTGTGCTGTTGTTCTCAATGCACGTTTACTAAAAACACATAAACGTGTTGTCACTAGTGTACATCACATGTGAAGAGTTTCTCAATGGTCGTAGTGTTTACCAAAGTGGCACATTATACTTTCAAAACAACATTGTTAAAACATTTTCCACAGGTGTCACATTTAAAAATCAGTCTCAATGTGCAGCTTTAAATCGTTCCTCTGAAAATAATGTTTTCCACGTGTGTCAAACAGAGGTTTCTCAACTGTATGAGAAAGCAAAAGAACTTTTACATCTGCTGGATAACTGTCACGCTTGAATGGTTCCCCGTCACAGGGAGTTGATGTCTGCATAAACGCTAAATATTGTGCCATGAGTCGTTCCGTCACATGTTTTCTCTTCTTTGTGTTGACATTGTGTGACGTGCCTCGATGTCCTATGTTGTGTTGGTGCACACAACGTGACAGTTGTTGTTGTCAATGCCCGCGATATTTTGCAGCTTTGATACTTTATTGTTGACAGTTCTGTCACAAACACTTGTGAGTTCTGAAACAAAATAAAAGTAAGTGACACCATCAGACGTCGTTTAAAAAAGGCTAACTATAAACAACATAGAATAAAGAACAGTGTGGAAGACCGGGACAATTGTATTTTGGAGAAACAGGAGATATTTATTTGTCGCAAATACACAATACAGAATAATCGTAATAAAAACCATACAATATGTTTACATTCGAGTCGAAGAGGTGGTAAATATAAAATGTATGGTAGGAAAACAAAAGAATATGTAACATAAGGGAAGGGAGACTCCTACTGAGAATAATTATAGTCGCTCTCGTAGGAGCCACTCTGAAAGGCAATTTCATCGATTATTTGATTGATAAAAGAAGACAATCCCTAGTACAATTGGTGCATTACTACAAGATCAATGTACATGATATTATGTCTTATATATATACATATATATATATATATGTATATATATATATATATATATATATTACACTTACGAAAAACACAAACGTACACACAGTTGGTTTTTAAATTAAGTAATTTATTACAAAAGAGGCACAGTTGGCGTCCAAATATATCCCTATTTAACAGTTTTGGATTGTACACTGCTCAGCAAGAGTATTGAGATAGTAAAGCTTGGAATATGTTGCAAAGGCATAGAAACTGTGAGTTGTGATCTTGTCCTTAATTAAATCTGGTGGATTATTTATTGTGTGTGGCAAATTATATATGAGGCTCATAGTTTGGCTAATTCATAGCGTACCCTGACTGTGTGGATATTATTTTGACCAGATGTGTAAAAGTTGCGATACTATTGTTTTGAACTAATGATAAGTTTTACAGAGATACTGGTAGTTTAGTGTGTGAATATTTATGGAGTAGTTATAATTCGTCAAAAATGAGATGTTCTACTTTTTGTAATATAAGACTTCTGAACACTGCATTGGTGTTAGCGTTATATTTACTTAATTATAATTATCTCACATCTATAGCCTTAGGCCGATAAACCATAATGTAGATTTGAAAATATGGTAAGTTACCTTTCAGAGACCTATGTTGCTAAGAACGGAGCTTTTCGACCTTCCCGCGATCTTCCTGGAAGTGTTGTCACGTGACAGTTACCAACATAGTCACATGATGATCGAGAGAGGAGCAGACCAATGCTGATGAAGACGTCGTGAAGAGGTCGAAAGCTCCGTTCGGAGCAACATTGGTCTCGGAAAGGTAACTTACCATATTTTCAAAACTATGAATGTAACCGAGTCCGGCAGCAAGTTACATTCTAACATAATTTATATGTGATAATATCAGAGAGTTGTATGACTGTGTCTTTTTAATTATTCATTAAAATACTTCAACCTAGGAAAAGTAACTTATCTACCCTATCAATGCTTACGTTACATATTTGTAGATTTTAAGGGTATATCATATTAATATTGCTTCTAGTTGCTTTGAAAATTATACATTTTGATTTATTTACATTTGTTGATTAGATTCCACATTTTCATTGTTTTGACATTGTACAAAATAATATAGAGTATTTGAGAGAGTCGTGTCATCAGCATACATAATATAGTTGAATTTTTTATTAGGTTGGGCAAAGTCATTAATCAAGACTAAGAATAACAAAGGGCCTAGAATTGATCCTTGAAGTGCGCTGTTGAGATATTAAGCATTTCATATTGGGTTTCTTCAATGTTTTATTTTTATTTATTTTTTATTTTTTGAATAGATCTAGGGCTACTCGTTTTATGCCATCAAACTCAACTTTTTAAATATTGAGTGGTCCAGGGTTTCAAATACTTTTGAAATGTCCAGGTAGATTATTAACAAGTATGGATAGTAAATCCATAGTTGTTAATTCTGTATTTGCAGAATAGGGTATCGTCCCCTTTTTATAAATATGTATTAATTTGGCTATTTTGAGTTTATCAGGAAAGATACCCGAAGTTAATAGTTGGTTTGTGATTAAAGTTAAGATTTAATGAAAACAGATTTAGTTTACTTTAACAGTAGTGAAGAAACACCATCAAATGTTGTCTTTATCATCAATTGTTTTAGAGATTTTACCATGAAGTGCGAATTATATTTTGATTTATTAATATTACACAGAGTTGTAGAAAGATTTGGATCATCTCCATGTATTATACTTCATAAAACTGAACAAGTCACAGTATTCTGGTTGATCGTAGACATTGCTTTTCAAAATAATTATACATTTGATTTATAATGGCTTGAATAACTTGATAGTGCTGATTAGAACAATTATAAATATTGTTGAAATTTGATATGCCGCGTTTATATATTTCATTGCCATTTTAAAGTAGGTTGTGATTATTCGCATATATATTATTAAGATTTTATTATTATGTTTTGTGTTTACGCAATGAAATTATGGTACATGTAGTAATAATAGTCATAGTGGTAGGTTTGTATACTCCCCAGGAAATCTTTCTGAGCACTTGTTTGATACTGACATCGAATTCTTTTATATATAAACCGTTAGTCTGATATATCAGTCACTACTCAAATGCTGGGGCATTGTAGTATGAATGTTCAACAAGATGTACACAGTTTCAAATTGAGAAATTTTTCAGTAATGCAAAAGGTGGCAGCACTAATATCATAACATAATTATATCGGCGATGGTGATGAAATCATACTCTATATTTCACTGTTTGAACAAAAACAGTTGTAAATACGTATAATCATCACCACATGAAAGAAACAGTCAATGTCAATGGTCCCGAGAAGCCTGTTGTGAGTGGCATCTTCCCAAAAAACGAGGCTATTCAAACTTGGCATAATGAATCTTGCAAATATCCTCATTTTAATAAATGTGCTATAACAAATAAGAGCTTCATTCAAAATAATCTCTGTATTGACTGTAAGAATTTATCTGAACTGAAACTTAAATCAATCTAAATAAAGCCTGCCTAGGCCAGGGCTAGGCTATAGTCAATGTTTCTGGCCAGGTAGTTTTCAGATTTGTTTTCAAAACATCATATTCATAATTACGTTTTCCTGTTTGAGTATGATGGTACAAGTAAAACAAAATTGGGTAAATTGTTGCTTACCAAACAAACACGCCGCACATGTGACGTGATGGTTCACCTGCATTTGCCGCTCTCGAATTAACAACTATGGATTTACTATCCATACTTGTTAATAATCTACCTGGACATTTCAAAAGTATTTGATACCCTGGACCACTCAGTATTAAATAGATGAATTTGATGGCATAATCTATTCGCTTTTCCGGAAGTACAGTTTTTTGCGAGGAGTGACTGAGCTTATTACATGTTAGCAAGGGGCGAAAAATCCTACCACTTTTAAAATACTGCCGCACGATCTTAGATTCTGGCTTGTACCTGCCAAGTTTGAATAGCCTCGTTGTTTGGGAAGATGCCACTCACAACAGGCTTCTCGGGACCATTGACATTGACTTTTTCTTTGCTGTGGTGATGATTATACGTATTTACAACTGTTTTTGTTAATTATAATTAAGTAAATATAACGCTCACACCAATGCACTGTTCAGAAGTCTTATATTACTAAAAGTAGAACATCTAAATTTTCACGAATTAAAACTATTCCATAAATATTCACACAATAAACTACCAGTATCTCTGTAAAACTTACCATTAGTTCAAAACAACAGTATCGCAACTTTTACACACCTGGTCAATATAAAATCCACACAGTCAGGGTACACTATGAATTTGCCAAACTATGAGCCTGAGATATAATTTGCCACACACAATAAATAATGCACCAGATTTAATTAAGGACAAGATCACCACTCACAGTTTATATGCCTTTGCAACATATTCCAAGCTTTACTATCTCAATACTCTTGCTGAGCAGTGTACAATCCAAAACTGTTAAATAGGGATATCTTTGGACGCCAACTGTGCCTCTTTTGTAATAAATTATTAAAACTGTTTGTACGTTTGTGTTTTTAGTAGGTGTAATATATATATATATATATATAATAAATATTATATCAATAATATCATGTACATTGATCTTGTAGTAATGCACCAATTGTACTAGCGATTGTCTTCTTTTATCAATCAAATAATCGATGAAATTGCCTTTCAGAGTGGCTCCTACGACAGCGACTATAATTATTGTCAGTAGGAGTCTCCCTTCCCTTATATTACATATTCGTTTGTTTTCCTACCATACATTTTATATTTACCTCCTCGTCGACTCGAATGTAAACATTTTCTATGGTTTTTATTACGATTATTCTGTATTGTGTATTTGCGACAAATAAATATATCCTATTTCTCCAAAATACAATTGTCCCGGTCTTCCACACTGTTCTTCATACTCTGTTGTTTATGTTTAGCCTTTTTCAAACGACGTCTGATGGTGTCACTTACTTTTATTTTGTTTCAGAACACACAAATGTTTGTGACAGAACTGACAACAATAAAGTATCAAAGCTGCAAAAACTCTGACAACAACAACTGTCACGTTGTTTGCACCAACACGACATAGGACATCGAGGCACGTCACACAATGTCAACACAAAGAAGAGAAAACATGTGATAGAACGACTCATGGCACAATATTTAACGTTTATGCTGACGTCAACCCCCTGTGACGGGGAACCATTCAAGCGTGACAGTTATCCAGCAGATATAAAGGTTCGTTTGCTGTCTCATACAGTTGAGAAACCTGTGTTTGACACACGTGAAAAACATTCTTTTCCGAGGAACGATGTAAAGCTGCACATTGAGACTGATTTTTAAATGTGACACTTGTGGAAAATGTTTTAACAATGTTGTTTTGAAACTATAATGTGCCACTTTGGTAAACACTACGACTAGTGAGAAACTCTTCACTTGTGATGTACACTAGTGATAACACGTTTATGTGTTTTTGTAGCAAAAGTGTATTGAGGACAACAGCACGATACAAAATAATGTGTGAGTGAAAATGTTCGAAACAAATACAGTTTAATAATGTCTTCGAATGTGCACACGAGAAGTGTAGAGAAACGATTCAAATGTGACACATGCGGTGAACAGTTCTCAAAAATTAGAAATCTGAAGACGCATGTCGGTATACACACTGGGAAAAAACTCTTCAAATGCGACACCTGTGGTGCACAATTTTCACAAAGTGGAAGTCTGCAGGCCCATATCCGTATCCACACCGGGGAGAAACCTTACAAATGTGATACGTGTGGAGCACAACTCTCACTAAGTGGAAGTCTTCAGAAGCATGTCCGTATCAACACCGGGGAGAAACCTTACAAATGTGATACGTGTGGAGCACAATTCTCACGAAGTGGAAGTCTTCAGACGCATGTTCGTATCCACACCGGGGAGAAACCTTACAAATGAGATACGTGTGGAGCAAAATTTTCACAAAGTGGAAGTCTGCAGGCGCACACCGGGGAGAAACCTTACAAATGTGTTACTTGTGGTGCACAATTCTCAGTAAGTGGAAGTCTTCAAGCGCATGTCCGTATCCACACCGGGGAGAAACCTTACAAATGTGATACGCGTGGTGCACGCTTCTCAGAAAATTTAATTCTGAAGAAGCATGTCCATATCTACAACGGGGAGAAACTAATGTGATATCGACGGGGCCCAGTTTGCATATAGTAGCGATTTGAAATCACGTGGCAGTTCTCGTTATGAACCGGAGCCGACGTGATACGTGTGGCTTCCAGTTAACAACAAGTGGCAATTTTAAGTCAGACAAGCGCACTCGCAATGTTAACAAATAATTGAGATATAACATGTGGGCGCTCAGTAATTTTTATAGAATGGTTCAGGAAAGAAACATGTTGACATTCGCATGTCACATTTAAGGTGTATTACATGTGGACATCAGATTAGAAACAGCAGTATGTTAAATATGGTTGTTTGTGGGTAATTGCACCGATGTGAAATGTTTCAAATGCGACTCATGCAGAAAACAGTGTTCGGGAATGTGATTTTCACAATAAAAACGCTTCTTTGGATATGTTTGACGCCTCACAACGTTTGTGGATGACGTGACATGAACAGCCTGATTTCTCAGATCGTACTGTAGCCACGAGATTCCTGAATAAGGTTTTCAAGCAAGCTAATTGTTAAGGTAGCAAGGCACTCCCAAAATATATTGTTTTTAAAACAAATAATTGTTTAGATGTATATACATTTTGATATATTTTATTCATCTAAAGCTTATTTTAGGACAATTTCCATTCAAAACAAATTAAAATGGGGTTATTTAGCTTAATTTTGGGAATAAAGTGTTTGTTCACTCTCCCTAGCAATGGATTTTGTCCTTGGATACATGCCCTAATATCTCGTCAAATCCTTAAAACTGAGTGTCAATGAATTCAGAAAAGTCTATAGCATGTTTTGAAACTGACCAATCATAGGAAGTCTTACAAATGCTCATGGTCTGAGCTACTTCCTATTGTAGATATCAAAGCTGAGGCAGTTGAATTTTTTTAATTCGTTCCACTAATATCTTTGACCAAAGTGACCATCCGATATCACCATTATCATAAATGTGCAAGACTTGTATATTTCACAATTGAGCTTTCATGGGATGCAAGCAAAATTCAGGGAAATAAGTCAAAACAAAGGAGACTTTATTGATATGCAGCTAGCTGTATTTAGTAGCCTGTATCATGTTGCTAGTACAGCGGACGAGCCAAACCATAATATGTGTCCCTCTGGTGATGATTCGTGGTGTGGCTACAACATTGATCCAGAAACTTACAGACATAAGCTTGACCTGCCTCAGTGCATTGTAGAGCTTCTGGAGCCAATATATGATGATATGAGTGATCCAGGGCTCTTGTGTAAATGTTTACATGGCAAAACCCAGAATAATAATGAGTGTCTCAACAAGTTGATCTGGAACAGATGTAGCAAAGGGGTGTTTGTAGGTAAACTAACACTTGAAGAGGCAGTGGCACAGTTTAATGATGGAAATGTTGCTGTCTTAAGAGTTTTTGAACTCCTTGGACTGTCCCCAGGCTATTTCACTTTGAACTCTGCCCTTGCCAGTGATGTGAAGAGACTATACGGTGCCGGGCGAAAGTCGTCCGAGGTGGGAAAGGTGAAGCGAAAGCACATTCGGGCAGTAAAAGGGCTTCAAAGACAAAACAGATAAAGTAGAAGGCAATCTGTATGAAACTGGAGCACACTGAGTATATTTCGGAGTGATATGAACACTGCTGTGCATTTCATACATGTGAGATGAAGCGAAAGTACATTGAGTTTCAGTTTTTGTCATTAAAAAAAACCTCATTTTGGCCTAACGGGCATCACTTGAGACATCCTTAATCGCTCATTTTTTGAGTTATCAATCTCATTTTTTTAACACAAGAACAATTCTATGTGGTACTTTTATTGCTATGAATATACGGTATGACGGAATGACGGAAATGACAAAAAAAAAAAAAAATACAATTATTTTCCTCCAAAATGTTTTCTCAAGATTTCCTCTGATCAGGACAAGTGCCATTGTGTTATAAAGAACCTGTGAAAATTGCAGTGTGATCACATAATATGTTTTGGAGAAATCCTGTCTTAAAAAATGGCTGATTTCATGGCTGTGTATTGGAGACTAATTAGCATAATTAATGCACATTTTGCATTTATTTAAATGTCCATGTTATACCCTTCCAAATGGCATATAGGGGAAAAAGTCCATTAGGAGTGCCATGCTACCTTAATGCATAGGCCAACCAGAATAAAGAGACGTATAATTGTCTAGTTCTGTATCACGCTTAGTATCATGCCCCGATGTACCTGTATCAGCCCTTCGGACTCGGGCTGATACAGGTAATAACTTATCACATATCTACAACAAAACGCTTCCTAAAATTAGTTTATTTATTTAATACGAAAAATAACTGTTCAAGCAATATGAGATCATATTAAACATATTGTATGATACAATTTGGCAACAGAAGTTCTTTTAATAAAAACGACGTCCTTATTTCGATCCATTAACAAAGTATATGGTAACGGCTCCTTTGAAAGTACAGTTCTGTATAACAGGAAAGCGAGGGATGACATTTGTGGGAGAAGTCGAAAGATCCATGAATGGGTCATTCGCAAAGTCCATGAGAACATCATTAATAATTTCCATCAGGTCCATTGACTCTCTGCTCGTGGCGACGAAATTTTTTGCAGGTGGTGTAGCTTCAACAGCCAGAGTTGGTGAGGGTCGGTGGTAGGAGGTGAAGTGATCGTATGCGGAGCAGTAAACTCTGGTGTCGGTTGAAGATGTTAAGGCTTGGAATGATCTGTAATCAATTGTTGGACATTGGTTGAGATTTGTTGAATTGGTTAGCGTTGTTGATAGTGTAGATGACATATCATATTGGTGGTTGAAGGAGTTTGTGCAGTAAGTATTCAGGCTCTCTACATTCTTATGCCCAAATAATTGCTGCACTTTTCTTTCGTGCACCCCTCTTTCCAACAGATTCGAAACTGCTGTTCTGCGTACACTGATTGGTATGCCTCACCTGTTGTTGCTCTTCGGTGCTTGTTTGTACCACAAGCCCGTCTCCTTCCACTCGGTGTTCAGTGCGAACTACACCCTGCTTCCAGGAACCAAAGCCTCAATGGGTCTAATTCTGCTACATTCCCTGTACACCCTAATGGGACATAGGGGATCATCTGCAAAAAATCGTTATTGTTATTATTATTAATATTACTTACATATTACTTTTTTTATTACTATCATTATTATTATCATCATTATTGATATTATTATTGCTTTGAACGATACAATCTGATCATACATTTGTTTATCTTGCTATAACATGGAAGCATGCTTTGAATGGGAGACTGAAACATCTTGGGATTATAAGCCCTCCTCTCTTTGGTGTTGGTCCCCGTCCTGGTTTTGGTTGTCCTCTCAGTAAATTCAATGTACTCCCTTCTGTGTGAAGATTGCTTCAACTCCAGATCTCCCCATAATATCTTCACATGTTCATCTCTGCCTCTCAGCCCCAGAAACATTGTCATTACAAACCACATGGAGTTCAGTAGCGAGAGTGGAGTTTCTGAATGAAAGATACCCACACCATCTTTAAAGTGTTCCTGATAGGGAATACAAACACCTATTGCTTGAATTAATATTATATTGCATCCTACTATCTATTTCCATGTCCACCAAGCCAAACAATTTGTTACAATGAATTATAAATTCCTCATTTTATGCTGTGCAGCAGAACTTTTTCGAATATTCATATTTTTGCCGCGCTTTTCGGGATGCCGAGATGTGTCGTCACATATGACCCATACTTGCACCAGGCCGACCTTTTCTATGCATTCAGAGCATGTTTACAAGGATAGCTTTTGGGTCGAAACGATCGTCAAAATTAGTTATTGTGCGATATTCCGATAAATAGGAACACTAGTCATCATTTTGTGTCAGGATTGAACCGGCGTCGCCCGATTGTAAAATAAATGATCAGAAACCAATTCATCTACCAACTGAACTAGCGACATCGACGGAAATTCACTGACAGATTTCAGTTGTTAAGATAAATTGTACAGCTCCTCCTTTATATATCGATATTCTAGTGATATTATGAGATTATACACGTTACTTTCTGTAGCTGGATAAAATATGTTTTGTTGAATTCTGCGATCCTATTTAGGCAAGAAATAACACATTATCTCGGATCAAGTGGACCGACTCATTTATTCCTAGTTAGGCGAAGATCCGACTTACACAAAGATTTTAATGGGAATTTCATTACAAATCAACCGTTCCTTGGAATTCTGTCCGACTTTTAGAATGATGTTTTATATAAATTTACATTTATAAATGGTAACAGTCGCAGTACACATACAAAGGGTTTTATCACCTGACAACACCTTGGTGACATGAATCCAGGATAAAAACCCTTCTGTAGTGCCCCTTTACATAACCCCGGTAGGTTTCCTTTGTTCATCATTTCTCTTATCTGCTCTTTCAGTTCCTACATGCCCTATTTACACCAGTTTTATTTCCAACCTTAAACCTGACTGGTAATTGTAATTGGTACCTGTCTACCAAGTGCTTTATGGAGAAGTGGGTTTGAAGGAATTGATCTTTGTCGTATCTCATGTGATGGTTCAGCTAATTACCTGTATTGCAGATTAGGCTTTCAAAGTAATTATTTTTTAATGATTTGTTAACATTTGAAACAGGTGGAGAATTTGCGAATACACAACATAACAAATTTTAATGTACATATATTGATTAAATTTCAACATCATAAAAGTGACACTTATTCACTGGCATTTAAATAAATTATAAGACAACCACATTTTTTTAATCAAAGATTTACCTCACACACTTTATTTTAAAACAAAAGTACTTTTATAATATATAAAATAATAATAATATAAACAGTGTGTTACTTTTTTATACCGTTACACTGTGTCCGTTACTTTCGTTCCTCTAAAAAGATAGCTGTGCATCTGGAGCCTACGAATGTTTGTAAAATCAAACTAAAGTTGTCAAATTGTAAATTATCACTCCAAATACACCGGTAGAATTGTCACTCACTAGTAGTAATATGGTCCATTTGGAGGGGTATCCTGCGGTGTTTTCGCTGTTTTTCTGAGCGATATTGGGGAGATGTCGGCGTCCGCCCCCCGAGTGGGCATAAGACCAGTGGCGCCCCAGGCGGCGAATGAAGGAGTGCGTAATCCTTGAATGGTGGCGGGTGAAGGAGTGCGTAATTTTTTAAGGACTACCGGTGAGTATAGGAACGACAGAAGATGAAAGTTTAAAAGTGTTAAAAGGTGAGTCATTAGAGATGATGAAGGGAACAGAAGGATCCATTAATAAGGTGAGAATAATTCGTGCAATGACGTATCGTGTAGATTGAAGGAAAGATCAAGGGGGAATCAGTCTGTGAAAGGAAAGTATATATATGTATGTATGTATGTATGTTTGAAATAATGTACCGTAGAATGAAGGAAAGATCAAAGGGGAATCAATCTTTGAAAAAGTATGTATGTATGTTTGAAATAATAAGGTAAAAACCAACAAACACCACAGTTTGAAAGTTGAATAGTTTTATTAACATCAACGATCGATGATATCATCGAAACCCTCATCATTATCATCATCAGTATCCTCATCCAGCCAATTCTCTCTATCCCCTGTGTCAATTAAAGGTGGGGAAGGTGGAGGATACCACGGACTAGGTGGCTCGATGCGTGCTCGTGTATCGAGTAGTTCCTGCATAACACAGGCGAAAGATATGTCGTGTTCTGTTAGAGATATGTGTGTGTGCGCGTGTACGAAAGAACTAACGAAACACAAGAGTAATCGAGTGCACACGAATGATATTCCTTTCTGAGCGATATTGGGGAGATGTCGGCGTCCGCCCCGCCCCCCCCCCCGAGTGGGCGTAAGACCAGTGGCGCCCCAGGCGGCGAGTGAAGGAGTGCGTAATCCTTGAATGGTGGCGAGTGAAGGAGTGCGTAATCCTTGAAGGACTACCGGTGAGTATAGTAACGACAGAAGATGAAAGTTTAAAAGTGGTAAAAGGTGAGTCTTTAGAGATGATGAAGGGAACAGAAGGATCAACTGATAAGGTGAGAATAATTTGTCCAATGACGTATCGTGTAGAATGAAGGAAAGTTCAAAGGGGAATCAGTCTTTCAAAAAGTATGTATGTATGTATGTATGTTTGAAATAATAAGGTAAAAACCAACAAACACCACAGTTTGAAAGTTGAATAGTTTTATTAACATCAACGATCGATTATATCATCGAAACATTCATAATTATCATCCTCAGTGTCCTCATCCAGCCAATTCTCTCTATCCCCTGTTTCAATTGGAGGTGGGGAAGGCGGAGGATACCACGGACTAGGTGGCTCGATGCGTGCTCGTGTATTGAGTAGTTCCGGCATGACACAGGCGAAAGATATGTCGTGTTCTGTTAGAGAGATGTGTTTGTGCGCATGTATGAAAGAACTAACGAAACACACGAGTAATCGAGTGCACACAAATTGTATTCCTTTCTGAGCGATATTGGGGGAGAGGTCGGCGTCCGCCCCCCTGAGGCAACAGCGTGCATAATTGGCGCCTCTTATTAGAGGGGTGCGTGTGTGTTATTGTATGTAAACATGTGGGTGCGTGTTTGACAATTACATATTATAAAGTTTTAACATGTTTTTTAATCTTCAAGTTGTGTATTCCATCTCAGCCGTTCCTGGTAGAATGCAATAACCATCTAAGGACAGATGATGTTCGCCTGTCGAGCAAACACGAGATCCATCTCGTCACTGTCTTTCCTGCAAGTCGCAACATACATACACACATACACACATACATGATGGATCTCTTATGAGTTTGATCTGTCATACATTGACTATACTCAAAGATGGTACTTATTGACACGTAACAAGAGGAAGAGTACATCATAGCATACATTGACTATACACAAAGATGGTACATATTGACACGTAACAAGAGGAAGAATACATTATAGCATACATTTACTATATAAAAATATGGTACATAATGACACGTAACAAGAGAAAGGGTACATTATAACATACAATGACTATACACAAAGATGGTACATATTGATATGTAACAAGTGGAAGAGTACATTATAACATACATTGACTATACACAAAGTTGGTACATATTGACCTGTAACAAGAGGAAGAGTACATTATAGCATACATTGACTATACACAAAGATGGTACATATTGACATGTGATATGAGGAAGAATACATTATGACATACATTGACTATACACAAAGATGGTACATATTGACACGTAACAAGAGGAAGAGTACATTATAGCATACATTGACTAAACACAAAGATGGTACATATTGACACGTAACAAGAGGAAGAGTACATTATAGTATACATTGACTATACACAAAGAAGGTACATAATGACACGTAACAAGAGGAAGAATACATTATAACATACATTGACTATACACAAAGATGGTACATATTGACACGTAACAAGAGGAAGAGTACATTATAACGTATATTGACTATACACAAAGATGGTACATATTGACACGTAACAAGAGGACGAGTACATTATAACGTACATTGACTATACACAAAGATGGTACATATTGACATAGTTTGGCAGAGTGCCAATATCTTGTGTAATGTGTATGTGTGTATGTGTGTGTGTGTGAGAATAATTCGTCCAATGACGTATCGTGTAGAATGAAGGAAAGATCAAAGGGGAATCAGTCTAAGAAAGGAAAGTAAATGTACGAAGATATGTATGAATGTATGTTTGAAATAACGTATCTTAAGGTACAAACACCACAGTTTGAATGGTGAATAATTTTATTATCATCAGCGATCGACTACATCAACGACTCCATCGTCATCTTCATAGTCGGGTTCTAGACACCAATTTTCGACATCCCCCGTGTCCAGGGCAACAGGGTCGGGGTCAACCCAAGGGTTTGGAGGATCAAACCGTTCCCGTGTCCTCAGCAGTTCAGCCATGACAACGCAGAAAGCACAGCGATGATTGTCGCGGAGTTCTTCTTCTCTGGAACATACATTAAAACTTTCAAACTGTATGAACGATACGTTAAATCTATTGAAATATATGTGTGTATGTATGTATGTATGTATGTAGAATGATACCTAAGGCGTCAGTGCTGTAACCAGACACCGCGTAAGTAGCCGACACGAGAAAAGGGCAGCCGAGGTCAACAGACAGGGAGTGATAAGAATGGACTATGAC
Organism: Paraescarpia echinospica; assembly: GCA_020002185.1. NCBI lineage: Eukaryota > Metazoa > Annelida > Polychaeta > Sabellida > Siboglinidae > Paraescarpia > Paraescarpia echinospica. The sequence continues at coordinate 45,140,873 of CM034534.1, read as the reverse complement.
ACTAGTCGTCTGCTGCCGGTAGAGAAGTAACCAGACACCGCGTAGCTAGCCGAAACGACAAGAGGGCAGACAAGGTCATAGATAAGGAAGGGTACAACATGTATATGACAGCGTGGTGTAATATATAAGTGAATCCTAGTAAGTAGGTCATCAAATATATGAATATTAGTACATATATTGACTATACACAAAGATGGAACATATTGGCACGTAACAAGAGGAAGAGTACATTATAGCACACATTGACTAAACACAAAGATGGTACATATTGACACGTAACAAGAGGAAGAGTACAGTCATTTGCAAAAGTTTAAGACCAGGCACGATTTGTTAAAGAAATTTGAGAAAACTAAGATTTGTTGGCCTTCACATAACATTATATCAGTTCCTTTCGCGAAATAAACGTAGTACAACATAAATATGAAACTTTATGTCGTCCAAAAGTGTCAGTGTCTCTACTTTTCAGTATTTAGTGTGGCCTCCTTTGCTGTCAATGAACGCCTGGATGCGATATGGCATGCTACAAAACCAGTGATTCGCATTACTCCTGGGTGATTTCGGTGACCCAAACGTCCTTGATAGCTTGTTTCACGTTTTGAGCGCTTGATGGTTGTTTGTCTGCCAAGTTATCCTTCATTATAATCCACAGGTTCTCAATGGGATTTAGATCTAGGCTGTTCCCAGGCCATTCCAGCACGGAGATTTTGTTCTTCTTGGGGAAATCAGTGGCTACCTTGGATCGGTGACAAGGAGCGCCCTCTTGTATGGAAATTGTACATTTGTGGATGTCGATATGCAGTTTCAGCTTCTCCTTCAGCAATTCCACGTACCTATGTCCATTCATAGTGGTGTTAGGTGGAATAAAATACAGATCAGAAGGGCCAAAACATGACATGGCACCCCAAATCATCTGATTTGGCGGGTGTTTCATTGTGGCTGCTGTATATTTCTCATAAAATCGCTTACTTACGGGCTGCCTAACGTGCCTCTTGCGAGGTATAAACTGTTGCATGGTCGATTCATCTGAGAACAACACTTTCTTCCACTGCGCGAGAGTCCAGTGGCGATGTCGTCTGGCAAATTCCAGTCTCTTTTTTTCATCACAGGTGTCAGGCGTGGCTTACGGGCCGGCTTGCGGGACTTGAGCCCAAATTCCTTGCTGAGACGTCTCGAAACAGTACTGAGACTTATTTCCATACCTTTTAAGCGTAAAGTAGCCCGACTTTTCTTGCATAAGCTCATTGGCGAGCACATCACGATGCGTCTCATTGCGTAGTAATTCCTGAGCATAGTTTTCCGTGGACGACCACTCCTTTTACTGTCACGAAAAGTGCCATCAGTATTGAATTTGACGATGGCGTTGTGCACGGCTGTCTTGGAATAACGTAATTTAGCACTATTGTCTCTTTCCGTATGTCCTTCTCCATGTAGAGTCACTATTTGTGCCCTTAGAACCTCTGTCAAAGACGATTTTTTGCCCATTTCAGGGATGAAGACAAAACTGGAAAAACAGCTAATCGTTACTGACAGCAGCAAACTAATGACCTGGAAGTACTGACTAGGCGTATTGCTTCAAGGCCCAAATAGGATGATGCAATCCAGACATTATCTGATGCAATCTGATGCCATACCATAAAATGCTTAAAAATCGTGCCTGGTCTTAAACTTTTGCAAATGACTGTACATTATAGCATACATTGACTATACACAAAGATGGTACATATTGACACGTAACAAGAGGAAGGGTACATTATAGCATACATTGACTATACACAAATATGGTACATAATGACACGTAACAAGAGGAAGAGTACATTATAACATACATTGACTATACACAAAGATGGTACATATTGACACGTAACAAGAGGAAGAGTACATTATAACATACATTGAATATACACAAAGGTGGTACATATTGACAATGTAATTGTATGTCTGTGATGAAGAATGGTGTTATGTATAATATTCTAGAATCGATTCTGTTATGATGCAACATTGCTTGTTGCTTAAATAGATCCACTATAGTGTTATCGTTGTTGAATCTAGCTTGCAGATAATCAACGGTTACATACCATTTCATAAGGAAGATCACTTCCCCGTTATGGTATGTCGCTCCGACGATTCTCTCTGGCTGAAGGCCCCGGTCGAAGCCCTGAGGTATGTTGTCTTCCTCCTATATCAATGCACATTACGATGCATGACGCTACATCATCCCATTTATAAGCAGACGTGACTCACCAATCTTATGTTGACAGTATACCACAAACATATTGTAATAACGTACCTGTAGCATATCAAATCCGTCTTATTCCAAACGTAGATTTAGTGTAGTGACTGATGACATCTTAGTATTATTGATATGCAGACACACTGTATAGAAAGTTGTAAAGTACAAGTTATATCAGCAAAGAGTCTCGTGACATGTAACAGCTGGCAATTACCGAATATCCCCTAACCCGAGCACGTGATGCGGCGTCCAAATATCAGGAAGATAACAATGCGTGAGCGCGGCTTATCAGAAAACAGACGACAATTACCGAGGACAGACCCTTGGGAAAAACACATGGCCGTGTGGAAGAGATAAGTGGCATGTGTGTGTAGTCACGTGAATGAATGTAGTGCCACCTGGTGGAGTGTATTGTGAGGTAGTGCCTTCTGCTGAGAATTGGGTCATGAGGGGTAATGAAGGGTGATGAAGGAGTAATGAGGGAAGAATAAAAGCACTTTACATATTGGGACATCAATGCACCGAATTCTCACTGTAGCGTCCTAGCTTTACACACATGCACGCACCCATGCATCCACCCACCGTCTCCGTCCCCACTCGCCCTCGCCGCCGCATATGCATGAAAGAACTAACGAAACACAAGAGTATACAACCAGACACCGCGTAGCTAGCCGAAACGACAAGAGGGCAGGCAAGGTCATAGATAAGGAAGAGTACAACATGTATATGACAGTGTGGTGTAATATATATAAGTGAATCCTGGTAAGTAGGCCATAAAGTATTGATATTATAGTTGTGAGAGAAGTCGTAAATGCTGTGGCTCTACCACTTACCGGGTAGAGGAATACGCAAGATCTGGTTATGAGAGAGGTCGTAAGTTATGTGGCTCCACCACCTACCGGGTAGAGGAACAGGTCAGTGTCGGGTTATGCGAGAGGTTGTAATTAGTTCGGTGGCTCTACCACCTACCGGGTAGAGGAACACGTCAGGGTCTGGTTGTGTGAGAGGTTGTAAGTTATGTGGCTCTACCACCTACCGGGTAGAGGAACACGCCAGGGTTTGGTTGTGACAGATGTCATAAGTTCTGTGGCTCTACCATCTACCGGATAGAGGAACACGCCAGGTCTGGTTGTGTGAGAGGTTGTAAGTTATGTGGCTCCACCACCTACCGGGTAGAGGAACACGCCAGGGTCTGGTTGTGAGAGAGGTCGTAAGTTATGTGGCTCCACCACCTACCGGGTACAGGAACATGCCAGGGTCTGGTTGTGGAGAGGACGTAACTTCTGTGGCTCAACCACCTACCGGGTAGAGGAACACGCCAGGTCTGGTTGTGTGAGAGGTCGTAAGTCCTGTGGCTCCACCACCTACCGGGTAGAGGAACAAGCTAGGGTCTGGTTGTGAGAGACGTCGTAAATTCTGTGGATCTACCATCTACCGGGTACAGGAACATGCCAGGGTCTGGTTGTGGAGAGGAGGTAACTTCTGTGGCTCTACCACCTACCGGGTAGGGGAACAGGCCAGTGTCTGGTTATGTGACAGGTCGTAAGTTATGTGGCTCTACTACCTACCGGGTAGAGGAACATACCAGGGTCTGATTGTGAAAGACGTCGTAAGTTGTGTGGCTCTACCACCTACCGGGTAGAGGAACACGCCAGGGTCTGGTTGTAAGAGACGTGGTAAGTTATGTGGCTCTACCATCTACCAGTTCTGGTTGTGTGAGATGTGGTAAGTTCTGTGGCACCACCACCTACTGGGTACATAGATACATACATAGAGATATACATATATACATACATAGATACATACATTGATACATACATATATACATACTAATATACATACATATATACATACTAGGAGACATACATAGATACATACTAATATACATACATGGATACATACATAGTGACATACATATATACATACCTATATACATACATATTCTTCGTGTCTGTTCACTCACTCACTCACTCACACATTCTTCGTGCCTGTTCACTCACTCACTCACTCACTCACTCACTCACTCACTCACTCACTCACTCACTCACTCACTCACTCACTCACTCACTCACTCACTCACTCACTCACTCACTCATTCTTCGTGTCTGTTCACTCACTCACTCACTCACTCACTCACTCACTCACTCACTCACACACACACTTCACTACTCACTCACTTCACCACCAACACTCACTCACTCACTCACTCACCTCACCTCACTCACTACTCACACTACTCACTCACTCACTCACTCACTCACTCACTCACACCTCACTCACTCACTACCACCTACTCACTTACTCACTCACTCACTCACTCACTCACTCACTCTCACTCACTCACTCTCACTCACTCACACTCCACTACTCACTCACTCACTCACTCACTCACTCACTCACTCACTCACTCACTCACTCACTCACTCACTCACTCACTCACTCACTCACTCACTCACTCACTCACTCACCTCCACTCACTCACTCACTCACACTCACTCACTCACTCACTCACTCTCTCTCACTCACACTCACTCACTCACTCTCACTCACTCACTCACTCACTCACTCACTCACTCTCACTTCTCACTCACTCACTCACTCACTCACTCACTCACTCACTCACTCACACTCACTCACTCACTCACTCACTCACTCTCACTCACCACTCACTCACTCACTCACTCTCACTCACTCACTCACTCACTCACTCACCTCACCACTCACTCACTCACTCACACCTCACCACTCACTCTCACTCACTCACTCACCACCTCACTCACTCACTCACTCCCACACCTCACTCACCACTCACTCACTCACTCTCACTCACTCACTCACTACTCACTCACTCACCTCACTCACTCACTCACTCCACTCTCACCACCTCACTCACTCACTCACTCACCTACTCACTCACACTCACTCACTCACTCACTCACCACTCACTCACTCACCACTCACTCACTCACCACCTCACTCACTCACTCTCCTCACTCACTCACTCACACCACTCACTCACACCTCACTCCACTACTCACACTCACTCACTCACTCACTCACTCTCACTCACTCACCTCACCCTCACTCTCACTCACTCACTCCACTCACTCTCACCACTCACTCACTCACTCACTCTCACCACACTCACCACCTCACTCACTCACACTCACTCACCTCACTCACACTCACTCACTCACCTCACTCACTCACTCACTCACTCACCTCACACTCACACTCTCACTCACCTCACTCACTCACTCACTCACTCACTCACTCACTCACTCACTCACTCACTCACTCACTCACTCACTCACTCACTCACTCACTCACTCACTCACTCACTCACTCACTCACTCACTCACTCACTCACTCACTCACTCACTCACTCACTCACTCACTCACTCACTCACTCACTCCTCACTCACCACCACCACCAACTCACTCACTCACTCACTCACCTCACTCACTCACTCATCTCACTACCTCACCACTCTCACTCACTCACTCACTCACTCACTCACTCACTCACTCACTCACTCACTCACTCACTCACTCACTCACTCACTCACTCACCTCACTCACTCACTCACTCAATCACTCACTCACTCACTCACTCACTCACTCGCTCACTCACCCACTCACTCACTCATTATTCTTGTCTGTTCACTCACTCACTCACTCATTATTCGTGTCTGTTCACTCACTCATTCTTCGTGTCTGTTCACTCACTCACTCATTATTCGTGTCTGTTCACTCACTCAATCTCTCACTCACTCACTTACTCACTCACTCACTCACTCACTCACTCACTAACTCACTCATTCTTCGTGTCTGTTCTCTCACTCATTCTTCTTTTCTGTTCACTCACTCACTCACTCACTCACACACTCACTCACCCTTCGTGTCTGTTCACTCACTCACTCACACAAGTCCTCACGCATTCACTCACACAAGCCCTCGAAACACTAAACTTATCCGAACACGTGACACGAATTGAACTCAGACCAACTAGTCGGACAAACGAAACAGTACACTTTGACCAACACGCTGAACGAATCGAACTATAGACACGAGTTGTACAAACGAAACACTAAACTTAGCCGAACACGGGTCACGAATTGAACTCAGACCAACTAGTTGGACAAACGAAACACTATACTTTGACCAACACGCTGCACGAATCGAACTATAGACACGAGTTGTACAAACGAAACACCAAACTTAACTGTTTATCGCGTGACATCCCACCGCTTTCAAGCAATTCGACGGGTTATCACGTGACATCTCACCTCTTTCAGACAATTCGACGAGAGATAACAGCCAACAGACGTCGCATTGTGCATTGTGCACTGCACGCTTATTCGTTGGAAATAGCGGAATCGTAGAGGCCGCCATGACAGGTCGCCATGACATTCAAATAACTTCCGGTACGACGTTACTTCCGGCGTAGCGTCTAGAGACCGCCATGACAGTCAAGTGACTTCCGGTATGACATCACATCCGGCGTAGCGCCCCCTAGTGGATAATTGAAGTACTACCCTACATGATAGCGCCATCTAGCGGGTAAAAATATCTAATTAGGTTAGATAGAGAACAAACTTGGGGTTAACCTCGCGAAAAGTTAATGTTTTCTCCCTCTGGGACAAAAATATTAAATTTTCTGAAAATGTATTGAACCACCTTGGAGGTTGCTTAAATTTTCGCGAGGTTAACCCCAACTGTCAATATGTACCATCTTTGTGTATAGTCAATGTATGCTATAATGTACCATTCCTCTTGTTACGTGTCAATATGTACCATCTTTGTGTTTAGTCAATGTGTGCTATAATGTACTCTTCCTCTTGTTACGTGTCAATATGTACCATCTTTGTGTGTAGTCAATGTATGTACTAATATTCATATATTTGATGACCTACTTACCAGGATTCACTTATATATTACACCACGCTGTCATATACATGTTGCACCCTTTCTTATCTATGACCTTGCCTGCCCTCTTGTCGTTTCGGCTAGCTACGCGGTGTCTGGTTACTTCTCTACCGGCAGCAGACGACTAGTGTCATAGTCCATTCTTATCACTCCCTGTCTGTTGACCTCGGCTGCCCTTTTCTCGTGTCGGCTCCCTACGCGGTGTCTGGTTACAGCGCTGACGCCTTAGGTATCATTCTACATATATACATACATACACACATATATTTCAATAGATTTAACGTATCGTTCATACAGTTTGAAAGTTTTAATATATGTTCCAGAGAAGAAGAACTCCGCGACAATCATCGCTGTGTTTTCTGCGTTGTCATAGCTGAACTGCTGAGGACACGGGAACGGTTTGATCCTCCAAACCCTTGGGTTGACGCCGACCCTGTTGCCCTGGACACGGGGGATGTCGAAAATTTTTGTCTAGAACCCGACTATGAAGATGACGATGGATTCGTTGATGTAGTCAATCGCTGATGTTAATAAAACTATTCACCTTTCAAACTGTGGTGTTTGTACCTTAAGATACATTATTTCAAACATACATTCATACATATCTTCATACATTTACTTTCCTTTCATATACTGATTCCCCTTTGATCTTTCCTTCATTCTACACGATACGTCATTGGACGAATTATTGTCACACTCACACACACACACACACACACACACACACACACACACACACACACACACACATTACACAAGATACTGACACTCTACCAAACTATGTCAATAAGTACCATCTTTGTGTATAGTCAATGTATGTTATAATGTACTCTTCCTCTTGTTACGTGTCATTATGTACCATCTTTGTGTATAGTCAATGTATGCTGTAATGTACTCTTCCTCTTGTTACGTGTCATTATGTACCATCTTTGTGTATAGTCAATGTATGCTGTAATGTACTCTTCCTCTTGTTACGTGTCAATATGTACCATCTTTGTGTATAGTCAATGTATGCTGTAATGTACTCTTCCTCTTGTTACGTGTCAATAAGTACCATCTTTGTGTTTAGTCAATGTATGCTATAATGTACTCTTCCTCTTGTTACGTGTCAATATGTACCATCTTTGTGTTTAGTCAATGTGTGCTATAATGTACTCTTCCTCTTGTTACGTATCACTATGTACCATCTTTGTGTATAATCAATGTATGTTATAACGTACTCTTCCTTATGTCACATGTCAATATGTACCATCTTTGTGTATAGTCAATGTATTCTATGATGTACTCTTCCTATTGTTACATGTCAATATGTACCATCTTTGTGTATATTCAATTTATGCTGTAATGTACTCTTCCTCTTGTTACATGTCAATATGTACAATCTTTATGTATATTCAAGGTATGTTGTAATGTACTCTTCCTCTTGTTACGTCTCATTATGTTCCTTCTTTTTGTATAGTCAATGTATGCTATAATGTACTCTTCCTCTTGTTACGTGTCAATATGTACCATCTTTGTGTATAGTCAATGCATGTTAAGATGTAGTCTTCCTCTTGTTACGTGTCAATAAGTACCATCTTTTTGTACAGTCAATGTATGACAGATCAAACTCATAAGAGATCCATCATGTATGTGTGTATGTGTGTATGTATGTTGCGACTTGCAGGAAAGACAGTGACGAGATGGATATCGTGTTTGCTCGACAGACGAACATCATCTGTCCTCAGATGGTGACTGCATTCTACCGGGAACGGCTGAGATGGAATACACAACTTGAAGATTAAAAAAGCATGTTAAAACTTTATAATATGTAATTGTTGTTCGTTTTGTCAAACACGCACATACATGTTTACATACAATTACACACACACACCCCTCTAATAAGAGGCGCCAATTACGCACGCTGTTGCCTCATTGGGGCGGACGCCGACATCTCCCCAATATCGCTCAGAAAGGAATACAATTCGTGTGCACTCGATTACTCTTGTGTTTCGTTAGTTCTTTCATACACGCGCACACACACATATCTCTAGCAGAACACGACATATCCTTCGTCTGTGTCGTGCAGGAACTACTCGATACACGAGCACGCATCGAGCCACTTAGTCCGTTGTATCCTCCGCCTTCCCCACCTCCAATTGACACAGGGGATAGAGAGAATTGGCTGGATGAGGACACTGATGATGATAATGATGAGGGTTTCGATGATATCATCGATCGTTGATGTTAATAAAAATATTCAAATTTCAACCAGTGGTGTTTGTTGGTTTTTACCTTATTATTTCAAACATACATACATACATACATACTTTTTCAAAGACTGATTCCCCTTTGATCTTTTCTTCATTCTACGATACATTATTTCAAACATACATACATACATATATACTTTCCTTTCACAGACTGATTCCCCTTTGATATTTCCTTCATTCTACACGATACGTTATTGGACGAATTATTCTCACCTTATCAGTTGATCCTTCTGTTCCCTTCATCATCTCTAATGACTCACCTTTTAACACTTTTAAACTTTCATCTTCTGTCGTTCCTATACTCACCGGTGGTCCTTCTAGGATTACGCACTCCTTCACTCGCCACCATTCAAGGATTACGTACTCCTTCACTCGCCTCCTGGGGCGCCACTGGTCTTATGCCCACTCGGGGGGGGGGGCGGACGCCGACATCTCCCCAATATCGTTCAGAAAACGGATACCCCTCCAAATGGACCATACTACTACTGTCACTGTTATATAATGGGAGCTGATTATCCAGCATTTCCCTGCTGCTGATTGATTGGTAGTTAGAGGCAACCTTATCAATGGTCATTAAGTCAGTGATTTTTATAAGACAAATGTTCAACAGAATGTATTTACAACAAATTAATTTAACACACAAACACATTCTGCCTTGAAATGTTATTACAAAACATTCTGATGGGGTTACAACGACAATTCCAGACTTTTCTGCCCTGTGACGTTAATCAAAGTGCTATATTATCGCCCACGCGAATTGATTGCCGTTAACTTTTGCTAGTCGTCGGCTTTCATCTAGTCTTCAATTTGTCATGTAGTTCTAGGTTATTTCCAGCATACCTATGCCTTTGTTCACGCGGCCGTGATACCAATCAAAGTAAGACCAAGTAAAATAATAATAATAATAACCGTCAAATTTCCGGTGGAAGGCATGCATGCCAGAGCTGAGGTTCAGTTCCTGCCGACACCATTTCAAAACTAGAAAGTTAACTAACGTATACAACATCAGATCCAGCAATCCGAAATGGTACAAGATTGTCTTTTAGGTACTGAATACTCAATATTAACCTTCTTGCGATCTTACTTCACTTGGGCTGGCAGCGCGCTCGACGGAGAATGTGCGGCGTTTCGACGGCTGTGGTCTGTAACTAAATATCGTCGGCATTGCTCCAAGCTTCAAAACCCGACGTCGCCGACGTTTTGACGGGTCTTGTCCCATTAACTGATGAAATACATCCACTTCGAAACACGTTTCTTAAAAATGAGCCGAACAGAGTGAACTGTATGCCGTAACATGTGTACATGTGTTGACAACATTGCCTATACGTCATGGGAACACTGTGTCGTTTATTCGCCGATATAATTATGTTATATATTAGTGCTGCCACCTTTTGCATTACTGAAAAATTTCTTGTTGTAAGAAACCACCTGCATCATATAAATTAGGAAGACAATACGCCGTGTGTTTAGTAAACAGAATCATTAGAAATAAGTTAGCCAGTTCTAAGCAGAGTGGACGCAGCCGACATTCGGAATGCACTGGATAATTATAAATGTATACATTGTATAGGTAAGTGTTGACATAGCTCGGCGCCCCGGTAACATAAATCAGGGGCGGGGCAACGTTAATCCATAATTATATATGAAAGGTATGCCGGACTGTTCGCAGCCTGCAGGTGTATAACATTAATCCAGCCGGTATTCTCTAAGGGATCGAAAGTCATTTATTTTGTTTTGTGGAGTTCGCAGTTGAGGCAACGAACTTCAATAGAGGGTACACTATAATTCACATTCGGGTTGAAAGGAAAGGCTCATCCTGCCTTAATTGACAGGCAAAACGTGGTTAGTTTGACCTGGCGTCCTTGCAAGTCGGAAGCCTTAATAATTGAACTACGCATGTGCAAAGGTGCATGGATGCTTGAACACGCATGCGTGAATACGGTAGGCTGGGTAATCTGAAGGGTGTTTAAAAGGAGATAAAAAAAGGGGAATGAAAAGACCGGGAGGCGGGCGAAGATGTCTCTTGTATGTTTTAGAGTCTAAATTTCAACTTTAATATGGAACAGTGTATCCCATATTCTCTTTCTCAAATTCGGTATAATCATTTAAAAAATAAACCGGTACTTCGATTCTGCCTAATTAACAATATTGGGGGTAGTGGCTACTTATTCCAGTCCATTCCATCCTCTCAATTGTAAACATATTTAATTCATCAATTGCAAACATATTCAATTGACATTTTACCAATATTAGCCCAAATTTAGCCAACCAAATAAAACACTACCAATAAAACGTTCAGACATTACCTTAATGGACAACATAACAATGTATTTAATTTTCAACTTATTAATGAAGAAACAATATCTGAAACAATTGATGATATGCATCCAAAGACAAGCTGCTGATTTGATGGTGTTTCCACACGAATATTAAAGTCAACTATTTTAATCACAAACCAACTGTTAACTTCGTGTATCTTTCCCGATAAACTCAAAATAGCAAAAGTAATACCAATTTATAAAAAGGGATACAATACCGTATTCTGAAACTACAGACCAATATAAATTTTACCTGCCATTTAAAAAGTAATCAAAACAGTTATTTATAATTAGCTTTAATCTTTCTTTAAAAGACATGGATTTAGAAAGGATCATTCAACTGAATTTTCCGCTCTCAAATTAATTGATAGAATATTAACAAGTCATATCGAGAAAATGTCAACTAGATGCTCCAGTACTATAGATACCCTAAATATATTTAAACGATTGTTATCTCTGATTGTAAATATTACAACATATAACTCTCTGATATTGTCACATCTAAACTATGGTTTAACGGCCTGGGGCTATAGGTATGACAACATTAAAACTAAGTAAAAATAATGCTCACGCAAATGCACTGATCAGAATATATAGTCTTATATTTCTAAAAATAGAATATATTCTAAATGTTCACGAATTAAAACTATTCCATAAACATATACACAATAAACTAACTGTTTTTCTGGAAAACTTACCATTAGTTCAGAATAACAGGTATAGTTTGCCCCATACAATAAATAATGGACCAGATTTAATTAAGAACAAGATCACCACTCACAGTTTATATGCCTTTGCAACATATTCCAAACTTTACTATCTGAATACTCTTGCTGAGCAGTGTACAATCCAAAACTGTTCTATATGTAATAGGGATACCTTCGGCTGACTCTGTGCCTGCTTTGTTATACATGACTTAATTTAAAAACCAGCTGTTTGTACGCTTGTATATTTAGTAAGTGTAATATATATATAAGACCCAGTATATCATATACATTTATATTGTAATAATGCACCCATTGTACTAGGGATTGTTTTCTTTTATCAATCAAATAATCAATGAAATTGTGTTTCGGAGTGGCTCCCACGACAGCGACTATAATTAGTTTCAGTAGGAGTCTCCCATTCCTTATATTACACATTCTTTTGTTTCCCCAACCTACATTTTATATTTACCAGTTTGTCGACTGGAATGTAAACATATTGTATGGGTTTTATTACGATTATTCTGTATTGTGTAATTGCAACAAATAAATATTTCCTGTTTCTCCAAAATACACTTTTCCCAGTCGTCTACTCTGTAGTTTACACTCTATTTTTTATGCTTAGCCTTAGATGTCAGATGGTGTCACTTACTGTTATTTTGTTTCAGAACTCACAAATGTTTGTGACAGAACTGTCAACAATCAAGTAACACGACTGCAAAAACTCGCTCGTATTGATACCAACAACTGATGTGTGCACCAACACGACACATGACACCGAGGCAGATCACACAGAAACAAGAGAAAACGTGACTGAATAACTCGTGACATACTATTGAGCGTTCATACAGATACCAACTTCCTTTGACGGAAAACATTCGAGTGTCACAGTTGTGCAGCAAATGTTCGTTTGCTTTCTCAGACAGTTGAGAAAACTATGTGTGACACACGTGGAAGACATTCTTTTTCGAGGGACGGTTTTAAGTTGCACATTGAGAAATATATAAATGTCACACCTGTGGAAAATATTTTAACAAGATGTTGTTATGAAACTATATTGTTCCACCTTCGTAAATAGTACGAATAGTGAGAATCTCTTGAGATGTGATGTACACTAGGGATAACACGTTTATGTGTTTGTAACAATAGTGCATTGGAGACAACAGCACGATACAAAATAATGCTTGTGTTTGGTAAAAAGGTTTGGAACAAATACAGTTTAATTATGTATGTGAATGTGTAGACGAATACTGTAGAGGAACGATGGAAATTGGACACATGTGGTGTACAGTTCTCAAAAAGTGGAAATCTCAAGACGCATTTCCGTATCCACACCGGGGAGAAACCCTACAAATGCGATATCTGTGGATCAAATTTCTCACAACGTAGTAATCTGAAGAGGCATGTCCGTATCCACACTGCAGAGAAACCTTACAAATGTGAAACGTGTGGTGTACGGTTCCCAGAAAGTGGAACTCTGAAGAAACATGTCCGTATCCACAATTGAGAGAAACCTTACAAATGTTATACGTGTGGTGCACGGTTCTCCAAAAGTGGAACTCTGAAGAATCATGTCCGTATCCACACCGGGGAGACACCTTACAAATGTGATAAGTGTGGTGCAAGGTTCTCAGAAAGTAGAACTCTGAAGAATCATATCCGCATCCACACCGGGGAGAAACCTTACAAATGTTATACGTGTGGTGCACGGTTCTCACAACGTAGTAATTTGAAGACGCATGTCCGTATCCACACCGGGGAGAAACCTTACAAATGTGATACGTGTGTTGCACGGTTCTCAAAAAGTGGAACTCTGAAGAATCATGTCCGTATCCACACCGGGGCGAAAACTTACAAATGCGATACGTGTGGTGTAGGGTTCTCAGAAAGTGGAACTCTGAAGAATCATGTCCGTATCCACACCGGAGAGAAACCTTATAAATGTGATACGCGTGGTGCAGATTTCTCACACCGTAGTAATTTGAAGACGCATGTCCGTATCCACACCGGAGAGAAACCTTACAAATGTGATACGTGTGGTGCACATTTCTCACAAAGTAGCCATTTCAAGACGCATGTCCGTACCCACGCCGTGGACTAACCTTACAAATGCGATACGTGTGGTACACGCTTCACTACAAGTGGAACTCTGAAAAATCATGTCCGTATCCACACCGGGGAGAAACCTTACAAATGTGAAACGTGTGGTGCACGGTTCTCAGAAAGTGGAACTATAAAGAATCTTGTCCGTATCCACACCGGGGAGAAATCTTGCAAATGTGATTCGTGTGGTGCACGGTTCTCAGAAAGTGGAACTCTGAAGAATCATGTCCGTATCCACACCGAGGAGAAACCTTACAAATGTTATACGTGTGGTGCACATTTCTCACAAAGTAGTAACTTGAAGACGCATGTCCGTATCCACACCGGGGAGAAACCTTACAAATGTGATACGTGTGGTGCACGGTTCTCAAAATGTGGAACTCTGAAGAATCATGTCCGTATCCGCACCGGAGAGAAACCTTACAAATGTGATACGTGTGTTGCACATTTCTCACAAAGTAGCCATTTGAAGACGTATATCCGTATTCTCGCCGGGGAGAAACCTTACAAATGCGATACGTGTGGTGCAGGGTTCTCAGAAAGTGGAACTCTGAAGAATCAAGTCCGTATCCACACCGGGGAGAAACCTTACAAATGTTATACGTGTGGTGCACATTTCTCACAAAGTAGTAATATGAAGACGCATGTCCGTATCTACGCCGGGGAAAAACCTTACAAATGCGAAACGTGTGGTACACGGTTCTCAAAAAGTGGAACTCTGAAGAATCATGTCCGTATCCACACCGGAGAGAAACCTCACAAATGTGATACGTGTGATGCACATTTTCTCACAAAATAGCCATTTGAAGACGCATGTCCGTATCCATACCGGGGCGAAACCTTACAAATGCGATACGTGTGGTGTAGGTTTCTCAGAAAGTGAAACTCTGAAGAATCATGTCAGTATCCACACCGGGGGTGAAGCCTTACAAATGTGATACGTGTGGTGCACATTTCTCACAAAGTAGCCATTTCAAGACGCACGTCCGTATCCACGCCGTGGACAAACCTTACAAATGCGATACGTGTGGTACACGCTTCTAAACAAGTGGAACTCTGAAGAATCATGTCCGCATCCACACCGGGGAGAAACCTTACAAATTTGATACGTGTGGTGCACGGTTCCCAGAAAGTGGAACTATGAAGAATCATATCCGTATCCACACCGAGGAGAAACCTTACAAATGTTATACGTGTGGTGCACATTTCTCACAAAGTAGTAATTTGAAGACGCATGTCCGTATCCACACCGGGGAGAAACCTTACAAATGTGATACGTGTGGTGCACGGTTCTCAAAATGTGGAACTCTGAAGAATCATGTCCGTATCCGCACCGGAGAGAAACCTTACAAATGTGATACGTGTGTTGCACATTTCTCACAAAGTAGCCATATGAAGACGTATATTCGTATTCTCGCCGGGGAGAAACCTTACAAATGCGATACGTGTGGTGCAGGGTTCTCAGAAAGTGGAACTCTGAAGAATCAAGTCCGTATCCACACCGGGGAGAAACCTTACAAATGTTATACGTGTGGTGCACATTTCTCACAAAGTAGTAATATGAAGAGGCATGTCCGTATCTACGCCGGTGAAAAACCTTACAAATGCGAAAGGTGTGGTACACGGTTCTCAAAAATTGGAACTCTGAAGAGTCATGTCCGTACCCACACCGGAGAGAAACCTCACAAATGTGATACGTGTGGTGCACATTTTTTCACAAAATAGCCATTTGAAGACGCATGTCCGTATCCATACCGGGGCGAAACCTTACAAATGCGATACGTGTGGTGTAGGTTTCTCAGAAAGTGAAACTCTGAAGAATCATGTCAGTATCCACACCGGGGGTGAAGCCTTACAAATGTGATACGTGTGGTGCACATTTCTCACAAAGTAGCCATTTCAAGACGCATGTCCGTACCCACGCCGTGGACTAACCTTACAAATGCGATACGTGTGGTACACGCTTCACTACAAGTGGAACTCTGAAAAATCATGTCCGTATCCACACCGGGGAGAAACCTTACAAATGTGAAACGTGTGGTGCACGGTTCTCAGAAAGTGGAACTATAAAGAATCTTGTCCGTATCCACACCGGGGAGAAATCTTGCAAATGTGATTCGTGTGGTGCACGGTTCTCAGAAAGTGGAACTCTGAAGAATCATGTCCGTATCCACACCGAGGAGAAACCTTACAAATGTTATACGTGTGGTGCACATTTCTCACAAAGTAGTAACTTGAAGACGCATGTCCGTATCCACACCGGGGAGAAACCTTACAAATGTGATACGTGTGGTGCACGGTTCTCAAAATGTGGAACTCTGAAGAATCATGTCCGTATCCGCACCGGAGAGAAACCTTACAAATGTGATACGTGTGTTGCACATTTCTCACAAAGTAGCCATTTGAAGACGTATATCCGTATTCTCGCCGGGGAGAAACCTTACAAATGCGATACGTGTGGTGCAGGGTTCTCAGAAAGTGGAACTCTGAAGAATCAAGTCCGTATCCACACCGGGGAGAAACCTTACAAATGTTATACGTGTGGTGCACATTTCTCACAAAGTAGTAATATGAAGACGCATGTCCGTATCTACGCCGGGGAAAAACCTTACAAATGCGAAACGTGTGGTACACGGTTCTCAAAAAGTGGAACTCTGAAGAATCATGTCCGTATCCACACCGGAGAGAAACCTCACAAATGTGATACGTGTGATGCACATTTTCTCACAAAATAGCCATTTGAAGACGCATGTCCGTATCCATACCGGGTCGAAACCTAACAAATGCGATACGTGTGGTGTAGGTTTCTCAGAAAGTGAAACTCTGAAGAATCATGTCAGTATCCACACCGGGGGTGAAGCCTTACAAATGTGATACGTGTGGTGCACATTTCTCACAAAGTAGCCATTTCAAGACGCACGTCCGTATCCACGCCGTGGACAAACCTTACAAATGCGATACGTGTGGTACACGCTTCTAAACAAGTGGAACTCTGAAGAATCATGTCCGCATCCACACCGGGGAGAAACCTTACAAATTTGATACGTGTGGTGCACGGTTCCCAGAAAGTGGAACTATGAAGAATCATATCCGTATCCACACCGAGGAGAAACCTTACAAATGTTATACGTGTGGTGCACATTTCTCACAAAGTAGTAACTTGAAGACGCATGTCCGTATCCACACCGGGGAGAAACCTTACAAATGTGATACGTGTGGTGCACGGTTCTCAAAATGTGGAACTCTGAAGAATCATGTCCGTATCCGCACCGGAGAGAAACCTTACAAATGTGATACGTGTGTTGCACATTTCTCACAAAGTAGCCATTTGAAGACGTATATCCGTATTCTCGCCGGGGAGAAACCTTACAAATGCGATACGTGTGGTGCAGGGTTCTCAGAAAGTGGAACTCTGAAGAATCAAGTCCGTATCCACACCGGGGAGAAACCTTACAAATGTTATACGTGTGGTGCACATTTCTCACAAAGTAGTAATATGAAGACGCATGTCCGTATCTACGCCGGGGAAAAACCTTACAAATGCGAAACGTGTGGTACACGGTTCTCAAAAAGTGGAACTCTGAAGAATCATGTCCGTATCCACACCGGAGAGAAACCTCACAAATGTGATACGTGTGATGCACATTTTCTCACAAAATAGCCATTTGAAGACGCATGTCCGTATCCATACCGGG
>CM034534.1:45114676-45121642 GCA_020002185.1 Paraescarpia echinospica | reverse complement strand
GTTGTAGAATGTGCGGCTGACTGCTCCAAGTGTTTTGTGGCAAACGTGTGTGACAATGACTCTTGACTTGACTCCAAAATGGCCACTGTTCGGAGTAATGTTGTGCAATAACTCGAGAACCAAAAATGATAGAATCATAAATGAGACCACTTTTAGGCGTTTTCCGCAACAACTGTTTTTTTTCTCCAGTTGTTACGGAGAACCAATTAAGATGTATTCAGTCTAGGAGTTGTTTGTTTTAAGTTTCATGCTTTGCATCTAGCTATTGATGTCTCTAATGCACCGTTCCATAGACTCGTGATTACTGTCCATAGAATTGGCATTAAAACTACAGTACGCCTGATGGTCATCAGCATACACATGCCCCAGCTTACCTTGCTGATCAATGATATGAAAAATAGGGCTAAGATACTGTGTGAATTCCACAGGACCGAGGCATGATTTTTGCGGTACTCCCTGATCAAGTTTAAACTGGTCAGACACAGTACCATCAATAATAATTGATTTAATTTGAAGATAAGACGAAAACCAATTTAGAGCTGTGCCTGATACACCAAAAGAAGAATTCACAATAATCAACAAAATCTTATGGTCCCCAGTATGAAAAGTCGACAACAAGTAAATTAAAACCAGTTGTGTTCTGTTGGTCCATGTTTAAAAGAATGTCAGACTGGACCTTAACAAGTGCAGTTTCAGTAGAATGTCCAGCTCTATACGCCGACTGACAAGGTGACAAGGAAATCCACATTCTGAATGAAAGCAAAGTTGGTCTACAACAGCCCGTTCTGATAATTTTGAGATATACTGGTGATTCGACACAGGGCGTAGACATGGGGTCAAATGCAAATGCATTTGCATTTAAATGCATTTAAATGCAACTGATCCAGTGTTCACATTTGCATTTGAAAATTTGGAGCCAAAACTATTTGCATTTAAATACATTTTAAAAGTATTTGAAAAATCAAATACTTTTCAAATACTTATAGCATTTAATTATGTCAATGAAAACTGTTATCACAGCTGTATTTAATTAAATTGTTGCGTGGTCTAGGTAGTTGATACAGGTCACTCATTTTACTTATGTGATCACCGAGGCATGACATTCACTGAGAGACAACTGGCCTTCCTATAGCTCTTTTATTGGCTGACCAACTGCAGCATTTGCATGCTTTGATCATTAACTACTTGGGTCATTATCAGATGGATGATCAGTGTATCAGTTGGCCTGTCACAGGGTCAGGTTAGCAAGCATTTAATTAACAGTGGGTGGCTTATTCTAATTTTATTGGAAGACAGTGCATCAATGGGCACAGGAAATGGAAAACAGGATTAACCTGTCACAGGAGAAAATTTAATTTTGCATTTGACATAAACAAAATGTATTTGCATTTGAAATGTCAAAAGTATTTGCATTTGCATTTAAATACTTTTCAATGTATCTGACCACATGTCTGACTGTCTGTCAGGGCGATAGTTTGTTGGAATAGGATCCAGTCCTGCTTTTTTAAGCAGTGGCTCTACAAGTGCAGTCTTCCATTCATGTGGGAATTCCCCAGCAGCAATGGAGCAATTGATGATGTGTGTAAGGAATGGCACCAATGCATCAATATACTATTTGATCAGTTTGGTTGGCATGGGGTCCAGAACATAGCTGGTTGTCTTAGATTTCATAACCAACATGTGCACATCATCATCAGAGACTGCAGCAAATGTATCTAAATTATCACACACACACTTTCTCTGGTTTCTGATGATTTGACGGGAGGTTTTGCTAGGCAACATATCACGTGCTGGATAGGTTAATTGCAGCGTGTTCGGCCAGTATTGCCAAAGGGTTGACATTGGTTGTTATGTAGCGAATATAACAGAGTATAATGTTCTTCACTTGTTGTGCTCATTATGTTATTATATAGGATTTGTCTAAATTTGATTTGTATTGTATGTATTGTAATGAGTTACAATAAATTTGATTTGATTTGGTTATGCTTCAGGAGGCGTGCTTCACCTGGATGGCATGACATTTGGTCAGCACGAGAAGATGCTAGAGGGTTGTGTCAGCAACCTGTATATCCAGGGCAAGGGACCCCTGGACCTCACCACTGACGCTGTCGGGGTATGTCGTGGCGCCCTGACACCCCTCATTACTGCGGCCATCCAGTTGCTACAGTGTTCTTGTTTCTTTAAGTTTGGGGGCCAGTGTTACAGACAGTTTATTTGTTGAACAAAGTGTGTTATTTTGTCAGCTTTATTAGTTTTATTAACATAAATGTAACCGATTAAAATTATATATCTCGGCTGGCTGATACTTGATTTGAAACTTATTAACAGAATAAGAACTGGTTGATATTTCAAACAAAAGCACAGTTTTGTTGTCATCTTGCTGAAAAATGTCTGATAAAAAGATCTATTATATGACTGATGAAATTATTAAGTATTGGAAATCGTGACAAGTGGCAAACAAAATGTCATGAAAGTGGATTCCTATGCACCGCTGGAAGGGATATATTAGAGGATTGGTTGGTTGGTTCTGCTTGGCCTGATGCTGTAATAAGACAAGCTGAAGAATAGATATTGACTTAGGCATCAGAGCCAAGTCAACCCAAGAGAAACGTTCAATGTATTTTCAATGTTGCCAACAGAATCTAGACACTATAAACTTGTGTGTAGCTACAATGATACAAAATGTCTAGATCAGGTCTATGCGAAACAGGAGGTTAACTAACGTCAGAGTGAATTGTACCATTAGCTTGTAAATGTGAATTCTTTGTAATTTTGCTTAATGTGTACACATTTTCTAGCAGTAAAATGTTGTCCCTGAATGGTGAAGGGCAAATTCATAAAGAAATGTTAATATGATGGCGAGATAAGGTAATTATGTGCAATCATATCACTAGATCATGCCAACAGAAGTGATGGTCTGATGCAAAGTGTTTATTGAGCGCAAATGCCAATTTTGAGAAAAATACTAATTGAATATTTTTCCACACATAAACAGAGTTGTAGGGGAAAGAAATCTTGTGATGTATTTTATTAGAATGTGCAACATTTCACGTGTCCCGTGCCTGCTTTTGTAGTTTTGTAGAGTTGGATGAACCATGTGTGGTTTAACGATATATATGTTCAAAATACAGCATTGTTGCCTTATATTTTAAATGCCAGTACGTTATAATGAACATGTAAAACAAACATTAAAGAAACGTTAGGTTTTCGTAGTAAATTATTTAAAGATTTATTAACATGCTCGTCTAGCTGTGGATATCTGACCTGGTGAATACTAGATGCTAATTAGTTCCAAGATGAACACAGTTTATGGTGTGTAGATCTACATCTAGCTAGGTCACTCGATTCAAGTATGTATACTATCAATAGTAACTTGTGTATTATTTATTTTTATATTACGAAACAATGTTTCCTCAAGAAGAGCATTATTTTGTTATTCCATAACTTGAAATTGTTTGAAACATTTGACATTCAGTAACACTATATCTTAAAACTTGTATTTAAAATAAATCTCAAGGTGGCAATAACCCCACAGATGTCACTGGCCACGTATTCTTGAATATAATACACCTTTATGGTAAACACATCAATAACTGGCATTATGTTAATTAAGCAAAATGCAAGTTGATTTGTACTTAAATCTAAAGAAGTGAAAACAAAAAGACAAGTCACTCATTACCTCTGTTCATGGATTAAATAAAAGAGAATTGCCTGTTTTAATACACATGTTTGTCTGAAAATATTGTTGTCATACCAATTGCTAATGCATAATATTATACAGCATATGTGTACATGATTACAGATGTGTCAATACATTTTTTACAAAAATGTTAACTTGTTATGACAAGTGTTCATATGACAGTGAAACCCTGATAATCTAAAAACCATAACATCAGTACATAATATACCTTGCAATATACCTGGTTAATTTTTTTTTAATCCATAATTTGCTGTGCTATTTCCAATAGTTGTTTAAGTGGAATTAACGTAATTTAGGTGGAGTTATTGTAAACGGCTGAAATTACTGAATGAATAAATGTGTGTGTGCACAACCAGTAATGTATGACTGAACAACAGCAGGGATCGAACCTGCCACACACAACACTGAAACACTTGTCACAAACAACACAGTCCAACAGTTTTTAAACAAACAAATGACATAGTATGTCTGCATTTACAACACAATACTCTAATAGCATTCAATCACAAATATACTGTTTACATTGTTGCAAAAGTCATATGGTACATACACGTATCTGCAATTTCATAAACGAGTGTTAATGTTTCACAAAAGAAATAATATCGTATGTTTGTATAATTTGACAGAAAAATAATACAATATATACTTGTTACGAATCTTTCTGAACAAACCTATAAACCCACTTTTTAAGTGTTAGGTTCCCAAGTGGATATATCCCAAGTAATCCCCTTGGGCAACACGATGAATCCACATGAATCCTTGTGAGGAAATTTAGTGTGACGATAGACACGTCACCAAAAGTGTGTTTGCAGTGTGCCGAGTGTATTTGCAGAACACTATCAATTGCTTTACTACATGTATCATTATATTTATTAAATATTCACAAACATTAACATGTGTTGTTATTTTAGTAGTTTTACAAAACTTGCATTTTATGTGTAAATAACAAATCGATACAGCTATGCTACGAATATAATAGTGTTATAGATGTATCCACTTTCAAGTGTATATTTCATGTCCACATATTACTATTCATTGATGACCGAGTCTCGACTGTTGAGATCTCGGTGTATTCACTAGTCATTACAAGGTCAAGGAGCTATGGTTTGGTTTTACCTTTACCTCTAGTGGGCTCTGTAATATGTTGCACCAAATAACAGTCTCGATTTTTTTAAATTAATTTAAATTATTTATTTTCAGTACTTGCTGCTGTAGTTGAGATTATTTACTAATAAATCTACGGGTAGTTGAGATCTCCAAGTATAGCAGAACATGTGAAAAACATTTCTCACTTATTTTATACAGCAATTTCTTAAGGTTGTCATTGTTCTCAGTGGTGCTATTAGGGCTTCTATAAAAAGCGCCCAAGAGAAGGGTATCCTTCCGTTTCAGTACCAACATACAAAACAGTGCTTCATTCAACTCAACATCAAACTGGTGTACTTAAAATGCAAAACATTGTGAATAAACAAGAACATCCCTCTGCCTTTGCCTTCACTCATATTCACAGTTTCCATATAATGCAATTCCAAGTTGTATTCCTGCGTGGTAAGTCGTCTTTTAAAATGTGATGGAGTTGAGTGGGTTTTTTATTTTACCTTTTAGTCCAGTTAGTTCTTCTTTTGTCAGTACATCATCATTTGTAAACCATACAATTATTTCTTCTGTGCAGGCACTTACGTGTAAGAGTAAATATCACATTCTCAAATTGGCAGGAGGTAATCAGTCTAATACCACAAGGATCAGTGAGTGGCCTTCTTCTTTTTGTAATATTCAAAAATGATTTACCTGATGTTATAAAGGTCTGTCATATTTTATTGTTTGCGGATAATCTGATGCTTTTTAGTCCTATTTATACCGAAGAGTACCGCACAAAACTACAATAAGATCTTATCTCTGTCGAACGCTGAACAGATACATCACTTTTGAAAATGTTATCCACATAAATGTATCCATATGAGAATTGGATCATTATTCAGAAGGAATAAAGCCTATTCATTGGGATACAACCAGACAACACTTACAAGTACGGACAATGTGAAAGTTATTCAAGTCACTTTCGATCCATCGCTTGCTTTTGAAGCATATATGTCAGAACAAAAATAATAAAGCCAATTAGATGATGGGGATAATCCGACGTACTTTCGTTCACATGGATAAAAAGTGGTTTTCTTTAAGTCCATTCTTAATGAAATATATTACAGCTCTTGAAAATGGTCGGCGCAGAGCAACCAAATTAATTCCTGGTTTCAAAGACCTTGAATAGAAAGAACGTTTACAGAGACTGAAATTACCAACTCTATCATACGTTCGCCACACGGGAGATATGGTTGAAATGCATGATATACTAAGAGGGAAATATGATCTAGCAGTCTTATCCAATGTTGTTGCTTTGGTAGCCAACGAAGCACATACGAAAAGGTACCACTTAAATATTTAAAGAAAGATGCCGATTAAATATTAGAAATAACTCATTTATATACAAACGCACAGACGTCTCCCACAGTCTGTGGTTGAGGTTTCACCGATGCAGTCGTTTGACACAAAATATATAAGTTATACCAAAACCACCCTATGGAAACTGAATACACTGCCCCACTCCTATCTTAGACTGTTCCAGACTCAGACGCATGCACACAGTCCGAGCATATGTCAAAAGCTAGAGTCGGCACGTAAGAGGCAGATGCAGTAACCCCTAGTCAAGCCAGAAGAGGACCTGGAAGAACCTGTAAGATGATATGCACTTTACTTTTCAGGTCTTAAAAATGGCCCAGCAACATTGAAGTTATTTTTTGAAAAACAAAAAGAGAGAATCCGGAAGTGGGAGACACTGGAGCCGTTACTGCCTATGATACAGAGCTAACTGCACCAATGATCGGCTCGGGACATCTCATTGGGAGCTCCTTACAACCCTACTCTGGAGAGTAGTGTCACAATCCTCATCTCTCACAGTTGACCCACTCCCTGTGGTAGCACTCTGCAAGGGAGGGTTAAATCGGCCCCTAAGCCATCCCGGCGTTCCCATAACCGGTGTGGTCATCCATGCCACGTGATATAACCCTATATATTGAGCGCGTCAAGCTGCAATTAACATAGACATTTTACCTGCCTTATATAACCAGCCAAACACAGGCAGCCGGAATTGTGGTGTGTGAACTTCAACATTAATTAAACTTGCATATCTACACTTAATTAAAGTTATTTATTCGTTAGAATGGTATTAAAACTTCGGTCATATGTTATATTATATGATATGATGCAGTAAA
>CM034534.1:45067176-45107176 GCA_020002185.1 Paraescarpia echinospica | reverse complement strand
TTTTAAGACGACCATGAAATATGATTTTGTTTCAAAAACCAGTTTGGCCCTGCTTGACATATAATTTTATATAACCTCAATTATACGCACGCAATCACGCACGAACGCTGGATATGTGACATAACCTTTACTTTAATAAGGTACAACGCATATATTCTAGCTGGTGATGAACCATTTCTGCTAAAAGGATTTGGCGTCGATAATTAATTTGTATGTTAACAAGTTCAAAAGTCAATATCGCATCTTCGATATCACCTGGCAGGACCGTGTCCTTACAGCGTCATTCTATACCGTGCTAGGATCCCCAGCATGTAGACCTACTCACTGCTGAGCCAGAAACGTCTCCGCTCGCTGGACCTGGCATGGACGATGGCCGCTTGCCGAACGTCATCCTCACCTCTATGGCCAACTCGTCAGTGAGCGAAAACAGTTGGACGCACAGCACTCAGATTCAAGGACGTCTGTAAATTAAGCGCGACCTGTAGGCCTGCAACATATCAGCTCTGAAGATTGGGAGGCAGAGGTCGACAATCACACTGCTTTATGCCCTAACAAAAATACCACTCAAATACCATTGGATGGTGTTAGGGTGTGTTATGGTCAAGGGTATTTGAATGGTCTTCAGTGGTATTTTGAATGGTCCTTGTAATTAACTCTTAATTACGCTGCCGTTAAGAATCCCTGTAGCTGGTATTATATTTCCAGCACTACCTTCCAGAGACCTGACCTAATGCTGAACTGTCTGTTAGCTCCGAACATATGCATAACAACTCTTGCTGTTATATGTTATATTTTAAGCTAATAATCTCTTTGAATTTATAATTTCAGTTGTAGCTTAGTTAAGTGATTTTTTATAAATGTTGAAGTCTTCAGCATTTCCACATGATTTCCATATCATTTGTTTGTAATTAATTTTTCTAATGACTTCTTTCTGGATCGTTTCTCTTTTTTTGAACGAAACAAATTCATCGACGATGCACTCAATTTCACTCTACGATATTCCAGCATTCTAGCTGTTACTGTCTTATTTTTCAGTGTGTTATTCCAGTCTATCTTTACTAAATATTTCCTCATGTCCTTTTATCTTCCTTTGTGAAAACTTCTCCTGTACCGCTTTTTATTATTCCTTTCTGATTTTATACTTTTATGATAAAATGTATCTTGATGTGATCACTGTATATACTCCATGCAGTAGCTCACATATCTTGACATTGTCAACTAATTCATTCTGTGAGAGGATAAAACTAAGTCTAACGTACGTGTGTATTTGCTTGTGTGTGGTGTGTGTGGTGTGTGTGGTGTGTGTGGTGTGCGCGGTGTGCGCGGTGTGCGCTGTGTGCGCGGTGTGTGCGGTGTGAGCGGTGTGTGCGGTGTGCGCGGTGTGAGCGGTGTGTGCGGTGTGTGCGGTGTGAGCGGTGTGTGCGGTGTGTGCGGTGTGTGCGGTGTGTGCGGTGTGAGCGGTGTGTGCGGTGTGTGCGGTGTGAGCGGTGTGTGCGGTGTGTGCGGTGTGAGCGGTGTGTGCGGTGTGAGCGGTGTGTGTGGTGTGAGCGGTGTGTGCGATGTGAGCGGTGTGTGTGGTGTGAGCGGTGTGTGCGGTGTGTGCGGTGTGTGCGGTGTGTGCGGTGTGTGCGGTGTGAGCGGTGTGTGTGGTGTGTGTGGTGTGTGTGGTGTGTGCGGTGTGCGCGGTGTGAGCGGTGTGAGCGGTGTGTGTGGTGTGTGTGGTGTGTGCTGTGTGTGTGCTGTGTGTGTGGTGTGTGTGGTGTGCGAGGATGTGTGCGGTGTGTGCGGTGAGTGCGGTTTGTGCGGTGTGTGCGGTGTGAGCGGTGTGTGCGGTGTGAGCGGTGTGTGTGGTGTGTGTGTGGTGTGTGTGGTGTGCGCGGTGTGCGCGGTGTGCGCTGTGTGCGCGGTGTGAGCGGTGTGTGCGGTGTGTGCGGTGTGTGCGGTGGTGTGTAGTGTGCGTGTGGTGTGCGGTGGTGTGTAGTGTGTGTGTGGTGTGCGGGGATGTGTGCAGTGTGTGCAGTGTGTGCTGTGTGTGCGGTGTGTGTGTGGTGTGTGTGTGGTGTGTGTGGTGTGCGGGGATGTGTGCGGTGTGTGCGGTGAGTGCGGTTTGTGCGGTGTGTGCGGTGTGCGGTGTGCGGTGTGTGCGGTGTGCGCGTGTGCGGTGTGTGTCCGTGTGTGGTGTGTGTGATGTGTGTGGTGTACGTGTGAGTGGTGTATGGTGTACGTGTACGTGTGCGTGCGTGCGTGCGTGCGTGCGTGCATGCGTGCGTGCATGCGTGCATGCGTGCGTGTGTGCGATAAAACAGATAATTTTTTCGAGTTGTAAGACTCGACACGAGATGGCACCACCGTTTCCGAAGTTAGGAGACAGGCGTGTCTTGAGCCCGAGACGGATACTTAGTTATTAAGCGTTTAAGAAATCAACTGTGAGTTTGTCCTATATTGTTATTTATCGGTATGTGTGCTGGGTTGGTATGATTAACAGCAGCACAGTTGTCAGTGTTATTAAATAGCCAAATTAAACTGTTTCCCTCAATATGTGTATATAAACGCCCTATTATCGCCCAGTGGGAATTGCAACGTGACTGCTGTCAGTGTCAAGTTTGTGAGTGAGTCACATATGTATATACATGTTTCTGGCTCAACCCAGACTTAGAGAAGCACCTACAAGGTGGATGCTGCTAGTAATAATTTAGCCATTTTATGCTAGTTAAGAGAAGTGAAGGATTGCCGTTTTCTCATATAATCAGCCGTCTACTGTCACTTTGATCATCCCTGCCATGGCATTGGCATTGATCATCTGCAGTTACAAAATACGGATCTATTTAAATTTTAGCAAAATTTTAGGTTTGTATAAAACGGAATATTTATATTGACGGAGTGATCATAGCACGGCCCAGTGTATCAGTCAACCAGAAGATAAAAACCAACACAATACTTATCATATGGCACAATGAATTGAATATTGCTCTGGTTTTCACACTGTTTGCTGTAGTTTAGTACAACTGCCAGCAAACAAAATTGATAGGTGACACAAAACATCAAATTAAACCCATTTTGGTAACATTTATATCATTTATGTAACTAACACATGAAATATTAGTCTATTCTGGATCAGTTATTGATGGAAAGTCATTTTCTTTAAAAAAACTGTTAAGTGGGGTTTTGGCTCACAGTTCACAATGAGCATCAGCAAGAAGCATCTCATGTTGGAATCTCATGTTCACGTATGATGGAATGAATACTTTGAGCCTGACATTATTATATATATAGGCTCTTGCCTTATTGAATGACTGACTTGATCCCGTATATTTTGTAGTTACTAAAATCTGATGATCGTAATTCATGATAGCTCATTCAAATGGTAAACCTTTTATGGTATATTATCAGGCATTAAGAATGTCATCATCATCTTTGGTTGACTGGGGCCGGAGCATGGATGAGCCGTTTACAAATTGATCCATTGTACATTAGGGATGGGAGCTGTGTCTGTTTTTTTCTAGCTATGAGTAGGTATCCATCAGATGAATCTTAATACTGGTTCTACTTTGTGGTGATAGGAATGTCCAGCTAGTTGGATGCTTCTCAGGTGAATTGTGTTGAACAGTTTGTTTACATGTGACAACATTCCAATAAAGTTCTTTGTTAGCCTTTCTCCATTACTTGTTGATGTAGTATTCACTAGGTGTCAGAACTGTTGCAATGAAGATTGTTTTACCATTCTATGAAATGATAAAACCAGAATACGGTACAGTACTTATACATGTACATGTCGATTAATTCATATTGGGACAAAATATTTAATTGTGTGAGCAATCTGTTGATTATTTAAATGACAAATACTGTCAAATTTACCATTATTTGATTCCCTAAAATGTGATATTGCTGGCATGTAATGATTACGTCTTCTTTGTTTCAGGTGATATACTTAAGGGAAAACATGAATTATACAATACGTAGAAGTGTTCTTTCCCGTTTAATCACACGTTAGGATCAAAATGAACTTGGCTGTCGGATTGTATTATTTGTTCAAAGGATTCTTATATCTTCTTCAAGTGAAAGTCAGTGTGACAGTGATCATGACATCGATGATGGCCAGTTTGATTTGAATCCATCATGACACGCCACAAACAGGATTACAAAACACACCATGCCAAAGAAAATGCTAACAGATTTCAATAACGCATCTCGAAGCAAAGTATACAGACACAATGAAAACACACAAAGCGATAATCTTTACATAAGCAATCGGCGTGACTGAGAGTTATCCTGATTGCAGTGGATATGATCTTCTGGAGCGGGAACGGAAAGATCCACGGAGACAGGAAAGGAGGATCCGCTCTGATCAAAAGACTTTCAGACAACGTGGAGAAAATGTGGAATTTTGTCGGGGTTATGGAGGTTCTCAGAGGTATAAACCACGTAGACATGATAGAGAGGATACATGGAGATCTGACAGGATAGAGCGACATGGTGTGACGGGAAAAAGACAAGAGTCCAAGTATCATCAGAGAATTGTTAGAGTCTACCGGTTGGTTGGAGCCACGAAGTCAACCTCAGGAAAACCTATGAAACGAAGACGGGAATTGGTACAAGTATGGGCTGGCTGGTCCGGGAATGAAACGACGTGCAATGTGAGTAGGCATACTTTTTTGAGAGTCCATGAAATTATTTAGTTTTCTTAGAAAATGTTACGTTATAATTGCTTAGTGTTGTCTAAATGTCATTTTGTGACGTTCTTGTCACGGTTATGTATATAATTATATATATATATATATATATAGTGAAGTGCCACATTGGTTCAGACTTGAGGGTATTTTTTTATTAGTGAATTATTTCTTGTTTCTAAAAATGCAAAAAACAAACAAAATTCAATAATTTCACACCTCCTTTTCCTTAGTTTGGTGAAATGTACTATACGGTCCAAACCATTGTGATCTATCACATATGATTAGTTACAGAATACCAGTTAATATTCAGCCCACTCAACTATATATAGAAGAGTACCTGGTTATACACACTTATGGAAATCATAATAAAGGAATGAAAATAAATGTAACAGCATTTCTATCAACAAAAAACATCTGGCCAGAGTCTACCACTAATGCTGGGTGTACACTGCTAAACTTTTGTTGCCATTCATCTGTTTGATCAACTAAAAGCTGATCAGTCGTGCAATGTATGACGGTCAGCAACTCAACAAAACTCGAGTTGCATGTTGATTTGAATGGTACAACAGTTGTTGAACCGATTCATCATTGGAAAATTGAATTGCACCAACAAAAGTTGCGTAATGTACAATGGTGTAAGATGAGACTGTCAAGAACCGCCAGGTGAAACGGCCTTGCTAATAAATATCCGGGTTCTGAGATATATCGGAAGGGAAGTAGTTATACACAATTAAAGAATTTTCCAAATTTATTGGCCCATCTTCCAAACAACAAAACAAAACACAGCGATTCTTCAAGGAAACCTCCCTAACCTCTTACCATACAAAGTCTTACATACATACATCTCTATCATAACATTTCATAGGTACACAAGGATTGACCAGTTCTTCAATCCTATACTATTTCATCAAAAGATTCTATAACATATTTGGCATATAGGCTCAAAAGTTCAACACCCAACGGCTGTCTGTGTGGCACTCGCAATGTAGAGATGCGACAACATAACGTTTATAATGAACGATACCACATTCCGTCAACACCGTCAACTTGATAATAATTTATCTCTGAGTAGTCGAGTGAAGTAGTTCTCACTCGGTTCATTGGGAATTCCCTCTTCGGGTGTGAATTCACCATTGTCGCGTAACCCGTCTACTTTCGCACTGTTGTTACACGAGATGTTACTCGACGTATACCGCCCTTTGTGTGCACTTTGTCAGACTTCACCCCGCCCCGACACTACAATAAATTATAATTATAATAATAAAATATTCTTATTCCTTGGTGTGTAAACCTCACCCTTCATATCATATGTTTTTCTACCGACATCATAGTACTTACACACAAACATATGTAACCTAATGTTTGCCGTAGATATATACATATCCGGACCCAATATCCCATTAGTAATAACAACCCCACCACCTTACATATTCTAAGTCCTAACAAACTATACACCAATAACCATTATCTGTGACACCGTAATACAACCTATGTTCGCTTCTTCTTACTATCTAACATTCACATAACAGAGCGATGATTCACCACCTCGCCTAAATCTCAAGATACCAATATCATTGCGCTGACCATATTCCTTTATTATTGACCACACCCTTTGACACTATTATAACAATGTAAAAACCACATGTTTAAGCCAATACCTCTAATCTAACATTCACACTGATTCACTCATAATATATTCCACATACCTCCGGTATTTCTTCTACTCTACATATGCATGGAGAAATACAACGTCAAAGCCACCACTGGGTATAGACTTCATGTTTGCCAACCGCACCGTAATGGTTTCTCTCCACAGAAGAGACCAGATTACATTTCTTTGCTCTGTCTGGTTCTGGATTCGTCTGTTCTATTCTACTTTCAAATCTCAGTACCTCCACCCTATACATAGCATCAGTCATGTGACCCCTGCTGATGCTGACGCCATTGTAACAATTTCAACCCTATCCAATAGGTGATAATCAACAAGTATAAAATCTTCATTATAACGACATCCCTATACACCTTAATATTATCCCATTTAAACTTACATCCGTATCATCATATCTATTCATATGGAAGGCCAATCATGTTATAAATATTACACGTTGTATTCGACAATCCTCCCTGTCTACCCTAACTATAATGATATTTGCCCGGTTCTTTAAAATCTTACCTTAGGTCACCAATCCAGTTCCTTCACAGTATTGCATAACCACTGGATAGCCATCAATGGCCTGCAGGACAACCCTAACACCAGTCAGCCAACCATAGCTTTACATTGTAACCCTAAATGCAGTCTTTCACAGATGCTACCAACCTATGTTAAGTCCTTAAAATCACAATCTTGACAAAGACGTCATGGTTTCTTATTGATCAAATAGACGACACCCAACAAAACTTTAGCAGTGTATGCCCGGCATTAGGTTTACAAAAGTTACTCTTTTTTTATAAATATGCCGCTAACGTGAGAGCCACCCACTGATAAATTTAATGTGAAGTATTTGGATGTGGAATGTTGTTAATTACAATTGAAATATAATAAAACCAAACCTATATCTTAATTATAAATTCAGACCCTCGTCATTTGCTATTCTTTAGTTTTAACTTTAAAGCCCACTTGCATATTACTAATTAGTATTCTGACCGAATGATTTCAGGGATTGGTCAAGAAGACCACCAGTCGAAGGTGAAGTTCTTTTTGGACTCTACCCGATTCTGCTGGCTCTTCAACAGGGGAGGTGTGAATGTCATCAGCTGTTTATGAAGGACAGTCTAAGGGATTTGGATCAGCTCTTAGTGGTTGAACTGTTGTCCCTGGCAACAGAATGGGGTATTCCCGTGCGGAGTTGTGATGTCGGAATGTTGAATTACCTCTCACGGTCACGTCTGCATCAGGTAAGAAATGAAAGATTCTAAGTACTGTGCTTGCACACAGTATGTCTGTATATGTGCATGATAATGTGTGTGTGTAAATTTTTTGTGTAAGTTGTGGTTAGCTGGTTGCATGGGGAACCCCCTTAATCTCTGTCAAGATCGCCATCACCCAAAATCCCATAATAAGGAAAAGTGCATCCAAAAAAGTCTTATCACTCAAAATACCATCAGTCAAAACCCACGGCAGTTAAAACCCCATGAATCCAAAGTTCAAAACCATTTTGATCAGTCAAAATCCCATCACTCATTATCCCGTTAGTCAAAATCTTATCAATCAAAATGAACATCCGTGAAAACCCACATCAGTGTAAAACACAATTCAAAACGCTGTCAGTCAAAACTCCACCAGTTTAATAAGATTTAACAACATTGCCACCCAGAGAATTAACTCTAGATGGCAGGTCGACAAGGAAGTCACTTCAATAGTATTAGTAGTATCACTAGTATGACACAATATAACATGGCAAACAGTGTCAAGACATTCAACATGAATTACGTTTAATGAAATAAAATAATATTTGCCTCCAAATGTGTTGTGAAGTTTGATGTCTTTGAAGATCCTGATATCACTGTAGCACAATGCTTGCATTTTCCTTTATAATTCCCCTCCGTATTGGCAGGTACTACACGTACAGACGGTTCAGCCAGACTCAGAGAAGTCTTCAACTGAATGACCCCAGCTCCTGCCACTGACCAGATTTTACAAACAGTCCAGTCAGTTATGCTGTGTAAACTGTACATGGATTCGTTGGCAGACTGGCAGTCTTCATTGTCTTTGTTAGGCTGTAGGAGCAGGTTTAACACAAAAGAAGCCGGTATTAAGCCTCCCCATCAGCCTATCTGTACCCGTTGTCTTCTATCAATCAGCCATTTTTCTATCCAGTTAATTATACCATTTCCTATGCCATGGGCCTTTAGTTTAAGCAGTGATCTTTGATTTGTCGAAAGCTTTCTGAAAATCTAAGTAGATGATATCTACCAGAGATCCCTCGTCTACCCACTTAGTGATATCTTTCAAAAACATAACATATTTGTTAAGCATGACCTCACTTTTAGAAACCCATGTTGAAATGGGTTTATGATGTTATGTTTAACCACAAAATCCACCATGTGATCTTTAATTAGTCTTTCTAATACTTTGCAAATCACCTATGTTAAACTCACTGGTCTGTAGTTGTCTGACTTGTTTGTCGAACCTTTTTAAATAATGGTATAATGTTTGCTTCTTTCCACTGGGTCATTCCATGTCATATCATTCACTCAAAACATTGCCCGACTCCAATTTTGATGAAATTCAGCACAGTTGTTGGCTCACATCAGAATATCAAAGTAAAACAAAATATGAAATGTAGGTCAAGTTATAATGAAGATCTTGGTCACTGAACTTTGACCTGATTCACATACCTACCATTACATTGATGCCAATAACTCTGCTGTTAATAAAGGTAGAAAGCAAGTAATACATCATTAGAAAGACAAT
This sequence comes from Paraescarpia echinospica, assembly GCA_020002185.1. Taxonomy (NCBI): domain Eukaryota; kingdom Metazoa; phylum Annelida; class Polychaeta; order Sabellida; family Siboglinidae; genus Paraescarpia; species Paraescarpia echinospica. The sequence goes on along the minus strand of CM034534.1, from coordinate 45,098,092 downwards.
AAACAGGCACACAAAGGTATAAAATAAAATAGAAAATGTCATGTAAATAAACATAACATAGTTTTCATCATTTGACCTTTGACCTCAGATACCCGAAAAATGTATCCTCCGATTTTTGTGATTTTTGTACAGTATCCAATACTATTGCAGAAGAGTTCCTGAAAATATTAGAGTGGGCAAATAATAATGTTCAGAGATACATTAAATTGAATACACCTGGGTGACTTACCTTTGGTTTACACAACAGTGGATGCAACATTGAATTTCATTAGTTCACCTTTTTCAGATCACTTAAGGTGGCTGCATCGGCTATTATATGCTTCTTTTGAATTAATAATTTCTAATATAAGTTTTGAAGATAAGCTAACCATTTTTTCTTAGAGTTTATATACAATACTCCAGACCAAAAATAATATATTTTTTATGTTGTGTAGATATATTTAAATGTGTTTAAAGACAATTAAAAAATATGTCAAAAATCACCTTAAAATGGCATTTTATTTCATTTTGAGAAACTCCCCAAACGAAAAATTTGTATGGTTGTAAATACAAACATGTTATTGACATTACAATCCGTACTGCATTTTTGGCACGACCCCTTCACCAAACATAAAACCATCCGGTGCAATTTTTGGTAAACACAAGTCAAGTTCTTATGCCAAGTTATGGCTTTGTAAGTATTGTAGTTTTTATAAGAAAGTTACATTAAGTAATACTTCCTGGTTGTTACCAATAATACAACTGTCACCAGATGCTTGTTTTTTGCTTAGAAATGTGACTTTTTTTACTGGCATGTGGCTTATTTCAACACAATTTGACAGACACTTCTATTACTGAGATTTTCCCCCAAGGTTTTCCCACCAAGTTGTCTCATGATATTGTGTTACAAAGGGCCATGTGTTGAAGTTGTTGCAGTAGACAAGGTTGATTGACACCTGCTGGGATCAGTCACTTGTCATTGCAAATGGCCTCTGAGATTATCCGGAGAATAAACAAAACTAAGGCCAGTTTTTGGTGATTTGACAGTGTGATGTATTTAGGTAATTATAATACAACAGCATAGTGGCATGAGAATAACCAGACTATTATGATCTGCATTCATGGTGAATGGATATATGTTTGAACTGGGATGACGCACACTTGATCGTCACTATGGAAACATCGTCAGTTTCCAAGAATCTGAAGGGACTTTCCACAGACACACTAAAAATACTAGCTTTTAAAGGACTGATTGGTGACATATGGTGATGGTGCCTTGGTTTTTTTAATAGTACACATGTTCATATTGACACCTACTAATGTTCTATGAAGAAAAAAAATAAAGAAATCAACTGACATGATAGCCAGTGCAGCTACCTTAAAAAGCTACCAAAGGGTACCTTATAATGAAATGAGTATATACTCACATGCTGTAGTCTCTCTCTTAACATATTCAGATTCTTTGCAGGGCCTCATATACTTTTTCTGTGTCCTCTGGATACTGTGTCGTGGTGATGATCGATGTGGGTGAAGGAAGTTCAGGTCAGCCTCATCATCAGCTTGGATAATATCCATTACATATGCCACCCACCAGTTTCCATCATAGATGGCCGTCAGATACTCTTTGATATCCATGAGACTGAGACCATCACGCTGGGCTGTCACAATCTCATTTCTTCTGATGGAACATGTGAAATATATTGCTACTTCCAAGAGATTAAGTGACAATTGCTTGAAGAAGTGTAGCTTCTGTGTTCCTGCTATTGTTTTCACTCTGCATAGGGCTTAATTTTACAAGACGAGTTGTTTCTTCGTAGTATTCTTCTGTGGTCAAAAAGTAGAATTTAATACAGGAATATGGGCTGATGCACATTCAAAGAGCTGCAAAATGGTGGTCATATAATGAAGGTCAAGATCAATGTCATCATTTAGTATAGAAACTTCTGATTATGTACAACTGGGAATGCAACCCGGTCCATGGTAATGATACACTGTACTGTTATTCTTGAAATACCAATGGGGTCATTCCATGTCAAATCAATTACTCAAAACATCGTCCGACTCCAATTTTTATTAAATTTAGCACAGTTGTTGGCTCACACAAGAATATCAAAATAAAAATTATAAAAAATCTAGGTCAAGTATATTATTGAAGATATTGGTCACTGAATTTTGAACCAATTCACATACTGACAGTTACATTGATGCCCATAACTCTGCTGTTAATAAAGCTAGAAAAGGAAGTAATACATCATTCGAAAGCCAATAAACAGGCACACATAGGTATTGTAAAATAAAAATATGTCAATAAAAATAACATATTTTTTTAAATTTCACCTTTAATCTCAGATACCCAAAAATTGTATCCTCCCATTTATTTTTTATTTTTTACAGTATCCTATACTATCGCAGAAGAGTTCCTGAAAATATTACAGTGGGCAAATAATACTGATGTTCAGAGATACATTAAAGTGAGTACACCTGGGTGACTTACCTTTGGTCTATAGATCAGTGGATGCAACATTGAATTTTATTAGTTCCCTTTTTTAGATCACTTAACAAGCTCCTAAAGTGTACCTTCTAATGAAATGAGTATATACTCGCATGCTGTAGTCTCTCTTAACATGTATTCAGATTCTTTGCAGGGCCTCATATACTTTGTTTGTGTCCTCTGGATAGTTTGTAGATCCAACCAGTGTCGGTTGTCGGGTGAATATACGTTGGTATATCACCCACATGAACATGAAGAGTGTCACTGTGTCGTGGGTAGCAATATGATGGTGATGGTCCATATGGGTGAAGGAAGTTCAGTTCAGCCTCTTTATTAGCTGGAATAACATCCATTACATATGCCACCCACCAGTTTCCATCATAGATGGCCATCAGATACTCTTTGATATCCACGAGACTGAGACCATCACACTGAGCTGTCACAATCTCTTTTCTTCTTATGGAACATGTAAAATATATTACTACTTACTTACTGGGACAGGTTGCATCTATTTAAACTAGATTCGCAGGGGGGACTCACAGAAAAGCCTGAAAATGGAGGCATAGATAAAGACAGCACAAATAAATCAGCAAATAAGAGTCTGGAAAACTCTTCTGAAGCTGGATATAAATGTGTTTGTTTAAATGCAAGGAGTATAGTAAACAAAAGAAATGAACTAAACATTATGGTAGAAGATATTGACCCTCATATAATAGGTATAACCGAATCCTGGACCACCACCGATATATCAGATGCTGAATTGGGACTGACAGGATATGTAATGTTTAGAAAAGATAGAATAGGAAGAAAGGGAGGTGGAGTTATTTTATATATTAAAGAATCTATTCCAGGCTTATGAAATAAAATTAGAAAGAGAAGCAGATTGCGAAGAAGCTGTTTGGTGTAACATAGTTACAGGAAACTCAACGTTAACAGTTGGGTTAGTTTATCGAAGTCCAAACATAAGCATAGAAGAGAATGAAAAAATACAAAACGCTATAAGGGAAGTAAGCAAACGGGACTGTATTATTATGGGGGATTTTAACCACGGGCATATACAATGGAAATCTCTACAGAGTGTGGGGAGGAGAAGGACCTGGTTTTAGTTTTAGTTCAAGATACATTTCCTTTCTCAACATGTGCTAGAACCAACCAGGGGGTGAGTGTGTTAGACATAGATTTTTGTCCCTCACAAGAGTGAATTAGTTACGACAATGTCAAGATATGTGAGCCACTGGGGAGTAGTGATCACAACCAGATACATTTACCATCAAAGTAAAATCAGAAAGGAATAGTAAAAAGCAGTATAGGAGAAATTTCCACAAAGGAAGGTATAAGGACATGAGGAAATATTTAGCAAAGATAGACTGGAATAAGACACTGAAAAATAAGACGGCAACAGAAAGCTGGAATATATTAAAGAGTGAAATTAAGTGCATAGTCGATAAATTTGTACCCTTCAAAAAACAAGGAAAACGGTCCAAAAAGAAACACTTATCGAAAGAAGCCAATAGAAAAATTAAGTATAAACAAATGATGTGGAAGTCATATAGATGTACTGGAAATGATGAAGACTACAACAGTTATAAAGAAGCACTTAACCAAGCTACAGCTGAAATTAGAAATTCAAAGAGACAATTAGCTAGTAATATAAAACATGACAGCAAGAGTTTTTATGCGTATGTTCGAAGCAAACAGAAAGTTCAAGATAAGGTCGGTCCTCTAGAAGATAGTGCTGGAAATATAATATCAGAGGGATTCTTAATGGCAGAAGACCTGAATGAGTACTTTAGTTCAGTCTTTACCAGGGAAGATATTAGTTCACTGCCAATACCAGAGGCTAAGTTCAAGGGGGCAGATTCAGACTATTTAGGACAATTAATTGTAACCCCGGAAATGGTAGCTAAGAAAATAAGGGCTATGAAGGATAATAAATCACTGCCTAGGTGGATGGTATTCCACCCAAACTACTAGTGGAAATTGTAGAACAAATTAGCATACCGCTTGCAACAGTTTTCAACTTGTCATTAGAAGAGGGAGTGGTTCCTATAGAATGGAAAGAAGCAAACATTATACCGTTATTTAAAAAAGGTTCGAGAAACAAGTCAAATAATTATAGACCAGTTAGTTTAACATCGGTGATTTGTAAATTATTAGAAAAACTAATTAAAGATCACATGGTGGATTTTCTTGTTAAACATAACTTGATAAACCCATCTCAACATGGGTTTTTAAAAGCGAGGTCATGCTTAGCAAATATGTTATGTTTTTAGAAAACATCACTAAGTGGGTAGATGGGGGATCACCAGTAGATATCGTATACTTAGATTTTCAAAAAGCTTTCAACAAAGTACCACATCAAAGATTACTGCTTAAACTAAAGGCCCATGGGATAGGAAATGGTATAATAAACTGGATAGAAAAATGGCTGATTGACAGAAGACAACGTGTAGTAGTTGATGGGGAGGCTTCAAACTGGAAATCGGTATTGAGTGGGGTACCACAGGGATCAGTACTAGGACCTATATTATTCTTAATATATACCAACGATTTGGATGATGAAATAACAAGCAAGGTGTTGAAATTTGCGGATGATACAAAAGTGTTTAGAAGGATTAAAAGTGATGGAGATAGACAGCATTTACAAGATGATCTTGACAGGTTGATCAAATGGTCTGAAAAGTGGCAAATGCTGTTCAATTTTGGGAAATGTAAATGCCCCCACACAGGACATGGGAACGAAGAGGTAGAATATACAATGGGGGGTACTGTACTAAGTACTACTGTAAAAGTAAAGGACTTAGGGTTAACCATTAGTGCTGATATGAAGGTTTCAGAGCAGTGCGGAATTGCAGCTTCAAAGGGAAATCAAATCCTTGGATTAATTAGGCTAAACATAACGTATAAGGAAAAAGAGCTAATAATACCGCTGTACAAAACAATAGTTAGGCCTCATTTAGAATATTGTATTCAAGCATGGAGGCCATATCGCAGGAAGGACATAGATATGCTAGACAGAGTGCAGAGGAGAGCAACTAAAATGATACCAAATCTGAGGGATCTTAGTTACGAAATACGCCTAAAAAAATGCGGTTTAACAACACTAGAGACCAGGAGATTGAGAGGAGATCAGATAGAAGTGTTTAAAATATTGAAGGGTTTTGAAAATATTGATAGAAACATGTTTTTCTCAGTTAAGAAAGATAGAAGGACTAGAGGACATGAACTTGCATTAGCAAAGGAGCAGAGTAAATTGGATATAAGAAAGTTTTCATTTTCACAAAGGACTGTAAATGAATGGAACAGATTACCTGCTGATTGTGTGGGTGCTAGTAGCGTGAATATGTTTAAAAATAAAATCGACACATACCTCAGACGGGTGGGATACACATAGATAAAAGGGTCGGACTCTCGATAAGCCAAAGGGCTTCCTTGTCCACCTGCCACCTAGAGTTAATTCTCTGGGTGGCAATCTTGTTAAAATCTTGTTACTTCCAAATCATTAAGTGATAATTGTTTGACGAAGTGTAGCTTCTGTGTTCCTGCTATTGTTTTCGCTCTGCATACGGCTTGCAAGAAGAGTTGTTTCTTCGTAGTACCCTTCTGTGGTTGAAAAGTAGAATTTGATAGCAGGAAAATGGGCTGATGGAAATTCAAAGAGCTGCTGATGAGTTTTTTTTGGAACAGGTGCACAGTAATGGTGTCATGTATGTTACAGTCAGAAATGACAACATAACTAACATGTGACACACAGTCATTACCAGCTTCACAATAGTAGCAAACAAATGGGTGCAATGTTGCCTGTGCATTATTCCAAGGGAACGATTGTGCCTGCTGTCTGCTTATGAAATCGTGCCACAGCAAGATTTCAAGTTGGGTGCAGAATTCATGGATCAAATCATCTGCACTGAGTTTCATGGTTGGTAGTGTTGATCGATCAGTAGTTATCCATATTTAAAATTCAATTTCCTTGATTACCTGGCTATCAAATGTAATCCGTAGTCATTCATTCAAATTACCCGAGTCACCACACATTTTTGTAGAAAGCATTCGTGACTTGGTGGATTACATCGTAGTTGTGAAAGACAATGGTTGTATGAACCAGTGGGATGTGATCATTTTTGGTAAGTTTGCTGAGTTTTGTACCCACTATCATTAATTTTTTCCATTCTGATGAATTGTGCAAATGCAAAGTTACAAAGAACTAGTTGTTTTTGCTTATGGACTCATTCACCATGAACACAGATGGAGACAAAGTCTTTTCTCTCATAGAATAGAATAGAATGCTTCCACAAACTGGATGGTTTCAGAGGACAGGCTTTTTCCTCGTTTGGGGTCTGGATCACTCATGATGCCTTTCTCTTTCACTAAATCTTTTCTCTGTTTGCAATGAGGTATGATGTGTTGAAGAGCGTTTTTTTTTTCCGGATGCTCCAACTCTTTGGGATCACGGTCAACGATTTTATCTTTTCGCTTCTCTTGTCTGTTTTCCGGAATTTGTCCTTTAACTGTGCCATCATTTCACCAAAGTCTTTCTCACCGGAAGTAGCTGTTTTCTCATGTTCAAAGCATTTCTCAGATGCAACTAATTTTACCTTCTTCACTACTGCTGTTAATTTTTTGCACCTTTCTTGCAGAATAGGATTCCTGGCCTAACTTTCGTTTTGAGAGTGGGGATTCACCAAAAATATCCAATGATTCATTGAGTACTGACAGTTCATGCTCTTCAAAACCTGTTCTTTCTTGATCAGATATTTGGCCTTGATCAGATTCTTGGCCAGACTTTGGTGCGAATGAAGAAGCAGGTGATGACGAAGTTACTTCAAGAAGTGATTCCAGCGTTTCACAACATTGTCTGCACAGCTTATGTTGTGTGGTCAAACCCAATGTTAATTTCTTGAAACCAGTTCTGCAGAAACATTTCACTAGCCTTTTTTCTTTATTTTGTCCGGGTGCTATTTTAGTGGATCAGTACACCGTCACTAGTCACTAGTAGACTTGATGGTTACAGGCTGACTAAATAGTTATTTCATAGCAGTTTCTGTAGCATCAGCCACATGTGCAATGAATATGCATGAGTCTCATATATTATCTCTCAATCAAATGAAATTGCAATCATCACACATGAAGCTGAGCAATTGTCAATACAATTCAATTTGTAATGCTTACCATATGTAATATGCAATCAAATTTGTTCATTTGTAATGTTTGAATGTTGCTCTATATGCCACCAATCACATAAAATTACAGACAAAGTAGACATGTACATGTGCATGATCTTGTCCCTCTGGTGGCATATATTACATAACAATAATTCCTGGTGTATTGAATAACAATTATATAATTAGTAAGCATATATATATATATGGATTTTCACTGCAGAGATAGTGCTGTATCTTTGAAGTGAGTTATCCTGTGCCGTCCTGGTACAATTTGTCATCCCTGGGTGTACTCAATTTAATGTATCTCTGAACATTATCATTTGCCCACTATAATATTTTCAGGGATACTTCTGCGATAGTATAGGATACTGTGTAAAAAAATCAAACAAATCGGAGGACAGGTTTTTTGGGTATCTGAGGTCAAAAGTCAAATTATCACAAATATATTGTTTTTATTCACAGTATATCTATGTGCGCTTGTTTAATGGCTTTCCAATTATGTATTGCTTCGTTTTCTAGCTTTATTAACAGCCAGAGTTATGAGCATTATTGTGACAGTCAGTATGCGAATCAGGTCAAAGTTCAGTGACCTATATCATCAATAATACTTGACCTAGATTTTAAAAAGACAATTTATTTAGATATTCTCATGTGAGCCAAAACTGTCCTAAATTTCATAAAAATTTGAGTCGGGTGATGCAAAAATTGCCTAAAAGTGATTGATTTGACATGGAATGACCCATTGATATGTCAATCAGATCCACAAATTCACTGATATTTTTTCAACCGTTATTGTGAACATATAATTTTAAAATAGTTCAGAATCATTCCTTCAATGGGTCAAAACGAAACCTACAATGAATGTACCTAAACAGTATCATCCATCATCCGACCATCCATCTATCCATTAGTAGAGGTTCAGTGGTTAGCATCTTTGCCATCATTGTTTAGGCAGCCACCCTTGCTACTGCACAATGCCGTGCAATGAAGGCCTGCCCTGCAGTTCTTTCAAATGCCCTTGCACGTTTCATGCAGCCACCATGTAGGAGGAGGGCACAAGGCATACTTGCGACGGCGAGAGTGGTCCAGAAAGGAAGCCATTGCTTGCTGCGCTCATCTTCTTCCCATCCCTATTGACCAAACACAGCGATTGCCTGGTGGCAAGCGGTTGACTGCTTCCAGATGAAAGAGGCTTGGAACAAGTACCTCTTGATATGCTCGAAGAGGGCGGCCTGGTTCGTTGACGACTGCCATTGGAGAAGAGTTGATGCCTTGCATCGTTGACAGTTGCAGAACCACATGTCTTGCTGATGAGCACATCAAATCGCTCAATGCACTGCATGTGAACTGAGTGAAGGACTACGGATCTGCAGTCAGCGAGATCATCGTCTCTCTAAGGCCTGGCGTACTGTTCCATGCAGTCCACTACACAAAAGTTGACAATAATGTGTTGTAAGTTGTTATGATATGTTAGTGTAAGGGGGGCGACAGGGTAGGGTTAGTCCTGCGAGACTTCTCGGATCGAGGTGGAAAGATCATTAAACATCTACCAGAAAGATGGTAATGAAATGTCTGCAATATGTGAATGTTATATGTTATGTATGTCTCTCTCTCTTCCTCTCTGTCATTCTCCATCCCTCTCTCTATCTCCCCTCTCTCCTCTCCTCTCTCTCTCCCCCTCGGCCTCTCTCCACCTCTCTCTCTCTCCCTCCGTCTGCCTCCCTCTTCCTCTCTCTCCCTCGCTCTCCCTCGCTCTTCCTCTCTCTTCCTCACACTCCCTCTCTGCTTGTCTCCTTTCTCCGTGTCACTCTCTCTCCCTGTCTCTATGGCTGATGTCTGTCTTGAGAGACTGTGTCATCTAATTTTTCTTGTTGTGACTGCTCAACTGATGTTTATTTGCTTGTAGAATGGGCGTCTGACTGCTCCAAGTGTTCTGTGGCAAACTAGTGTGACAACGACTCTTGCAAGTCACCCTTAGTCTATGACAGTACTTCAAAGACATGTAAAGGTATGTACTGCATTCTACAGTGTTTGATATTAATATACATTCAAGTTCAACATTGGTTATTTGTTGTACGTTGTGCTGGTGGTGCAACACCACTAGACAAAATGGTGTGTTGTGTTTGCAATGATGTCCTTCGCTACACGTAAATTATCATGGGGAGTCCAACACAAACAACTGCATTATTGGCAGAATAGAACAATGCACTCACAAAATTAAAAGTGCTGTGCTGCAAATGCATATTGAAATCTATATCACACAGCTAATATATTGCAGAACAAAGACGAGCTGTACAGCAGAAACATGTAAATGTTATCCGGTTCCCTTGTAGATAAACATGCAGCCTTCTTGCTGTATGTCGCAGTGGAATTGAGTGCTGCTGAGACGTCGCAGTGTTTCTGCGAACCACATACAATTCTGGGTGATATGCCAAGTTCTTCTGCTTTCAGCTGGTGCCGACATCTGCGATTTCTGCATCGTTGCTGATCAATGTACGACATGCTCGTACGGTTATATGCTTGATGGCACTACATGTTCAAGTAAGTGGATTACACTGTTGTGTGCAATACGTCGTCTGTATTATTCACGTCAAAGACAAATGTACATATTGCAGTGTGTGTGAGAGCTCATACTTTAAAAATACCTGACCCTAGAAGTTCTTACAACATGACAAGGAAAATACATAATTTATACCTGCCAACTTTGTTGTTGAAATCCAGGAGATTCCTCAGGGGTTCAGCATGCTTCCCATATATCTCGGATCTTGACATTGGCAGATGGGGGTGGGTGCTGTTGGAGATTTTTTTTTGGAAATTCAGTGGTTCAGCACATCTCGGCACATATCCCATGATGTTGGGCTGTCTCGAAGATGGGGGATGCTGTTGGAGATTTCAAGAGAAAATCCGGGAGATTTACCAATATTCCGGGTGACTCCCAGATTTCACAGGAGAGTTGACAGGTATAATAATTTATTAGCTTAGCTGTATACATCCAAGCAGCATAAGGGAAAACAAATCTTTGCTGCCCGACCTAATATCATGCTGTTAAATTACGGGAATGTTTATTTCTTATTGGTCTGAAGAAATTGTTATTGACATCTTCACAGCACAGATCAATGCCTCCTAGTTGTCTTGAACATTCTTGTTCACAGGAATTTGTTCTATCCTCCAATCATTTGCACCTAAATTTAATGCACATTTTTTACACAAAATTAATTTTGACATAATGTTGAACACTGAAAATGGACCCAACTCCAAATGTGCAACTCTTGGATCCTACCCCTCTTAAAATTCAGTTCATTTTGAGCTGAGCCCATCCCAAATTCCTGCATCCTACCCGCCTTGATAGATTGTAACAGGCCTATAGTCAGGGGGCTTAATCGTTATAATTGTTCACATCTTTCCACAATCACCATTTTTGGACCAGCGTTAGATATGGCCGTGACATTTCATTTCTCCATGGGAGCCAAGCTGAGCCCCCTATGTGACGGTCATATTGGACAAAACCAAGATGGCCTCTGTCCGGAGAAAGGTTGTGCAATAACTCGAGAACCAAAAGTGATAGAATCATAAACGAGACCACTTTTAGGCGTTTTCCACAACAACTTGTTTTTTTCAGTTGTTGCGGAGAACCAATTAAGATGTATTCAGTCTTGGAGTTGTTTGTTTTAAGTTTCATGCTTTGCATCGAGCTATTGATGTCTTTAATGCACCGTTCCATAGACTCGCAATTACAGTCCATAGAATTGGCGTTAAAACTACAGTACACCTGATGGTAATCAGCATACGCATGCCCCAGCTTACCTCGCTGATCAATGATATGAAAAACAGGGCTAAAATACTCTGTGAATTCCACAGGACCGAGGCATGATCCTTGCGGTATTCCCTGATCAAGTTTAAACTGGTCAGACACCGTACCATCAATAATAATTGATTGAATTTGAAGATAAGATAAAAACCAAATTAGAGCTATGCCTGATACACCAAAAGAACAATTCATAATATTCAACAAAATCTTATGGTCCTCAGTATGAAAAGCTGACAACAAGTAAATTAAAACCAGTTGTGTGACCTTCTGTTGGGCCATGTTTAAAAGAATGTCAGACTGGACCTTAATAAGTGCAGTTTCAGTAGAATGTCCAGCTCTATACGCCAACTGACAAGGTGGCAAAGGAAATCCACATTCTGAATGAAAGCAAAGTTGGTCTACAACAGCCCGTTCTGTTAATTTAGAGATATACTGGAGATTCGATACAGGGCCCAGACATGGGGTCAAATGCAAATGCATTTAAATGCATTTAAATGCGACTGATCCAGTGTTTGCATTTGAACATTTGGAGCCAAAACTATTTGCATTTAAATACATTTTAAAAGTATTTGAAAAATCAAATCCTTATAGCATTTAATTATGTCAATAAAAACTGTTATCACAGCTGTGCTTAATTAAATTGTTGCTTGGTATAGACTGTTGATACAGGTCACTCATGTTACTTATGTGATCACTGAGGCGTGACATTCACTGAGAGAAAACTGGCCTTCCTATAGCTCTTTTATTAGCTGACCAACAGCAGCCAGTTGCATGCTTTGATCATTAACTACTTGGGTCATTATCAGATGGATCATCAATGTATCCGCTGGGATGTGGATGACCATCGTAGCTGAACGTAGCTCAGCATCAACAGCGGTGAGATATCCAACCCATGCCAGATCCAACTCATGACAGATCAAACTCGTAAGAGATCCAACTCAAGACAGATCCATTTCATAACAAATCCAAGTCATGTCAGATCTAACTAATGACAGATCCAACTCATGCCAGACCCAACCCGTGTCAGATCCAACTCATGATAGATCCAACTCATGACAGATCAAACTCATAAGAGATCCAACTCAAGACAGATCCATTTCATATCAAATCCAAGTCAAGACAGATCTAACTAATGACAGACTCAACTCATGCCAGACCCAACCAGTGTCAGATCCAACTCATAATAGATCCAACACGTGATATATCCAACTCATGACAGATCAAACTCATGATAGATCCAACTCATAACAAATCCAAGTCATGTCAGATCTAACTAATGACAGATCCAACTCATGCCAGACCCAACCCGTGTCAGATCCAACTCATGATAGATCCAACTCATGACAGATCAAACTCATAAGAGATCCAACTCAAGACAGATCCATTTCATATCAAATCCAAGTCAAGACAGATCTAACTAATGACAGACTCAACTCATGCCAGACCCAACCAGTGTCAGATCCAACTCATAATAGATCCAACACGTGATATATCCAACTCATGACAGATCAAACTCATGATAGATCCAACTCATGACAGATCAAACTCATGAGAGATCCATTTCATAACAAATCCAAGTCATGTCTGATCCAACTGATGACAGATCCAACTCAGAGCAGAACCAGCCCGTGTCAGATCCAAATGAAGAGAGATCCAACTCATGAAAGATCCACGTCATGACAAATCCAACTCATGATAGATCCAAGTCATGCCAGATCCAACTGATGAGCGATCCAACTCATGGGAGATCCAAATCATGCCAGATCCAACTCATGCCAGATCCAACCCTTGTTAGATCCAACTCATGCCAGATCCAACTCCTCTTGAACTTGGTATGTGCCAAGTTCAACATTCAAGACCATTAATGAGATTGACACCTTACAAAGACCAACGCACTTCTGTTATTATACATTCTTACCATGTTAGGACCACATCAAATATTGGCATACCAGTTTTTGTTGTAGCAAATATATCCCAACTTCACATAGGACCCCTTATAAACTTTGTAGAGGATCATGTACAAGTCTTGCAGGGGATCATGTTCAAGATTTGCAGAGGATCAGGTACTGGTCTTGCAGAGGATAATGTACTAGCATTGCAGAGGATTGTGTACAAGCCTTTCAAAGGAACATGTTCAAGCTTTATATATATATATGTATATATATATATATCTATGGCCTGCCACAGTTGCAAAATTGTGAAATTGAGTTTTGTACCTGTTTGGATTCCACTGGACTTAAGCTTTAAATTGAAATATCTTGTTTTTGATTTATTGCTAAAATTGAAGCAAACTTTAAAAAAGTGATATTTTGAGAAACAAGGTAATTTTGACTAATATTATCTATTGGGATTTTTAAAATATGGGTCATAAGTGCATGTATTTTATTAGTTTGGTATTACTTGTCAAGGAAAATAAACTGGACATTGGAATATGAGATTATAAAGTATGCATTTATGCCAAAATCTTAAAATTGATGGAACATAACTTACACAGTTATTCTTGGTTTATGTACAAAATAGACCTGTGCGACTTAATACCTGGTTTGCTGAGCACAGGTCATGTATGAAGTGTTTAGGATACTGATCGGTTATGAACCTTGACATAGAACTATTTATTCTCCAGAACAATGTAGTGTTTGTGGCATTTTCACTGTATGATGGTCCAAGAATTGTTATTTGAATTAAACTAGATACACATTAAAGAGAACATAGTCTGCTGCAAGTATATGCACCTAGATAAATGTGCTACAAGGGTTATTAGATATTATGTAGGCACATAGCATGTCACGCCAGTTCAGTCACATATGTAATTAAATAGTAAATTAAGCAGCAAGAAATAAACTTTGGAGCAAATGTTTAAACAAAAAAGTAAGTTTATTTTTTGCAGTCTAATGGAATCTTGGAGCCAAACAATATTATATTTCATATATAATAAATTAGGCATTTTATAATGCAGAGTATATCTGGATTTAAACCAGCTCAAAGATGGTGCCAATGTAAAATGTGTAAGAAAAGTCTAGTTAAATTAAGTAAATTAGTTTAATTTCAAACCAATCAAACTAAGCTAAGATAATAATAAGTTAAATCCAGTTAATGAATACATTGAAACCAATGTGGTTACTACATATTTTAAGTCCTTAACAATCTTTACAAATTATTACTTCTCATCATTTATTCCGTTTTTCCATAGTTCGATTCCAGTGATGTGTCACTTATTTTAATAAAACAAAATAGGTTTGAATATCTGTTATGTGCAAAATGGTGGCAACTGAAGACTCCAGTTAGAAAATGGTGATGCAAGATTCCCAACATTTAAACATACTGATTTTTTATCATATTAATAGCTAATTATAGATCATACTTTAACCAATATGAATTTTTTCAGTTTAAAAATAAAACCCAGGTATTTCTTATATTAGTTATGGTATGAGTAGATAAATATGGATGATGTTGTTGATTTCAGAACTGGGAGGAAAGGAAGTTTTGAGATCAATGAATTCAGCTTTGTAAAGGGAGAATCTGGAGTGGTATTATGCATGCTGAACACACGCGGCAACTTGTATATTGGTAAGTTTCACCAATATCTTGTACTTAAAAATGTAGCAAGGAACAGTTACAGAAAACATGCATGACGTTGCATACAACTGTCCCAAGTTATGCAATCTTCATCAAATGTCTCATATAAATACGTCTTGAAACCGTCTGTTGCGTCTGTGTGGGTAGCGCCATGATGCACACAAAATACCCAACTAAGCACCTGGTTTCTTACCTAACCATGAAAATTATCACTATACAAATGACCAAGTTATCCCTTCTGATGGACCAGTATTTTTGTTATTTTGTGTAATAATTGAGGTATCCACTACATCGCGCTTACATAACAATTGAATTTTGCACGTGACCTCCGTCAAGCTTTGCTTTGCCAACAATGTTGTTAATGGTTATATTTAGGTTTTGTTAGGCAACAGGTCACGTGTGGATAGGTTAACTGTAGTGTGTTCGACCAGTGTTGCCAGAAGGTTGACAGTGGTTGTTATGCTTCAGGTGGCACGCCTAACCTGGACGGCATGACGTTTGGCCAGCACGAGAAGATGCAGAAGGGTTGTGTCAACAACCTGTACATCCAGGGCAAGAGACCCCTTGACATCACTGCTGTTGCTGTCGTGGTATGTCATGGCGCCCTGACACCCCTCATTGCTGCGACCGTCCAGTTGCTACAGTGTATCTTCGGGCTACTCAAAACCAACAAACTCAAACTTCTACATTGTATATATCTCTAAATTGTTCTTGTTTCTTTATGTTTTGGGGCCAATGTTGCAGACAGTATTTTCTTAAACAAAAATCTATTATTATGTCAACTTTATTAGTTTTATTAACAGAAATGTAACTGATTACAGGCTTGCACTAACTGCGCATGCACGCGATTAGCGGCAAGCCGTCAATAAACGTATAGAGTTACCGCACTGCCATTACATAGTCGAGTCACGATATGTTACAATCACGTCACATTTTGTGTGTTCGGCCTTAGTCAGCGAACTGAGAATTAACCAACTAATGACCACGTAGGCCAACGGCGCCATTTCCTGTGAAAACGGTGCGGTTATTCACGTCTAGCTGTTTGTTCCTGGCGGAAACTCAATTACAGCCGTTGATTTGTTGAGTGCGGCAATACTGTCAGTCACACGGTCCAGTACACAAGTGTAACTATTACAGCGGGGCCAGCAGGCACGAATAAACAGTCCTTGCAAAGGTGGCTCACTTCAAGACGTACGTGACAGCCCAATGTCAATTTGCCAACACCAATTACGAGAACCAGGGAGCAATGTCTGGTTTGTTATAATAGTGTGCTATCGACGTATAAGGGCCTACTATCTCACTTCACTCATGTCGGTCACTCGGGTCGAACTCTCTTTCCAAACACTAGTCTTCTTCATGTCCCCACGCTGTCCTTTGTTCCCGTGGTTCCAACCCCACATTTCCTTTAGCGAGTCGATAAATGTATAATCTGGTCTGACTTGTTCTTCCATGTGTTTGCGTCAACGAGATGTTCTTGGATGCAATCATTATTTCATATTTATGTCTACAACAGTGTCCAGCAAATCTCACCCTTATTTCATGGATCTTCTGAGTAATTTCGTTTGTATCTCTATACAAGTGACACGTGTTTTCCCCGTTAATGTTGAATATGGCTTGCAACATACTTGTAAAACACCCATCTAATTGCGTTCTGGGTGTTTTTGTTAGTGTCCAAGACTCGCATCCGTGCAGCAGTACAGACTCCACCGTTACAACGAACCGCTGTTGCTTGATCTTGCATGAAAGTATAGGCCAATATTTCAAAACAAGTGTTCTTAGTTCGTTTTCATGTTATTGCCTTACTGATCTGGATATATTTAGTTGCAAAGCTGGCTCAAGTGCCCGAAGTACTTAATATATTCGACCTTCTCCTAATACTATCGTACTATGCAATACTATCATGTGCAATTTAAAATCCTGATGCACACATATAAATCCCTGCATGGACATGTTCCAGGATGTATATCGGACATGCTGAATGTGTACAAATCAAGAAGAACGCTGCGATCCATGGATTCAGTGACACTTGAAGTTCCAAGGGCTAGAACAGTTACTTACGGAGACTGAAAATGTCAGTGCTCAGCAGCCCAGTTGTGGAATGCGCTACTGGCTCACATTCGTGAAGCAAAAACATTGAACACTCTCAAGAGGCTGCTAAAACACATTTGTTCCTGGCCCATTTTGGTGCTTAAGTCTTCTAGTCAGTTTTTATTACATTTTAAAACAGTATATATACATTCATCTTATTATATCCAACCTTCTGAAAATTTTTATTTTTTATTATGCTATCGTTTTTATGCTTTGTTTTTACTGTCCATGATTATTCTATTGATTGTGTACAGCGCTTTTGAGCAGGCTTTTATGTATAAAAATGAATGGAATGAACTTTCTTACGTTTCATCCCAGTTCAGCAGACCTGAGACGGCTGTCCGTGGACTGCTAGTAGCAGTGGTGTAATCTGTTTGAACTACAAGCATTTTCTTCTAGTCTTGATTAAGCAAGCCCCGTGATGACGTGATCTGCCAAGAAAATCGATGCTTTCGCCATGAAGAGCCTCCGACGCCTCGCGAACATAAAGTGGGTCAATATCAGCAATAACACGATCATGGAACGTACCGGTCAGAAGCATGCATCAATACTCATCACCCAGCAACGCCTTCGATGGTTCGGCCACCTGCAATGTATGACACCAAACTACCCTGCCGCTCTATTATACCAATTCCACACACAAAACACCAGCTGGAAACGGCGCCGTGGGCGTCCTCGCCGTCGATGGATCGACTGTGTTAAGCACGATTTGGATGGCCTGGGCCTCACGCTTGAGGCGGCCGAGCAGCTGGCCGTTGACCGCCTCACTTGGAAGGCGGTGATAAAGGATGTGGTGTGACCTGTATGCTGGATATCCGGCAAGAGCCCTAAAGTCAAGTAAGTGAATGACTTGTCCCTCATGATCGAGGGCAGACTGCTACACGCTGTGCAATCCGTGAGAAATCTTGGAGTTAGTATGGACAGCGGCTTGACAATGGAGAAACAGGTGAATGCGATCTCCAAGTCCTGTTTCTACCACATCCGAAATATCGACAAAGTCCGACAATACATCGCAAATGACGCCTGTAAGAGTCTAGTCCAGGCACTGGTAACATCTCGCCTGGACTATGGTAACGCGCTGCTGTAAGGTTTGCCTCTGGTATACAGAACTGCGCTGCTCGCCTAATCACCAGGACACGCAAGAGCGAACTACATTGGCTGCCAGTGAAATACCGGCTTAGCTGTAAAGTCAACACTTGTACTTATAAACTGCTGAACGGATTGGCACCGGCATACATGAGTGACATTGTGCAGAAGCATCAACCTATTCGTACCTTAAGATCAACGGATAAGTCACTTCTCGTCGTATCTGTGCTGCGGACAGTAACTTATGGTGAACGTTGTTTCAGGAGACACGCGGCCATACTGTGGAACGTCTTGCCTGAAAACACTAAATAACTGAACACTCTCAACTTTTTCAAGAGACATTTAAAAACATATCTCTAAACTGACGTACGTACGACTGACATGATCGAGTCACGCTCTCGTTTTAATGACATTGATATACTAATGATTTATTCGTAAATTTTTGGTTTGGTCCGTTGCGACGTCCTGGCCGCCCGTATCCTCACCCGACCCGACTCACTGTCCATTACGTCCTCCTCCACAATCTCTGTCACCTCCATGTCTCTCCTCACCACGACGCCCTGTCCATTCCGTCCTCATCCACAACCTCTGTCACCCCCATGTCTTTCCTCACCACGACGCCTTGTCCATTGCGTCCTCCTCCAAAACCTCTGTCACCTCCATTTCTACCCTCGCCACGAAGCCTTGTCCATTGTGTCCCCCTCCACAACTTCTGTCACCTATATGTTTATCTTTACCACGACTTCCTCTCCATTCCGTCCTCCTCCACAACCTCTGTCACCTCCATGTCTCTCCTAACAACGACGCACTGTCTATTGCGTCATCGTCCACAATCTCTGTCTCCTCCGTGCCTCTCCTCCCCATGACGACCTCTCTATTGCGTCCTCCTCCACAATCCGTGTGACCTGCATGTCTCTACTGACCATGACGCCCTGTGTTTTGCGTCATCCTCCACAATCTCTGTCTCCTTCATGTCTCTCCTGACAACCGCCCTGTCTATTGCGTCCTCTTCCACAACATATCTCACCTCCATGTCTCTCCTGACCATGACGCCCTGTCTTTTGTGTCCTCCTCCATAACATCTGTCACCTCCATGTATCTCCGCACCACGACGCCCTGTCCATTGCGTCCTCCTCCACAACATCTGTCACCTCCATGTCTCTCCGCATCACGACGCCCTGTCCATTGCGTCCTCCTCCACAACCTTTGTCACCTCCATGTCTCTCCTCATCACGATGCCCTGTCCATTACGTCCTTCTCTACAACCTCTCTCACCTCCATGTCTCTCCTCACCACTACGCCCTGTCCATTACGTCCTTCTCTACAACCTCTCTCACCTCCATGTCTCTCCTGACCATGGCGCCCTGTTTATTGCGTCCTCCTCCACAACATCTGTCACCTTCATGTCTCTCCTCACCATGACGCCCTGTCTTTTGTGTCCTCCTCCACAACATCTGTCACCTCCATGTATCTCCGCACCACGACTCCCTGTTCATTGCGTCCTCCTCCACAACATCTGTCATATCCATGTCTCTCCTCACCACGACACCCTGTCCATTGCGTCATCTTCCACAACCTTTGTCACCTCCACGTCTCTCCTCATCACGACGTCCTGTCCATTACGTCCTTCTCTACAACCTCTCTCACCTCCATGTCTCTCCTCATCACGATGCCCTGTCCATTACGTCCTTCTCTACAACCTCTCTCACCTCCATGTCTCTCCTGACCATGGCGCCCTGTTTATTGCGTCCTCCTCCACAACATCTGTCACGTTCATGTCTCTCCTCACCATGACGCCCTGTCTACTGCGTCATCCTCCACAACATCTGTTATCTCCATGTCTCTCCTCACCATGACAACCTGTCTATTGTGTTCTCCTTCACAATATCTGTCACCTCCATGTCTCTCCTGACCATGACGCCCTGTCTATTGTGTCCTCCTTCACAACATCTGTCACCTCCATATCTCTCCTCACCATGACGCCCTGTCTACTGCGTCATCCTCCACAACATCTGTCACCTCCATGTCTCTCCTCACCATGATGCCCTGTCTACTGCGTCATCCTCCACAACATCTGTCACCTCCATGTCTCTCCTCACCATGACGCCCTGTCTACTGCGTCCTCTTCCACAATCTATGTGACCTCCATGTCTCTCCTGGCCATGACGCCGTCTATTGCGTCATCCTCCACAACATATGTCACCTCCATGCCTCTCCTCATCACGGAAACACCTTACTAAAAGCGAGGTCATGCTTAACAAATAGGTTATGTTTTTTGGAAGATATCATTAAGTGGGTAGATGATGGGTCACCAGTAGATATCATCTACTTAGATTTTCAAAAAGCTTTCGACAAAGTGCCACATCAAAGATTACTGCTTAAACTAAAGCCCCATGGCATATGAAATGGAATAATTAACTGGATAGAAAAATGGCTGATTGACAGAAGACAACGGGTAGATGTTGATGGGGAGGCTTCAAACTGGAAATCAGTTTTGAGTGGGGTTCCACAGGGATCAGTACTGGGACCTATATTATTCTTAATATATATAAACGATTTGGACGATGATATAGCTAGCAAGGTGTTGAAATTTGCAGATGATACAAAATGTTTAGAAGGATTAAAAGTGATGGAGATAGACAGCATTTACAAGATGATCTTGACAGGTTGATCAAATGGTCTGAAAAGTGGCAAATGTTGTTCAATTTTGGGAAATGTAAATGCCTTCATACAGGACATGGGAACGAATATGTAGACTATACAATGGGGGGTGTATTAAGAACTACTGTAAAAGAAAAAGACTTAGGGCTGACAATTGGTGCTGACATGAAGGTTTCAGAGCAGTGTGGAATTGCAGCTTCAAAATGAAATCAAATCCTTGGATTGATTAGGCGAAAACATATAGCATATAAAGAAAAAGAACTAATAATACCGCTGTACAAAACAATAGTCAGGCCTCATTTAGAATATTGTGGAGCGTGGAGGCCATACCGCAAGAAGGACATAGATATGCTAGAAAGACTACAGAGGAAAGCGACTAAAATGATACAAAAACTTAGGGATCTTAGTTATGAAAAATGCCTAAAAGAATGTGGTTTAACAACACTAGAGACCAGGAGATTGAGAAGAGATCAGACAGAAGTGTTTAAAATATTGAATGGTTATGAAAATATTTATCGAATTTTTTTTTTTCAGTTAAGAAAGATAGAAAGACTAGAGGACATGAAGTTACATTAGTAAAGGAGCAGTGTAGATTAGACGTAAGAAAGTTCTCATTTTCACAAAGGATTGTGAATGAATGGAACAGATTTTCTGATGATTGTGTGGGTGCTAGTAGTGTGAATGTTTAAAAATAAAATCGACACATACCTCAGAAGGGCTGGATATATGTAGATAAAAGGGTTGGACTCTCGATAAGACAAAGGGCTTCCTTGTCCACCTGCCATCTAGAGTTAATTCTCTGGATGGCAATCTTGTTAAATCTTCTTAAATAAGGAAACTGAAAATGCAATGCTGCCATCTGGCGAATTGTGTGCTTACTATGTATTTGTGCCAGCGACTGGCGCAATGTCGAGTCATCTTTACAAGGACAGATTGTAGGGAATGGAAGAAGGGTGAGTAGGGAGAGAGCCCGGGACAATACGAAGAGAAGGGTAGGGTTGGGAGGAGGGGTGTAGTGGAAGGAGGACTGGAGGAAGGAGTGAATGAGTTGTATCTGACCCTGACATGGTTGGGAGGAAGGACTAGAGGAAGGGAGACTGGAGGAAAATGAGTTGTATCTGACCCTGACATGTGACAGGGTTAAGAGGAGGGACTAGAGGAAGGGAGACTGGAGGAAAGGGTGAATGAGTTGTATCTGACATGTGACAGGGTTGGGAGGGGTGTAGAGGAAGGAAGAATGGAGGAAGGGGTGAATGAATTATATCTGACCCTGACGTGTGACAGGGTTAGGAGGACGGACTAGAGGAAGGGAGGCTGGAGGAAGGAGTGAATGAGTTGTATCTGACCCTGACATGTGAAAGGGTTGGGAGGAGGGACTAGAGGAAGGTAGACTGGAGGAAGGGGTGAATGAGTTGCATCTGACACTGACATGTGAGAGGGTTGGGAGGAGGGACTAGAGGAAGGGAGACTGGAGGAAGGGGCGAATGAGTTGCATCTGACACTGACATGTGACAGGGTTGGGAGAACTATTGGAAATAGCACAGCAAATTAGCATGCCACATATAACATGGCAGCTAGATAGGACGAAACAGAAGGCTAAGCAATGACTCAGTCATGGAAACAAGGGTGGAAGACAAACAACCCAAGTAGGATAACAATTTAGGAATTTGTAGAGTACTTTTAATTCACAGAGAAAACACATCAACAAGGGAGTATTTCAACCTTCACCCCCAACATCACCCAGTTGTATATATATCATAGCACACCAACATGTGATGCAAATGTTGTCTATGTGCTATGTAGTAAACAGATGGCTGGAGGAAAGGAGCCAACTTGCAAGGTTTCTACAGAGACATCAGTAGGCGACCACATGCTATTGTTCGACAACTAAAACTACTCTAGTATGAGCGGCTATACTGCCGATACATATATTTTCTGGGGTGTTTGCCAAGGATGGGTGCTGCTGTAATGCAATAGTTAATTTTGCCAATTTTAAATGTAGCGTTTGCAAAACTTTGGATAATACCATACTGTTTTTACCAGGTATTTTTATTTTTTTGTGTAATTTTAACTGACATGCTTCATACAGTACAGACGTTAATCAGTAATGTACTTTTCAGGATTTTGACAGAAATTAATCGTGCATATTGCAAGGTATATTATGTCCTGGTGTTATGGTTTCTAGAATATCAGGGTTCCACAATATCATATGAACACTTGCCATAACAAGATAACATTTTTGTAACAAATTTATTGACACATCTGTGACCATGTACACACATGCTGAATAATGCTAGGCATTGGTAATCAGTATGACAATATTTTCAGACAAACATGTCTATTAAAACAGGCAATTATCTTTTTCTTTGTCCCATTATCAGAGGTAATGAGCGAGTAGTGTTTTTGTTTTCACTTATCTGAATTTATTTTAAAGCATGAATCGGCTTGCTCTTTGCTTAACTAACATAATACCAGTTCTTGATGTGTTTATCATAAAGGTGTATTACATCCAACTGTACATGGTTAGTAACGTCTGTACTGTTATTGAGACCTTGACTTTTTAAATAAGTTTGAAGAGACAGTGTTAATGAATGTCAAATATTTCAAAGACGTTCAAGTTAGGGAATAACAAAATAATTGTCTTCTTGTGTTCCTTTATATAAAAATAAATAATACACATGTTACTATTGATAGTATACATACTTGAATCGTGTGAAGTTTGCTTATTACCCCCAATATTAACAAAAACCCAACATTACCCAGCTAAATGTAGATCTACACATCATAAACTGTGTTCATCTTGGAACCAATGAGCATCCAGTTTTCACCAGGTCAGATATCCACAGCTAGACGAGCATGTCGATAAATCAGTTTTCACCAGGTCAGATATCCACAGCTAGACGAGCATGTCGATAAATCTTTCAATAATTTACTACAAAAACCTAACATTTTCATTATAACATACTGGCATCTAAAATATAAGGCAACAATGTTGTATTTTGAACATAGATATCATTAAACCACACATGGTTCATCCAACTCTGCAAAACTACAAAAGCAGGCATGGGACATGTGAAATGTTGCACATTTTAATAAAACGCATCACAAGATTTCTTTCCTCTACAAATCAATTTCTGTGTGGAAAATATTCAGTAAGTATTTGGCATTTGCACCCAACAATAAATACTTTGTATCTGACAATGGCTTCTGTTGGCATGATCTAGTGGTATGATTGCACATAATTACCTTCTCTCCATCATATTAACATCTCTTTGTGAATCTGCCCTTCAACATTAAAGGACATTTTACTACTAGAAAATGTGAACAAGTAAAGTAAAATAACAAAGAATTCATATCTACAGACTAGTGGTACAATTCATTGAGACAATAGTTAACCTCCTATTTCGCATATATACCTAATCTACACATTTCATATCACTGTAGCTACACACAAGTTTACAGTGTCTAGATTCTGTTGGCAACATTGAAAATACATCGTTTGTTTTCCTTTGGTTGACTTGTCTCCACTGCCTAAGTCAATATCTACTCTTCAGCATTTCCTATTACAGCATCAGGCCCAGCAGAACCAACCAACCAATATTCCAACATCTCCCCTCCTGCTGCATAGGCATCAACCTTCATGACATTTTCTTTGGCACTTTTCACGATTTCCGATACTTCTATTCAGCCAGATGACAACAAAACTGTACTTTTGTTTCAAATCAAGTATCAACTTTAAATAATAATATTATAAATAAACTTTCTTGTTCTTGTTTTACTTGTTCTGTTAATAAGTTTCAAATCAAGTATCAACCAGCTGAGATCTATAATTTTAATTGGTTACATTTCTGTTAATAAAAGTAATAAAGCTGACAAAATAATACATTTTGTTTAAGAAAGAACTGTCTACAACACTGTCCCCAAAACCGAAAGAAACAAGAACAATTCAGAGATATATACAATGTAGGAGTTTGTTGGTTCTGCATAGCCCAAAGATACACTATAGCAACTGGACGCCCACATCAATGAGGGGTGTCAGGGTGCCACGTCTAGGGCAGTTCACTTCGAGCAGGGCAAGACATTGACACCCCGACAGCGTCCGTGATGAGGTCAACGGGTCCCTTGCCCTGGATGTACAGGTTGCTGACACAACCCTCCAGCATCTTCTTGTGCTGGCCAAATGTCATGCCGTCCAGGTTAGTCATGCCGCCTGAAGCATAACAACCACTGTCAACCCTCTGGCAACACTGGCCGAACACGCTTCAATTACCCTATTCATCACATATGTGATCTGTTGCCTAGCAAAACCTCAGCCAAGTCATCAGAAAACATGTGGTGGGTTCGGACATTCTGTCGAATATCTTGTTGAAATTCTGGTCACAAAAGTGTTTCTTTAAGGCAAAAACATAAGGCAAAGTTTTTAAAGTGACAACTGTATGCGGGAATGATTGATTTATGAGATGTCATGCAGCAATAGCAATGTAATTCACATATATATATATAACCATTAACAACACTGTTGACAAAGCAAAGCTTGACGGAGGTTACGTGCAAAATTGAATTGTGACGTAAGCAAAACCGCGACGTAGTGGATACATCAATTATTACACAAACTAACTAAAATACTGGTCCACCAGAAGGGATAACTCGGTAATTTGAATATACCTATTGTCGTGTGTGTTGAGTATGAGATATGTGTAAGACTTACCAATATACATGTTGCTGTGTGTGTTGAGTATGAGATATGTGTAAGACTTACCAATATACATGTTGCTGTGTGTGTTCAGTATGAGATATGTATAAGACTTACCAATATACATATTGCTGTGAGTGTTGAGTATGAGATATGTGTAAGACTTACCAATATACATGTTGCTGTGTGTGGTCAGTATGAGATATGTGTAAGACTTACCAATATACATGGTGCTGTGAGTGTTCAGTATGAGATATGTGTAAGACTTACCAATATACATGTTGCTGTGTGTGGTCAGTATGAGATATGTGTAAGACTTGTGTGTTCAGTATGAGATATGTGTAAGACATACCAATATACATGTTGCTGTGTGTGGTCAGTATGAGATATATGTAAGACGTGTGTGTTCAGTATGAGATATGTGTAAGACTTACCAATATACATGTTGCCGTGTGTGTTCAGTATGAGATATGTGTAAGACGTGTGTGTTCAGTATGAGATATGTGTAAGACTTACCAATATACATGTTGCTGTGTGTGTTCAGTATGAGATATGTGTAAGACTTACCAATATACATGTTGCCGTGTGTGATCAGTATGAGACATGTGTAAGACGTGTGTGTTCAGTATGAGATATGTGTAAGACTTACCAATATACATGTTGCCGTGTGTGTTCAGTATGAGATATGTGTAAGACGTGTGTGTTCAGTATGAGATATGTGTAAGACTTACCAATATACATGTTGCCGTGTGTGTTCAGTATGAGATATGTGTAAGACTTACCAATATACATGTTGCCGTGTGTGTTCAGTATGAGATATGTGTAAGACTGACCAATGTACATGTTGCCGTGTGTGTTCAGTATGAGATATGTGTAAGACTAACCAATATACATGTTGCCGTGTGTGTTCCGTATGAGATATGTGTAAGACTTACCAATATACATGTTGCAGTGTGTGTTCAGTATGAAATATGTGTAAGACTTACCAATATACATGTTGCCGTGTGTGGTCAGTATGAGATATGTATAAGACTTACCAATATACATGTTGCTGTGTGTGGTCAGTATGAGATATGTATAAGACTTACCAATATACATGTTGCCGTGTGTGGTCAGTATGAGATATGTGTAAGATTTACCAATATACATGTTGCTGTGTGTGGTCAGTATGAGATATGTGGAAGACTTACCAATATACATGTTGCCGTGTGTGGTCAGTATGAGATATGTGTAAGACTTACCAATATACATGTTGCTGTGTGTGTTCAGTACGAGATATGTGTAAGACGTGTGTGCTCAGTATGAGATATGTATAAGACTTACCAATATACATGTTGCCGTGTGTGGTCACTTTGAGATATGTGTAAGACTTACCAATATACATGTTGCTGTGAGTGTTCAGTATGAGATATATGTAAGACTTACCAATATACATGTTGCTGTGAGTGTTCAGTATGAGATATGTGTAAGACGTGTGTGTTCAGTATGAGATATGTATAAGACTTACCAATATACATGTTGCTGTGAGTGTTCAGTATGAGGTATGTGTAAGACTTACCAATATACATGTTGCCGTGTGTGTTCAGTATGAGATATGTGTAAGACTTACCAATATACATGTTGCTGTGTGTGGTCAGTATGAGATATGTGTAAGACTTACCAATATACATGTTGCTGTGTGTGTTCAGTATGAGATATGTGTAAGACTTACTAATATACATGTTGCTGTGTGTGTTCAGTATGAGATATGTGTAAGACTTACTAATATACATGTTGCTGTGTGTGTTCAGTATGAGATATGTGTAAGACTTACCAATATACATGTTGCTGTGTGTGTTCAGTATGAGATATGTGTAAGACTTACCAATATACATGTTGCTGTGTGTGTTCAGTATGAGATATGTGCAAGACTTACCAATATACATGTTGCCGTGTGTGTTCAGTATAAGATATGTGTAAGACTTACTAATATACATGTTGCTGTGAGTGTTCAGTATGAGATATGTATAAGACTTACCGATATACATGTTGCTGTGTGTGTTCAGTATGAGATATGTGTAAGACGTGTGTGTTCAGTATGAGATATGTGTAAGACTTACCAATATACATGTTGCTGTGTGTGGTCAGTATGAGATATGTGTAAGACTTACCAATATACATGTTGCTGTGTGTGGTCAGTATGAGATATGTGTAAGACTTACCAATATACATGTTGCCGTGTGTGGTCAGTATGAGATATATGTAAGACTTACCAATATACATGTTGCCGTGTGTGGTCAGTATAAGATATGTGTAAGACTTACCAATATACATGTTGCTGTGTGTTGTCAGTATGAGATATGTGTAAGACTTACCAATATACATGTTGCTGTGTGTGGTCAGTATGAGATATGTGTAAGACTTACCAATATACATGTTGCTGTGTGTTCAGTATGAGATATGTGTAAGACTTACCAATATACATGTTGCTGTGTGTTCAGTATGAGATATGTGTAAGACTTACCAATATACATATTGACGTGTGTGGTGAGTATGAGATATGTGTAAGACTCTACTCAATATACATGCCGTCGTGTGGTCAGTATGAGATATGCGTAAGACGTGTGTTCAGTATGAGATATGTGTAAGACTTACCAATATACATGTTGCTGTGTGTGGTCAGTATGAGATACGTGTAAGACTTACCAATATACATGTTGCTGTGTGTGTTCAGTATGAGATATGTGTAAGACTTACCAATATACATGTTGCCGTGTGTGTTCAGTATGAGATATGTGTAAGACTTACCAATATACATGTTGCCGTGTGTGTTCAGTATGAGATATGTGTAAGACTTACCAATATACATGTTGCCGTGTGTGGTCAGTATGAGAAATGTGTATGACTTACCAATATACATGTTGCCGTGTGTGTTCAGTATGAGATATGTGTAAAACTTACCAACATACATGTTGCCGTGTGTGTTCAGTATGAGATATGTGTAAGACTTACCAATATACATGTTGCTGTGTGTGTTCAGTATGAGATATGTGTAAGTATGAGATATGTGTAAGACTTACCAATATACATGTTGCTGTGTGTAGTGAGTATGAGATATGTGTAAGACTTACCAATATACATGTTGCCGTGTGTGGTCAGTATGAGATATGTGTAAGATGTGTGTGTTCAGTATGAGATATGTGTAAGACTTACCAATATACATGTTGCTGTGTGTGTTCAGTATGAGATATGTGTAAGACTTACCAATATACATGTTGCTGTGTGTGTTCAGTATGAGATATGTGTAAGACTTACCAATATACATGTTGCCGTGTGTGTTCAGTATGAGATATGTGTAAGACTTACCAATATACATGTTGCTGTGTGTGGTCAGTATGAGATATGTGTAAGACGTGTGTGTTCAGTATGAGATATGTGTAAGACTTACCAATATACATGTTGCCGTGTGTGTTCAGTATGAGATATGTGTAAGACTTACCAATATACATGTTGTTGTGTGGTCAGTATGAGATATGTGTAAGACTTACCAATATACATGTTGCTGTGTGGTCAGTATGAGATATGTGTAAGACTTACCAATATACATGTTGCCGTGTGTGGTCAGTATGAGATATGTGTAAGACTTACCAATATACATGTTGCTGTGTGTGGTCAGTATGAGATATGTATAAGACTTACCAATATACATGTTGCTGTGTGTGGTCAGTATGTGATATGTATAAGACTTACCAATATACATGTTGCTGTGTGTGGTCAGTATGAGATATGTATAAGACTTACCAATATACATGTTGCTGTGTGTGGTCAGTATGTGATATGTATAAGACTTATCAATATACATGTTGCTGTGTGTGGTCAGTATGAGATATGTATAAGACTTACCAATATACATGTTGCTGTGTGTGGTCAGTATGTGATATGTATAAGTCTTACCAATATACAAGTTGCTGTGTGTGGTCAGTATGTGATATGTATAAGACTTACCAATATACATGTTGCTGTGTGTGGTCAGTATGTGATATGTATGAGCTTACCAATATACATGTTACTGTGTGTGGTCAATTATGAGATAATAATAAGACTTACCAATATACATGTTGCTGTGTGTGGTCAATTATGTGATATGTATAAGACTTACCAATATATACATGTGTGTGGTCAGTATGAGATATGTATAAGACACCAATATACATGTTGCTGTGTGTGGTCAGTATGAGATATGTGTAAGACTTACCAATATACATGTTGCTGTGTGTGGTCAGTATGAGATATGTGTAAGACTTACCAATATACATGTTGCTGTGTGTGGTCAGTATGAGATATGTATAAGACTTACCAATATGCATGTTGCTGTGTGTGGTCAGTATGACATATGTGTAAGACTTACCAATATACATGTTGCTGTGTGTGGTCAGTATGTGATATGTATAAGACTTACCAATATACATGTTGCTGTGTGTGGTCAGTATGTGATATGTATAAGACTTACCAATATACATGTTGCTGTGTGTGGTCAGTATGTGATATGTATAAGACTTACCAATATACATGTTGCTGTGTGTGTTCAGTATGTGATATGTATAAGACTTACCAATATACATGTTGCTGTGTGTGGTCAGTATGAGATATGTATAAGACTTACCAATATACGTGTTGCTGTGTGTGGTCAGTATGTGATATGTATAAGACTTACCAATATACGTGTTGCTGTGTGTGGTCAGTATGAGATATGTATAAGACTTACCAATATACATGTTGCTGTGTGTGGTCAGTATGTGATATGTATAAGACTTACCAATATACATGTTGCTGTGTGTGGTCAGTATGTGATATGTATAAGACTTACCAATATACATGTTGCTGTGTGTGGTCAGTATGTGATATGTATAAGACTTACCAATATACATGTTGCTGTGTGTGGTCAGTATGTGATATGTATAAGACTTACCAATATACATGTTGCTGTGTGTGGTCAGTATGTGATATGTATAAGACTTACCAATATACATGTTGCTGTGTGTGGTCAGTATGTGATATGTATAAGACTTACCAATATACATGTTGCTGTGTGTGGTCAGTATGTGATATGTATAAGACTTACCAATATACATGTTGCTGTGTGTGGTCAGTATGTGATATGTATAAGACTTACCAATATACATGTTGCTGTGTGTGGTCAGTATGTGATATGTATAAGACTTACCAATATACATGTTGCTTTGTATGGTCAGTATGTGATATGTATAAGACTTACCAATATACATGTTGCTGTGTGTGGTCAGTATGACATATGTATAAGACTTACCAATGTACATGTTGCCGTGTGTGTTCACTTTGAGATATGTGTAAGACATACCAATATGCATGTTGCC
>CM034534.1:45029538-45066176 GCA_020002185.1 Paraescarpia echinospica | reverse complement strand
TATATATTGGAAATGTGTTGGTTAAAATGAATTACATTGTATTAGTATTTGTAATGTCTGCTATAGGAATTATATGTATGTAAAAAAGTTGGGTAAAGGGTACCTGCTTTTGTATTAACGTACGTTTACTTTCAATATCTTGTTTTGTTATTCTTTTAAATATCTTATACAATTTTTATTTTAATCTCTTAATGCAATTTGTTACTCACTTGTGTCGTGACTTGTGATTCGTTTTCTGTTTAATGTTTATTTATTTTCCACACATGACTTTTTATTTGTTATAATATAATAACCTTTTTGCATTTTTATACATTTATAATTGTTGGAAATGTGTTGGTTAGAATGCATTACAATGCATTAGCTCCTACCTCTAGAAATAGTTTTATTCTTAAGTTTGTTTGTTTGTTTGTTTTTTTCTCGGGCCATCTTGTCAAATGGTCCTGACTTTTTTCTATTACATCGCCTTATTTTTCTTGTATTTTTTTCTAAACATAATCTGTTTCTTTTCTATCTCTGACACTTTAAGTAGCTACTTATCATGCACCGCTTTAGCTTAACATGAACAAAATACAAATATTATTAAACAAAATCTAGTAACTGAAACATTAAAGGCACACACTCTCAATGAAACATTACTGCACATTGAAAATATGCTGGTCTCATTAAAATTTAAAATACACTGAAATGATAACTGACGAAACTTTTCTCCAATTTACAGGTGGTATTACAAATAATTGTCTAAATAATATTCTAAACATCATTAATACTGTTGATGAAAATAATGAATTGCCAACAATACGCCGATCGTCATATTATGATTTTGAAAAATTAAATTTGTTAGTTCAAAACAAAAATAAACATTTCAGTATCCTAAGCTCAAATATACAGTCCATTAATGCAAAGTTTAGTGAGCTCGAGGCATTTGTAAATGACTTGTCTTGCTTAAATTTTAAATTTAGCATAATATGTCTCCAAGAGAGTTGGTTATCTGATAATGATGACTTATCACTAATTCAATTAAATGGATATGACTGTATATCCCAAGGAAAAAGTTGCAGCACCAAAGGGGGATTATTAATATATATAGATAAAAACTTTGATTATGAAGTAAAGATGAAATTAAATATGTGTGAACAATGGGAGGGACAAATAATACACGTAAATGGAGGAGGCTTATCGCAAACAGTCACTATAGGAAATATATACCGGCCTCCAAGGCCTTTAACTGAAATAAATGAAAACTATAACGAATTTATAAAGGAATTTACAATGGTCATATCATCTATGCAACATCATCAAAACAACAACCTTATTCTTGCAGGGGACTACAATATAAATATGCTAAAAATAAACGAGCAACAACACTGTAGCACTTTCTTTGACATGTTAACTTCATTTAGTCTCTTCCCCCAAATTACTCATTCCTACAAGGTTCACAACATGTACAGGTACACTTATTGATATTTTTTTTGTAATTTAACAAAGCATATTTTGAAAAGTACAGCAGGAATGTTAATTAAAAACATTTCTGATCATCAACCATATTTTATGCTTATGAACACTACTCTAAAAGAGGAACATACTACAAAATGTATACGAGTTAATGTAAAAAATAAAGAGGCTATGTTAAAAGTCAGAAATGATATAATCTCTTCTGAAAAAAAGAAAAAAAAATTAGATACAAGTTCAAATGCTAATCCAAACCATAATTATAACATCATCAATTAAATAAATCAAGCTAAAAATAAATATATGACTAGCAAATTAGTGAAATTTAATAAATATAAACATAAAAAATCTATATGGATAACTCGAGGCTTGCTAACCTCAATACGATACAGAGACAAACTTTACAAACAATTAAAAATCACAAACCCTGAATCTTCTGAATATGGCGTATTATTGATTAATCTAAAAACATACAATAGTATTTTAAAAAGAAGTTTTCGCAAAGGAAAGCAATCATATTTTGACAAATGTTTTAATCAATTTAAATTTGATATAAAAAACACTTGGAAAACTATCAATGAAATCCTGTCTAAACATAAAATTAATAAATCATTTCCAAAATATTTTAAAGAATCCGATTCAATTGTGGCAGACAAATTAGAAATTGCAAATAAATTCAATACATTATTTACCAATATAGGTAGTAATCTGGCTAATGATATTAAATACACAGGCATTCATGATCATTCATATTATCTAAATAAAATAGTAAACTGTAATTTTACATTTAAATACGTTGAAGAAGATACCACAAAAAGAACAATAATTAATCTACCCAACAAAAGTAGCTGTGGGTGTGATGGTCTATCTACCAAACTGCTAAAAGTGCTTGAACTTGCATTAACCAAATCTTTAACTTTAATAACAAAGTCAAGTATTAACCACAGGAATATTCCCTGATAAACTAAAAATTGTTAAGGTAATTCTCATTTATAAAAAAGGTGAGCCAGCAGTATTCAATAATTATAGACCCATATCTCTTCTTATTTTTTACCAATTATTATCTCATTTAAAAGACTAAGCTTTTTTTTGACCATCAGTATGGATTCCGACCTAAACATTCAACTGAATACGCAGCACTAGAATTAATAGATATAATAATAACGAAACTGGATAAGGATGAAATACCCATTAATATTTACCTAGATCTTTCCAAAGCCTTTGATACCATTGACCATTTAATTTTAATTGAAAATAGAAATATTATGGTATACATGGAACAAATCTGAACTTATTCAGCAGTTACCTAACAAATCATAAACAATATACGGAAATTGACAATATAAAATCAAATATGTTATCAATAACAACAGGTGTACCACAAGGTTCAATCTTAGGACCCCTGTTATTCATCATATATATCAATGATTTTGCACAAGCCAGTAAAATGTTTAATTTCATAATGTATGCTGATGATACAACTCTATCAAGTACACTAAACACTTTCAGCGATAACATACATAACGACAATTTAGAATCTTTAATAAATGAAGAACTTTCAAAAATAAATGAATGGCTCAAAATAAATAAATTATCGCTAAACATAGCAAAATCGAAATACATGACATTTCAAAAGGCAAAGAAAAATATACAGACACTTACTCTGAAGATAGACAATGTAAATATTGAACAAGTCAAAGAATTAAATTTTGGTGGTTTAATTATAGATAAAAATCTAAACTGAAAAAAGCACACTAAAAAATATAAAATGCTTGTTCTAAAAAAAATTGGCATTTTAAATAAATTGAAACGTGTTACCTCTTCATATTAAAATAATATTATATAATTCTTTAATAGTGCCACACATTAATTATTGCATAATGGTGTGGGGCTATCAAAAAACTTGAATAATAAAACTTCAAAAAGTAGCCCTGAGAATTATTATCTTAAGTAATTATACTTCCCACACAGAACCACTTCACAAAAAAACTCAACTTGTTAAAAGTAGATGACATTCTTAAATTACAACAATAAAAATGTTACAATAAATATTTACATAATGACTTACCAGTGTATTTACAAAACTGGAGGATAATGTTTAACTATGAGGTACATAATCATAATACAAGAGTAAACAATAAAATATACACTTATAAAATTAAACATGAATTTGCTAAGAAATGTCTTAGGCATAATTTGCCACTTTTATTAAATACCATTCCTGATATTGTCAAAGAAAAGCTTAGTACACACAGTTCACAAGGATTTGCCAAGTATGTTAAACTTTATTTTTTACAAAACTATCAAGTAACATGCACCAGTCAAAATTGCTATATATGTATGCAAAATTAAGAACCGACAACCACCTGTCAACTTGTCAAAAAAACAGTGCCTAAACGACAAACTCAATAATCATGTAAGCTTGCTTACACTACACACATGCATACATAGTATGTTTTTTTTTATTCTGGAAGAATTTGATTAGGTGATGTATTGATTCAGTTGAAGTTTTATTACAAAAGGTGGCTCCTTGATAGCGACTACCACAGTCTTAGAGGAGTCTCCTGACCCTACTTTTTGTTATTTGTCATACATTATACCATGTTTTCCATAAGGTTATGTATTTGTATTATTTAATTTTTACATGGATGTATTGTATGTATTATTTGAAATGTCTGGGTCAAATAAAACAAATTCGTCTTCTTCTAAAAATAATCTATGAAATTGCCTTTCAGAGTGGCTCTTAGGACAGCGACTATAATTATTCTCAGTAGGAGTCTCCCTTCCCTTATATTACATGTTCTTTTGTTTTCCTACCATACATTTATATTTACCACCTCTTCAACTCGAATGTAAACATATTGTATGGTTTTTATTACGATTATTCTGTATTGTGTATTTGCGACAAATAAATATCTCCTGTTTCTCCAAAATACAATTGTCCCGGTCTTCCAAACTGTTCTTTATTATATGTTGTTTATAGTTAGCCTTTTTCAAACGACGTCTGATGGTGTCACTTAACTTTTATTTTGTTTCAGAACTCACAAATGTTTGTGACAGAACTGTCAACAATAAAGTATCAAAGTTGAAAAATCTCGCGGGCATTGACAACAACAACTGTCACGGTGTGTGCACCAGCATGACATAGGACATCGAAGCACGTCACACAATGTCAACACAAAAACAAGAAAACATGTGAAGGAATGACTTATGGCACAATATTTTGCGTTTATGCAGACATCAACTCCCTGTGTCGGGGAACCATCAAGTGTGACAGTTGTGCAGCAGATATAAAGGTTTGTTTGCTTTCTCATATAATTGAGAAACCTCTGTTTGACACACGTGGAAGACATTCTTTTCCGAGGAACGGTTTAAAGCTGCACATTGAGACAGATTTTTAAATGTGACACTTGTGGAAAATTTTTAACAATGTTGTTTTGAAACTGTAATGTGACACTTTCGTAAACACTACGACTAGTGAGAAACTCTTGATATGTGATGTACTCTAGTGATAACACGTTTATGTGTTTGTTTGCAATATTGCATCGAGGACAACAGCACAATACAAAATAATGTGTGTGTGAAAAGGTTCGAAACAAAAACAGTTTAATTATGTCTGTGATTGTGTACTCGAGTACTGTAGAGAAACCATTCAAATGTGACACATGTGGTGCACAGTTCTCAAAAATTAGAAATCTGAAGACACATATCTGTATTCAAACCTTCAAATACGATACCTGTGGTGCACAATTCTCACAAAGTGGAAATCTACAGAACCACATTCGTATCCACACCGGGGAGAAACCTTACAAACGTGATACGTGTGGAGCACAATTCTCACAAAATGGAAATCTGCAGAAGCATGTCCGTATCCACACCGGGGAGAAACCTTACAAATGTGATACGTGTGGAGCACAGTTCTCAAGAAGTGGTCATTTGAAGGCGCATGTCCGTACCCACACCGGGGAGAAACCATACAAATGTGATACGTGTGGTGCACAGTTCTCACAAAGTGGAAGTCTGCAGACGCATGTCCGTATACACACCGGGGAGAAACCTTACAAATGTGATATGTGTGGAGCACAATTCTTACGAAGTGGAAGTCTGCACAGGCATGTCCGTATCCACACTGGGGAGAAACCTTACAAATGTGATACGTGTGGAGCACAATTCTTACGAAGTGGAAGTCTGCAGAGGCATGTCCGTATCCACACCGGGGAGAAACCTTACAAATGTGATTTGTGTGGAGCACAATTCTCATATAGTGGAAGTCTGCAGACACATGTCCGTATCCACACCGTGGAGAAACCTTACAAATGTGATATGTGTGGAGCACAATTCTCACGAAGTGGAAGTCTTCAGAAGCATGTCCGTATCCACACAGGGGAGAAACCTTACAAATGCGATACGTGTGGAGCACACTTCTCACAAAGTGGAAATCTGAAGAAGCATGTACGTGTCCACACCGGGAAGAAATCTTACAAATGTGATACGTGTGGAGCACAATTTTCACGAAATGGAAGTCTTCGGACGCATGTCCGTATCCACACCGGGGAGAAACCTTACAAATGTGATACGTGTGGAGCACAGTTCTCAAAAAGTGGTCATTTGAAGGCGCATGTCCGTACCCACACCGGGGAGAAACCATACAAATGTGATACGTGTGGTGCACAGTTCTCAACGAGTGGTCATTTGAAGATACATGTCCGTATCCACACTGGTGAGAAACCTTACAAATGTGATACGTGTGGAGCACAATTCTCACATAGTGGAAGTCTGCAGAGGCATATCCGTATACACACTGGGGAGAAACCTTACAAATGTGATACGTGTGGTGCACAGTTCTCAACGAGTGGTCATTTGAAGACGCATGTCCGTATCCACACTGGTGAGAAACCTTACAAATGTGATACGTGTGGAGCACAATTCTCACATAGTGGAAGTCTGCAGAGTCATATCCGTATCCACACTGGGGAGAAACCTTACAAATGTGATACGTGTGGTGCACAGTTCTCACAAAGTGGATGTCTGCAGGCGCATGTCCGTATCCACACCGGGGAGAAACCTTACAAATGTGATACGTGTGGAGCACAATTTTCACGAAATGGAAGTCTTCGGACGCATGTCCGTATCCACACAGGGGAGAAACCTTACAAATGTGATACGTGTGGAGCACAATTTTCACAAAATGGAAGTCTTCGGACGCATGTCCGTACCCACACCGGGGAGTAACCATACAAATGTGATACGTGTGGAGTACAGTTCTCAAAAAGTGGTCATTTGAAGGCGCATGTCCATACCCACACCGGGGAGTAACCATACAAATGTGATACGTGTGGTGCACAGTTCACAATGAGTGGTCATTTGATGACGCATGTCCTTATCCACACTTGGGAGAAACCTTACAAATGTGATACGTGTGGAGCACAATTCTTACAAAGTAGATGTCTGCAGAGGCATGTGTGTATCCACACCGGGGAGAAACCTTACAACTGTGATAAGTGTGGAGCACAATTCTCACTAAGTGGAAGTCTGCAGACGCATGTCCGTACCCACACCGGGGAGAAACCTTACAAATGTGATACGTGTGGAGCACAATTCTCACAAAGTGGAAGTCTGCAGACGCATATCCGTATCCACACCGGGGAGAAATCTTACAAATGTGATATGTGTGGAGCACAATTCTCACGAAGTGGAAGTCTTCAGAAGCATGTCCGTATCCACACAGGGGAGAAACCTTACAAAAGCGATACGTGTGGAGCACACTTCTCACAAAGTGGAAATCTGAAGAAGCATGTACGTGTCCACACCGGGAAGAAATCTTACAAATGTGATACGTGTGGAGCACAATTTTCACGAAATCGAAGTCTTCGGACGCATGTCCGTATCCACACAGGGGAGAAACCTTACAAATGTGATACGTGTGGAGCACAATTTTCACAAAATGGAAGTCTTCGGACGCATGTCCGTACCCACACCGGGGAGTAACCATACAAATGTGATACGTGTGGAGTACAGTTCTCAAAAAGTGGTCATTTGAAGGCGCATGTCCGTATCCACACTTGGGAGAAACCTTACAAATGTGATACGTGTGGTGCACAGTTCACAACGAGTGGTCATTTGAAGACGCTGTCCCTATCCACACTTGGGAGAAACCTTACAAATGTGATACGGGTGGAGCACAATTCTTACAAAGTAGATGTCTGCAGAGGCATGTGTGTATCCACACCGATGAGAAACCTTACAAATGTAATACGTGTGGAGGACAATTCTCACATAGTGGAAGTTTGCAGAGTCATATCCGTATCCACACCGGGGAGAAACCTTACAAATGTGATACGTGTGGAGCACAATTCTCACGAAGTGGAAGTCTTCAGAAGCATGTCCGTATCCACACAGGGGAGAAACCTTACAAATGCGATACGTGTGGAGCACACTTCTCACAAAGTGGAAATCTGAAGAAGCATGTACGTGTCCACACCGGGAAGAAATTTAACAAATGTGATATGTGTGGAGCACAATTTTCTCAAAATGGAAGTCTTCGGACGCATGTCCGTATCCACACCGGGGAGAAACCTTACAAATGTGATACGTGTGGAGCACAGTTCTCAAAAAGTGGTCATTTGAAGGCGCATGTCCGTACCCACACCGGGGAGTAACCATACAAATGTGATACGTGTGGTGCACAGTTCACAACGAGTGTTCATTTGAAGGCGCATGTCCGTATCCACACTTGGGAGAAACCTTACAAATGTGATACGTGTGGAGCACAAATCTCACAAAGTGGAAGTCTGCAGACACATGTCCGTATCCACACCGTGGAGAAACCTTACAAATGTGATACGTGTGGAGCACAGTTCTCAAAAAGTGGTCATTTGAAGGCGCATGTCCGTACCCACACCGGGGAGTAACCATACAAATGTGATACGTGTGGTGCACAGGTCACAAAGAGTGGTCATTTGAAGACGCACGTCCGTATCCACACTTGGGAGAAACCTTACAAATGTGATACGTGTGGAGCACAATTCTTACAAAGTAGATGTCTGCAGAGGCATGTGTGTATCCACACCGGGGAGAAACCTTACAAATGTGCTAAGTGTGGAGCACAATTCTCACTAAGTGGAAGTCTGCAGACGCATGTCCGTATCCACACCGGGGAGAAACCTTACAAATGTGATACGTGTGGAGCACAGTTCTCAAAAATTGGTAATTTAAAGGCGCATGTCCGTACCCACACCGGGGAGAAACCTTACAAATGTGATACGTGTGGTGCACAATTCTCACAAAGTGGAAGTCTGCAGACGCATGTCCGTATCCACACCGGGGAGAAATCTTACAAATGTGATATGTGTGGAGCACAATTCTCACGAAGTGGAAGTCTTCAGAAGCATGTCCGTATCCACACAGGGGAGAAACCTTACAAAAGCGATACGTGTGGAGCACACTTCTCACAAAGTGGAAATCTGAAGAAGCATGTACGTGTCCACACCGGGAAGAAATCTTACAAATGTGATACGTGTGGAGCACAATTTTCACGAAATGGAAGTCTTCGGACGCATGTCAGTATCCACACCGGGGAGAAACCTTACAAATGTGATATGTGTGGAGCACAGTTCTCAAAAAGTGGTCATTTGAAGGCGCATGTCCGTACCCACACCTAGGAGTAACCATACAAATGTGATACGTGTGGTGCACAGGTCACAACGAGTGGTCATTAGAAGACGCACGTCCGTATCCACACTTGGGAGAAACCTTACAAATGTGATACGTGTGGAGCACAATTCTTACAAAGTAGATGTCTGCAGAGGCATGTGTGTATCCACACCGGGGAGAAACCTTACAAATGTGCTAAGTGTGGAGCACAATTCTCACTAAGTGGAAGTCTGCAGACGCATGTCCGTATCCACACCGGGGAGAAACCTTACAAATGTGATACGTGTGGAGCACAGTTCTCAAAAAGTGGTAATTTAAAGGCGCATGTCCGTACCCACACCGGGGAGAAACCTTACAAATGTGATACGTGTGGTGCACAATTCTCACAAAGTGGAAGTCTGCAGACGCATGTCCGTATCCACACCGGGGAGAAACCTTACAAATGGGATATGTGTGGAGCACAATTCTCACATAGTGGAAGTCTGCAGACACATGTCCGTATCCACACCGGGGAGAAATCTTACAAATGTGATATGTGTGGAGCACAATTCTCACGAAGTGGAAGTCTTCAGAAGCATGTCCGTATCCACACAGGGGAGAAACCTTACAAAAGCGATACGTGTGGAGCACACTTCTCACAAAGTGGAAATCTGAAGAAGCATGTACGTGTCCACACCGGGAAGAAATCTTACAAATGTGATACGTGTGGAGCACAATTTTCACGAAATGGAAGTCTTCGGACGCATGTCAGTATCCACACCCGGGAGAAACCTTACAAATGTGATACGTGTGGAGCACAGTTCTCAAAAAGTGGTCATTTGAAGGCGCATGTCCGTACCCACACCGGGGAGAAACCATACAAATGTGATACGTGTGGTGCACAGTTCTCAACGAGTGTTCATTTGAAGACGCATGTCTGTATCCACACTGGGGAGAAACCTTACAAATATGATACGTGTGGAGCACAATTCTCACATAGTGGAAGTCTGCAGAGTCATATCGGTATCCACACCGGGGAGAAACCTTACAAATGTGATACGTGTGGAGCACAATTCTCACAAAGTGGAAGTCTGCAGACGCATGTCCGTATCCACACCGGGGAGAAACCTTACAAATGTGATATGTGTGGAGCACAATTCTCACATAGTGGAAGTCTGCAGACACATGTCCGTATCCACACCGGGGAGAAATCTTACAAATGTGATATGTGTGGAGCACAATTCTCACGAAGTGGAAGTCTTCAGAAGCATGTCCGTATCCACACAGGGGAGAAACCTTACAAAAGCGATACGTGTGGAGCACACTTCTCACAAAGTGGAAATCTGAAGAAGCATGTACGTGTCCACACCGGGAAGAAATCTTACAAATGTGATACGTGTGGAGCACAATTTTCACGAAATGGAAGTCTTCGGACGCATGTCCGTATCCACACAGGGGAGAAACCTTACAAATGTGATACGTGTGGAGCACAATTTTCACAAAATGGAAGTCTTCGGACGCATGTCCGTACCCACACCGGGGAGTAACCATACAAATGTGATACGTGTGGAGTACAGTTCTCAAAAAGTGGTCATTTGAAGGCGCATGTCCGTATCCACACTTGGGAGAAACCTTACAAATGTGATACGTGTGGTGCACAGTTCACAACGAGTGGTCATTTGAAGACGCTGTCCCTATCCACACTTGGGAGAAACCTTACAAATGTGATACGGGTGGAGCACAATTCTTACAAAGTAGATGTCTGCAGAGGCATGTGTGTATCCACACCGATGAGAAACCTTACAAATGTAATACGTGTGGAGGACAATTCTCACATAGTGGAAGTTTGCAGAGTCATATCCGTATCCACACCGGGGAGAAACCTTACAAATGTGATACGTGTGGAGCACAATTCTCACGAAGTGGAAGTCTTCAGAAGCATGTCCGTATCCACACAGGGGAGAAACCTTACAAATGCGATACGTGTGGAGCACATTTCTCACAAAGTGGAAATCTGAAGAAGCATGTACGTGTCCACACCGGGAAGAAATTTAACAAATGTGATATGTGTGGAGCACAATTTTCACAAAATGGAAGTCTTCGGACGCATGTCCGTATCCACACCGGGGAGAAACCTTACAAATGTGATACGTGTGGAGCACAGTTCTCAAAAAGTGGTCATTTGAAGGCGCATGTCCGTACCCACACCGGGGAGTAACCATACAAATGTGATACGTGTGGTGCACAGGTCACAACGAGTGGTCATTTGAAGACGCACGTCCGTATCCACACTTGGGAGAAACCT
This sequence comes from Paraescarpia echinospica, assembly GCA_020002185.1. Lineage (NCBI taxonomy): Eukaryota > Metazoa > Annelida > Polychaeta > Sabellida > Siboglinidae > Paraescarpia > Paraescarpia echinospica. The sequence goes on along the minus strand of CM034534.1, from coordinate 45,054,790 downwards.
TACAAATGTGATACGTGTGGAGCACAATTCTTACAAAGTAGATGTCTGCAGAGGCATGTGTGTATCCACACCGGGGAGAAACCTTACAAATGTGCTAAGTGTGGAGCACAATTCTCACTAAGTGGAAGTCTGCAGACGCATGTCCGTATCCACACCGGGGAGAAACCTTACAAATGTGATACGTGTGGAGCACAGTTCTCAAAAAGTGGTAATTTAAAGGCGCATGTCCGTACCCACACAGGGGAGAAACCTTACAAATGTGATAAGTGTGGAGCACAATTCTCACTAAGTGGAAGTCTGCAGACGCATGTCCGTATCCACACCGGGGAGAAACCTTACAAATGTGATACGTGTGGAGCACAATTCTCACGAAGTGGAAGTCTGCAGACGCATGTCCGTATCCACACAGGGGAGAAACCTTACAAAAGCGATACGTGTGGAGGACACTTCTCACAAAGTGGAAGTCTGCAGAATTATGTCCGTATCCACACCGGGGAGAAACCTTACAAATGTGATATGTGTGGAGCACAATTCTCACATAGTGGAAGTCTGCAGACGCATGTCCGTATCCACACCGGGGAGAAACCTTACAAATGTGATACGTGTGGAGCACAATTCTCACGAAGTGGAAGTCTTCAGAAGCATGTCCGTATCCACACAGGGGAGAAACCTTACAAAAGCGATACGTGTGGAGGACACTTCTCACAAAGTGGAAATCTGAAGAAGCATGTACGTGTCCACACCGGGAAGAAATCTTACAAATGTGATATGTGTGGAGCACAATTTTCAAAAAGTGGTCATTTGAAGGTGCATGTCCGTACCCACACCGGTGAGAAACCATACAAATGTGATAAGTGTGGTGCACAGTTCTCAACGAGTGTTCATTTGAAGACGCATGTCCGTATCCACACTGGGGAGAAACCTTACAAATGTGATATGTGTGGAGCACAATTCTCACATAGTGGAAGTCTGCAGACGCATGTCCGTATCCACACCGGGGAGAAACCTTACAAATGTGATACGTGTGGAGCACAATTCTCACGAAGTGGAAGTCTTCAGAAGCATGTCCGTATCCACACAGGGGAGAAACCTTACACATGCGATACGTGTGGAGCATACTTCTCACAAAGTGGAAATCTGAAGAAGCATGTACGTGTCCACACCGGGAAGAAATCTTACAAATGTGATATGTGTGGAGCACAATTTTCACGAAATGGAAGTCTTCGGACGCATGTCAGTATCCACACCGGGGAGAAACCTTACAAATGTGATACGTGTGGAGCACAGTTCTCAAAAAGTGGTAATTTGAAGGCGCATGTCCGTACCCACACCGGGGAGTAAACATACAAATGTGATACGTGTGGTGCACAGTTCTCAACGAGTGGTCATTTGAAGACGCATGTTCGTATCCACACTTGGGAGAAACCTTACAAATGTGATACGTGTGGAGCACAATTCTTACAAAGTAGATGTCTGCAGAGGCATGTGTGTATCCACACCAGGGAGAAACCTTACAAATGTGATACGTGTGGAGCACAATTCTCACTAAGTGGAAGTCTGCAGACGCAAGTCCGTATCCACACCGGGGAGAAACCTTACAAATGTGATACGTGTGGAGCACAGTTCTCAAAAAGTGGTAATTTAAAGGCGCATGTCCGTACCCACACCGGGGAGAAACCTTACAAATGTGATACGTGTGGAGCACAATTCTTACAAAGTGGAAGTCTGGAGACGCATGTCCGTATCCACACCGGGGAGAAACCTTACAAATGTGATATGTGTGGAGCACAATTGTTACGAAGTGGAAATCTGCACAGGCATGTCCGTATCCACACCGGGGAGAAACCTTACAAATGTGATACGTGTGGAGCACAATTCTTACAAAGTAGATGTCAGCAGAGGCATGTGCGTATCCACACCAGGGAGAAACCTTACAAATGTGATATATGTGGAGCACAATTCTCACTAAGTGGAAGTCTGCAGACGCATGTCCGTATCCACACCGGGGAGAAACCTTACAAATGTGATACGTGTGGAGCACAGTTCTCAAAAAGTGGTCATTTGAAGGCGCATGTCCGTACCCACACCGGGGAGAAACCATACAAATGTGATACGTGTGGTGCACAGTTCTCAACGAGTGTTCATTTGAAGACGCATGTCCGTATCCACACTGGGGAGAAACCTTACAAATGTGATACGTGTGGAGCACAATTCTCACATAGTGGAAGTCTGCAAAGTCATATCCGTATCCACACCGGGGAGAAACCTTACAAATGTGATACATGTGGAGCACAATTCTCACAAAGTGGAAGTCTGCAGACGCATGTCCGTATCCACACCGGGGAGAAACCTTACAAATGTGATACGTGTGGAGCGCAATTCTCACATAGTGGAAGTCTGCAGACGCATGTCCGTATCCACACCGGGGAGAAACCTTACAAATGTGATACGTGTGGAGCACAATTCTCACGAAGTGGAAGTCTTCAGAAGCATGTCCGTATCCACACCGGGGAGAAACCTTACAAATGTGATACGTGTGGAGCACAATTCTCTCGAAGTGGAAGTCTTCAGAAGCATGTCCGTATCCACACCGGGGAGAAACCTTACAAGTGTGATAGTGTGGTGCACTATTCTCACGAAGTGGAAGTCTTCAGAAGGATGTCCGTATCCACACCGGGGATACATTTTACAAATGTGAAATGTGTGGTGCATAGTTCTCACAAAGTGATCATTTGAAAACGCATGTACGTATCCACACCGGGAAGAAACCCTACCAATGCGATACCCGTGGAGCACACTTGTCACAAAGTGGAAATCTGAAGAAGCATGTCCGTATCCACACCGGAAAGAAACCTTACAAATGTGATACATGTGGCGTACGGTTCGATTTGAAATAACGTGGCTGTTCTCATAATGAACCGGAGCCAACTTGATACGTGTGGCTTCCAGTTCACAATAAGTGGCAATTTTAAGTCGGACATACGCACTCGCAATGTTAATAAATGATTGAGATGTAACATATTGTCTTAGTCATTGTTATTGAATGGTTTAGGAAAAAAACAAGTTGACATTCGCATATCACATTTAAGGTGTTATACGTGTGGACAACAGATCAGAAACAGTAGTATGTTAAATATGTTTGTTGTTTGTGGGTACTTGTCGGTACCGATGTGAAATGTTTCAAATGCATCACATACACAAAACAGTGTTCGGGAATGTGATTTTAACAATAAAAATGCTTCTTTGGATATGTTCTGTCTGTGTAACGCCTCACAACGTTTGTTGATGACGTGACATGAACAGCCTGATTTCTCATATCTTACTGTAGGCAAGAGTTTCGTGGACTAGGTTGTCAAGCAGGCTAATCTTTAGTGCATAGGCCCACCTGAATAAATTTGTGTTTTCGGCAATCCGTTCGAACCTATTCAATTGTAGCTGCTCGTAAAATTGTCTACAACATGATAAGACAAGTATGTCATTAAACAGCGACACCGTTGCGGTCAACCACATAGCCCACGCTACTCTTGGAGTTTTGATGTAGATCTACGGGTCGACGTGACGTAGCGTTACGCGGAGGTGGGAGTGTACGTTAGCTTGCTTAGCTGCAACGTTTGAATGATAATGCTCAAAATATACCAAATTAGGTATGTCTTTTAGGGTTCTCGGGGTAACAATAAAAACCGGCTCCAACATACCTTCAATATTGTTATCACTTCTAGCAAAATGATGTCTGGTAGTTAATTGTTAGTCGCGACAGTAATATTGACCAAATGTTAGAAAACAAACTACATCACTACATGTATTTCGTCGATGACGAATCAAATGCGTCGTGTTTGCCAGGTGGCATATTGTCACCTCCGAAGCATCGCGTTATTTCGGAAATGTCTTGCCACTAATGCCTGCAGAACCATTGTGAACGTCTTAGTCATGTCACGTATTGATTACGGCAACGCAGTGTTATATGGTCTGCCGGAGATGCACTTGCACTTGTACTTAGGTTGCAGTTATTTATTTATTTTTAATTAGCATATTATATGCTTTTATATAATTTAATTTAAGCACATTATTTATTTTAGGTATTTAAACGGCTAATTCATTTAATTAATGTATAATATATACACTTGTAAATATATATATTTACTTTTATTCAGGTTTATCTAACTGACATTTTATGTAATTTGTATATGCTACTTTTAAATCATATTCGTTTACCTTTCTATTTAATATTTATATTTAATATGTTTTAGGTCATTTAATGTATTTTATCTCTACGATTGTCAGCGTCTTTGAGCAGATTTTTTATCCGGACACACGGCGCTCTATAAATGCTTTATAATAATAATAATTTAAACATCATGGCGTGCTCGCAGATACTCATTGTGTGTTCATTGATAGGCCCTAACCACCACAGTGTTGAATTGTTAAACGATATGTGTCTTGCTGTGCTATTGTTACGAGGGTAGACATAATCATTATTCTGTCTGTGTCTTTTCCATATTGCCAAATCCATAACAAAAGGGCCGTTTTGTCGAAGAATTCGTGAGATGTTCGTGTACTAGCAACAAATAGAAACTGTGCACAGGAAGGGGGGCACCGAAATGTAATGCAATGGATTGATTTTCCTTAATGTCGATTAACATTAAACAGGAACATGTAGACTATACTATACTTTCATTGGAAAGTTACATAATGCAAGGTCAGGCAACGCCATTGTGTAAAAACAAAGAAAATGCGCCTGTAGCTACACAAAGCAGATGTTTGGAGAGCTGCTGGTACAACCAACTGGAAAAACACACGAAGCACAAGCCTGACATTCCACAAATGTGCCGTACCCATCTTATTTCATCAACGAGGTGCCGATGCACTGCAGTGATCAACGCATATGGAGGACACACCCGTTAGTAATATTGTGACTTTCAAGTTGGCCGCTGAAACTTTGACACTAAAGACTAAGCATAAACATTAAAGCCATCGTGTTATTGTCACGTGAAAATAATTTCATAAATGTTACACTTTGTGTGGACAGTTTAAACCACTTTCTTTAAACAATATAATGACATTTGTATCATGCACAGTTTCTTTTTGTGGCTAGTCCCTGGGGAACTACTCAGATTCAATGCAGACATTCGCTCTGCCTTAAGTTCCATCACAAGGGAAAATCAGAGGAGGTAGCCAGACTCCGCACATACGCAAAAATCAAATCTTATTAGTGATCGACCTGAAGCCGGCCTCATTCAGTCAACGAATGCGAACTGGTTAGCATCGCCGTTTTATTGTCTCTATACGATGGCAGCCTACCTCTTTGTATGCAATGGCAAAGAAGATTGATCAGATTTCCTTTACTTATATTGTGTTTACAGCAACTATGATTACTTTTCTCTTCCGTCGTGTTCATATTTATACATAAAAGCGTGTTTTTCGCACGTTTCATTCTTCGATGCTTTGAAGGCTAGACGAAAGATATACTTACTGGACTCGCCATTCCCAGTGTCAATGTTAGCCAAGTTATCATTACCGATCTTGACCGCAGTTCATCTTTGTTACAAGTAAGCCAGTATGTAATATGTATAGTAGTTGCTTGGTTATGACACGCGAATATGTTTTAATATAAACACAAAATATAAATATTGTAGGGAAATTAAGACAAATATTGGAGATAATGTTGTAGGCCCATGCCTTGGAAAGCCGGGCTAATAAGGAATTGATAATATTGTAATAGTGGCATTATTATCCTATTACAATTATAATATAGCCTAGGCCAGTGGTTCTCATACAGAGTGTTACAGCTCCCTGGGTCAGCAGTCGTTTGGCAATTTCAGGGGTCTCTTCTGATGGCATTATCATTGTGTAATTGGGGATCAGCTGGTTGTGTTTTGTTTGCGTAAGGCATGATTAATGATGTTGTGAAGAAGTTTTCAAAAACTGAAATTTCTATTGCAAAGATACTATTTTGAAGATGAAAGGTGGGAGTTTGGGAACACGATATCCACTGTAAACAAATGCCCTAAATTCACACCGTTTTAATAATCTTTGAAGGGACACGAACTCTGTTCATGATATATTTCTGTTCTACACAGAAGACGACTAGCTGACAAGTACAAAGGATATGTTGCCGCCATCAGAGAGGAACTCTAGCTTTTACCGGTATCACAAATAAAATGAAACTTCTCTCAACTTGGCCAGAACATGGCTGAGAATTTCAATTGATCTACCTCATTGATATGTTTTGCTGCTTAAATATTCGAACTTTTAACTCCAATGGAAATTCTGATAACAGACTTCTTTTTGAAAAATTAAAACCCATCATTTGTAAAATTGGAGGCGTAAGATTTGTTTTGGTATCTTTGTCATGTTGGAAACAATATTATAACAAAGTGTTTGTAAGATGATTCTGTGAAACACTAGCCCCGTCTACACGACGTTTTTAACCCGGGATACGCGTCTACACGGTGCCAAAATGCCGTGCTAAAATGCCGCGCTAAAAGTTAGCCCGGGCTAAGTTAGCCCCGCAATTGTAGGTGGACCAGGCGCGGGCCAGGCACGGGTCAGGCTCAGCAGTGCTCGTGTAGACGGATAACCCGGGTTATCTCGTAGTGTCTTGGCTCCGCTATAGATGTCGCAGTGGTCGTTAATCCACTTCCGCTTCTACTTTTCCCCGCCAAACAAGAATTATCTATAGAAATCAACAAATGAGTGGGAGAGGAATGAACTGGAGCGCCGATGAGTGCAAGTGTCTTTTGGACATTTGGGGAAGAGCGGATATACAGGCGTGTTTCGATGGCAGCGTCAGAGACGCTAAAATATATGTCAGGATAAGCCAGGAATTATCGCAGCTAGGTCCTGGAGACGGGTACGTGAGGACTCCAACTCAAATACGAAACAAAATGAAAAAAATGAAAAAAGAGTACAAAGAAGTCAAAGACCACAATCAAAGAAGTGGCAACGACAGGAAAACCGTCGAGTTTTATGACGAACTTGACGGCATCCTAGGTCACCGGCCATCTGTCAGCCCAGCAGTAATGCTAGAATCGCTGTCAACTATGTCAACGTCGATGTCAGATGCCCCCGATTCGCCGGGTGATGGTTTACATACTCCAATGCCAGACAGTGACATCAGAGGCTACGACGAAAACGAGAGCAATGCTGATGACCTATCGACCTCAACTTCTAGCGCGGTGACGAGTACACCACGGGCAAGGCCTAGGCCTTGTACTTCTACAGGTAAAATTGGTCATACTAAACAGTCAACATCGAATCCGAGAGATTTTCTGGGAGGGCTTGAGTTCCACAACAACATTAGGAGACTCATGCCAAATCTGGCAGGTATGAAATAGGTAATGAAATACAGCATTATTTATAAATTATACAAATATGACTATTATTAATGGTCCCATGGCAATAGTAGCAATACACAATACGCTAGTTGAGGAATGATGGAATGTCTTTATTTCAGAAAACACTGTAATACATCCCAATGATATAACATAATTCATAACCATACAGGAGAATGCAAGTAATCAAAAAACTGTACAATATATCTTATAACAAGCAATCATCTTCAGCCAGACACGAGTGATAGAGTAATGCTAAGGAACTATTCAAAATATAAACAATTCAAAACTACAATTAGTATAATTATGACGTCTTTGATGGTCATATGCTACGTTATGTTATGATTAATTCATGTCACCAAAACAAGCTGTAATTTTCAGTCATTGTTTTGTTTTTAAGTATATACATTACAGTTTTGGTTTTAATTGCAGCCATCTCATCACAAGCATGTAAACGACAGTTTCCCAACATGTCAGACAGCGACAGCGAAGAAGAAATTCAACCAAAGAAGCAAAGTAAGTGGACATAATTTTGTTTTCTGAATGAATGGTACAGGCATTGAATGTATGCAAGTAACATTCAGCCTGTAGGATTATCAGGTCCCATCGTCTTTGAATGAATAAATTAAATTAATTATCTCTAACAAGTGATAACATTCTAATAGTTGGATTTGGAACAATTACATAATCAATATGGTTGTTTATAATTTTTAGCAAAAACTGTTAAACAAGCTTTGAGCCAGCCACCGAAAAGAGCAGCGACAGCAACAGTAGCAGCTGCACCACAAGAAAGAGCACAAGAAGATGGATTTAGACATAATAATACCAGAAAAGGTGAAGTGGGAATGGGCCACCTGTATCAGGGTTATACGATTTTCCACTGTCCACTTTTTTGAAGTGGAGGAGATAGTTATTAGGAAATAGTTATAGGTAGAGTTAATTTTTTATGTAAATTACCTTGTATAAACAGACTTTCTGCTATGGCAGAAATGGGTAACAGCAACACATTAACATCGATCAAAAGACATGGTAGTATTACAATTACACAACTGTAGTAACTGTAGAACTAAGAAAAAGAACCATTTTAGTGATAGTTCAAACATTTGTAACATTTTGTTATATTATGAACGCTTTGCCCCACACTATACTGCATGTGGAAAATATTTAGTATTTCTTACTTTCAGTGAGTGCTGGAAAGCGCAAGGATAGCATTAAAGCCCTCCTTGAGGCCCAATATAGGGCTGAAGAACGCTTCTATACGAGGGAAGACAGGATGCGCCGTGAGGAGTGGGAGCGGGAAGACAGAATTCGTAAAGAAATGATGGATCACGAGATGAGGATGGCACAGATGTTTGCTGGGTTGATTACACAAAATGCACCACCTCCTCCTTCTTTTCCACACGTGCATAACAATCAGCCCCAAGTCCGCCAACATTCCCAGCAACAACAACAGGAACGAGAACCTCTATTTTCTGTGTTAAGAGATTCCATTGACTTTTCCAGAAACTGGTCTTAAATCTCAAAATAGTATGCTACACGTGGAGTCAGTTACCAGTTATGTGAAATGCCACATTTAGTCAGTATACAGCTTAACCGGTAGGAGCATAAGTGTTTCTGTTATTTTCTAGTCATTTTTAAACTGCATTAAGGATACATTACAGTATTATACTTCACCACAGTATTATAGCCGTTGTGTTGGCAAACATTTCCTTCCCTGGTTTGTGGTGTTACAGACTAGGTTGACAAGTGATTCTTAATTGCATTTCGTATAGAAGTGGCATCTACATTGTTTAGATGTATGTTCTGGAAATGATCCCTTGGTTGTCTTCTATGATCATCATTCATTTCTTCTTGCCAGTTCTCATAAAAACGTTCACCAAAACTTTCACATATGTTGTGGAGTGTTGCACATGCCATTACAATGTCAGGAACAACATTTAAACGATTGTCCAGTCTTTTAAGCAAAATACGCCAACGTCCTTTTAGTCGTCCAAAAGCATTTTCTACCACCATGCGAGCTCGGCTGTGTTTATAGTTAAACGTCTTTTCAATCACGCTTAACAGCCCGGTATCTCTGTAGGGAGTCATTAGCCATGGCAACAAAGGATATGCAGCATCGCCTAACATCACAAATGGTACGTCCACACCTTGTATAGATTTGGTACAGTTTGGGACTAGTGTTCCATTTTCTGCATGCCTATACAGTTCTGACCTTGCCAATACACGTGCATCATGCACACTCCCTGGCCACCCTATGCACAAGTCCATGAATTTGTAATGGGAGTCAACTAAGGCCTGAACGTTAATGCTAAACCAACCCTTGCGGTTGTAATAGTCCCTAGGGGACTCATCTGGTGCAACAATTGGAATATGGGTTCCGTCAACAGCGCCAAAGCATTGTGGGAAGCCCCATTTCACTTCAAATATTCGCACAACATCATTTAGTTTATTGTCTTGTGGAATCATGATAAATTCTGGACCAAGATATAAAGTTATAGCGGTTGACACTTCCAAAACTATTTTGCCAACAGTACTCCTACCTACACCAAACATGTGTGCAATTGATCGGTATTCAACATTGGTGGCCATTCTCCATAATGTAATAGCGACACGTTTTTCCACTGAAACTGGATGGCGCATGTTGGTCGCTGTCTTCTCCAGGTATGGCCGCAGACGGTTGCAGATGAACTAAACCAAATTGTAGAGTTCTACTAACAAAAGTGACAATAATATTTAAGCAAAGCGTAACCTAGTCAGAGAATAAATGGTAATAAACACATTGATTCTAGGATATAGAAATGTCTACCTCTGTACTTATGCTGGTAGGTTACAGTACATTTTAAAGTAGTAGTGTATAGTGTATGACATTTATGTAATGTATGCATGTTGTGTGTTAGGCCTGGAATTTATTAGCCGGCAGCGGCATTGCTTATGGTTTTCATTATTTGTGTTTACAGGTATATCCTAGATTTACTACTCCCTTTGCCTTGTAGGCCTAATGTTATATTATTAATTATTTTCGTGAGCTTTTACCAACAAAACCAGTTACCTCAAACGTGTTTCTCTTCATTCTGAAATTCTCCAACCATTGAGACGGACGCCAGTGTGTTACCACATTGTCCCACCAATCGGTACTCTTTGGGAGTCTCCAAATCCTCCCACTTCTTCCATCAGGCATGGATGACAGCACTTGTAAACCTGTCAAACAGTTGCGCCTTTGCCGCCGTCTGAATGCTTCCATTCTACGTTTGCGCCGCAGTCGCGCTTTGTGCTGCAGTTCACACAGCTGCCGTCTACAATTCATCATCTGCATGAACAGCCTAATGATTGCGATGAGGTTGACGTACATGTTCGATATTTGTCAATTTATTCAAGGGTGTATTGTAACTATTGTTAGACAATTTGTATTCCGGAAGTAGAATAAGTAACGCACCCTATTGGCATTACAACGCACCACTTACGTCGTACTGATTTCAGTGCACCGAGATGCTTCGTGTAGACGCTACAGATTTAACCCGGGTTAAATTAAGCTTCGTGTAGACGCTACACGGGTTTAACCCGGGCTAAAATAGCCCGGGTTATCTTTAACCCGGGTTAAATCGCCGTCCGTGTAGACGCAGCTACTGAATATAGGCAAGTACAAAATGGCCAATTCTATGTCCCACAGACACGTACACCTGATGACATTGGTAGAGCTCAGACAGAGTTTCTGGGACTCCAGCAACATTCACGTCCTATGGTGAATTTCTATCCTGAACTGTAACAGTAATGGCACAAACAAGTGTGAGAACCACTGGATTAGGCGTACAGTCTGGCTACAGTATAGTTTGTACAGAATCAGAAACGGGTTTACATAATGGCTTTAACAACTACACGATTGATTCAACACGCATGTTTTTTTAACGCACAATGTATAAAAGACATCAATGAAAATGAGAATGGAATAATACTGAAAACTTACAATTGTAAACTGTTGTGCAAGATTTATAATAATTTTAGGCGTACGCCCTTATGATTTAATAGTAAGTGTTTTGGATGATGGCCATCACATATTAGATCATCTAAATAATCATGGTGGTTGTTTTATGTAAGTACTACAGCCCTACACCCTGAGTGTTAATGGCACCTAAAGCATGACTTGAAACAATCAAGCAGTATACTGCATAACAAGTTTGGGATCGAGATTTCTTATCAAAAAAAGTTTCTCTTTTTCACTAGCATATAATAAAAAGGAGGCTGTGGTACCCACAAATATACATGTTTCACATGTATATGACGTCATGTAAGTGAAGTTATAGAAATAATATGTGATGATGTTTCATTTTGTTGTGTACATTATATTATTACGCTCTAGTATATATATTATTTCAATAATATATCATAATAATGTGTGTTATTATAATGTTTAACGTTTTGTTATATGGGTTAGTGTATGTCAACAAAACAGGGCTTGCATTAAGTCATCTATGTACAACTAAATCATCCCTCCACTGCTGACTGGTATCTAAGGCTTTCATTGTTTTGCCTAATGTATAATATGACGAAATCCTGATTAATTCCTACCCTGGGTAGAAATTGGTGGCAGCACATTGCAGTAAGCATTTCATATTAAATTATCACTGTCAATTTGTGACAAAACACATTAGTAGATGAATGAAAATAAGTAATTGATGGTAATTATTACCATTGTTAATAGGTGACAACACGTTGCACTGGACGTATGACAATACATTATCCCTGTCTGTTGGTGACAGCACAGTGCAGTGCACGTATGATTGTACATTATCACTGTCAGTTGGTGACAGCACATTGCAGTGGATGTGTAATAGTACATTATCACTTGTATTTGGTGACAACACATTGCAGTGGACGTATGTCAGTACATTATCACTGCTATTTGGTGAAAACAGATTGCAGTGGACATATGAAATTACCAGTGTCAGTTAGTGATGAAACGTAGTAGATGAATGACAATAAATTACCATTGTCAATTGGTGACAACACATCGCAGTGCACGTATCACAGTACATTAATACTGTCAATGACCACTACCACAACAATTACTTAGTTTTTGGTATAACAAATTATTTGTTTATTGTATCGGAAGAAAACGGCCAGATGATGGAAGGGCAACTGGTTGCCGTAATGGAGCCGATCTCTCCGGAAGCAGGACCATGCGTAGATGCTTCAACAAGTCTTCCATGGGATTTACATCCAATTCGTGGTGCTAATTTTCTTGACTTTAAGACTCGATGCAATTGTTTCGAGATATGCTGAAGCATATTGCTTGAACTTTCTGTTGGGTCGTCGAGTACATGTGAACCCGGGACTAGAAACTTGTCCCATGATCATTCGGGCAGAGACGATGAGTCCGACGTGGAGGGTGAGGAGGAGGATGTCCACAGTATAGTCGTCAGTTGTGCTGGCAATTCTTTTGATCACTTTCAGCCGCTACTCCAGAAAGTCCGTACGTTTGACGAGAACATTGGAGTCCTTACAGTCTTTCTGGAACCAGAGCTAGAAAATATAAAGGACAAGAATGATGTTCTTATTAAAGGAGAGATTGATTGTGTCTCTCAGTCTATTGGTTTGCCTAGAGTACACAAAAGCTACAAAACACTTTGTTCCACAAACATCAACGAAATTATTGTCTAATACCGACCTCAGCAGTGAAAGTCTTTGTTAAAAACTTATGTCTACCTTTTGGAAACTGGGAAATGGCCAGCAAAAGATCCCTCTTTTTTACAATCGTAAACTGTAGTGCTCGTTCACTTTGGCCAACTTGTAATATTTATACACCAGTAATTGTTTAATAGATTAATTTTGGTAAGATTTACGAAAAAAAATTGATAAATTCATCAACAACTATTAATAACACTTAACATACTCAATTGACCACAAAGGAGCCTCATACTTAAATATGTTATATATAGATGCTTGTCTACATTAAAAACAAATTAAGAAACATATTATCAGTGTTAAGGGTTTGTCGTATTACATTCTGAGTTATGGTAATGATGTTTGTTAACTTATTTATTTACTACATCAGTGACTTTGTAGTCTGTGTTAGAACTAGTTAGGAAGAAAATCGCTTGATGATTATATTAGACAATAGGTTTCTTATCCCATAAAAATAGTTTTCATACAAATTTATATGCTTTTTAATTGAACATGTTTTCCGAATGTTTGGTATGCTAACATTGTAAAGAAAAAACATAATTTTTTATACATAATAAAATTGAGGTATTCCTCTTCACCTTCACACTCCTGGCTTCCATATTCGTACATTCTAATAAAACACTTGGTACCAATTAAACTGTTGTGCCTTATCATGTGTATTGCACTTTAATTTACTTATAGCAATCTTAAGACACCCTACTACATCGGGTGAAACCTACAGAGCATACCCTTGTTACATATGCTGATCGTGAATATGACCGTGAATGTTAAAGGGAAACATAAGGGCACTTTTTTGTATTAAGCACCTAAAAGAGTTAATGCAAATTAACTATTTCCAACTGTAATCATATTTTAACGCCAGTGGTTTACTAGTAAACAATATTTGAAAACACCCTCTATCGAGTGCCAAGTTGATTTTTTTGTCTGCTTCAGAAAACGGCTGCGACTCGTCAGCACGCAGAGCATGTCGGTGAAGGTAATTATATATGTGTTTAGTATAAGTAACTGCTCATTATGAGGTCCGGGCTGGGTACAAAAAGTGGTACTTTTGCAGTTTAGGCCCGAACATCGAAAAAAAACCATGATAACGATCACCTACAGTCACCAAACATCACATCATATATCTACAACACCAATTCTACACATACATACTTGTCTCGTGATCAAACAATTACATTTACTCTCTTTTATCGATCAAAATGAACAAGATATTCACTAGTTTTTGCGCGTATTTATTAATTCCACCGTAAACTCCGGTAGGTGACGCCACTTTATGGTTGACTTAAGACATGGGGATAGATCACAATTAATATTTCAATAATATTGTAAAATAAAGTCAATAAAATATGCGATATTCAATTCAATAAGATTACCTTGAATTAAGTGTTGGCAGCAAGTGGGTTTTTTATTACGACTATTGGTTTGTGTAAATACTGATGCATTTTAATATTGTTTATCAGAGGCAATTCATCATAGCTATGATACAATAAATATAATAATGTTTTGTGTTTTACAAACATTTTATGTTGCAAACAAAATATTTTTTTATTTCCTGAAAATAATAAGTGAGCTTTATTATAAACAGTGACAGGTGAATTAAAAAATGTTAACATGTGTGCTTGCCATGCAATTACTGAATGGTTCAACAGTTTTAAAAGTGTTTAACATCAATAATGTCAGCAGTATGACATACTGTATAAAGGTCTTGATAAATATTTTATGGGATTTTTTCTGATCCATTTCAAATTACAGAATAATTTAATAATTCTGTGGTTGGAATAGGTAAATCGATAAGCCACTTAATAGCTCTTCCTGTTAAGCAATTTGAAACACACCTAAGAGGAAACTATCCCGTAAATGTTTCCATGCACCCAACACAGACAACAGAAATATAAATACTTGTACGAAAACTTAAAACTAAATGCACTGAAGGTTTCGACGGTCTATCCACTAAACTACTGCAAGCGACCACACATAAAATAGCCAATCCGCTTGAGCATATACTAAACCAATCCTTTGTCATGGGAATTGTTCCTGAAAACTTAAACACTGCAAAAGTCATTCCCGTCTTCAAGTCAGGTAACAATAAACTGTTCAACAATTATAGATCTATAAGTATTCTACCCGCGATTAATAATGGAAAAATTGTATCCAATAGAATAATAATGTTCTTAGAAAAATATAACATTTTGTAAAAACACCAATATTGGTTTCGTGCAAACATTCTACTATTCAACCAATACTGCATCTACCCAAAGATATTGCAGATGCAAATGATAAAATAATAAAAGATCCTACACTGGCTGTGTTTCTGGACCTTTCAAAGGCATTCGATACAACAGACCATTATATTTTACTGTATAAATTAAACTTTTATGGAATTCGGGGAATAAGCAGCAAATGGTTTGCAAATTATTTATCAAATCGAAAACAATATACTGAGATACACAAATGTCAATCATCTCCATCTTGGACCAATTTAATTTTTAATTTATATCAATGGTATAATTAACTCTACGTCTCTGAATTTATTATCTTTTGCAGATGACACAACTGTATACCAATCATGTCCTGTTATTGATACTTTAATTGACAGCGTAAACCGAGGATTAATGCATTTGTACGATTGGCTTTGTGCCAATAAATTGTCATTAAATATAAAAAAAAGCATATTCGGTCCACCGAATAGCAAATACCACATAAATAACTGTATTAAAATAAAAAGTGAAATTATTAATCACGTTGGAAATGATGACAAAGAAGAATCGGAGAAGTTCTTTGGAATACATATTGATAAACATTTAACATGGAAAAACACATCAAAATAATCAGTTCTAAAATATCTAGAGCAACTTTTGCAATTAATAGAATGAAACATTTTTTGCACCACAATGCTTTAAAAACTCTCTATTATACCTTAATTCAAAGTCACTTAACTTACGGTGTACAAGCATGGGGCAATGGAAATACCATAACAAAAATATAAATTTTACAAAAACACAATATACGAATAACTAACAAAAAAATATATAGAAGTCACACCGATCCTATCTTCAAATCTGAAAATACACTTAAAATCACCGATATTCACAGGTTGCATGTCTCATTATTTATGTATGACTATCACCATAATACACTGCCTAAATCCTTCAAACAGTATATACCAAAAAAGAATCTAGCCACTAACATCAGAATTACTAGACAACGTAACCTCTTATATAAACAGAAGCCCAGAAATTTTTTTTAATCTAAATTACCTAAACACCATTTTATAAAATTATGGAATAATCTCAATTATAAAATACAAAACGTCAAATCCAGTTCAAATTGTTATTATCCAATCAATATCTAGACAACTATCTCAGCCACGTGCATTGCCTAAATCCCAGATGTGCGGAGGGCAACTAAATAACTCGTTACTTTTTATATATATGTTTGGATCCGCACAAATTTCTTATCATTGTTTTCTAACAGTAATTTCCTACACTAATTCGTTTCCTTCTCCATCGCATCCCCAGTCCGTTGTCACACAGAAAATATATAATACACTCGTGATAATCATCGTATACGTGTGTGTAAATATAATTCGAAATATTTATGGTTATGGGGTTACAGGAAGACGGCATATAACAGGCCATGTGACCACTATGCAACACAACTAACAATTTTAAAAACGGTTGTTTTGTTTACGTATACTGTTATGATGTTGCAAAATAAATTTATTTGATTTTGATTTGATTTGATATTTTGTTATGCGGGTTAAAAAATAACTATATCAAACTACTTTATTATAATATTGATATAGTAGTAATGATCATGAAAACCTTTATATGAAATATTATTTGGCAGATTATTGTATTTATTGGTAAAACATGATAATGTTAAGTTGTTTGTAAATTTGTAAATGATGTGTTACGTCACAATGTGCCCCTTTTAAAGATGAATTGGTGAATGTTTGGAGAACTTATACTTATGAATAAACCCTCATGTCTCAATATATTTTGGAAAGTGTTGGTCGGCTCTGAAAAGAACCGTGTGTTGTTGTTGTTTTTTCCGATATATGCAGTCCACCATGTTCGTGTAGCTGGTCAAACTGGATAAACCTTTCAGATGTCACAGAGGATGGATGTCCTGGAATGGATCCATTCTGAATTTGACATATCGCCGTGCCACACTTGTTTCGACATTTCGCCTTGATCGACATAAAGTTTGTTTCTTATATGTTATTATATTCAGAGCTTTCTATGATGGCGTGGAAGTGATATCCTCCTGGACCTATAGGCTACAATTAAGTCAGACTCATAATGATTTTGGAGGTGCATTATTTTATCAATCTGCAATTGCAGGCTCCCAAAAAACCTAGCTTGAGACATCATACTGTATCCCTCATTTAAACCTCAACGAAACTGGTTTCCCACAAGTGAAACTCTTCTACCTTAGCGAGGTGGTGCGTATGCACCCATAACATCTCCCAACTTAAGGGCCTTTTGGCAGCCTACGTTCAACATCGAGTGTGGATTATACAAACCATTATATTATTGATTTCATCCGTTTTTTATATTTAAAATAATAGAACTCAAAAACTCGTCCAACAACCAGAATTGGCTCATTTGTTTACACAATTTCTTTATACAATATCAATTTATCTATACAGTATACCTTTACAGTGTACCTTTGCACAAGACATTCACATAAATTATTCTTAAATATATATAAATAAATGATTTAGAGGATGATAATATCAAGTAAATTACTGAAATTTCACATAAAATAGTAACCAATGGGCATTGACTTATTTTAGTGGCATCCGAATATACGTTCGTTATAATGGCCGTCTGGTAAAATGTAGCAACGTGATATAATGGCCACTCAAACTTAAATCCGACCACTACTATTGTCCATGTTAAATTATACTATTATTGTTTATTATTGTTAATGTATATAACAGGGATAACACAGTACAACATATAAAATAATATGCATCATTTAATTTTGCAAGAAATAAATTGTTAGTAAAAATAAAATAGTATATATTGTATCATACCATAAATTACCTCTGGTGGACAATATTAAAAAACAGCAATAATTAGTCAAACCAATAACCTTAATAAATACTATCAGCTGCTGTCAACATTAAATTTAACGTAACCTTATTTAATTAATTGATTTAATGAAATATCCTGTAATTGATTAACTTGTTTACAATTATTATTGAACTATGAATTGTGATCTATCCCCACGTCTGGAGTCAACCATAAAGTGTCGCCATCTACAGGAGTATCCTGTGGAACTAATAAATACACACAAAAACAAGTGAATTTCTTGTACATTTTGATCAATAAAAGAGAATAAATGTAATTGTTCGATCACGTGACATGTGTATATGTGTAGACTAGGTGTTGTAGATATGAGATGTGAAGTTTGGTGACTGTAGGTGACCGATTTCATGTTTTTTTAGGTGCTGGCCTAAACTACAAAAATACCCAAAAAGTTATATGTTATATATTAGTGCTGCCACCCTTTGAATTACTGAAAAATTTTCAATTTGAAACTGTATATACATCTTGTTGAACACTCGTACTCCAATGCCCCAGCATTTGAGTAGTGACTGATGTATCTGACTAATGGTGAAGCCTACAATGTCAATATCAAGTAAGCGCTAAACAAAATTCCTGGAGAGTAGACAAATCTACATTATTAATACGTGTACCATAATGTCATTGTCTAAACACAACACGTATAATAAAATCTTAATAACAGATACCCGAATAATCTCAACTTACTTTAAAATGACAATGAAATATATAAACGCTGCATATCAAATTTCAACAATATATATAATTGTTCTAATGAGCACTATCAAAAGTTATACAAACCATTATAAATCAAATGTATCATTATTTTGAGCAGCAATGTCTACGATCAACCAGAATACCTGTTCAGTTTTGTGATGTATAATGCATGGAGATGATATAAATATTTCTACAACTCTGTTTAATATTAATAAATCAAAATATAATTCACACTTCACAGTAAATCCCAACACAACTTTCATAATTTATGTGGTATTATACCATCGTTATTATTATAACATTTTCATTAAATAAATATATATTGTATTTCTATAGTAAAAGTGTGAGGAATACGTGAGAACATTTTAGTAGTATCTAAAATGTTTATGCACCGGAGGGATTTGGATTATTCTGCGTAGCCTCCATTATTTGTTTATTTTACTTGCATACATGCGTGTATATATATGTACGTGTGATCATTTAAAAACTATACCGGTACTTCTATTCTGCCTACTTAACAATATTGGGGTAGTGGCGACTTATTCCACTCCGCTCCACCCTCTC
Source organism: Paraescarpia echinospica (assembly GCA_020002185.1). NCBI lineage: Eukaryota > Metazoa > Annelida > Polychaeta > Sabellida > Siboglinidae > Paraescarpia > Paraescarpia echinospica. The sequence continues at coordinate 45,035,424 of CM034534.1, read as the reverse complement.
AATTGAAAACATTTAATTCATCAACTGCAAACATATTTAATTCATATCTTATCAATATTGGCCCAAATTTAGCCAACCAAATAAAACACTACCATTAAAAATGTTCAGACATAATCATATTGGACAGCATAAAAATGTAGTAAATTTTCAACTTATTAATGAAGAAACAATATCTAAAACAATTGATGATCAACAAAGAGAGAATTAGATGGTGTTTCCTCACTACTATTAAAGTAAGCTAAACCTGTTTTGATTAAATCTTTAAGTTTAATCACAAACCAAATATTATAAACTAAAAATAGCCAAAGTAATACCAATTAATAAAAAAGGGGACGATACCCTATTCTGCAACTACAGACCAATATTAATATTACCTGTGTTTTCAAAAGCAATCGAAATATTTATTTATAACCAAATTGAATCTTTCTTTAAAAGACAAACTGATGTATGATAATCAATATGGATTTAGAAAGGATCATTTAACTGCATTTGCCCCTCTCGAGTTAATTGATAGGATTTTAACGAGAATGGATTTACAATCCATTTAATATTCTACCTGGACTTCTCAAAGGTATTTGATATGTTGGACCACTCAATATTAATAGATAAGTTTATATTAATGACATAAAACGAGTAGCCTAGATCTATTCAACAAAATAAATAATAACTAGACATTGAACAAACCCAATCTGAAATGCTTAATAGATCAACAGGCATATACACTATACATCAAGGATCAATTCTAAGCCCAATGTTATTTTTGTCTACATTAATGACTTCGGCCAATCTAGTCCAAATTTCATCGATATTATGTATGCTGATGACACGACCCTATCAAGTACTCAATATTTTTTTGTACAATACTAAGTACTTTACTGAATAATTAAACAGGCAAAGTCATGTCGAAAAGAATTCAAATAGACGCTCCAGGACTTTAGGTACCCTAAATATACTTAAACGATTGTTACCTCTGAATTTTAAGATTACGTCATACAACTCTCTGATATTGTCACATCTAAATTATGGTTTAACGGCCTAGGGCTGTAGGCGTGAGATAATTATATGTAAGTAAATATAACGCTCACACCAATGTACTGTTCAGAAGTATTATATTACTAAAAGTAGAACATGTTCTAAATGTTCACGAAATAAAACTACTATTCCATAAATATTCACACAATAAGCCACCAGGATTTCTGCAAAACTTACCTTAACTTTTATACACGCGGTCAAATTAAAATCCATACAATCAGGTACACTATGAATTAGCTTAACGAAGCATCAGGTATAGTTTGCCACATACAATAAATAATGCACCAGATTTAATTAAGGACAAGATCGCCACTCACAGTTTGCATGCCTTTTTAGCATATTCCAGCTTTACTATTTTATCACTCTTGCTGAGCAGTGTACTGTCCAAAACTGTTCTAAATGTAATAGGGATATGTTTGGCTGACTCTGTGCCTCTTGTTATAAATTGTTATTTAATTTAAAAAAAACAGCTGTTTGTACATTTGTGTTTTTAGTAAGTGTAATATATAATACATATAAGACATTATATAATATACATTTATAGTGTAGTAATGCACCAATTGTTTTAGGGATTGTTTTCTTTTATGAAACAAATAATCGATGAAATTGCCTTTTAGAGTAGCTCCTACGACAGACTATAATTAGTCTCAGTAGGAGTCTCCCTATTCTTTTATTTGTATACCATGCATTTTATGTTTACCACGTTGTCGAGTCGAATGTAAACATAATGTATTATGTTTTTTTATGACGATTATTCTGTATTGTGAATTTACGACAGATCAATATTTCCTGCTTCTCCAAAATACACTTTTCCCGGTCTTCCACACTGTTCTTTACACTCTATTGTTTTGCATAGCCTGCTAGCCTGCTTCAAACGACGTTTGGTGGTGTCACTTACTTTTATTTTGTTACAGAAATCACAAATGTTTGTGTAAGAACTGTCAACAATAAAGGAACAAAGCTGCAACAACTCGCGGGCATTGACAAGAACATCTGTCGCGCCGTGTGCACCAACACGACGTTGGACATCGAGGCACGTCACACAATATCAACACAAGGACGAACAAACATGTGACTGAATGACTCATGGCACAATATTTAGCGTGTTGTAGACTCCAACTCCCTGTGACGAGGAACCATTCAAGTGTGACAGTTGTGCAGCAAAAGTAAATATTCGTTCGCTTTCTCAGACAGTTAAGAAAACTGTTTGACACACGTGGAAGACAATCTTTTCCGAGGAACGATTTAAAGCTGCATATTGAAATAGATTTTTTAAAGTGACACCTGTAAAAAAAATGTTTTAACAAGATGTTGTTTGAAACTATAATGTGCCACCTTGGTAAACATTACGACTAGTGAGAAACTCTTGAGATGTGATGTACACTAGTGACAACACGGTTTTGTGTTTGTGTGCAATAATGCATTGCGGACAACAGCACAATACAAAATAGTGTGTGTGTGTGTGTGTGTGTGTGTGTGTGTGTGTGTGTGTGTGTGTGTGTGTGTGTGTGTGTGTGTGTGTGTGTGTGTGTGTGTGTGTGTGAAAAGGTTCGAAACAAATACAGTTTAACTATGTCTGTGAATGGGCACATGAGTACTTTAGACAAAATTCGCTGTTGTGCCGGCTGACCTTGTGTACCCATCATCGAGGCCGTAGGGGGCTGTGTCACTCGACGCTGATGTAATGGAGGCGGTGACGCGGGCCGGTCAAATGCGTCGTCGTTCTTCCAAGAATGGGCGCACGGTGACACTCCCCGGGGCGGCGACGCGCACCGGTCAACAACAGCGTCGCCACTGTTCCAAGTACAAACGAACGCCCTCCCCCTGCCGATTCGATGGACCATTGTGTATGGCACAACAACGCCACTCGGTGTAAATGTAATGATTCCACGCGAATTCTCTTTTTCCTTCGTGGGTCTAGTAGGCGGGGGTAGTCCAAACCTGTTTCGGGGTCAAATTCTCGATATGTAAAACATATAGAATTCTAGTTATTACAGGTAAAAAATAGTAGAATTAGTAAATTATAGGACGTGAATATTAAAAGAAAAGATAGGTGATGTAGTGACGTACCGATTAGGTTCGCGACGCTCTCTTTCTACATAGTGGTCCGGATGTTTGTAGAAAACGTGTTGCGCTATAGCTTTCGTTTAACGGTATGTCAGCAGATGTTGTTTACGCCGTTTGCTGTAGGCATGCTTATGAACGCCTGACGCTTGGCACGTAGGCACCATCACGTAGGCCTTTACCCGACTGGGTTGCGTAATTGTCTAAATTCTTAATAAAAGCTTAAAAGTGTAAAATAAACGGTCTATAATATGAAGCAAGGACTAGAGACTCTTATGGTAAACTTATAGTTGAAAATCACGCTCTATAAAAGCGACGCGAAGTTTGTGCACTAAAACGACCGCTCGTTTTTTTGTATTTTGAATAACCGTGTTAGACTCGGCTGTTTTGTGGTATACGTGTTAGAGCGCCTGTAGGCCATTCACTAGGTTCTTATACATACATAGGCTAAAAAGACCTCTGTATTCACTCGTTTTCACTGTGTTAAAGTCGTTTATTTGTCTTCGTTACCAGACTACGGTTGTCATGTCGGCGCAAGGAGAACAAGGCGTATTGGGGCCTCTACTGAAGAAAAGGAAGATATTGACGCCAAAGCCTTCTACGTCGGCAACTGTCTCCACTGCTACCGGTATCAACGCGCCCGTTGTCGCCGTCGCTGCATCAACGCCGCCCGTCGCCGTAGAGGTGATCAGCGCGCCTGTTGCCAAAGCACCAGTAACGCCGCCGAAGCCCGTTTCTACGGTCGTCGCTGCAGAGGAGGCGCCACCCGGTATCAGCGCGCTCGTTACCGGCCACACTGCTGCAGAGGCGACACCCGGCATCAACGCGGCGGTCCCTGTGGATGATCCCGCGTCGTCGCTCTACGCGCCAACACCGATGAGTTTGAGCGAGCTCATACAGGCGGAAGACGGCTTGTATAAGATAGCTACGCCCGTAAGGATCGCAGCTATCGCGTGGAGGAGTAAGTGCACGTACGCGGGGTGCACCCAGTGCCGGCATAAGGTGTTTCGTTCGAAGGCCGGAAGGATGTGCTAATCCCACGGGATGCAAAATGCGCCGAAAAACTATTTTTCGGTTCGGGCGATGGTGAAGGAGGATGTCGAACCTGAGAGCGATCACGAAATTTGGCTCAGTCTATTCGATAGCGTTATGTCGCAGCTCGTCCCCTTCCGCGCCGATTATATAGCGTCTATGGGTCCGGAATAATTGCGAGACACGATCCTGACGCTCGTCTGTACGGTCGTAGAGGTTACCCTACGAAAAACCTCGTGGGGTGACATGACAACGTACACCGCGCGGAGTGTGAACAAGAAGAAGTCCGAGTAAAACGCTTTTGAATGCTAACTAACGCTTCGCTTTCTGTGCTGTAGGACGTCGACCGGGCTCTCGACCGTATAATCGCCGACGCTTTGAATGCCGTGCACAAGGCACAGGCTGTACCGCCGCATCCGTACGCGGTGGTAGTTGAGCACAAGCCTGCCGATATCGCACTTGCCGACGCTGTGAGGGACTCCGCGGACGAGCATCGCGCGAAGCGCATGAAAGTGGAGTTTGACGCCGCCGCCGCTCCATGGCCGCTATTGCAGGTGGTCAACTTTCTACCCACTTGCGACGAAGCGCACTCGACGGCCTCGACGTCATCGCCTTCGGAACCACCAACGTACGCGACCCTATACCCCGTCGTTTCGTCGCCGGTTGTGACAATGTCATTGGCGGCGTCGTCGTTGTCGGAAGGGCTACCGCCTTTGATACCGGCCACTCAACTACCATCTAAGGTGGTCGAAGCCCAGCAGCCGTCACCGCTGCTACCGATTCACGACGGCTGCAACCAGTATCAGCCGCTCCTCCTCAGGACGAACGAGGCGCCGACGAAATATTTACTGCACGCCTTCGCCGAAGCGCTCGGGGAAACGATATTGGGACGCGCGCGGCGCTACTGCGGTGAGTGCGCCCCCGACGAATGGTGCCCCTTCGTTCACATGGACGACCTATCCGACGCTACCGAAGGATATACGAAAATGTGGCTGACATATCCTGTCGTTTTTCCAGCGCGTGCTCGATTCGTACCTAAATCGTTCGCTCGTGCCGTGCGTGACGAAACTGATACTCATCCTGCACGATCACTGCGCGCTCCAGCCGGACCAAGCCGCGGAAGCCGACCTCATGAAACAGGTAGCCGACTGGTTGCTAGGCACTGACTGGACTGCCTGCTTCCACAACGCCGTACTTGCTGAAAAGAGCCGGACACGATGTCTGAACATTAATTACAATTCTGCCGGCCATTATAACGAACTTTAGTCGGCTTAATAAACGTACGCACGCCAGATCGACTTCTATAACGAACTTTAATCATCTCGATACTACTATAACGAACGTTAATCTGCTTAATAAACGTTGAAAACGTAAGCACGCTACTAGGTGAAGAAGAAGAAGACTTCTATAACGAACTTTAATCATCTCGATAGATTTAGTAGCGCTTGATGTACTATGATTAATAAAACGTTGAAAACGTATGAAAAATCTTGTTTACTATTACGTAAAACACGTTTAATTTCACCATACACGAAACGCCCTAATAAAAGCTCATACGCTGCTGCTGTTGTTGCCCCTACATTTAATGTTCCGCCTATATGAAAACAATACGTAAAACATGTTCAAGCCTACTAAACGCATAATAGAGGCTCATACACGAAACGCTGCTGCTGTCCTACATTTAATAAAGACCCACAAGGCAAGTGTGTTGCCTCAACAACAACAGCGGGGTACCTCTACATTTAATAAAGGCCCAAA